>JAJTUV010001256.1:713516-1427032 GCA_021653895.1 Mastomys natalensis
TTTCACTCTTTTTTGAAATAAATGTTAAGTACCCTTTCAGAACATCATTCAACTATTTGCTGGTGTCATCCTTATTTGGAATTAGTCCAACTGTGCCTCTGGAAAAATCTTATTCTAGAAGCAGGAAATATACTGTTTTCTTACTTATATTTGTCTTCAAATGGCATGCCTATCAGCACATTGCCAAAGATGGGTTATGTATGGTGACATATAGAAGAGAGAAGGAAAACTACAGAAACTCATCAGCAGAGTCAGATAAACTCAGAGATGACAGGTTAATATAATGTAGAAGAAAAAGACACCAATTGGAATGTACTCTATAGCAGCAAATCATAACTATATACAATATGTTTCATATATCATAAGAACATACACATATGTGTATGTCTGTGGGAAACCAAATATGTGAGAGAAGTAAAATAATAAGCTATTTATTGTAGACTAGGCTATACCTTGGTTGATAGTGTTCTTTCCATGCATGGGGATAGCCCTGTGTTCTATTCTATGCATCACATTCATTTGGTATTGTGGTAATGTTCTTTAATTGGAGGTCTTGAAAGGTGAGGGTGGGATGAAAAGGAAATCAAGACTGTGGGTACACAGTGAGTTCAAGGTCACCTACACTAGAAATTTTGCCTCTAACAAAGCTTTTAATCCTACAAAACATGAGTTGTGGGTGCATGTCCTCAGCTTGTCTGTCCCACAGCGTTACACATTGATGCCTCCAACTTCATCTGTGGTTTCCTTTTCTTTTATTCCTATTTCAAACTGTTTAAACCACAGATTAGGCATCATTGAACCTCTGTCATCATTTCTCAGTAAATTAATCTTTTTAGTTACCAAATGAACAGCATTATGTTTTCTAGCTCTTCTGTGAAATTGGACGGAACTATTTGCCATCTATATAAGGAATGGCTGCCTGTAACATCAATCCACACTTAGTTTAGCTCAATTGCCATGAATCTCATACAGAGATAAACACAGATGGAAGACATAAGTGACTAGAGCAGGTACTTTTCAAACCAATTCGTTTCCTGATAAAGATATTCACATGGACTCAGTCAAGATCGTAGGTTAGTCTTTCCCTCGTCACTTTCTTGAAGTCAGGCACTGTAACTATGACATTGTGTGCAGCTGGGAAATTTCTTTATGCATCCCTGGAAACTGTTAATCACGTTGGGTAACTGAACAAGACCAAAAAATTGTTCAATTAACTAGACTACCTCCTTCACTGGTTGCTCAGACAGTACTGCTAGTAGTCAATGTCAGCTGCACAATTAACAACTTCTTTATCCTTAGAATTTAAAAATTAAATTCCCACAGACTTTTTCTCTTTTTATCTGTCTTTACATTTTAAATGTGGTGTGTGTGTGTGTGTGTGTGTGTGATGTACAAAGCAATGATATTATCTACAAGATGTGAATGTCAGTGGGACATACTGCAGCATTCAATTCTTTCCTTACATGATTTATATCCCTGGTATTGAAATCAAGTTCTTAACCTTGGAAGCAAGGACCTTTAATTAATAAGCAATACTGCCCATTCAGTTTCTAATTTTGAGTACATCACTTTTATTCAAATTCCATTTATCTGTGAAATACTGTCTGCACATGTACATGTATGTATGTGTGTGTGTACGTGTGTGTGTGTGTGTGTGTGTGTGCTTTTTATTGCATAAATCAGAAAAGAAGGCAGCAGTTTATTAGATTACTTGGATTTATTCTCTAGAAGGGTTCTGGAAGAAGGTTCTTATATTTGAGGAAAAAGTCAGTACAGGTAAACTTTTAACACTATGAAACATGAGTACTCATCAATAATGCATTCTTTCATGTTCCTGAACTTGAACTTTTGAGAACTTAGGTACTTTATTCCCATTGCATTGTATGCATGAGTTCAAACTGTGTGTGAATTGGAGATGTACACCATGGAAACAGAATATCAGACTCCTCTGAGGCCGCTAAGTGAATCTCCTCTTGCTGTCCTTTCCTTTATAACAAATGTGTTGATGGGTTAAATAAGTAGCCACTTCTCAAAAGCAAGCTGTGGAAAATGAGGAAGCAATGTTTGTATGTGCCTATGAGTGAAGGGAGGATTTCTGGAAACCACTGTCAGGCTGTTGCTGAAAGACTTTCTTCAAAGCCTTTGTCAAAGCTTTGCTAGAAGGTAGCAGGCCTTTGAAATATATTATCAAAAGCAGGTTGATAATTCACAGGCACTTGTAGTCACAGACAGTCCTCCTCAAATGTGAACTAAAGGATACATTACCATTCTGCCGTTCTTGCCGTTCTTTAATTGCTAAGATTTAAAACCAAAATATATATATATATAACTATTAACATTGTAAGTGTTCTATAGTTACAGATATTCTATAGCCTATTTTTGGGTTTTTTACTGTCTGTTTTAGTGTGTATGGAACTGTAATTGAAATTAAAAGCACTATTTTACTTAAAATTCGCTATTTTACTTGGACAGTTAGATATCTGCATTGGGCACATGGCATAACTCAGAGCTAGAGAGCTTCGGCAACTGACTTTGAACCAATTTATAGAAATTAAAAAACTGGCTATGGAGATATGTTGGAGGATTTAATTAGGGCAGAAGGAGAGATGCAGTAGGGTTTTGCAGGACTTGAGAGGCTTAGGGTAAGCTGAATCCAATGCCTGTTTTTTCACAGCCCTTTTTCTATTTACAGAAGACTGAGGTAGGCAGATTCTAAAGGCCGTGTATCTCAGACAATAATATTTTAGTAAACCAAAAGTTCCACCAAAGAACACACAAGCAAAACTGCATGGCAGCGGTGCACACCAAAATGCATGCAACAAATGGCAAATGGATTGGACCATTATTTGGAGCAATTTATTTGTATGAGAGAAAGTTTTTAATTTATTGAATAGATAGGAGCCATAAATTATTCACTCTAGTTACTTAAAGAAAAAAATTGTTCATTTATGTTAGAAGCATTCTTATCCAATGATACATATCAATAATTATTCGATTACTATGATTCTAATTGATTAGGTTTAATTGGATTTGAATTTCCTTCACAAAGCAAATAGGGCCCACAATGGAAAGCAGTCTGGCGATACCTCAGAAAATTGAACATGGTGTTACCTGAGGACCCAGCTATACCCCTCCTGGGTATATACCCAGAAGATATTTCAACATGCAACAGGGCCACATGCTCCACTATGTTTATAGCGGCCTTATTCATAATAGCCAGAAGCTGGAAAGAACCCAGATGTCCTTCAACAGAAGAATGAATATAGAAAATGTGGTACAGTTAGATAATGTAGTATTACACAGCTATTAAAAACAATGAATTCACAAAATCCTTAGGCAAATGGATGGAACTGGAAAATATCACCCTGAGTGAGGTAACCCAGGCACAAAAGAACATACATGGTATGCACTCACTGATAAGTGGATATTAGCCCCAAAACACACAATACCTAAGATGCAACGCATAAACCTCATGAAACTCAAGAAGAAGGAGGAAGATCAAAGTGAGGGTGCCTTTGTCCTTTTTAGAACGAGTATCAAAAGATTCAACCAGAGCTCCCAGGATCTAAACATCCAGCCTGAGAACAGACAGGGGCAAGCTGTCCTCTGAGAGGCTCTAACCAGCAGCTGACTCAAACAGATACAGACATCCAGAGCCAAACAGTGGATGGAGCTTGAGGACTCTTAATGAATGGTACATTTTAATAACTACACTATTACTTGCTACAATATCCTCTGCAGTCATTTTCATTTGTCTATTTTTACTCTTTTTCCCAGCCTTTATTAAATCATACCCTTTCAATGTTAGGGATACAATGACTTTGGTGTCATGTGTTCTTTATACCACTACTGATTTTGTTTCTGCTAGAGCCTCACACATGCTTGTCAAAGTGCTTTACCACTGAGTCATACCCCCAGCCCCCAGCACTGCAAGAGTATATTTACAATCATTTATACATTAAAATAATTTTTTACTGACTAATGCATAGTTGCACTAGTCAATTGTATATGTTCCCCATGTATTTTCATACCTGTCTTTTCCTTTTCACAGTAAGATACAAATGTCATTCTCAGTTAAACATTCTGTTCTCTGGAGATATATGATGGCTGAGGATTGACAGTAATTTTTATATATACTCCTCAGGCTGGTTTATAAGTAATCTTTTACTTATGTTGTTCCATAGCCATTATTTCTTGAAAATTTCTACAAGAGAATGCCAGTCTTACTATGCTCCTAGTCTACTCATTCTGTCAGTTTTTTGTCACAGTTGGGCATGAATCCTATGTAAACTTTGACAACATCCTACTTATTTTTAATGTTGCCTATAAATATGCTCATTAAATTACATATAAATTATGAGACTTCTAAATGGAGAAATTATGCACATTAATTGGAAGAGAACCTTATACAGAACATTTCCTTATTTAGATGTCATATTCTGTTCCTCACTATAGAGTCTCCAAAGAAACATACATTATCTATCAAGTTCATTTTAAACAAGGTCTGTAATACTTAGCGTTTTTTGATATAGACGAAACCAAGTTGTTCATCACATAGCCATCCACTGAGCATAAGCAATAGGTTCCCAGTCATGCAACCACATCTGAACCATATGGAGGGATCTTATGCTGAACACTGGTACATAAGGAGACAGTATTCCTAGCCCTGGCTGTTCTTTTGAGCATAGCTATTTGTGGGAAAACCTAGGTAATTAAGGTCTAACTCTGCCATGACCAGGTATCTCACCTGAGCTCAGCACAAAATGGAGGATTCCTTTTCCAAGCAAGGTTATCCCTTGTTTGACCTTGTCTGAGAAGTCCATCCTCCCACACCTTCCTCCATGAGGAAGGTTGAGTACTCCCTGAAAGACTTGTAAGCTTCATCTCCCCCGTCCTCATAAGAATCTGTCCAGCAAGTACTTAAGATTCCTAGAATGTCTCTCAATGCAAATGAAACATTTACAGAACTTTAAACTCTAATTAATGCTTTTCATTTATCCTGAAAATTCCTTCCTACTTTCTAAGGTCCATATACAACCCTAGTTTACCCCAAATAAACTGTGTGGATACAAGCCAACCCTGAATAAATTTATGTGCACAAGCTAAGATAGACTAAGGGAGCTGTTTCATTGATAATTATCAGAGAAGGCATTAACAGGAAGATCTTCAGAGAAGCCCTCCCCTTTCACTCCTACCTTAATGAGAATCCTGCAGAACCCCACATATTCCATATTCTCCTTCATCCTTCCTGCCCAATATGTAGTAGTGTCTGTATACCCTGAGAGAGAGGAACCATAGGGTGCATACCTGACCCCATAATATCTATACCACAGCTATCCAACACACAGTCTCATCTGTTTCTCACTTGAGAATCTATGTTCTAGATAGTTTAGCTTCAAGAATATATAGGAATGGCTCACCACTACAGGAACAAAATGTTTTTCACATACAAACATTTACAGTGTTAATCTACTGAAACAAAAATGGTGTTGCATAGCAACTTAGTGTATCCAATTATAATACACTTGCCTTGGGATTTCATCTGACTACTAGTTCATTTTTTTCCTCCAGATTCTTATCTTTAATATGTTCCAACATCTATCATCAAGTCCTACTCTGTGCATATTATGTGATGCTCACTACCTCATACTATTTTTCTCATAATTGTGCTGTTTAGTATAATCAATTTAATATTTTTGTGTGTGTATATGTAGCCTGATATACACTATATAACTCTGAACTCATGAAAATGTTTGGGCCTCAGAGGGAATGCTACAATTTTAGGTATGTATCTTTATGCTCTCTTTCCTTACAGTATTTTAAATATTCTTTTTATCCATACTTTCCTACTAATATCATCCTAGAGTCTAGAGTGTCATTCACGTTAGCCACACTCACTATTTTCTCTCCTCACCCCCACCCGTGATTGCTTTTCTTCAATCTACAGAGGAAAGAAAACTTAACCAATTGTAGAACAGCAACAACAAATGTAAGAAAACAAATTTCCTAAGAAATGCTTTATAACAATGGACATTGTTTCACACTTGTTCTGAAGACAAGGTGAAAAGCTCATAATCATGTGCATTATTTCAGTTTTAGTTATCTGGGATCCTCATAGGGGCAGGGACCATATCAGTCCTGTATCCTCCCACAGTAAATGCAGGCTGGAAGGGGTGAGTCTTGACAAAATTGAATTGATTCATGTGTTAATTTTTATTATCAGTGATATTGAACACCAGCCAGCAATGCTTTTTAGTTTCCTTTATATAAAATGATTGAATTTGCAACTCACTGCACCAAGTACAAAAAATAAGTAACAATTTGATAGACTGGCAAAAACAAACAAACAATAACTAAACTAAACAAAGACTAACCAGGCAAACAAACAAAAACTTTTCTTAACAAACTTGTAGAATGATGTTTCTATGCTTGTTTTTACAATATTATTTTACAAGTCTATATTTGCATTCTGTAATTTTTTTTATGAAGTACTTTAGTTTATAAGCCTGAAAATAATTGAATGCAATAGCATGTGCCTATAGACCTATCTACTTGGGAAGTTAACACTGATGATGGATTGAATTTCAAAAGTAAATGCAATCCCATGCGAATCTACCCTATCCCCCCAGAAAGATTCAATTCATTTAATGTACAAAAATTATTTTTATAACTTTTAAAATGTAGAGTATTATATTAGGAATTCATGATGTATCTCAGGATGTCATGTAAATTGCCGAGACAGAGACAGAGAGAGAGAGAGTTTTACTGAGAGCACATGCAGGACCCTGTAAGATGACTCTGGTGACCCTTAGCTTATCAAGGACCCCCTGAGTGAACCACACAGAGACAGGAAGAGATGCAAAAATCAAGAGGAATTTATTGTTCCAATGTACTGGGGTCATCTCACACCCAAAAGAGAGGTGGTGACCTTGGGCAGCCTGTTTGGCCAGTTTTTATACAGATTTTAGGGAAGCAGTCATTAGGCACAATGTGATTGGTAGAACAGTGTGACTTTTTAAACTGATTGTTCTTTAAGGAATAAGGTAGCAAGGACCTCCCTTGTCTGTAGGTGGCAAGGGTTGGTCCATCCTGCAGAGTTTGTCTACTGTGTCTCTGAGCATTCCCCACCTGCAGGTGGGTTCCCTCCCCTGTGGTCTGAGGAATGTTATTCAATTTCTTTCTTCCAGGAGAGCAAGTGTCCCCTGACCAAGAAATATTAATCCAGAGAGACAAGTGTCCCATGACCTTTACAAAGTTTTGAGCTGACCTCTTCATTCCTCACCATGTTACATCTCATAACCTTAGTTTGCATAACATAAAATAACTTCGACATCCTTGCTCAGTTTCACTAAGTTAGGACATTCATTTTTACAGACTTTCTACTTTTAGTCAAGTTTCATAGAATGAGCTTTTTCTTTTCCTTTCTTTTCTTGATTGGATATTTATTTACATTTCAAATGTTATCCCCTTTCATGGTTTCCCACATCCCTGAAAACCCTCTATCCCAACCTCTCTCCCCTTGCTTCTATAAGAGTGTTTCCCAACCACCCACCTACTCCTGCCTCTACTCCCTGGCATTCCCCTACAATAGGGCATTGAACCTTCACAGGAGCAAAGGCCATTGATGCCAGATAAGGCCATCCTCTGCTACATATGCAGCTGGAGCCATGGGTCTCTCCATGTGTACTCTTTTGTTGGTGGTTTAGTCCCTGGGAGCTAAGAGAGGTCTGGTTGATTGATACTGTTATTCTTTCTATGAGGTTGCAAAATCCTTCAGCTCCTTCAGTTCTTTCTCTAATTCTTCCATTGTGGACTCCATGCTCAGTCTAATGGTTGGCTGAGAGCATCTGCCTCTGTAATTTTCAGGATCTGGCAGAGCCCATCAGGAGACAGCTATATTAGGTTCATGTCAACAAGCATTTGTTGGCATCTACAATTGTAGCTAGGTTTGGTGACTGTATATGGAATGTATCCTCAGGTGGAGAAGTCTCTGGATGACCTTTCCTTCAGTATCTGCTCTACCCTTTGTCTATGTATTTCCTCCCATAAGTATTTTGTTCCCCTTCTAAGAAGGACCGAAGAATTCACACTTTGATCTTTCTTCTTCTTGAGCTTCATATGGTCTGTGAATTGTAGCTTGGGTATTCTGAGCTTTTGGGCTAATATTCACTTATGAATGAGTGCATGCTATGTGTGTTCTTTTGTTATTGGGTTACCTCACTCATGATGATATTTTCTAGTTCCATCCATTTGCCTAAGAATTTCATGAAGTCATTTTTTTAATGAGAAAATGCTTTGTGAAGAATATCAGTGAAGAGATTGATAAAAAATATCTGCAACATTTCTGTATAAAAAGGGATATACTATGTATAACACACATCCACACTCTCATGCAAACACACATGTACACAGACACATGTGCAAACATATGCACACATTATACATGCATGTGAACACACACTACTTAAAGTGACCTGTAGCTGAAATCTTAGGCATAGCAGACTAATTGTACTCAGAGTACTGTCCACTTGTCTAGGTTTTGAGAATATTCAGAGTTTATTCCCCAGTTTTATAATTCTATGACAAACTATGCAGAGACTAGGAAAAAGAAAAGAAGAAATAGAATTAATCACAAGTTCAGAGAAACTAAACAAAACAAAATGAAGAATCTTTTACCAGCTCCCTGAGACTTGTGACAGACTTTCTCCTTAACTTTTGTCTTGCCCAGAAATAACTGGACTGTGTACAAATTTGATGGCGTGAAGCTCTTTGCACCATTTGTATTATTCAGGATAAACTACACTTGATTTGGATTTGTCTTGCCTTTTTGGATATAATAATATAAGTATTCATAGTAATTTGGGTTCATGTACCCATCATTACCTGGGTCCATAGATAGCTATCCTCTTAAAGTGGGACCACAGGAAACTATGCTACACGTGACTCAGACTCATTTGCAAACAAAACACATCTTTCGGTGTTCTGTATTTCTTTTCTTAACATCGTCATAGTTGTTGGCAAGTTTATTGAATTTGAGACATTATCTGTATGCTATGTAATCTGTGATATAATTCACACATGTTTAGATACCTTAAGGAAAATGTACATTTCTACTATAGAGATGTTGTATAAGAAATTTTGCTGTCACAAAACCAACATTTAGACTCTTCTAACAAAAGAAATATATACATTGGAGATTTTTTTAGTGAGAATAGAGTGTCACAAGGAAACAAGGATGAAATATTCCTGAACAATTTGGAACAAGGATAAATTGAACTTTAGATACAGTTTGTTCTTTATGTAAAATAACTGAAACATAAATTTAAAATAAACCATGTTAGTGTCAAATATATCATATTTTGCTGTGATATTGTATGTGTATTAGACAATAAAGGCATCTGAAGAGCAAGTTTTACTTGAAGTGTAGCAAGTGAACAAAATCAGCTAGTTTTCTGGTGGAATATGAAATTCCCCCAGAGGCTCATGTATCTGAATGCTTCTTTCTCAGTTTGTGGCACTGCTTAGAAAAGTTATGAATCCTTTAGGACCTGGAGCTATGTGGAAGAAAGATGTCACTGGGTGGTTGGTATTTGGCATTTTAAACTGTTCCTGCTTCCTATTCTCTTTCTCTGTTTTCTGTATGTGGATTAATGTATGAGTAGGCAGCTACCTGATCTCTACTCATGATGTCCCAACTTACAGCTTTGAAAGTTTTTGAAAGTTAGAAAGGCATACAGTCATATAAATATTAAGCAGAATAATCTCAAATATTACAAAATAAAACAAGATTTTTGTCAGATGATACCATCAACTTAAGATGGAACTACCTAATAGACACAGTCCTGCCTAGGGTAGCTGCTGGATGCTAGTCATTAGAATTGCTACTTTCCATAGACATACATGTTGACATTCTGAGCCCAAAAGTTATGCTAGGATAAAGAAAAAAAGAACACAAAGCTATGACAGTAAAACAATAACACCTAAGTGCTACAGCAGAGAGAAGAAATAGAAGAGAACAAG
Source organism: Mastomys natalensis (assembly GCA_021653895.1). NCBI lineage: Eukaryota > Metazoa > Chordata > Mammalia > Rodentia > Muridae > Mastomys > Mastomys natalensis. The sequence continues at coordinate 723,537 of JAJTUV010001256.1, forward strand.
ATAAAGAATAGTGAAACTGGATAATTTTTGGATATAAGTTTCTACAGGTCCAATCATCAAGCAGAGGTAAGGATATCTCTTATCTACTTTTCTACTGCTGGGACAAAACATCATGACAAAGGCTACAAATAAAAGAAAGCATTTAATTTTAGGTTCATTATTAAATAGGGGAGAAGATTGGGGACCATAGCATCAGAAAGGCAGGCATGGCCCTGGAACAGAAGCTGAGAGCTCACATCTGATCCATAAACACAAGGCAAAGAAGTAGCCAACTGGAATGGCAGAGACTTTTGAAATAAAAATCCCACTTACAATGCCATACCTGCTTCAACAAAACCATACCTTCTCCAACAAGACCATGTGTCTTAGTTAGGGTTTCATTGCTGTGAAGAGACACTATGACCTAGGAAACTCTTATAAAGGACAATAGTTAATTGGGGATGGCTTCAAGGTTCAAAGGTTCAGTCCATTACCAAGGAAAGAAACATGGGAACATCCAGGCAGGCATGGTGCTAGAGGACCTGAGAGTTCTACATTTTCTTCCAAAGGCAAACAGGAGAACACTGGCTCCCTCTGGGTAGAAAGAGGGACTCAGAGCCTACCACCACAGTGATACACTTTCTACAACAAGGCCATACAAGGGAACACCTCCTAATAGTACCACCCTTTGGGTGAAGCATACTCAATTCATCACATTATGCTTACTAATATTTCCCAAACAGACATACCAACTAGGAAACAAATATTCAAACCCATGAACCTCCATGGGGTATTTCAATTAGAATATTAGTGACTCTAACCTCCAAGAAACTATTGAGTGCGCCCGAGAATTAATTCAGTAACCACTAGAGTTTATTTTTCCTATCTGTAAAGCAGAGTCGTATTAGAGGTCATTCCGTGGTTGGTGAACACTAGAATTAAACTGTAAATGGGCACTATTAATTGATACTAATAAATGCATAACTCTATAGATCAAAATAACCATATATACTTGCTACCTGTCAGCTGTTCTGTACTGTGTACTTGAAATATAATAATAATTAAATTGAAACTTTGTAGGAGGAGCTAAGGTGGGAGGAGTAAGGAAAGGAAGAGGAGGAGTAAAGAGAGGAAAAGGAAGAGGAGGAGTTAGGGAGAGCAGAGATGTAGGAGCTATTGGGGAGCCACAAAGGTATGGAGAGCAGTAGCGGGTAACAACTTTTATTTAGGTTAGCTAATTGGGAAACAACTCTCTTTGTATGGGCATATTGTTATTGAGCATTATCAAACATATAAAGCCTTTGATTAATCTTTAAGCATTAGAGTCTCATTTCTTACTGGGCCCGCATGGATGGCGGGATGGTCTGGGCAATGCCCAGCCTTGAGGAGACAGTGTGGAAGATTGGTGGAGCCATCTCCCACACTAGTGTCTTATGAGTTTAAGCTATAAACTTTAGAGGTATTCCATGGCCTAGTAGTTACCATTGTGCTCATACAGAAATAGAATAGAGATTATTGAGAAATCCCTAGTTAGTATCTGCATTTTTCAAGTTCTTGGAATATAGGTTATATTGAAAGTACTCTCAAGATGTATTTGTTTAGGGGGTGCATTCATATTACTCCAAATGATGCAGGAATAATCAGGACTCAAAAAGACAAGAATAAATAAATGCATATATTGATTTTAGGAAATTATGTTGAAACATTCAGGTGCAACCTTAAACTGTTGTGCTCCATGAGGTCTTTCCTATATCCTGTCAAATCATCATCACCAATAAATCAAAGATCCTTGTTACATTCTGTTAGTGCAGCTCATGGAATTGCCTCACTATTTTTGGAAGCAACTCATTAAGTTGTTATCAGGGTGAGTAGCTTTGGGGCAGACTCCATCCTAACTCTGCCAATAAAATGAAATATGCTAAATGGGTAAAAGCTTAAATTTTTCTTAGCTTCTGTTATCTTGATTCTCTTCTACAACTAAATAAAGGGAAAATAAAATTCTGAACATTTAAATGTTTTGCCAGCTCAGTTTTTCTTATTCTGCCTTGAATACTTGAAACTCTTTGTTTCCAGTCATGACTTCCCTCCACACTCTCTATCAGGTAAGCAACTAACTTCACCAAATTGTTCCTTACACCTATCATTTACCACTTTACACATTACCTCACTATGCTAATCTGCACTGGCTATAGCTAACAGCTCCTTTTGATTCTATCAAGTTTTTTCATGCACACTCAATTCAGTCTGGTATTACCATTTAATCACTACCCAAAGTCTTGCTTTCATAAACATCTCAGAGATTGATAAATTCCCTATTGTTCAGGAATAGCTCCATAGTTATGTGGAGACAAATGACTTCCTTACCTTGCAATGTCCTCTGAAGGGTCTTGCAGGCTGGGTATTGGGTTTGTTTACAGACCTTCTCAGATCATGAAGATTGAAGTCAAAGCAAAAGAAGAAAGCTCTTGTGGTTGAAAAAGCAAAAAGTCTTCAACTTTAAAAACCACTGATTCGGTAAAAACTTCTGGAGGAAGTATTTCAGAAGGCTATGTATCAAGCTGTCTCTCACAAGCCCTAGGGTTTAATATATGTAATATTACACAAATTATTTAAAAACCTATATATCAGCAGGAATGTAACTTTTTTGAAGAAGACTTATTTATCCTTGGAGCCCTGGATTTTATCCTCAGCAAGGAAATCAAAATTCTAATAATAAAAATTAATATTATATAAGCTTATATTTATGTTGTGTCCAGAAGCTATATATGAATGACAAGCTAATTTCATGTACATATTGGGGTTCCACTCCCAAGATAACACAGGACAAATTTAGAAGGTTTCTAAATTGTAAAGATCAGCAATTTACGGCACTTTTAAAACTGTTTCCAATAAAGAACACTCAACCGTGGTACTCTTAATTCATTAAAGTAGTGATTGTTTCACTGAAATATTGTCTTTAAAAATAGATGGTCTCTTTGACTTGTTGATGATATGGTCATACCCAGTGACTATCTTTGTCACAAATGGCATGTGGCTCTTCTCAATGATTCCATTTTCCCACAGTTTCTAGACTACACATAGTATGTTCAGTGAATGAACAGTGTTTTCGTATTATTTGTGTTGTGAAAAAAATTCAATCTCTAATTTATGAAAAACTATTGTCCATCATAAACATTGCCTACTTTCTTCAAAATATTATTGAATATTTTCAGAGAGCAACAAGGACATTGCATTGTACCATGGTCACACAATCATCTAGTAATCCAAATCACATTGAACATTTGACATCCCTAAATCCTCTTAAGTTACAATGGAGACTGATTATACCGCTGCACACAAATTGGCAGCAATGCTCAAATACTTGCTGCAATTGTTAGAGATTTTAATTGTCCAAACTACATCTGTCTCTGGCAGTTACTTTACATTCAAATGGCTTTAGCTTTTTTCAAAAATACAACTAGTAGCTATACATAGTTAATAATTATATTTTAATGTACTAAACTTTTCCTAAGAAGAATAGTTCACAATGATTTATATGTTCTGTATAGCAGGATTGGGGATTTCAGTCATAAGCTACTGCTCTTGCTTTCACTAAGCTGTGGGATAAAGATGAATACTAACTCCCAGGAATAGCCAAGTGGTGCCTAAAATATTGAAAGAAAATTGCCAGGGTATGAAATATTTAAGAACTTGTTATGAATAGAGCCTTTCACTTTAAATTGATTTATTTCTGTGTTTTCTCCATACAGACACAGTTGTAATCAATAACATTTTTAAAACTAGTAGTATGAAACTGACAAACAAAGCCTGCGCAACTGCAAATATATGTATACATATATATTATACATTATATATAATACATATATATATAATTATATAATGCACATTTGCAAAATAATTTTTCATGAAACAAATTGCAACTATTTGCTTAATGAGAGCAGAAGGTAGAGAAAATTTAGCAGTCTACAATGGTATTCTACAGCTTCTGAGAACTTCTTAAGAGTTAGGAAACTGACCAAATAAAACCTAACTTCAGGGAAAATTATTTAAACCATAAGCCATCATGACATCATCTTATGCCAGCTAGCATGTCTTGAAGACATCTGTACAGTGGGAAACATAGCCAAATTTTGGCATGGTTGGATGAGCTGATTGTGGAGCAGTGAAAGATACTACATGCACTCAGAATGAATAACAGGACTGTAAGGACCCTGTCTAGATTGTTCTGGAAATGGTTACAAATTCATAGGGCAGTCTCCCATGCTCCTTTCTCACTATAGCATGTAGTTTTCCTACTGTAGCTCTCATTAAGTACTCACCATGAGTTGCAATCAGGATCACACTTAAAAAGGATATGCCTAGGTTAAAGATGAAGGTGAATTGTATTTTTGTGCCTCTTAAATGGACACACTGAATGCACTGTACTTTGATAAAATACAAAAATAAAAATTATGGCTCTGTCTACACTATAGGAAGAGATGCTTATTGGCTGCTTTAAATGAACATGACTACATAATATAAATGGAAAAATTAAATCTAAACTGAATTAGATATATACTAAATATGTGCTAGATGTAATTTTGCCAAATAATTAGAATATTCTCTAAGACCAAAATGGCAATGTGCAATGGTGTTTTTGCTTCGAAAATAGTATGTTGAATATCAGTGGGGATGTATACTTCTGGTTCATACTCTTTAATATACTGAAGTAAATGACAGAGCATTTACTTCACAGAGAACATTTTTCTATAAATCACAAAGATGTTCTATTGATGCAATATATTAGTGGTACTATTGAACAACTTCATAAAGTATTAGAGAATAGAAATATACACTCTATAGTTTATATTTCATTAGCCATATGAGTTGTAAGGGTATTGCCTAGGCGAAGTATCACTGGCCAAAAATTGTTCACATTGTATCTAAATCTAGTCCCATCTACTCTTACAACACCCAGAGGAAGCTTGACTCCCAGGAGCTCTGACACACGGAGGGTCACAGGTGAAGCCACAACATCTGCCCCAACTTTCAGTGTAACTAGAACCCTTTCCCTGCCTGCCCTAGGAATGAGGGATGCAGCAACCCACATCCACCAGAAGAGCATATTTCTTCCAGCTTGCACCTTGTTTGAGAGTGGCTCCAGAGCTCTGGCTCCCTACTCACTTGTGCAACATTCAGAGAAAGGTTGACTCTCAGAAAGTCTGATACAGCAGGACTTCTGGAGCTCAGACACACCAAGATCACAGAGGCAGCTTGACTCCCAGGATCTATGCCACACCCAGGACATCATGATGAAAGGATCCCAGAATCATAGGACCACAAAGTCAGCTGGATTCCCAGGCATTGTGACATAACCAGGCTCAGTGGAGGGAGAGTCCCTAGTCAGAGACAGCTAGGGCAGTTAGCAGTAATGATAATCAGATGGTGAAAAGCAAGCAAGAGAACATAAGCAACAGAAACCAAGGCTACTTGACAACATCAGGACCCAGTTCTTCCACCACACCAGGCCCTGGATATCCCAACACACCTGAAAAGCAAGATTTATATCTAATATCCTATCTCATGAATATGATAAAGGACTGTAAGAAGGATATAAATAACTCCCTTAAAAAACACATTAATCTCTTAAAGAAATATAGGAAAATGCAATCAAACAGGTGGTGAAGGAATTCAACAAAACCATATAGGATCTAAAAATGGAAATAGAAACATTAAAGAAATCACAAGGAAGACAACTCTGAAGATAGAAAACCTAGGAAAAAGATCAGGAGTCACAAATGCGAGCATCACCAACAGAATACAAGAGAGTGAAGAAAGAATCTCAGGTGTTGAAGATACCATAGAAGACATTGACACCTCAGTCAAAGAAAATAAAAAAAGAAAAATACTCCTAACTCAAAACATTCAAAAAATCTAAGACAAAATGAAAAGACCAAACCTAAAAATAATAGTTATAGAAGAGAGTGAAGACTCCTAACTCAAAGGGCCAGTAAACATCTTCAACAAAATTATAGAAGAAAACTTCCCTACCAGAAAGAAAGTGATGACCATAAATATACAAGAAGCTTAGAGAACACTAAACAGGTTGGATCAGAAAAAATTCCTCCTATGGGTATCCTTGCATTTAGAACCTAGATGTTCAGAATTTAGAAATCCTTTTAGTGGATTTTTCCTTTCATGAGTATGTAATAATCAAATAATAATCAAAACACCAAAATGCACAGAACAAAGAAAGAATATTAAAAGCTGTAAGAGAAAAAGGGTAATTAACATATAAAGGAAGACTTAACAGCATTACACCAGACTTCTCAAAAGAGATTCTAAAAGCCAGAAGACCTTGGGCTTTTATATGTCATACTGATCCTAAGAGAACACAAATGCCAGCCCAGGCTATGATATCCAGCAAAACTCTTAATTACCATAGATGGAGAAACCAAGATATTCTATGACAAAACCAAATTTAAACAAAATCTTCCCACCAATCCAGCCCTACACAGGATAATAGAAGGAAAGCACCAACATAGCATGAAAACTACACCCAAGTAAAAGCAAGAAAATAATCTTCTTACAACAAAGCCAAAAGAAGAGAACCACACAAACATAATTCCACCTCTAACAACAAAAGCAACAGGAAGCAACAATCATTGGTCCTTGATATCTCTCAACATCAATGGACTCAAATCCCCAATTAAAAGATGTAGACTAACAGGCTAGTACACAAACAGGACCCAGCATTTTCCTGCATATAGGAAACAGATTTCACCAACAAAAACAGAAATTACCTCAAAGGAAAAGTTTCTGAAAAAAAAAAAATTCCAACCAAATGTTTCCAAGAAACAAGCTGAAGTAGCAATTCTAGTATCTAATAAAATAGACTTTCAGACAAAGGTTACCAAAAAAGATGGGAAGGACACTACATACTCATGAAAGGCAAAATCCCCTAAAAGGAACTCTAAATTCTGAACATCTAGGTTCTAAACGCAAGGACACTCACATTTGTAAAAGAACATTAATGAAGCTCAAAGCACATATCAAGTCTCCCAAACAATACTAGGAGATTTTAACACCCCACTCTCACCAATGGACAGATCGTGGAAACAGAAACTAAACAGAGACACAGTGAAACTAACAGAAGTTATGAACCACATGGATTTAACAAATATCTACAGAGCAATTCCTTAAAACAAAGAATATCTTTGTCCTCAGCACCTCAAGGTACCTTCTCCAAAACTGAACAAATAATCAGGCATAAAGCCTCAAACAATACAAAATTGAAATAATCCCACCTGTCTTTTCAGATCAACACAGACTAAGACTGGTCTTCAAAAACAACAAAAACAACCGAAAGGCTACAATACATGGAAGTTGAACAATCCCTACTCGGTGATAATTTGGTCAGGGAATAAATATAGATAAAAAAGACTTTTTAGAATTATGAAAATGAAGGCACAACATGCCCAAATTATGGGACTAATCAAAGTAGTAGCAAGAGGAAACCTCATAGCTCTGAGTGCCACCATAAAGAAACTGGAGAGAGCATGCCTCACAGGTTAATAGCACTCTGAAAGCTTTAGGGAAAAAAAGAAGCAAATACACCAAAGAAGAGTAGATTGCAAAAAATAATCAAAGTCAGGGCTGAAATCAACCAAGTAGAGACAAAGAGAACAATACAAAGAATTAACAAAACTGGGAGCTATTTCTTTGTGAAAATCAACAAAATAGATAAACCTTTAGCCACACTAACCAGAGGGAACAGAGACAGTATCCAAAGTAACAAAATCAGAAATAAAAGGGAGACATCACAACAGAAACAGAAAGAATTCAAAAAATTATCAGATTCTACTACAAAATCATATACTTAAGAAAACTGGAAAATCTGGATTAAAAGGACAATTTTCTAGAAAGATAAGAGGTAACAAGGTTAAATCAGGATCAGGTAAATCATCTATATAGTCCCATAACCCCTAAGGAAATAGAAGAAGTCATTAAAATTCTCCCAACCAAGAAAAACCCAGGGCCAGATAGTTTTAGCACAGAATTCTATCCAATTTTCAAAGAAGACCGAATACCAATACTTCTCAAACTATTTTACAAAATAGAAATAGAAGGAACACTACCCAATACAATCTATGAAGTCACAGTTACATTAATATCTAAACCACACAAAGACCCAACAAAGAAAAAGATCTTCAGACCAATTTCCCTCATGAATATTGAAGCAAAAATACTCAATAAAGTTCCTGCAAACAGAATAAAAGAACACATCAAGACAATCATTCACCATGATCAAGTAGGTTTTATCCTAGGGATGCAGGGATGGTTCCATATAAGGAAATTCATCAATGTAATCCACTATATAAACAAACTCATTTCATCTCATTTCATTAAATGCTGAAAAATCCTTTGAAAAAATACAACACCCCTTCATTTTAATAGTATTGGAAAGATCAGGAATTCAAGGCCCATACCTAAACATAATAAAAGCAGTATACAGAAAACCAAGAGCCAACTTTAAACTAATTAGAGAAAAACTTGAGGCAATCCCACTAAAATCAGGGATAAGACAAGGTTGCCCATTCTCCCCTTGTCTATTCAATATAGTACTGGAAGTTCTAGCCAGAGCCATCAGCAACAAAAGGAGATCAAAGGGATATAAACTAAAAGGAGGAAGTCAATGTATCATTAGTTGTGTATAATATGATTGTATACATAAGTGATTCCTAAAAATCCATTAGAGAACTCTTATAGTTGATAAACAACTTCAGCAATGTGGCCACATATAAAATTAAGTCAAACAAATCAGTAGCTTTGGTCTACTCAAAGGATATACTGCCTGAGAAACTAATTAGGGAAATGATACCCATTACAACAGTCATGAATAATAAAAATATCTTGGTGTGACTGTAAGCAAGCAAGTGAGAGGTCTGTATGACAGTAAACTTGAAGTCTCTGAAGAACAAAATTGAAGAAGACCTCAGAAGATGGAAAGATCTTCCATGCTCATTGATCTTCTGGATTAATATAGTAAAAATGTCCATCTTTCCAAAAGCAATCTACACATTCAATGCAATCCCCATCAAAATTCCAACTCAATTCTTCACAGAGATAGAGAGATTCTCAAATTTATCTGGAATAACAAAAATCCCAGGATAGCAAAAACTATTCTCAACAGTAAAAGAACTTCTGGGGGAATCACCATCCCTGACCTCAAGCTATACTACAGAACAATAGTGATAAAACAAAACAAAACAAAACAAAGAAAAAAAAAACCAAACCTCTTATTATTGGTACAGAGACAGGCAAGTTGATCAATGGAAAAGAATGGAAGACCCAGAAGTCAACTTACACACCTATGGTCACTTGAATTTTGTCAAAGTAATCAAATCCATGCAGTGGAAAAAATACAGCATTTTCAATAAATGGCATTGGTTCAACTGGTGACCAGCATGTAGAAGAATGCAAATCGACCCATTCTTATCTCCTTGTACAAAGCTTAAGTTCAGTGGATAAAGGATCTTCACATAAAACCAGATACGATGAATCTAATAGAAGAGAAAGTGGGAAAGAACCTTGAACACATTGGCAAAGGGAAAAATCTCCTGAACAGAACACCAATGGCTCATGTTCAAAAAACATTGACAAATGGGACCTCATATAATTGAAAGACTTCTGTAAGGCAAAGTACACTGTGAATAGGACAAAACAACAACACACAGATTAGGAAAAAAATCTTTACCAACCCAATAGCCAGTAGATGGCTAATATCCAAAATATACAAAGAACTCAAGAAGTTAGATTTCAGAGAACTAAATAACCCTATTAAAAATGAGGTACAAAGCTAAACAAAGAATTCTCAACTGAGGGATCTCAAATGGCTGAGAAGTACTTAAAGAAATGTTCAACATCCTTAGTCATTAGGAAAATGCAAATCAACCCTTAGATTCCATCTTACTTCACTCAGAATGGCTAAGTGACAGCAGATGCTGGCTGACGAGCATGTGGAGAAAGAAAATACTCCTCCATTGTTGGTGAGATTGAAAACTGTACAAAACACACTGCTCATAAGTCTGGCAGTTCCTCAGAAAACTAGAAATAGTTCTACATGAGGACCCAGCTATATTACTCTTGGACATATCCCCAAAAGATTCTCCAACATGTAGCAAGGACATATGCTCCACTATGTTCATAGTAACTTTGTTTATAATAGCTAGAAGGTGGTAACAACCTAGATGTTCCTAAACTGAAGAATGGATACAGAAAATGTTGTACATTTATGCAATGAAGTACTACTCAGCTAGTAAAAGCAATGACTTCATGAAATTCACAGGCAAATGGATGAAACTTGAAAATATCATCCTGAGTGAGATGACCCAGTCAGAAAAGAACACACAGGGTATGTACTCAATGATAAGTGGTATTAGACAAAGAAACAGCTCAGAATATACACAAATACCTCACAGATCATATGAAACCCAATAAGAAGAAAGACTAGACTGAAGTGTGGATGTTACAGTCCTACTCTGAAGGGAGAAGACAATCTCAGGAAGTAGAGGGAGCAAGGGATCTGGGTAGGAGAGAGGAAGGGAAGGGAAAATGAGGGGCAGATCAGATATAGAAGGAGATGGGGGAGAAGTGCAGAGAGCAGGGATTTGTAAGTATGTGTGTAGCAGCATGGAAGGGGGAACTACTGGTAGCCTATATATATAGAAAGTCCCAGATGCCAGGGACCCAAGAGTTTCTTAGGATCCAATAGGGAAGACATTAGCTGAAATACCAACAATGGGGAGATAGAACCTGTAGAGGCCATGCCCAGTAGATAGGCAGGGCCCTGAGCCCTCCACCCATCTCAAAAATATTAACACAGAATTCCTCCTGTCAAAAGGAACTGCAGGGACAAAGAGTTGAGCAGAGACAGAAGAAAGGCCATCCAGAGACTGTCAACCTAGTGATCCATCCCATCTGCAGACACTCAATCCAGATAGTATCTCTGATTGCAACAACAAGTTCTTTCTGATAGGAGTCTGGTGTAGTTCTCTTCTGAGAGTCTATGCTAGAACTGGACCAGGACCAATAAAGATGCAGATGCTCACAGACAACCATTGGATTAGCACAGGGATCCCAGTGAAAGAGTTAGGGGAAGGACTGAAGGAGCTGAAGGGGATTGTAACCCCATAGGAAGAAAAACAGTATCAACAACCAGATCCCACAAAGCTCCCAGGGACTAAACCACCCATGGCTCCAGCTAAATGTGTAGCAGAAGATTGCCTTTCTGGCATCAATAGAAGATGAGCTCCTTGGTCCTATGGAGGCTAGATGACTCACATGGGGGAATGGTAGGGAGCTGAGGTGTATATGGGTGGATGGGCGAGTGGAGGAGCACCTCATAGAGGCATGGGGGGAACTGGGATGGAGGATAACATTTACAATGTAAATAAATAAAATAGCCAATTAAAAATAAATAACTATAAAGTAATTGAATTATACTGGGGAGTCTTACTCCCAATATTATATTTTTTCTCAAATAATTATTTTTCATTGTTAAGTCACCATGTCCATTGATGTTATGTTTAAAATTATTCATAATTTTTGATAAATAAAAATTGCTGTTCTTATATAGTTGATTTTTCTGGTCATTTTGGTGATTTTCCTTAAATATTGTTAAACATTAGACAATGAAGAATAAGAGTTATTTCTAATGGGACTTTTCAAATGAACATGAACTTTTAGTAACTTCTTTAATTCCTACCATATTAGTCATCTTACATAGTGAAGCAGTCATATTCTGATGAAGGAAGCACACTCTCAGACTTCAGGAAAACAAAGCATGCACATATTAGGAACTGCTATCATAAAATATAATAAAAAATTCAAGAATTCAGGTCTCACTTCTGGAAATTTACCTGGAAAATCTAATGTTTTTCACTACATGCTGAGATTCATCTAGAAAGAGTGCACTCAATACATAAATTGATCCCAGTTACAACAGAGCTGTCAGTGGAAGAGCTTGAGTTTCTGGTGCTGAACTTCGAGGGGAGAGAAAGATCAATAGTGGACACCAGGTTCTGGCAATGCTTTGGTCCTCTATGTGTGGCTATAGTGAGAGGAGAGCATACAGACTGAGATGGCAGTTTGGCAGGTTGCATGCTGGTCCTCTATGGGGTGCTACAGTGAGAGGAGAGCATACAGATGAGATTTGGCAGTTTCAGATGGATGAAGGATACTGGCATGTTTGGCTCCAGTGCAAGGAGAGAACACATTTTTCAAGATGATAGGAATAGTTAATGATTATTGTTGCTATTAGGAGAAAGGAGATACAACTTTAACATTAGATGGATGATGATACGGAGTTGGATTCAGTGCACTCTCAGTAATTTAGAATCCAAGAAGAGAAATTCCTAATTTCTTGGATTCGCAGATAGTTAGTGTAGTCCTATATTTTTTGGGAAGTTGTCTTATTGAATCATGAAAGTTTTTGCTGAAGCAAAACACACATTTTCTAGTATTCCCCAAAGCTCTACTGGAGTGGCCTTGCCCTGGATGAGGAATCTACATTTGACCAATTCATCTCACTGAATTAATTTGCATCTCCCTTTTTATATATGCATAATTTTATTTTCCACCTTGCTACTACCATCTAAATATACTTGGATGCACAATTAATCCTTGAGAAGTTAATCCATTTCTTCCCAAGATTATGCCCACTGCCCCTGAAGGTAAAGGTCAATAAACACCAGTATTAACTTGTAGCATTCAACTTTTGGGGATAGTGTTTGAGGCATATCTTTGGCTAGATCCAAAGCTGGACTTACTTCTGTATCATGGGTAGGATCAGAAATACTTAGTTTTGTTTTTCTTACTTGTTACCTTCTGGCTGACCAAAGGAAGACAGCTCATTCAGTTTGCTGCAAGGCCTCAATCTGAAAGTCCTCTGTGTTCATTTCTTAGTGGAAAGGTTACTTTATAAGTCTCTCTTGGACCAAAAATCCTTTGACCAATGTTTTTCCTTTCCACAGGAGCTACAATACCCTGGAAGTCTTTCTGGTTCACAGCAGCCAGAACCTGTTGTTTCTCTTCTATTACTACCCTTTTCTCCAGAGTCAATGTACCTGCTATTTTAAGTTTTATATCTTCTATCCTTACAGTTTCTCTGGAAATGACAAAATTAACAATAATTTAAGCACTGGACATTTTGAGTCCTGAGACTTCTAGCTACAAGATATTGTTCAGTTACCTTATCAGATCAGATTTGTTCTTGTAGATCAGCAAAACGCCCTTCACTGAGCAGTTGGTCTTTAGTAACATTTATCCTCTTGTAATATTACACTGTTCTATTTTTGTGGCCTCCTGCCTCCACCACAACAACCATTGTCATTCAGCTTTTAACACAGCTGAAAACAATTCCTTCCAATCTTTGAGAATAATTTATTCTGCATAGACCCATTACTTAACATTTCTTTAACAAATGGAGAATGAAAGCCAAATAATATAACAGCCTGTTTAAAATGCTTTAGATGTAGCATTTCTATGGGACACCATGTCAACTCATTATAAGCATGACCATCATTGTTAGCAGGCATATGCTGTACAAAGACTGAGGGAGGGCTATATGTGTAGCTCCAAGCAAATTCTTTGGTGTGCACTTGGGTGAACACTAACCCACCATCCCTTTATAGTTATTGGATTTGGTAAATTATCAGTAATAGACAGAGTGTGCAATGTATTGACTGTGTTGTACCAGAAGGACAAATAGGGAAGTTGAGAACTGATGTGACTGACAAACCCATAAATTTATAGGAAAGGGATATTTTACAAGAATGGGGTACTCAAACTAATATTCATGAAATTTGAAAGACGGCAAATTAGTAGAAGGTGGGCGTCAATTTGTAGTAGATGGAATTATTTAACCCCCAAATTAGATCTCCTACCCAAACGAGACCAGTAAAGGAAGACACAACTCGATAATTATGATATAAATCGCATGCCTAGATTGGGCAGATTTACCACTACACTACTCTAATCCCCTGCTATGAGATCCCTTATAACTTGCAGTTCATCCAGGCCGTGTCTTGTCCAGCCAGCTCTGGCTCCTCCGTCATCAGCTTCCTTCCAACATCGGCTTCCTTCTGCCTGATTCCTCCTGCTTCTACCTCCTCCTGTTTCTTCTTCTGCTTCTGCTTTCCCGTGACTCCCCTCTCTTCTGCCCTGCTCTGGCTTTTATATCGAATCCTCTCACTCTCTCCTCCCCTAAGCCTTTTTCTCTGCCTCCCCTTCTACTGCCCAATCTCTGGCTCTAGTCTTTATTTTACAGGTTTTAATTAGACAGAAGGTTTACAAGATGTCCTCTTGTGTACAGATTCAATCATCCTCTGCAGCCCCTCCCAGAAGGGTGGAACTAGGATCAAAATACAAGGCTGGGGCTAACCACTGGGAACTAGATCAAAATACAAGGCTGAGGCTATACACAACATTGATTCAATCCTCCTCTGGAGCCCCTCTCAGGGGGGTGGAACTAGGATCAAAATACAAGGCTGGGGCTATCCACAACAGACAAATGTGGAAATTAGGGAAATATGGTGCATGCTCCTGGAGAATATATTGATACAGGTGATCGGGAATTATTAAAATCTGTGCTCATTGTATAAACACAGGACTTTGCAGGGATTGATTTTCTAAATTTATAAAATGAGCCATGGATGACATACCAACAGTCTTGCCACTAAAAATGGTTATCAGAAAGACCTGAATGACAAGAACAATGGCCCATCACAACAGAAAATTTTCAGACATTTGAACAATTAACCATGGAAGAATAAGAATGTGCAGCAGGGAGAGCCTGAGCCACCATGAGCTAAAAGCCAGTAAAACGAGGCCACATGGGCTGGCCAATTGGAACTAACGGCAGCCCAGATGGAACAATAGAACATAATAAGTGATAATTCTGGGTTATCATTGGAAGGACAGATTATAACAGCATGAGGGTAGGCAGTTGCCCAGCTTTTGTGCTGCCTAAGGCATATTAAAAATTAAGGGTTGTTGTGTCTCTCATCTGGAACATAAATGATTTAAGGCAGGAAAGAAACCCTGTGTCAAGGTCATTTAATGTATTTAATACAGAAAAGTTCCTTAATTAATTATAAATGGTACAATAAGACTAATCAATTTAAGAAACACATCCAGGTAAATTTGTAGTACTTCTTATAAATGCTGAGATTATACTGTTATTGGTCATCAATGAAGTTTGTAAAGAGATTCTAGTAACTACTCAGTGAAATTAATAATAATATCTGAAAAGCAAATGTATACAATATATAAGTAGAACTATTTGGATTCTTCCATGTATTATAAAGAGTATAACAATTCCAGAGTCACCAACATTTTCTACAGATACAAACAAGAGAGGATTGCAGATTATAAGTTAGAAAAATTAAGCAACGTGATCTAAAGTCCATGAACCTCAGTTCAAAAATCAGAATTGTATGAAATCTTTATGGTATTATGATTATCCTGAAGGTCTTAATATAATTACTAGTTTTTTATATGCAGAAAGACTTGATTTGCACATAGACGCTGCTGAATTTGAACTTGATAATGCAGAATTGACTTTGTTATTTATACAATTGGTATAGGCCATCAGAAGTAGAATCTATCCATTATATATTGCTCATATTCAGTCTCATACAGATTTGATAAGTCAATTAGCTCAAGGAAATGAGAAAATTTACCAATTATTAATAGAAAATGTGCTAGAAGCTCAAAATTATATATCGCATATACATCAACATGTACTAAGCATTTCAATGGGCAACTTCTCTAAGTTCTGAAAAGACTGATTGTATAATAACACACTTATTGGAAATAATGGTAATTCTGGCGGTACCTGTACAAATTGAAGCTAATAATGCTCCAACCTTGGTATACAATAAGATGAAGTAATTCTTTGCATATTACAATAAAAAGCATGTTACTGGTAGAACACACAATCCCAAAAGACTAGCAGTTATAGAAAGAGCTAATGGTACCTTAAAAGTGATGCTTATTAAACAAAAAGGGAGAGTAAAATCGTTCAGGGACAGACTAAATAATGCTTTGGTAACTAAATTTTCTTAATGTTGTCAAAAAGGAACAATGGCATCTGAGAGACACTGGATTACTGGAAAAAAAAAACCTGATGAACTAGGACAAACAATATATGATAAGGATGTGTTGACATTAGAAGGAAACCTGTAATACTTTTAAGATGAGGAAGTGGTTATAGCTTATATATCTATAGGAAATGAATAATATGCTTACCGACAAAATTTATAAAGACTAGATCTTACCAGGGAAAACCTCTTATCAACTGAGACATGAATATATTCATAAAGCAAATAGCTTAGGTGATTTACTCCCATAGACTGTCTCAATTACTGATTTCTCCAAAATATGGATGCAAATCAACTTCAAAAGGGCTAGTTCAGCTGATTATCATACAAAGATTGGTCAACACATATACTGGACAAATAGCAGGGAATGAACAACATGTAGACTAGACAGACACCACAAAAGTGGACAAAAAGACATTACAGCCAGCTTTTTTTCATACTAATCATATTCCCCCCTGGGCCCCAAACAGGAATTCTTCACATCAATTCAGCAGGAAGCAATTATAAGAAAACTATTATCCTGGTTCCTTAAATTGGGAGTGGCTGATTTTAGTCATTTTGTGTGTTATGGTTGTTATCATCTGGGGTGGTAGGTTGCTATTGGTTATGGTCATAGAGGAAACAAAATAAAGTTAACCAATGTATATTGATAGAAATTGAAGATTATATGCTGCCTGGTTGTTGATCCAATGTCTGAAAGATCTCAGGGAGTCCAGGTTAATTGAGACTGCTGGTACTCTTCCAGAGTCAACCTCCTCCTCAACTTCTTCCAACTAGGCAGTATACATAAGTTGATATGAGGCCCCCAACACATATACAGCAGAGGACAGTTGGATCTAAGTTCAGTCAGAGAAGATGCACCTAACCATCAAGAGACTGGAGAGCCCAAGGAGTTTAGAGGTCTGGTTGCATAGGGGTGGGTGAGGACATCCTTGTGGAGACTTGGAGCAGGGAGGAGGTATGGGATGTGGAACAGTTGGAGGGTGGACCAGAGGGGAATAAAATCTGGACTGAAAAAAAAATAAAAAGAAAAGAAAAAGAAAAAATTATTAATAAAAAAGAAATTTAAGGTTATTTTTCTAATCATTGTAGATTAATAGAAATTTGTGGTTTAATACTGTTTTGTTTCAGCTATTGTGTATTGATAGAAATTTAAGGTTGTTTTCTTTGAATTATTGTATATTGATAGAAATTTAAGTTGTTAGTTTGAATTATTGTATACTGGTAGAAATTTAAGGCTGCTTTGTTTGTCTATATTGTACATAAGCCATTTATTTAAAACGTGATAAAAAATTCTAGCTTTATGGTTCTGAAGTAATTTGTAGTGTGTCTAGATTGTTGATTTTAGAGAAAAACACCATTCTTCAACAACAAGGCAGATATGAAGTGGAAATTTCTGGTTTCTTTGTAGACTCAGTTCTATCATGTGATATTTTTCTGAAAGCTGTCTTATGAAAAGATGATTAACTGAAGCAGACACATGACAGGATGCTTAGCTGAGGCAGACACCTGAGAGGATAAGTGATATTTGAAAGAGTATAAGTAAATCCCAACATTCAGTAACTCATGGTTTCTTCTGGATTGAGCCACTGCTACATGGTTTTGGTGTTTGCTGATTGGACTAGACTGCTGACAGTAAAGTAATCAAAGTTGTCCCTAAGAACTATTTCAAAATAGGTCCACATCCTCCCTGTTCTATTAGCAATCTTTCTCCCCTACCTTTAGTCAATGGGCTAGATTGGAAGTTGAAGCATTTTAAAAACTTCATTAAAGTAAGTTTTAAAATCTCTAAGCCTTCAGGATTCAACCCCAATCACAGAGGTGGCCGGGTGACAAACATGGCCTCTTGTGTAGGTCAACAATGTAAATAAGATTTTCAACTAATTGTTACATTTTTCTTTTGCTATCAATTTTGCAGCAAAAAAAACCCAGGCATACAAATACAACCATAGTGAAGACATTTATAAATGACAACATATAGTATGAGGGTACTTATAAAGTTCTTTAAAAATTTACCATCTAGATGCCAAAATAACTTTATTCAAATTTTCAGTTAAATTTTTCAATGAAAATGTGCTGAGAAGCAAAAATGAAAAAATGTTCTTTTATGAAGCTATGTAACATGCTTAAAGAATTTAAGCTTGGCCATATAGGAGCCATATACAGAAATGGAATTACTGATCATAGAGCAAAGATTGTATTCTATACTAAAATTTATAGAAAATACTGTATCATTAACATAGAAAATAAATTATTGTACTGTAATTAGAATACTATAAATGGAGTAGAGACAGAATATACATAATGTTTTCCAGATTACAAGAAATAAAGAAAATACGAGTAAATCACTGTTTCAAGAAGGATTCTGAAACCAAAATTGTCCCAAGACACAGCAAAGTTCTGAAATCAAGTAACCTTGAAACGCTTTTACAGCAAATCAAAGAAAAAGTATTTCTAATGCAAACAGGTCAGAGGCCTGCCAGTATTCTCACAGAGAGGTCTAATAGAATAAGTATTTTCAACATACCACATGGAAAAAAAATGTCAATGTAGAAGTTTATATCCAGTGAACATTCAATTTAAATACAAACCTAAAAGTAAGGCCTTTTCCTAATCTCTACCAGAGCCAAATTAGGAAAATGTCACCAGCCACATTTATCTCATTTCATTGATTTAAAAGGTACTTCCCAGTACATCAGATTCCTGATTTCTATAAATTAATTTCATATATTGGCTTGGCATTGCAAATGTCTGTCAATAGTCAGAGACAGAGCTCACTTTGTAAAAATTTGTCCCTATAGATATCAATATGCATTTTGGGGATAGTTGAGAACATAATCAGCCTCTGAGACAGGGAGTGAGTGATATTATCAAAATAATGTGAAAACTTTACAATAAAAATTGCTTAAGACAATTAGGGGGAATACCAACATTTATGAAGAAAATCAGATGGTCATAATTGGTCTGTATTGTTCTCTCTGATCCTAGTAAGGACTTCCCAAGTCCAGCATTACTGTTACTAGTTTACAACACTGGAATGTGACTCATGTAAACTGTTTGTGCACCTACCAAGTGCAAAGTGAAAACACCTTTGGCAACACATTGGCTGCGCATTGATTTACACATGAAAACTAGTCAACACTTTGGAAATCAAGTCTTGGGGTTTTGTTTGTTTGTTTGTTTAATAGACTTAAATTTAAATTTAGTTTCAGAAAACAAGACTCACAAAGGAGTATTATGTGAAAACCTACCATTGTGGTCCCATATTAAATATGCCACCATTCCAATATCCAAGTACTTCACACATATTTTCAACAGAATGCAAAGTAGAAAAATGTAATCCTGGCTGGGATTATGTCAGTGATAGAGACATGATTCTCTAGTCTAGTCTAGCAAGCAAAAAAAGACTCCAATAATAATTGTCAGTACACTGTAATTTCTAATGAGTAGAAAAGAAGGGAGATGGTAGGTTGAAGTTTTAAAAAACAATCCATACATGGGTAAGTCATATCAATATCTCTCATAAAGAGAATATTTCAACCAGATCTAATGGTAGCCTACATGCCTATAATCACAGCACTTGATAAATTGAGACAGGTGGATAAGGAAGGAGTCTGAGGCACAGCACAATTCTCTTTTTTTTAACCAAATAAAAACAAGCAAACAAAACCAGGAACCAAAATGAGAGAGAGAGAGAGAGAGAGAGAGAGAGAGAGAGAGAGAGAGAGAGAGAGAGAGAGAGAGAAGAAAGAGAGAATTTCTGGTTAACACAATTAACCTATAGCAGAGACATGGACCCTCATTCTTAACTGATCCACAGAGGAAAAGGAAAAACTAGAGAATCAGTCAATCTCTTACCAACAATAAAAACAAGTAAAATAAGGAAGTTTGTAGAAACTGTGGAAGGCTACTCTTAACCTAACACATAACAAACATGTATCATGCTGGACTAATTTGCCACATTATGGAACACATAGCATGTTAATTACAATTTAATACATTTAAAAACTAACAGGTGCTTCAGTTCCAGAAACACAGAACACGGGAAACTTGCAGGAAGATATTAATATTATTATACCAGAATACATGCTTCTTGACTCACTGGCCACTCAGTTTAGTAAGTAAGTATGTAGAAAATTTGTGCCAAGCATTGGACATCTTTATATTCCTCTGTTCAGCCTCCACAGAGACAAGATATTTAGTTATCATTAAAGCAGTGAACAGTGCTATTCAGTCTGTCTGAATCAGTCAATTCTATTGGGAACAAGGAAATCTGGAAGGTAGCAACTTAGAGACTGAAATAAACAACCATCAAACACAAAGCAAGTTGTATTAGGTGGACCAAATGAGTCTTACTTTGGTCTTAAAAATGGTGCTGACATTCAGCAGCACTGGGTGTTTATCTCAATAACCATGTACTTTTTTTCAAATAAATATTTACATATAAATTGCTTTGCAGAATGTGTTATCAGACCAGAAGGTAAGAGAGACTTTGAATTAATTTTAATCCTACTTGAGCTATGCAGCTGTTAAGTTTACTACTGAAATAAGATCTTGTGAGAACTTCCGAGTTTGTAAATATAGTTCTTATTTCTTGGGCTTTAAAGCTTTGAACAGCTTCATCACCAAAGATCATATTCACTTTGAATATCTTTATATGCAACTCTCTTCTTGCTTCCCAGAATATATGTTACCATGAATTCTAAAGGCTTCCAGGGAATGCAACTATACTGATTTTCTCCTGTGCTCTTAAATGTCATTTTTTAGTTTCAGTTGTGTTAGATAGAAAAGCTGGCATCCTGAACACACAAGCATGCTACCACCATTGGGAATGAAATTAGTTTGTTTACCTTTGCTTATAAAAGCTACAATTGTCTTTTCTCTGTATTTCTTTGTAAAGTTTGTTATGAATATAAAAGTAGTGTTCTATTCATCTGAAAAAAAGTAAGATGTATTTTATATAGTTATATAACTTCTTTAGAGTGAAACATGAACAAATTGATTTTTAGAGATCTAAGGGACTAAAAGTGGTAATCAATTTTTGCATGATATCGTGTAGTTTTCAAAGCCCTTCACACATACCACCATATTTAATGCAGTAATTCTGTGGTAAAAGAGACACAATCAATATCATTGATAAGATTATGAGGCCCAGAAATTCCTAAACTTATTGTCTTAAGCATAACTGCCTTTATTATTACTTTAAATTTTTGTATGCTTTATTAACACGATGATAAAAGATATATACTGACATATGTTTTAAATCATAGCCACATTAGGAAGGTTCATAAATACAGAAACATGAACTGCAAGCTTATATTCTGTTGAAAGATATTTTACCTAAACACAGACAATGAGATAACAGGAAGGTTTCTAAAGGCTGGTAACTACAGAATCTCTCAGGACTATTTCTCAATGTACAAACTGGGTGGGATTTGAGTCATGATCTCAGCCACCCAATATATGTGTATCCACTACTCAAAAGGAATACAATTGCTGATTTTCTTCAGAATCAATTGCTACAATGACACAATAGTACTTGTATGATAAACAACCTATATTTATTAATGATATGTTAGTCCTTTAAAGTAATCTTTTTTTATTAACTTCATTTTGTGCTTTTAAATTAGAGTAAGTAACATATTTATCAAACCTACATGTGTTGGTTTTTATTCCAGGTAAAGCTTACTTTGTTTATCAAAAAGTTAACCTTTTGATGAATTTGCAGGAGCTGGAATGATGTATAAAATCATTGAAGCATTATTTTGAAAAAAAATTTAAATATGCGAAAGAAGATCAAATGTGTGCTGAGATGAAAAGAAACTTTGATAAAACAGAATAATTGAAATCATGAAGAAGAGAAAACTGTATTCTTAGTATTCTCAAGGGAAGTGGTGGTAACTGCAGCAGAGGTGTGCTCACCAGGGTCTATGATACAACACATTAAGTGATATGACTCTGTGCATATTTTTAATTGATTCAACAAATGAGTGATATAGTCCTTTAAATTTCAGGGTAACAAGTATATATCTGGTGTTAACTACTACCTATCACGAAGAAAAAAATCTATTTTGAACCCTGACAATAGCATGACAAACAGAAAATATGCTCAAAGCCAAGCATGATACATTTTACTGCAGACTTAATTTCCAATGACACCTGATTGTTTGTACAGTACCCTAAAATATACACTGGAAAATTTGAGAACATCTTCAGCAAATGGTGCTGATTAAAATGATGGCTGCATATAGAAGAGTACAGACAGATGTATACTTGTCACCAGGCAAAAAGTACTCATCTCAATATGGATAAAAGACCTCAACATAAAGAGAGAAACACTGAATATTATGGAATAGAAAGTAGTGTATAGCCTTAAACTAATTGACAGAGGAGAAGACTTTTGAAAAGATCACAGTTAATACAACTACTAAGATCACCAATTAATAAATGGGACCCCATGAAAATGGAAAGCATGTGTATGGCAAAAGTCACAGTCATTTGGACAAAACGATAAAGACTTTAACCAACTACACATCTGATAGAGGGATAATATTCAAAACATAGAAAAAAATTTAAAAGAGGAGAGCAGATCTCTTCCTCAGTGTTACAGCTCTTGTGACAGAAACTTGGACAATGGATGATTCTCTCACAACTTTTCTTCTCTTAAATAGAGCCCTTATATACATTTTCGGGGTGGATTAGGGTCTGGCAGCAGATAACACCTATTGGCTTGGTCTGAGAACTTGGAGATACGTCATCTACATGTGGGAGAGCCCGAGGCACTGTTCCTCATGACTGATGGCCGTGGACCTCTCTGTGGGAGGGGCTGTGGAGGGCTGAAGCTAAATGAAAAGAACCAGGGCCCAGGATGGGAGCCAAACACCTGTCATCCAATTAGAGTTTGGGGTTCAAGGCCTGTGCTTGACCAGGTGCCCAGCTTCTTCTCACAGCCCACTGCCCCACAGAGAACCACTGAGGTTGGCACTGTGAGAGGCCAGGAGAGGGCACTGGTGAAGGTGTAGCCTCAGTGTCGATTGATTGAAGAATAAGTATAAAGGAGTCGTGCAAATAAGTTGAGGCTTGGCATCAAGAAGATAACCTTTGAGAGGCTACTGGTGAAAGTGCAGTAGAAGACTCTCTCACTTTGGAGATGCTAGTACCATGGAATGACCATCAAGAACAGTAGCAGCAGAAGCTGTGAACATGAAGGCAGGATTACTTTGTAGACCACAAGATGTTAGAAATGCCAGAGTTATGGGATAGCTATTGAAGAAAATTCATACAGAGAGTAGAATTAGCTTAAGAGAAAGAAATGTTTTGCAGATAAGAAAGCTGAAAGGAGTTGGAGGTCTGAAAAGCATTTTAACATCAGACATGGAGATGCAAAGTTTGGAGTTTGCCCAGTTGATTTTCAGTACTGCTTTGGTCCACTATTTCCTTACTATGCTCCCTTCCCTAAGTTCTGGAATAATAATGTATATCCTGTAATGTTTGAAGTATGTAATTTGCTTTTTGTTTTTGATTTATTCAGGATTACAGTTAAGAGATTATATGAATCTCAAAAGAGACTTTTAATTTTGGACTTATAACATTAAGACTATGATAGACTATGGAGACTTTTGAAGTTAGACTAAAACTATTTTGTATTATGGCTAGGTATGGCTCACATAGACTCATATGTTTGAACAAGCCTATGCAGACCAAGTAGTTGAATGCAGGGTTGTATATGCATGAACCATGGAAAATGTCACTATTAGGAAGTGGGACCCTGTTAGAGGAAGTGTGTCTCTTCTCTGTGGGGGCATGGCTTTGAGGTCTCATATATTTACAAGATGGAGACTCCTCCTGACTGTATTTAGATCTAGATGTATCACTTGCAAAACCATGCGCTATGTCTGCTTGCACACAGCCATGCTTCTAGCTATGATTATAATGAAATGAATGAATCTCTTAAACTATAATCCAGTCCCAATGAAATATTTTCTTTTTATAAGAGTTGCCTTGGTCATAGTCTCTTCACAGCAATAAAACCCTAAGAGAGTAACCCAGGCCCAGAAATTTAAATATTATTTGGTTTAGCTTATGTGTTAGCCAATAATTCATTTATAAACAAGGTATAATCTGTATAATCATATAATGTAGGTATAGAGTAATAGAGTACATAGGGAAAGATGGAGTTTCCTGGCATGGAGACTTAAAATATATTGCTATGGGTATATGATAGAGGACTGTAGCATGAGGATAAACTGGGTAGAGGGGAAAGGGAGACCAAAGGAGGGAATATATGGAGGAATATCTAAAATTAATACCTATTTGAGTGGTCATAAGAAAACTCAATATCTGCCGTAAGAAAACCCTTATCTGTCACAGTTTGGGAGGCTAAATGTAGAGATAATCTCTTCTGCACAGTGTAAAAACATTTACCTGTCAATACAAAGCTATTGGTTAGTGAGCTAAGGCAGGAATAGAAGGTGGATCATTTGGCAGATAGAGAGGAATTCTGGGTGTGAGTCAGGCATGGGGAAATTTGCCTGGATACAGAAGAAGAAGGTTGTTATAAACTGAAGACCAAATAAACAGTCATTTGGTGGGATGTATGAGCTTGTCAGAGAACAGGCCCAAGCTTATGGTCTAAGCATTCATTCATTAATATAATTAGGTCCCAGTGTCATTATTTTGGGGAACTTATACATGGTTAGGAAAGCCCACAGTTATAGCCATGAATATGAGACTAGATAGGCTCAGGCATTAGTGAATACCAAAAGCCACTATTCTGCTAACGAAAGGCATCAATAAAATGACTCCTAATGACATTCTGCTACAGTCATAGATCAGTGCCCTGCTTTGACATCATGAAAGAATCTTCTTTCTAGGGCAGATGGAAATAAGTACAGAGACCCATAGCTATACAATGTGCAGAGAGTAAGAGACCTTGATTTCACCCTAAATGTGATGTCTCTAATCCCTCTTTTCAGTGCTCAAGTATCTAAGTGGAAGTGGGAGCAGAGAATGCAAATGTAAGAGGCAATGAAGGACACGATGGAAACAAGGTCTTTAAGCATTGCAGGGCACAATACACACATAAACTCCCAGAGACTGTGATAGCATGCACAGTCACTTCCTGTCCCAGGTTCTTTTCTTGAAATCTCACCTTGACTTTCCTTAGTGATGGACAACTACTGCGAAGTGAAATAAACCTTTGTCCCTGAGTATTTTGGTTCATGGTCTTTTGTCACAGTAATATAAACCCTAATAAAACACCTTTATTAACAGCTATTTCTAATTAACTTAACCTCCTCCCATAAACTTGTTAAAGTTTGAACCCAAATTCAAATTCATTTCTTCCCTTTCACATGTATTCTCAAATATCCCTACCAATTTGATGATTTTGTTGCATACTATTATATTTAATTTTAAATTTCTAAGGCAAATTATTACACCCCTCTGAATAACTACAATATGGTTCCTTAAAAAACTACTTTCCCTTACTCATACATCTCTAGAGGTGCTTCTTTTGTGTGACTGAAACCATAGTCACATAAAACATGAGTATTTATCCTGCCATAGATGCACTGAATAAATTTGCTTTTGTTGGGTTATCTGAAGTTACTTAAGTTTCATTTATTCAAACTTTAGATTACAAGCAAAATTTGAACCAAAGCAGCCATTATGCCATGTGAATGGAGACATATACCTCTTGGGAAGGCAGAGAGTTGTAGGAAGTCCTCAAGAGCTTTTTAGTTGACTTATTTTTTTCCTCAGGATATAACAGGAAAGATATTTCCATTTTTCACCAGGAACTCATTTTATTAGCTGTTGGCCTCTGACTTAAATTCCTAAAAGTTCCAATCCCTTGCCTTATCCTCCAAAATGTTACACAACCACAATGTCCTGTCAAAGGTTCATCAGAAAAGAGTGACTTTGGCCTACATTTCATTTGTGCAGAGTTTTTCTGATGAGCAAACTCATGATTCCTAGACAAAGATGCTAATAGTAAGAGGAAAAGTCATCCAGACATCATGAAGAATGTACGTAATGTAACAGAGTCAAATCCAGAGCTTAACTAGAGATGGGAAAAGTGAGCCTCAAGGCTACTTCAGATGAAGAGTGTAAATTATTCTTGGACACACATTATGGTTAAAATAGCGCATGATAGTAAAAAGGAGCATTCATATTAATGAATATAGTTCAAGAAACAAAGAAGGAGCAACAGATGGGTTAGTAAAGGAAAAGCCAAGATAACTTCAAGGAAAACAAGCAATACCCTGAAACATAGTCAGGACAGTATGCACAGAAAACTGCAGATGACAGTGTGAGCAGCCATTGAAGGAAGCATGCTGGAATTTTGTAATTGTCTCTTCTGGGCTGGTTTTACAGAGAATATTGTGCTGGGTTTAGCTTGGAGAATGAATTCCTAAAAACTGATGAGCAAACATATCAACATAAATCCAGATATAATTAACTAGCTTAACTGGTTTGACTATGTTAAAATAAACAAAGAGGATTTGCAGCTGACAAGGACGTATGTGAATGTGGATTCATTTATTAGAAGTTTGTAGTTTTACAAACAGGAACAAAAAATTTTAACACAGATCATTATAAAAGCTGCAGTGATTGTTGTTTATAAGTTAGGTTATAATGTTTGAAAATCACTCATCACTTTGTGTATGTGTTGTGTGTGTGTGTGTGTGTGTGTGTTTTATTGTCATGGAAAGAGGAACAAAATAAAAAGATATGAGGAGCATACACTTTGTCACACAGGTGATATTTCAGGAAATTTATTACAAAACATTAAACCACCAGAGGGTATGGAAGATCAAGGAAAAATAGATGGACACCAAGGAAACAAGGTCTTCTAAAGATAACATGATTGACACATGTATAAACTCAGAGAGATTGCAGCAGCACATACACTTGCATGGGTCTGTACCAGATAATGTCCTAGAGCTGAAAGGATAAGTAGACACACTCCCCCATCCCAACCACAGAAGTAAATCTCTAATTGATAACTTGCAATGAAAACTTAGTTTCCTCCAAGGGAGTTTCCTTGGGGTTCACTGGTAAAAGCAAAGGACTCTTAATGGTTGGCCCCATGTGTAGTAGTAGATAGCCAATGAATCTAGCAGTATCTGTGGCTATGCTTGTCTCATATTGTTGAGTCAGAACCTTCATTTATTTTTATTGCTTAACCTCATAGGTCATTTGCATATGTATTATGGCTCCAGGTTTTGTATTTTTATGGGATTTCTCTGTGTGTGAACATGTATGTCTGAAACTATATGTGCTTTTTCTTTGACTCTTTTTCTTCTATTTTATCATATTTAAATTTGTTTGTTTTGCTCTACCTTATTTCACTTTATTATTATTTTTTAGATGTCCATTTGTTTTCTAAGATGAAACAAATGGTTACGTATATGGAGGACAGGAGAGGTCAGGAGAAACTATGAGGAATAGGAGGAAGAGAAATTGATGATCAAAATATACTATTTAAAAATATATTCTCAATTAAAGATAAAAATTGAAACTTAGGATCAGTTACTATTGACTATAACTATTACCTAAATATTTTAAACAAGAAGGTGTCAAAATACGGACCCAACTCAAATAGGATCTTTGCTGAGGAATTCAAAAATTCTGAAGCTATAATACCCCGTGGGCACTACTTTAACAATGATGGTTGATTTGGGAAATAAAACTTTTGAGGCATTTCAAGGTTGTTGGAAAAATTCAATTCCTGACTGTGATGTGGCTAAGAGTCTCTCTGGCCCAGGTGTACTGCCAGTTATTCCAAAACAGGGTAGTTGGCACTTGAAAGTCAATGGGGCTATTTACTCCATTTCAAAGTCTCTTGTGGGGATTTGCTTGAATCACTCTATTGGACTGTCTATAAAGCCAAGTGACAGCCACAAATCACTTGAGCATTGTTGTCCATGCTTTTAGTACAATGACCATACAAAAGTGAGGGTCACTAGAGTCTTCCCAGAAAACCTACACAGCATTGTGTGGCAGGTGGAACCAATTTAAAATAACTGAATTGCAAATGAATTTATTCAGTGTGTTTCCCACATAAAACCAAGCCTGTCATTTATATATTGTTAGGTAAAATGTTAAACAGAATGTTGGAAGCTCTGAGGTGGAAATAAAGATAATAGAAGAGATCACTCACTTTTCTTAATTTCTCCATAAGCATAAAAACTATGTAGACTACAACTCTTTCTGTCTGAGCTGTGCTCTCAATTTGGCAGGATTATTTAAATACATGACTCTGATAATAGATGCTAGTTGAAGAATTACTAGGTCATCATACTATATTTTGTATTCTCCTCATCTCTATAGTTCACAGTGAGTACAATCGACTTAATTCAAGAAGTATCGTGAAATTGCTCAATATCTTTTATTGTTGCATGTAGCTTTGTTATCCCACCTAAGCTCCAGGAATGGACCAGACTACCAGTCCCCTCCCAAGAAAATAGTGGATCCATGGATGAAAAACACACACACTGTTGTTCAATTTTAACTTACCTTATTGGCACAATTGCTGGGTGCTATTTAACTCCTGAAGCTAGTGTGGCCTCCCTAATGCTCAGCTCAGCAACCTTAATTTGTCCGCAACTTTAGTTGCTCAGTTACCTTTAGTCCTAGCTCAACACCTCCAAACACCCAAGTGTAAAAGCTCACAAGGCTGTTTGTCTTTCTCTCTCCAAAGCATAGTGAACTTTCCTTTGCTCTGTCTCCTTCATCAGTCTCTACCCGTAGAGTGATGGTTTGTATATGCTTGGCCCAAGGAGTGGTACTGTTAAGGAGGTGTGGACTTGTTAAGGTAGGTGTGTCATTGTGGGCATGGGCTTAAGACCTTCACCCTAACTGCCTGGAAGTCAGTATTCTGCTAGCAGCTTTCAGATGAAGATGTAGAACTCTCAGCTTCTCCTGCACTGTGCCTGCCTGGATGCCATGTTCCCGTCTTGGTGATAATGGACTGAACTTCTGAACATGTAAGCTCGCCCCAATTAAATGTTGTCTTTATAAGAATTGCCTTGGTCATGATGTCTCCTCACAGCAGTAAAACACTAAGACATGCAGGGACCCAAGAGTCTTTCCAAGGGCTATGAACTCTCATGACAGGTGAATTTTCCCCATAAAGACCTATCTTTTTTTTTTCATTTTTATTGAATATTTTATTTAAATTTCAGATGTTATAACCTTACCCCATTCCCCCACCCACCCAGGAACCCCCTATCCCATCACTCCTCCTCCTGCTTCTCTGCAGATGTGCCCCTACCTACCCCCCAATTCCACCTCCCCACCCTCGAATTCCCCCCACACACAGCGTCGAGCCTTCATGGGACCAAGGATCTCCTCTCCCACCTATGCCCAACAGGGCCATTCTCCCTTACATATACAGCTGGAGCCATGTATCCCCCTCTAAGTGCTCCCAGGCTGGTGGTTTAGACCCTGGGAGCTCTGGTTGGTTGGTATTGTTGCTCTCCTCATGGGGCCGCAAACTCTTTCAGCTCCTTTCAGTCTTCACTCTAAATCCTCCATTGGGAACCTCTTGATCAGTTCAGTGGTTAGCTGTGAGCATCTGCCTCTGAATATGTCAGACTCTTGCAGACCTCTAAGGAGACAGTTATGTTAGGCTCCTATCAGCATGCATCTCCTGACATCCACATCAGTGTCTACCTTTGGTGACTGCACATGGGATGGATACCCAGGTGGAATGGTCTCCAGATGGCCCCTCCTTCAGTTTATGTCCCACAATTTGTCCCCATATTTGCTCCCTTGAGTATTTTGTTACTCCTTCTAAGAAGGACCAATGTGCCCCGACTTGGTCTTCCTTCTTCATGAGCTTCATGTGGTCTGTGAGCTGAATCTTGGGTATTTCAGGCTTCTGGGCTAAAATCCAATAATCAGTGAGTGAATACCATGTATGTTCTTTTGTGATTGGGTTACCTCACTCAGGATGATATTTTCTAGTTCCATCCATTTACCTAAGAATTTCTCAAATTCATTGTTTTTAATAGCTGAGTAATATTCCATTGTGTAAATATACCACATTTTTTGTATCCATTCCTTTCTTGAAGGATATCTGGGTAATTTCTAGCTTCTGGCTATTATAAATAAAGTTGCTATGAACATAGTGGAGCATATGTCCTTGTTATATGTTAGAGCATTTTCTGAGTATATGCCCAGGAGTGGTATAGCTGGGTCTTCAGGTAATGCTATGTCCAATTTTCTGAGGAACCGCCAGACTGATTTCCAGAGTGGTTGTACCATCTTGCAATCCCACTAACAATGGAGGAGTGTTCTTCTTTCTCCACATCCTCAACAGCATCTACTATCACCTGAGTTTTTGATTTTAGCCATTCTGACTGGTGTGAGGTGGAATCTCAGGGTTGTTTTGATTTGCATTTCCCTGATGACTAAGGATGCTGAACATTTCTTTAGGTGCTTCTCTGTCATTCAAGTTTCCACAGTTGAGAATTCTTTGTTAAGCTCTATACCCCATTTTTAATAGGGTTATTTGGTTGTCTGGAGTCTAATTTCTTGAGTTCATTGTATATATTAGCCCTCTATCAGATGTGGGATTGGTAAAGATCTTTTCCCAATCTGTTGGTTGCTGTTTTGTCCTATTGACAGTGTCCTTTGCCTTACAGAAACTTTGCAATTTTATGAAGTCTCATTTGTCAATTCTTGATCTTAGAGCATAAGCCATTAGTGTTCTGTTCAGGAACTTTTCCCTTGTGCTCAAGTATTCAAGATTCTTCCCCACTTTCTCTTCTATTAGTTTCAGTATATCTGGTTTTATGTGAAGGTCCTTTACCCACCTGGACTTGAGCTTTGTATAAGGAGATAAGAATGGATCGATTTGCATTCTGCTACATGTTGTCCTCCAGTTGAACCAGCACCATTTGTTGAAAATGCTGTCCTTTTTCCACTATCTAAGCATTCATATTATTCATTTTTCTTTAATTCCACAATGATGTGTGTGATTACTACTATAGAACAGCGAAACATTCTTAATGGATTGGTAATGTGTTATGCTTTAAAATCATTGACCTGAGAAATATATTACTTTTTCTTGGTTCCTAAAGATAATCAATATACAACTACAGAATGCTACAGAATTATACTTTATTCTCAGAAGGAAGATTCTGGGTGGAATGATGCAGAGAGACTTAGGAACAGAGATATGAGAGGAATCTGCAGAGCTAATCAAAGATTTGATGGAAAGGAGGTCGCCTATAACTTCTACTCCCACCTGAAAAAAACTGTCTTGGTGTATTCCTGTGCCTTTGTTTTATGTCAAACAACTTTTTACTTATTTGTTTTGCCCTGAAAACTGATCAAGTGTTTCTCTAGGTAGAAAAATCCCTAGGAGTACAATCCAATTATGACTTTTGAAACTGTATTACCCAGGGTGACAGAACAATAAAATGGGTGAAAAGACACCAGATTTTTGCTTTATTTTATATATGTATCCGGATCTGAATGTTTTGTTGTCTTCTTATGGAGGCCAAGGAAAATTTCTGATGTTTTTAACACTTAGTTTAAATTTTTGTTTTATACAGCAAAATGCATTCTTTTGTAATGCTACAAGTAATCATTAAATATCAATCAATCTCTACTTATTGACTATCCATCTATCCTATCCCCAATCATGGCAGACAAATACATAGTTCTATAAATTTTGAAATGTGGAAATATTTATATTAAAAATGAAATGAACTTTAAAATCTAAAGGACATTACATATTGTAGTTTTATATTTTGAAATAATTGCAAGACAAATAAAATAATAAAATAATTTTATTATTTGGCCAAATAATAAAATATTTTTGTCATTTGAGTATATCTGACATTTTTATATAAAGGAATATTTTAGGTGAGCAAGAAACATGTTCTAGTTCTTATATAAAACACAGATATCTGAAAGTAAATTGCTCCTTGAGAAGATCTGTTGCTAAGAGAAAAAATTGCATTAATTATATATTGAGATAGATAGATAGATAGATTGATAGATAGATAGAGATATATGATAGATAGATAGATAGATAGATAGATAGATAGAGATATATGATAGATAGATAGTTAGATAGATAGATAGATAGATAGATAGATAGATAGATAGAGATAGACACAGATAGATATAAATATATGGAGAGAAAGGGGGAGGGATAGGGAAAGGGTGAGAGAGAGAGATTCTCAAGTTTCATTTCTGTTACTGTGTTAAAATATACTGACAAAATGCTTCATGGGGAAATAAAGGAATTTATTCCAGAGTAAAGTTTTAAGTCAGAGTCCATTATGTGTAGTAATACAGGAACTTCCCAAATCTAGTCACATCAAACACACAAATTAAATTAAAATTAAGGTAAAGCACAAAAATTCACTTGCTTATTTCTTTTGCTCATAGATTTCTCCACTTTAATACCGTTGCCTAGGGAATTGTGCCATCCATGGTACCCTGGGTGTTTTTCCAGCAATTAACACAGACACATACGAACAGACAAACCCAATGTAGACACTTTATTATTGAGACACCTTTTTCTATGTGATTGTATGTTGTATCAAGTTGATAACTAAAATTATCATCAGAGAAGTTAAAAGAAAATTACTTGGATAAAGTGAGACAAACATTAATAAGGTACTAGAAAGAGTAAGACCTCAATGAAAAGTGTAATAAAGATGGATGGAATGATTCAGATAATGGGAATGAAATAAGATAAAAACAGAAAACAATTCTGTAAAACTTAGTTATGAGGAAGATGGCATCAATGAGACAAGTAGATACTTATAGTCTAAAATGTAACACACAATGATTCCTGTTAGAAAGTTAACAATGACATTGCTCCAAAGGACTGCAGCCTGAAGTAATCTCTATTGTTCATCAGTATTAAATAGACATAAACATTATTGTATATGCTCACAGTTTAGCAATCTGCAGCAATGAAGAATTCCTGACAAAGCTACAGAGAAACTGTGATGGAATTTCAAAAATATAACTGAGTTAAAGATAACATTTAATAAGGAAACTGTATTAAGGAAGTTGAATCTAAAATAATTACATTGGATAACACCACATAAAAATATTGAATTCACCAAGATTAATCTATGTAGTTATATGATAATAGTCATCATGATAGTAGTTCACTCTGGAATTTTTTCACTGACAGAAGTTTAATACTCACACGATAGAAGTTTAGTCACTGAAGCATAGGGAACAATATTGGAAGAAAATGCAAGAACTTCTAGACTATCCCTCTTTGTGTCTTGTGGATAGTAGAGTTTCCAATGGAACTCATTTTATTGTATTGAAACATTATATGTACATAGATTTTTATCTCTCATCAATTAAAGTCAAATTAGATTTTATCAATATTAATTTACATAACATTCTTTGAAATACTTTGTATGCATATAATGCTTATTTTAAAAGAAAGTTGAATGTTTTTGAACACATGAAAAACTTGTAGGTAAGGTCCTATGGCACTATATCTCTGTTTAGATATTACCAGTGACCACTTTACTGTAAAAATCAAACAAAAAACATGAAGCATTTCTATTTATAGAGAATTATTGAATTAAAATAGTACAAAAAAACACCATGAGGAAATGACTGTTTTAAGTGCACTTTTGTCTTATGTTGTATCGAGAGGTAATTCAAGCTGACAATCTATCCTAAGTTTATTGTTTAATTTCATCATCTCTACTGATTAAATAAACCAAACAAGTATAAATATGATTATGTTTGATGCTAATGAATGCTGTATAAATGTCTAAATTGTATTCTTCATTGGAAACAGAAATGGATAGATGCATCTGGAAATGAGGTTCCTGGCCTCCCAATTACTGTTTGATTCATTTCCATTTTTACTGTTTTCATGTGGCTTCATTGTTCAGAGGTATAAACAGTCTCTTATATTCGAACCATTGTCAGGCTTAATCAAAACCTCTAAAATTGTCACTAATCTGACTTTACATAGTTTACAGCTATTTTGTGACTTTTCTTTCTTGATTGCTATGTCCTACACCTTCACTTATATTCTTCATAGGTACACCTTCACTTATATTCTTTATCTCTAACAGAATGATCTGAAGGATCCCACTTGGGAAGCATCCTATAATTGACAATGACGTACTTTCAGCCAAAAAATAAACCAAAAAACAAACAAACAAAAAAAAAAAACCACACACAATCCTGGGTGAAACTCCTGGAATTTTATTTAGCATGTCCTGTGATAAACCATTTAGTTAAGAAGGGAATATGTCTCATGGTCTATATTACTATACATTGTCATTAAAAGAAGTTTTGGTGATACTTATATGAATTATATTTTGCTAACAAGCCTCTTAAAAACACCTTATCAATTTGAATTGACACAAGCTAATGCATTTTAAAAAAATACTAAAAAAAGAGAAAACATTGTTTAAATGTGACTATAAGAAACACTCTACAAAACATTAATTTTTATCATAAAATTTTTTAAACCTACAAGGCAAAGATTCAATATTTAGGAATTGCTCAAATAGTTCCTATATTTCTAATTGCATTATTTGACTTATAATCTAAATGGCTGGTTTCCCCAGAAGAGGCTTTTTAAGTATAGTCATTGCCAGAGGCAAAATTTGTGACTTTTTTTTTTTTTTATAATATAAAGCAGAATCTGCCTCTGAAACTAAGGCTCCAATGGGGCATGTCACGATCTCATGGCACATGGTATATCAACAAACCCTGCTGCCAAGAAGTAGAGGACACACAAACCATTCTGCTTATATTTCTGCGATTATCTTTTGAGATATTTTTAGGATGTCTTTGCCATGGGAATTGTGGATATTCAAGAGGACATGACAGAGCTGGTGATCATAACCTAGTGCCATGTTCTTTGTCTTCTATGAGTAGCTTAAGAAGTAAACATGTCTTGATGATAGGCTAAGAGAAAGTACATTTTCTGCCTATGATGCATTTCTGGAGGCCAATCTGCCTCAGAAATGGGATTTCCTAACAGCTGACCCAGCTTAAATGTGAGAAGCTGCGTTTCCATATATGCTAAAAGTGGAGTACATGTTGAACTTTTGTAAAGCATCCATTTTATCCCCAAGGTGGCAATAATAAAAATGCCAGTTTCCTCATAATTATAGTATACTCATAGTTTCTTCATAATTATAAATTAAACAACAGTGTTTTTTTTTTAAAAAAGAATCCAATTAATATTCAGAATCAAGCAATATTTGGCAGTTTTCTCAGCCAACATGAAGATAGTGTAGAAGTTCTTGTTATCTTGATCACAGATGGAGTAGCTATGTGATAATCTTTGTTTTATATAATTTATTTATTTGTCTGTTCACATCCCAAATGCTGCTCCCCTTCTTAGTCCCTCTTTTACCAAGTCCCTTAACCCCATCCCTCCTCCTTTTGTCCTCTGAGAGGGTGGGAACCCCCTAGGTATGCCTCCACACTGTCATATCAAATCTCTGCCAGATTAGGTGAATTCTTTCCCACTGAGGTCAGACAGGATAGACATGAAGATTGAACTGCCTATTGCTACATATGTGGGAATCGGGGAAGTTCATTACAACCCATATATGTTCTTTGTTTGGTGGTTGAGATTTTGAGAGCTCCCAGGGGTTCAGGTTTATTGACTCTATTAGTCTTCTTATGAAGTTCCCATCTACTTCTGGGACTTTGGTCCTTCCCCTAATTCTTCTATAACTGTCCCCATTATCTCTCTATTGTTTGGCTGTGGCTATGTGCTTCTGTTTCCATCCACTCTGCTTGGTACAGCCACTCAGAGGGCAATTATGCTAGGCTTCTGTCTGCAAGCCTAGCAGAGTGTCATCAGAAATGCCAGGGCTTGGCGTTTGCCAATGGGATGGGTTTTCATCCACAGGAGGTGGCCTCTATAGGTTTCATGTCTCTACTGTTCGGCATTGGTACTGACTTCTAGAAGTCTATCCTATCCCAAGTCTCTGAGACTTCCTAGAGATTCTTCCCTCCCCATCACTGCAGGCAGCTGCAGATATCCATTCATTCTCATGGACCACTGGTCTTCTCTCTGGTTTCTCCCTGCATCTGATCTTGCCTCCCCTTCCCCACTAAAAGTCCCAGATTTCTGACTCCCTCTGCCTTTTCTGAGTATTGTGTTTTCCCTTCTAAGTGAGATTCAAGCATTCTTGTTTTGCCTTCCTTCTGATTTAACATCTTTGGGTCAGTGGGGTGTATCATGAATATTCTGTACTTGATGGCTAACGTCCACATATCATCAGTGTCCTTTGACTTTCCTTCTGGATCTGAGCTACCTCATTCAGAATGATGTTTTCCAGTTCCATCCAGTTACTGGCAAAATTCATGATACCCTTGTTTTCAATAACTGTATAGTATTTTATGGTGTAAATGAACTATATTTTCTGCATCCATTCTTTTGGTTTAATGAAATTCTGGACTGTTTCCAGTTTTGGCAACTACAAATATAAGTCTGCTAAGAACATAATGGAGCATGTGTCTTGTAGGGGTATGAATGGCACAATTTTGGGTAATGTCCAGGAGTGGTACAGCTCAGTCTCATGTGAACCATTCTCCAATTTTCTAAGAAACTGCCAGATTTATTTCCTGAGTGGTTGTACAAGTTTGCATTGCCACCTGTAATGAAGAAGTCTCGTTCTTTTCGTCATCCTTGCCAGCATGTGCATGTTTTTTATCTTAGCCATTCTGACTGCTGATATATGATGGAACCTCGGGGTCTTTGATTTGCATTTCCCTGATGACTAAGAATGTTGAACATTTGATTGTCTTTTCAGCATTAAGAATCCATGTTGAGAATTCTCTGTATAGCTCATACTCCCTATTTTCATTGGGTTATTGGGTTTTTTTGGGTCTAACTTCTTGAGTTCTTTATATACTTTGAATATAAGCTTCTGTCAGATGTAGGGTTGATGAGATCTTTTATCAACCTGTGGGTTGCTCTTTTCTCCTATTGACAATGCCCTTTGATTTATAGAGCTTTCCTGTTTAAGAGTCCCATTTATCATTGTTGATATTTGAGCCTAAACATTGGTGCTCTGTTGAGGAAAGTTTTCCTGTGCCAATTGATTCAAGAGTATTTCCCACTTTCTCTTCCCATTAGATTAGTGTAATCTCATTTTTGTTTGAAGTCCTTGATTGAGCTTTGTTGAGATGAACAAATATGGATCTATTTGTGTCTTCATCATACAAACTTCCAGTTAGACCAGCACTCTGTTGAATGGTACTTTTCTGTTTCCATTGTATATTCCATTATTGGCTTCTTTGTCAAAATTAATGGCCATAGGTATGTGGGCTTATTCTAGGTCTTTGATTTGATTGTATTGATTGACCTGTTTGTATCTGTACCAATATGGCCTAGTTTTATTACTATTGTCTATATGCTGCTTGAGGTCTGGGATGGTGATTGCTCTAGAGGTTCTTTAATTAATCAGATTGTTTTGGCTATTCTGGGCTTTTAGTTTTTCCAAATGTAGTGCAGAACTCTTCCTTAAAGATCTATAAAAACTTGTGTTGACATTTTGATGATGATTGTATTAAATCCTTAGACTTCTTTTGGTATGATGGCCGTTTTCACTATGTTAAACCTACAGATCAATGAGCATGGGAGATCTTTCCATCTTCTGATGTCTTCTTCAGTTTCTTTCTTCAGGAACTTGAAGTTCTTGCCATACAGATCTAGCACTTGCTTAGTGTTATACAAATATGTTTTATATTAATTTTGGCTATTGTGAGGGGTGTTGCTTCCCTAATTACTTTCTTTGTCCATTTACGATTTATATAAAGGAAAGCTACTGAGTTCTGTGAGATAAACTTATATCTAGCCATGTTGGTAGAATTGTTATCAACAATAGGAGTTCTCTGATAGAATTTAGGGGATTGTTTATATGTACTATCATATCATTCACAAATAGTTATACCTTGACTTCTTCCTTTCCAATTTGCATTCCCTTTTTTTTTTTTTTTTTCGTCTTATTTGCTTCCTACAATTCCAAGAATTATATTGAAAAAAGTAGGGGGTGGAGGCAGCCTTACCTTGTCCCTGATTTTAATAGAAATGCTTTACATTTCTTTCCATTTACTTTGATGCTGTTTATTGTCTTGCTCTATATTACTTTTATTATGTGTATATGTATGCCTTGAATCCCTCATCTCTTAAAGACTTTTAATATGATGGAGTATTGGATTTTGTCAAAGGCTTTTTTAGCATCTAATGAGATGATCATGTGATTTTTTTTTCTGTTTATTGTTTATATAATTGATTATGTTGATGGATATTTTTTATATTGAACCATCCCTGCATCTCTGTAATGAAGCCAACCTGATTGTGTATAATGATGTCTTAGATGTGTTCTTGGTTTCAGTTCACAAGAATTTTATTTAGTATTTTTGTGTTGATTTGCATAAGTAAAATTAGTTTTTTTCTTTGTTGATACTTTGTGTGGGCTAAGTATCAGGGTAACTGTGACCTCAGAATGAATTCAGTAGTGTGTCTTCTGTTTCTGTTTTGTGTAATAGTTTGACAAGTGTTTCTATTAGCTCTTCTTTGAGTATCCAGTAGAATTCTTCACTAAAACCATCTGGCTCTGAGCATTTTTGGTTAGGAGAATTTTATTGATTGCTTCTATTTCCTGATGGGTTATGGGACTGTTTATACATTTTACCTGCTCCTGATTTAACACTGGTATGTGCATCTGTCTAGAAAGGCATCAATTTCATTTAGCTTTTCCAGTTTTGTGGGGTTCAGGATTTTGAAGTAAGATCTATTTTTTTTTTTATTTCCTCAGTTTCTGTTGTTATGTCTCTCTTTACATTTCTGATTTTGTTAATTTGGATACTGTTTCTCTGCCTTTTCATTATTTTTCCTAAAGGTTTGCCTATCTTGTTGATTTTCTCAAAGAACCAGCTCCTGGTTTTGTTGATTCCTTGTATTATTTTCATTGTTTCTATTTGATTGATTTCAGCCCTGTATGAAAATCTTTATATTTATTTAGATGTCATTTACAGACCATTGACCATGTTAAACATGAGTGGGTAATTTGTAGCTTTAGACTACTTTTCAGAATTTAAACTATTTTTCTGATAGTCTCCAGGACTATTCATTGGGGATGTGTGCACACAGCTGATCACCTATATTCAAAAAATAAATAAATAAATAAATAAATAAATAAATAATAATAAAAAATTGGCACATAAAAAAAAAGAAAAGAAACCTTAAAACACACGGGAGTGGTTCTTTTGAAGTGAAGAACCTTTTGTGTTACTTCATACTGAAAAGAAGAACCACCTATGGATGTAGGAAAGGCCTGGAAACTGAATACGTTGATCTCTTGATTCCGAGATTTGTATGCTGTTCCTTCAATTTGAGATAAAAATTTGACCTTTATTATCTGTGGAGGTTGAACTCCTCCAATTGTCTGTCTCTATAAACCATTCCACCATGGATTCATAGTATATTCCCTCTAAATGACATATCAGATTATGTCCCGAAACATCATCCATGAGTTAACTTGAAAGACATAGTCACAACACCAAAAGTTGCAATATTCCATGCATTGGTCTCAAAGTGTTCTGTGATGTTTAAGGCTAAATTTTATATATTATTTTTTTATGTTAGGAGTGTTTACTGTGGTTAGATTTCATCTCATCTGTTATTTTTGTTACAAACACAAACTGAACCCATAATATCTAAAAATGTACCAAGGCTCCAGCCTTTCACTTCTGTTTAGTTTCTATGTCTCTGCCATTTGCCCTGCAGAGCTTACCACAAAAGAGGGTCAGAAAAATCTTCTCTTTCTAAAACATCAGCACCACAACAATCAACAGCAAATAGACAGGCAGATAGATAGATAGATAGATAGATAGATAGATAGATAGATAGACAGATAGGTAGATAGATGTGTAGATAGATAAATGGATGATAGATTTTATACATACATTTATATTTATAATGATATATAGATGGATAGGTATATAGAAAGTAAAGAAAGAAAAGAAAATGAAAATTACTATGACTAAGCAAGCGATTTAGATTGAATCCCCCTAACTTACCATATTTTAGTCTTTCTTATAAAGCTTTTCTGATGTACTAGTTTCTAAGGAAGTGTTTAGTGACCACTGAGCTATGTTCCTGACAATTCACATTCACAAACTTAAACATAGGCTTACCTGCATTGAGGAGTATGGTAATATATGATATAAAACTCAATTAACTGGATCCATTATACTCATGCTAACATTTTATATGATCAATTAAAGATTATAAACTTATACCTTGCTAATTTAGAAATATCTGGTGTAAGTTGTGTTATAACAATGTCCTTCCTCATTTTCTTTTCTGGACCTCCTCACCTCAACTAAATTCTGATTGTTTACCTCACAGATGTCATAGTGGATTGCTTTTATTTCTTTCTAGGTAGCATAATGATAGTTCTGGTAGAAGATTTAGCAAAACACATTATATCAAAAATTAAATTGATATTTTCTCTGCCCAGAAAACTAATGTAATTGTATGCAAAAGAAAATTTGTGAATACCACCACTGGATTTCTTAGCTTTTAATATCCTTCCCATTACGGGATGCAGTATTGCTGGAGATACTAGACTGACAGGTTAATTATAGAAGACGTAAAATTGTATGTTCAGAGAGAAAATCAAAGGAACATTCATTCACTTGGCGCACTACCAGAAAGCAGCTGACTATTTCTTTTGGGAACTATTTGAGGATACGAATCATATAATGCCTGACATTGAAAACCCCAGGATAAGTCTGCTGTGAGGCTGCCAGGAATGTACTGATTCACATCCAAACAGAAGTGTATGGAGAAGTAGGGTGGAAAGTACCTCAATTCCCTTCAAAGCAAATGCATTCTCCCGTTAGGACGGGATTCTCTGCTGTGTGCTGCACAGCACCCTTCTGCTGGTGTGCCAACACCTTCACATGTTACTTTCCTACACTGATTTCTTGACATAACTTGAAAGTTCTATTATTTCTTTTGTCATTTTGCACTGAGAGGTGCAAATGCACCTGCAAGGAACTTCTTGATCTACTGTATTCTTGTCAGTGATAAAAGTTACTCCACATTTAGAGAAAGAAATTCACTTTGCTGTGAATGCAGTCTTGGCTTCAGAAAGCAGGAACAAGAAATACCTGTTTGAGTAAACCAATTTTAACAGCATAAAATTTCCACAAGATGTTATTTCAACGTAAGATGCTAATTTTCTGGAATGGTATGTAGTCCTTCATGTTTTGGCATTTATTAGTTTGGCTAGAAATTGCCCCGTTCTTTATGCTATCCTGGTTTGTAAATGAGTTTTTAAGACATCCAAGGCATATTTCATAAATGTAGAAATCTCTACGTTCTTTGCCAAATGATTTACTCTCCCTACTGTGATTCCATATGTTCCTTGCAGAGCTTCTACTTGGCTCCAGCTATCCACCCTGAAAATGGCCTCAATTCAGTCGTGAAGTCACCCCTGTAGGTCAGGAGCTTGCTGGGTGCTTTGGGGCCTCACCAAATGAGTGGATCCATGACATTTATAGTCATTGATTTCATATAAGATTGCCTTCAAGTCTAGCCAATTCACAGATGTCACAAATTAATATATTCTAACATAAGATTCTCAACAGGAAGTAGTTGAATATCCTTCTCTTTAATTATACTGCTGATTTCTGATGGATGTCAAGAATTGGGTCTTTCTTTTTTTTTCTCTCTCTTATTTTCTTCTTACTTACTTTCTTTCTTTTTGTTTAGGATAGGGAGAACAAATAAGAAATCAAATAAACAAAACACGTCTTGCTTCATTTCTGTGGCTATGACCACATAGCTATGAGAAACAATTGAAAAACAGGAAAGCTTTTTTGGCCTTGTGGATAAAGTATGTAGATGCTTGTCCCCCTCTCCTTAGACTTCCAGTAAAGCAGAGAACTGAGGAAACAAGCACACAGTAGATCAGAGCTTTCTATTTTATGTGTTCCAGGAAGCAGAGGGCTACAGAGAGAGAAAAAATGCCATGAAAGAAGATCCGTAGAGA
Source organism: Mastomys natalensis (assembly GCA_021653895.1). Lineage (NCBI taxonomy): Eukaryota > Metazoa > Chordata > Mammalia > Rodentia > Muridae > Mastomys > Mastomys natalensis. The sequence goes on from JAJTUV010001256.1 coordinate 765,709, forward strand.
AAGAGGGAGCAGAGACAAAAATATCCACCAAGAACTCACACTTACTCACTCTTTTCAACTCAACCCCATATCCTAAGTCCTCATTGCCTCAACAGTACATTATTACAAGCCAATTACTTCCCTCAAGTCTGATCTATGATGACTTCTGCTAGGGTAAACCTTCATTGTTAACTTGACAAGATTTAGAATCAGTTAAGAGACACACCTTTGTCTCTTTGAGTGAAGATGAATGAAAGACACACCCTGAACATGGGTAACAGTTTCTGATGTACAGCTAATGATCCAAATGAATAAAAAGGGAAAAGGGAAGCCAGCTAAGTACCAGAATTCACTTTAACTTCTTGACTGTTGGGTGCAATGTGACCAACTATTTCAAACACCCTCTGTAATATCTACTCTGCAGGAGCCAAAAAATCTGCTATTCTTGAAACTGTTTTATGTTTAAAAATGCAGCAATGATAAATATAATAAATTTAGTTCGAGGATCAAACCTTCAACAGTACTTTAGACTATGTTCAAAACACTACTCTTTCCAAAACAAATGAAGTTACTGTGTTGCTTAGCCTTGCAGGCCATTAAAATTTCAATCACTGAGGTTTGTATATGATTGAAGCCTCTTTCTATGCAATTTAGATATATTCATATGTTCTTCATAACAGTTGTATTGGGTAGTCATTTTATTCTCAATTATCTAGATGAAGGAACAGGTTCAGTCAAGTTGAACTGATTCTCCAAACAAATGATTACATATTTGCCAAAAGAAGGTGCATTGGAATGTTGCTGAAGTAATAGCTTATAGTGTTTCCTTAAAGCAGCTCCTATGAGAGAACTGAAAGAATGGTTTTGGTAGTGTTATATCACTTGGTATCAGAAAAGTACTATTGTTTTCATAAAAAAGATAAATGAATTCATATGAGATTCAGCAGTCTGGCAAGAAGAGAGATTAAGAACATGTGCTACTTTTGTGAAGGACTCAGATGTGCTTTCTAGCACCTAAGTTGGGTTGTTCCCAACACCTGTAACTCCAACTCCTTTCTGGCCTATATAGGCAGACACATACTGTGTACCTGTTCACAGACAAATGCATACCTGTAATTGAATATGGAATTAAATCCTTAAACTCAAGATTTAGTTGTCACAAAATTTGTATTTTCACCTTTTAAATTAGAGAAAGTTTCCTTTTGTATGTATGCTCCCTTTTAGCCTCTGCGACAAAATATCAATGGGAAAACTATGATCAGAAACAACTGAAATTAACTCACAACATCCAGGAGTCTGGGAAGTCTAACACAGTGAGACTACCAAAACCACGTCTGAGGAAGGTCCACTTTCTAGCTCATAGACAATATTTTCTAGCTTTTACCTGATGCAAAGGACTACAAGTTTCTCCTCAATGTCTTTGGTGGTAGTTCCATTCCTCATGTTTCTTTTCTCAGGGTGCAGACATCCGCCAATTTCTGTATCTACTAATACAATCATCTCTTAGATGAGGATTTCAGATCAAAAATTTGACTAAAACCTGAATACTTAACCTTAAGGAAAAATGAGTTAATATTTTAAAGACTAGAAAGTGTAAGCAACTAAAGTGGTATGAATTAGCCATCCTGATCTCAAAGAATTCATATCCTCATGAGGAACATGTGAAAAGCTCAGAGATTCAGGTCAAAAGGCCACAGCATTCTTTTCTACATCTGCAAAATTTCTGTGTCATCTTTCCAAACACATGGAAATAAACTGTTTGGTTCCACAGCTACCTGGGAATGGTTTATGTAAAGAAGTATTCTGAGTCTCACTCTTACACTAGTAATCCATGAAATATAATATACAATGCAGTATATATTTAAAAATAAAATTTTCCTTCTATATTTAATGACTAAAGATATTAATTCTATGATATCCAGTAGAACATTTAACTACTGAAAAATAACATTAGAATAAATTTATTACCTGATAAAATTAGTTTTAATTATCTAGTTAATGAATGGGAAAGCCTAACTTAACCTTGAATTTCATACTTATGAGTCTCTCTCTTGTAACTTATACTTTTGCATAGTCTTATATTTAGCAGTAGTCAGTGGGTTTGCACCTTCCCCTTGTAAATTTCTAATAATTAGGAAAATATTAATTATCTCAGTTTCTTTTTGTTCATGTTGCTTTATATTTATAGCAAGGGTTGATGTAAGTATCCAATAAGGACTGAAAAGTCTCTCATAAAAGGTATTTTCATATCACATTATCAGATATTAAGGAGTTTAATTGTTTAATGAATAACATCAAAATGGTGGTATATATTAGTCAGATATACTGACTGGAAGGAAACTTTTTATTTAGCTTCCCTTCTTAAGGATGCTTTTTTTAGTTTATAGTGATCTGTTATAGCCAAATAAACAAATCTGCATGGAGAAGATAGACCAGTAGTAAGCATGTGAGTGATGGCCCTTAAAAAAAGATATACCCTAGTTATGCTTTAGAAAGACACATTAGAATCTATCTTGGGGCACACTCATGGTGTTCTTAATGTCAGAGTCAAACACAATGTGAGATATCAACATATTTGTCTTAAAGAAACTAATTTTGCTGTATAGAAATAAATTAGAGTAAATTTGAAGTATTTTTTAAATGAACATTCTGGTTTTCAAATCTAAGCACAGGTAATCCATAACATGTTCAGCAAGCCACTATCTTGACTTCTTTCCTTACAGAATATAACCCATAACAAAGAAAAGTGAAAAGATGGACCAACTTGTTACCAATGTAGACTCTCCAGAAATATTGTAAAGCTACTAAGTCAAAGTTTTCACAGTTACAAGGTCCTAAGGATACTTTTAAACTTGAGTACTATCTTTTTTTTTTTTTTTAAGAGTTATTATTTATTTGATTTTTAAAATTTGGATATTTTATTTTTACATTTCAATGCTATCCCCTTTTCCTGTTTCTGCTTTGCAACCCCCCTGTCCCATCCTCCCTTGACCTGATTCAATAAGGGTGCTTCCCCACCCACCCACCCACTCCCATCTTAAGACCCTAGTATTCCTCTACACAGGGGCATCAAGCCTTTAGAGGACCAAGGGCCTCCCTTCCCATTGATGCCACAAAAGGCCCTTTCAGCTCCTCAGACTTTCCCCTAACTCCTCCATTGGGGTCCCTGTGCTCAATTCAATGGTTGGCTGTGAACATATGTATCTGTATTGGTCAGGATCTGGCAGAGCCTCTCAGGAGACAACTGTATCAGGTTTCTGTCAGCAAGTACTTCTTGGCATCCGCAATATTGTCTAGGTTTAGTGTCTGCATGTGGGATCAATTCCCAGTAGGGAAGTCAATGGACGCCTTTCCTTCAGTCTCTGCTCCACCATTTGTCCCTGTATTTCCTTAAGACATGAGCAATTCTGGGTTAAAATTTAGAGATGGGTGGGTGGCCCCATCCTCAACTTGGGTAGTAGGGGTATGCTTAACCTCTGGATAAGGTCTCTCTAGCTTCTCTTTCCTCTTTGTGGAAATTCATCTAATGTCATCCCTGTGGGTTCTGGGAGATTCTTGCTTTCCTGCATGTGAAAAGGCTAAAAAAAAAAAAAAAAAAAAAAAATATCATTAGATAGTCTATTTAAAACTATCATTACAATTGTACATTTTGAAAAACATATGGAGATTTAGATTATTGAGGACACTTATTTTATAATAGCATTGAATCAGCTGCCACTCTTGTGTCTGAGTATTTCTTCAGCCATGAGAGGAAACATTGGATATATCCTGTTTACTTCTTCACAAAAGAATATTGGGGCATCTTGCTCCCATTTTGTATGTGCTTGATTTTCACCTCACATAGTGACATTAAGAAGAGATCTTTGCAAATACCACTTCCCTTCCGCCCCGAGCCTGGTCATTTTGGCTGGGGCAGACACACAGCTGGTCTGCTCCTGTGGAGACAGCTTATCCTGAGCCATCCTAGAGGAGCTGCTGCACTCAGGGCAGTGGGATTTCAGGATCCCATAGGTGACCTGAGCCCCAGGAGTCCTTCCACCCAGGAGCTTAGGATCACAGGAACACAGAGACATCTGGAATCTGAAGATTTCTGACACAAGCAAGATAACTGGAAAGACAGAATCCAGTCAGACACAGTGAGCACAGGTAACACTAGAATCAAGCAGATGGCAATAGGCAAGTGCAAGAACACAAGCAGTAGAAACCAAAGTTACTTGGCATTATCAGAACCCAGTTTTCCCACCATAGCAAGCCCTGGATACCCCATCACACAGGAAAAACAGGATTCAGAATTAAAATCATTTCTAAGGATGATGATAGAGGATTTTAAGAAGGACATAAGTGACTCCTTTAAAGAACTACAGGAGAACACAGGTAAACAGGTAGAAGCCCGTAAAAAGGAAACACAAAAATCCCTTAAAGAATTGCAAGAAAACACAACCAAACAGGTGAAGGAATTGAACTAAACCATCCAAGATCTAAAAATGGAAATAGAAACAATAAAGAAATCTCAAATGGAAATGATCCTCAAGATAGAAAATGTAGGAAAGAGATCAGGAGTCATGGATGCAAGCATCACCAACAGAATACAAGAGATAGAAGAGAGAATCTCATGTAGCAGAAGATACCATAGAAAACATTGACACAACTGTCAAAAAAAATGCAAAATGCAAAAAGCTCCTAACCCAGAACATCCAGGAAATTCAAGACACAATGAGAAGACCAAACCTTAGGATAATAGGTATAGATGAGAGTGAAGATTCCCAATTTAAAGGGCCAGTAAATACCTTCAATAAAATTATAGAGGAAAATTTCCCTAACCTAAAAGAACAAGATGCTCATTAACATACAAGAAGACTACAGAGCACCAAACAGACTAGATCAGAAAAAGAAATACCTCCTGTCACATATTAATCAAAACATCAAATGCACAAAACAAAGAAAAAATACTAAAAGCAGTAAGGAAAAAAGGTCAAGTAATATATAAAGACAGATCTATAAGAATTACACCAGACTTCTCACCAGAAACTATAAAAGCCAGAAGATCCTGGACTGATATCATACAGACCCTAAGGGAATTCAAATGCAGCCCAGACTACTATACCCAGAAAACTCTGAATCACGATAGATGGAGAAACCAAGATATTCCATGACAAAAACAAATTTGCACAATATCTTCCCACAAATCCAACATTTCAAAGGATAATTGATGGAAAATGCCAACACAAGGAAGGAAACTACAACATAGAAAAAGCAAGGAAGTAATCTTCCCACAACCCAAAAAGAAGATAGCTATACAAGCATAATTCCACCTCTAATAACAAAAATAATAGGAAGCAACAATCATTTTTCCTTAATATCTCTTAACATCAATGGACTCAATTCTCCAATAAAAAGATATAGACTATCAGACTGGATACATAAACAGGACACAGAATTTTGCTGCATATAGTGACACTACCTCAGAGTAAACGCACCTCAGTGACAAAGACAGACACTACCTCAGAGTAAAAGGATGGAAAACAATTTTCCAAGCAAATGGTCCCAAGAAACAAGCTGGAGTAGCCATTCTAATATCAAATAAAATCGACTTTCAACAAAAAGTAATCAAAAAAGATAAGGAAGGGCACTTCATACTCATCAAAGGAAAAATCTACCAAGATGAACTCTCAATTCTGAACATCTATGCTCCAAATGCAAGGGCACCCACATACATAAAAGAAACTTTACTAAAGCTCAAAGCACACATTGCACCTCACACAATAATAGTGGGGGATTTTAACACCCCACTCTCTGCAATGGACAGATCATGGAAACAGAACCTAAAAAAGACACATTGAAATTAACAGAGGTTATAAACCAAATGGATTTAACAGGTATCTATAGAACATTTAATCCTAAAGCAAAAGAATATACCTTTTTCTCAGCACCTCATGGTACCTCCTCCAAAACAGACCATATAATTGGTCACAAATCAGTCCTCAACAGATACAAAGAGATTGAAATAATCCCTTGCATCCTATAAGATCACCACGAACTAAGGCTGGTCTTTAATAATGACAAAATCAATGGAAAACCCACATGCATGTGGAAACTGAACAATGCTCTACTTAGTGATGACTTAGTCAGGGAAGAAATAAAGAAAGATATTAAAAACTTTTTAGAATTTAATGAAAATGAGAAAAACATCATACCAAAATTTGTGGAACTCCATGAAAGCAGTGCTAATGGGAAAACTCATAGCTCTACATGCCTACAAAAAGAAATTGGAGAGAGCACACATTAACAACTTGACAGCACAAGTGAAAGCTCTAGAACAAAACGAAGCAAATACATGCAAGAGGAGTAGATGTCAGGAAATAATCAAACTCAGGGCTAAAATAAACCAAGTAGAAACAGAAAGAACTATAAAAATATCAACAAAACCAGGAGTTGGTCCTTTGAGAAAATCAACAAGATAGATAAACCCTTAGCCAGATTAACTAGAGGGCACAGAGATAGTATACAAATTAATAAAATCATATCTGAATAGGGAGACATAACAGAAACTGAGGAAATTTTAAAAAGCATCTGATCCTACTACAGAGGCCTATACTCAACAAAGCTGGAAAATCTGGGTGAAATGGGCAATTTTCTAGACAGATACCAGGTACCAAAGTTAAATGAGGAGCAAATAAACCATCTAAACAGTCCCATAACCTCTAAAGAAATAGCAGCAGTCATTAAAAGTCTCCCCACCAAAAAAGTCCTGGACCAGATGGTTTTAGTGCAGAATTCTATCAGACATTCAAGGAAGATCTAATACCAATTCTCTTCAAACTATTCCACAAAATAGAAACAGAAGGAACACTACCCAATTCTTCTATGAAGCCACAATCACACTCATACCTACACCTCACAAAGACCCAACAAAGAAAGTGAACTTCACACCAATCTCCCTTATGAATATTGATGCAAAAATATTTAATAAAATTTTAGCAAACCGAATCCAAGAACACATCAAAATAATCATCCATCATGATCAAGTGGGCTTTATCCCAGGATTGCAGGGATGGTTCAATATTTGGAAATCCATCTATGTAATCCACTATATAGACAAACTCAAAGACAAAAAACCACATGAGCATCTCACTAGATGCTGAGAAACCATTTGACAAAATTCAACATCCCTTCATGGTAAACGTCTTGGAAAGATCAGGAATTCAAGGCCCATACCTAAACATAGTAAAAGCAATATGCAGCAAACAAGTAGCCAACATCAAACTAAATGGAGAGAAACTTGAAGCAATCCCTCTAAGATCAGGGACTAGAAAAGACTGTCCACTCTCTCCCTACCTATTCAATATAGTACTGGAAGTCCTAGCCAGAGCAATTAGATAAGAAAAAGAAGTCAAAGGAATACAAATAGGAAAGGAAGAAGTCAAAATATCACTATTTGCAGATTATATGATAGAATACTTAAGTGACCCCAGAACTTCCACCAAAGAACTCCTAAACCTGATAAACAACTTCAGCAAAGTGGTGGGTTATAAAATCAACTCAAACAAATCAGTACCCTTCTTCTACATGAAAGATAAACAGGCTGAAAAAGAAATTAGGGAAATGACACCCTTCACAATAGTCACAAATAATATAATATACCTCGGTGTGAATCTAACCAAGCAAGTGAAAGGTCTATATGACAAGAACTTCAAGTCTCTGAAGAAAGAAATTGAAGAAGATCTCAGGAAATGGAAAGATCTCCCATGGTCATGGATCGGCAGGATTAATATAGTAAAAATGGCCATCTTGCCAAAAGCAATCTACAGATTCAATGCAATCCCCATTAAAATACCAACTCAATTCTTCACAGAGTTAGAAAAAGAAATTCTCAAATTTATTTGAAATAACAAAAGACCCAGGATAGTGAAATTTTTTCTCAACAATAAAAGAACTTCTGGAGGAATCACCATCCCTGACCTCAAGCTGTACTATAGAGCAATAGTGATAAAAACTGTATGGTATTGGTGCAGGGACAGGCAGGAAGATCAATGGAATAGAGTTGAAGACCCTGAAATGAACCCCTATACCTATGGTCATTTGATCTTTGACAAAGGAACTAAAACCATCCAGTGGAACAAGGATAGCATTTTCAACCAATGGTGCTTGTTCAACTGGAGGACAACATATAGCAGAATGCTTATCGATCCATTCTTATCTCCTTGTACAAAGCTCAAGTCCAAGTGGATAAAGGACCTTCACATAAAACCAAACACACTTAAACTAATAGAAGAGAAGGTGGGGAAAAGCCTCAAATACCTAGGCACAGGGGAAAAGTTCCTGAACAGAACATCAATGGCTTATGCTCTAAGATCAAGAACTGACAAATGGAATTTCATAAAATTGCAAAGTTTCTGTAAGGCAAAGGACACTGTCAATAGGACAAAACGGCAACCAACAGATTGGGAAAAGATCTTTACCAATCCCACATCAGATAGAGGACTAATATCAATATATACAATAAACTCAAGAAATTAGGCTCTAGACAACCAAATAACCCTATTAAAAAATGGGGTACTGAGTTAAAGAAAGAATTCTCAACTGAGGAACTGTGAATAGCCGAGAAGCACCTAAAGAAATATACAGCATCATTAGTCATCAGGGAATTGCAAACCAAAACAACCCTGAGATTCCACCTCACACCAGTCAGAATGGCTAAGATCAAAAACTCAGTTGATAGTAGATGCTGGCGAGGATGTGGAGAAAGAGGAACACTCCTCCATTGTTAGTGGGAGTGCAAGATGTTGCAACCACTCTGGAAAACAGTCTGGTGGTTCCTGAGAAAACTGGACATATCATTACCCGAGGACCCACTCTTGGGCATATACTCAGAAGATGCTCTAACATATAACAATGACATATGCTCTACTGTGTTCATAGCAGTTTTATTTATAATAGCCAGAAGCTGGAAAGAACTCAGATGTCTTTCAACAGAGGAATGGATAAAAAAATGTGGTACATTTACACAGTGGAATATTACTCAGCTATTAAAAACAATGAATTTGAGAAATTCTTATATAAATGGATAGAACTAGAAAATATCATCCTGAGTGAAGTAACCCAGTCACAAAAGAACACACATGGTATCCACTTTCTGATTATTGGATTTTAGCCCAGAAGCTTAAAATACCCAAGATTCAACTCACAGACCACATGAAGCTCATGAAGAATGAAGACCAAGTGGAGGGACCTCAGTCCTGCTTAGAAGGAGTAACAACATACTCAAGGGAGCAAATATGGATACAAACTCCAGGACAGAAACTGAAGGAGGGGCCATCTGCAGACCATTCCACCTGGGTATCCATTCCATGTGTAGTCACCAAGGTAGATGCTGATGTGGATGTCGGGAGGTGCATACTGACAGGAGCCTGACATAGATGTTTCCTTAGAGGTCTGCAAGAGTCTAACATATTCAGAGGCAGATGCTCACAGCTAACCATTAAACTGATCATGGGGTTCCCAATAGAGGAGTTAGAGTGAAGACTGAAGGAGTTGAACGGGTTCACAACCCCATGAGGAGAACAACAATACCAACCAACCAGAGCCCCCAAGGTCTAAACCACCAGCCTGGGAGGGCTTAGGGAAGGACCCAGGGTTCCAGCTATATACTCAAGGGAGGTATAGGTGGGAGAAGAGATCCTTGGTCCCATGAAGGCTGGATATCATGTGAGGGGGAATTTGAGGGTGGGAAGGTTAGGTGCTGGGGGAGGTAGGTGGGGACACACCCTCATAGAAGCAAGAGGAGGGGAGATAGGATGGGGGGTTCCTGGGAGGAATGGGGAAATGGGGTAAGGGGAGAACATCTGAAATGTAAATAAAATATCCAATAAAAAAAACCCAATAGATCTTTCCAAGCACAAAGAAGCATTCTTCAAAGCGCTGAGCTCTCAAACACCAATTAATACAAAGATCTTGACAGTTACAGGCCCTAAAGAGTAGTGACACTGAATTCTACCCTGTCAAATCTCTCTCTACTTGCAGAATTAAAATTGCTTTGTATTACAAAATTAAAATATGTAAATTATGTGGGTGAGGTGGAAAAAAGGCGGGCGTCCAGGTCAGCCTGTGTCACATACCGGAGGAAGGTCCCAGGTTCCAGGGGCTGGAGGCTTTGGCGGCGGCGGGCCCCAATGACACGAGGAAGTCCTTGGTTCCAAAAGGGTTTATTGTCATGGCGGATGGTAGATGGATCTGGAAGTACCCCCCCCAAACTCAGGGCAGACCTGGGTTAAGTAGGGAGGGAGAAAGTGGGAGGTTCTGGGGAGGAATGGTTAATTGGCTCCGCCCTCTGACCTTCATTAGTATGTAAATCTCTAGGGCCTGAGGCCTGTAGTTACACTCTCTACCTGTGCACTTTGGGAGGGGCTGTAATGGCCTACATGACTGAACAATGTGGGTCTATGGAGATTAGACTGCTTTTTAGGACCCTGAGTTCTGGGGACATAGCCGAACTCCTGCCGTTTCTCCCTTGGAGTCTCGGGGTTCTAGGCCCATGCCCAGCCAAGAACCAGGATACCCTTACACAGTCCCACATTATGGAATATTTTCTAATTAAAATTCTAGTGTTTCCAAAGTGGCCACTTTTAGTATTAGTAGTTGTTAGCTGCTTTCTTGTCCTTTGCACTGTTGAATATAATTTTATTTTTTAGTCTGTTTTGGTGACTGCCACCTTTTCCTCTTTTCTCCTGGGATTTCCCCATTACTGACCCTCATGATGCCTTTTCAGACTTTCACCCTTTCTGTAGGATTTCTCAGAGGTCACTGTCATTCATATACTGATGCTGTTTCCTTGGAGATCCCCAGAACAACCTAGTTTCTCTTTTGCCCCCTTAAACTCTTCTACTTGTATAAAAAATGCACATGATATTTTAATATGTAAATTCTATTCTTGTTAATTTTTAAGAAATCAACAACAGATATATCATTAATAAAAATATGTTTCTTTTGCCATAAGACAATTGTTTAAAGGTAACACAAATTAAGATTTGTGAAGTATAAAATTAAATATGTGTATATGCACATTGCAAGTTGCCAAATCTATTTTGATAAATCAAAATCTGTTTGGTAAGTCAAGTGCTTAGTCCTCAGTGATTTATTTTATGAAAAAATCATTATCAGTATTATTTTGGGGGAGAGTGAGCGAGATGTGGGCACACAGCATCTGTCTTCATTTGGAATATGTAACACAGACTTCGGCTGAGCTGGAGTCTTTGATTCTGGTTAGACAATGCTCCTTCTCCTATGAGAAAAAGAACTATGCAGGGCATGAGTGACACCTTCTCCAAGAAGGCTTCCAGGACTGTATAGAAAGCCGATCAGTGATATGGAACCTGCAATGACATGCCCAAGTGGACACTCTGAGAATGAAGAGATGTATGTTCTTGTTCCTATTACTCAGCATGAACAGTATCCTCCCAAGCTTAGCAGGGCTGATCTCTTCCCTACTTTCACATGAGAATGTGATTCATGTTTCTCTCTAAGAAGCTGAGCATATACTCTACCAGAGATGTTTGGTGTTGGCTTTCATCTGAACAATATATTTGCTTCCGTGTGAGCAGAATTTCAAGGTATAATCTGTTTCCATTGATAAGGAGCCTTGAAGAACAGACTTTAATGTTCATTATTCTAGCAACAAGACCTAACATGTCATCACCCAAGAATCTGTTCCTTGAAGCAAGCTAAAATAATCAATTGCTTGTATTTACAAAGAGATTTTATTCCTCCAGGTTCCACATGATAATGCTAGTTCTCCTAGACTTACATCTCATGGTTTGTTTCCTTCTCAAGTATATTCCTTTGACTACTGTCTACACTTATTCTGTTGTAAGATGTCTCTCAGAAATATCAGATTTGTATATTTTTATTACTATGTTGCATCCCTACCAAGATATTCAGTATTATATTCATTAAACAGAGATGGACAGATGCTACAGGCAGGCCACTGACTTAGCATTTTCATGGTATGTAAAAGAAAGCAATAGACCATAGCTGTGACACTTGCCATTCTTATTTCTAAAACATGAAAAAATAACACACCTGGAAAGCAAAGGTTGCACATCCTAAACACACACACACACACAATGTAAGAAAATTCGAGACAGGAAATACTCTCCATCAAAGAAGAGAATGACAAATTCTACTGCATTGCACAGATGACACAGAAGACTAACGTATCAACAAACAAAAGCAAAGTGATGCTTATGAATAGAAAGAAAAAAATCTTCAGCAGAAAAAATATTGCCTCCAATCTAAATGATCATTTCTATGTGAGGAAATAGATTTAGAGGAGCCTTTGTCTTTTGGAAGAATATGAAATATAACACATTTTATAACTCATAACTATTGATGCCATCAGAAAAAACTATAGACAAAACCTGTGTGTCCCACAGAGGCATGTATGTATCCTGAATTACATTCAACATACACTGAAGCAGGATATTTTTCCTGCAAGTTGGGAGGATCAAAAGTGGGAGGAGTAAGGAAAGGAAGAGGAGGAGTAAGGAGAAGAAGCAGAGAAGGAAGAGGAGGATCTAGGGAGAGAGCATGAGAGAGAGAGGAGCATGGAAGTGGACATGCGCCTGTCTCTAGCAGTCAAAGGTAGTTGATATAACTAGGTTGGGTATTGGTTTACACCTCTGATTGTGTGGGCATCTTGTTATTGAGCATTACCAAATATATAAAGCCTTTGGATAATCTAAGCATTAGAGTCTCATTCCTACAGGGCCAGTGTGGATGGTGGGATGGGCTGGACTCAGCCAAACATTGTGGAGACAGCATGGTAGATTGGCAGAGCCATCTCCCATGCTAGCGTCTTGTGGGTGGCAGGGCTGGTGTTTCTGGCTAGCCATTTCTAGCTGAGGTGTGCATGTGGCGTCTGGCTGCAGAACATGGCAGCTGAGCTAGGCAGAGCTGCTGCAGCTAAGTGAGTCAGTTTGACTAACATCCATTTTAAATAATTACTTCAACAAGACACTGTTGATAAAACATTCAAGCATCATGGAATAACATGACATGGCTCTATTGGTTAGTGAGATTGTTTGGTGTTCTAAGACCCGAACGGCTAGGAATAAAGCACAGTGTTTCAGTGCTTACCAAATATACTCAAGGGGTTCAATATGGAAGCACCATGATTATATAAACACACACATACACACACAGGACCATCCATAATGTGTGTTATGTGAATATCGTATAGAAGCATTCTTCTATCTTTTATTTCAAACATATCTCACCTACTTCAGAGTTGTACATAAACACTAATAAGAGCAAAGAATGAGTCATGAGAAAAAAGCATAGTCATAGCATGGCTATGTCTGTTCTATGTCTCTGGAAACAAGATACAATGTTTCTTTAAGTCACAGATGATATTGTCAAGGTGCTATTCCATTTTAGGATGTCACAATACTTCAAGGTTACCCAGAAGACATTGTATTCCTTTAACTTCAGTTACAGAGGTTAATGGGTAAGATTAAAAACAGGAAAAAAAATGATTATTATTGCCACTTCCTTGCCCGAGGATATACCAAACCCAAGGAGAACAATATTAAGCTTGCAGCTCTAACTTTTTTTTTTTTTTTTGTATATGTCACTTAAATTCTTCTCAGGAAAAAGAAAACATCAAGGAGCTGATTTCTTTGCAGCTCATTCATGTTTAAACACCCTGCCAACCATTTACTTCATATTTCATTTGAGGTAGAGTTGAATAGCTAAAAGAAAATCACTTCAGCTTGGGTTTGATGTTAATTAGGATCATTATATTTCCTTCTCTTCTTCCTTTTAGCTAAAGTGATCAGAGGTAGCACATGCATACCAAGTCAGTCATACACAATATTACGGCTTGTTTTTGAACAACAACGAGCTCTCACTTTAGAAAAGAACATCTTGTTAACGGGCATTGCCAATCCTGTTTTCAGATGCCATTAGGTTCACATGGATAATGGCAACTGCAGAACTGCAAAGCATATCTGGATTAAAATAGCAAATCAAGATGGGTCATTATTTCTCCCATCCATGCTTCTAGCTTCATTTTTACCCATTTACCATAACGACAAATTGACAATGCATTAATTTAAACGTTCAATTTAAAATGAGCCTTGGAGTTAATGCATTTAAATTGGTAAAAGCAAAGATAACAGCAGGCTAAAAGCTTTATGTAAATTGAAAAGCTATCAACCCAATTTAAATAATTTTGGTTTCACATGCTTTGTCTTTGTCACACTGGCATAAGACTTGATCTCCTTCCCTTGAAGATTGGGAGACTTGAAGGCCTCTCTGTGATTCCACTAAAATAGAGTTTGGAAAATTCACATAATTCAACAGAGTTCTGCTGAATAGCCCTTCAAATAAAAACAGATTGATATTCTTTTTGAATCAGAAATCTAAATCTTGGAGTGGAGTCACCAGTTGAAAGGTATGAAGGAAAAATGGCATTTAACTTCAGAAAGATCACAATGGAAACCGTGATTATATGATATCCAAATATATAATATAATAAATACACAAAATATAAGAAATAAATATAATAAAAACACAAAAAGCAACCCATAACATTTAGTTTCAGGAAATCACCTTTAAGAACATTTCAAATGTAGTTAACTTACCCTGTGAAAGTGGTTTAAAACATATAAAATACATAGGTATATATGGGTATAATTGTGTTACAAAACAAACCCTATGAGGCAAATAGTCTGGAAACTTCATGGGTTGAAATCCGTGCATTTCCTTCGTATGTGAATGAGTATTCATAAGGAACAAGAATTCTCAATTTTATGTAACCAGGCAAAATTGTGCCATTGCATTTAAACAAGTAATAGTAACTAGGGAATCCAATTATCCTGGGGGGTTCAAGATAACTGTTTTCATTTGACAATTTCTCAATCTTTTTTTTTTTTTTTCTAAGAACCTTGATCTTGCAGCTTCTTCTCAAGAGCCATTCTTTTGACCTCATATGGCAGTAGCAACTTTGTGGGGATCTCTACAAACACAAAGGCTAGATGAGGATCAATTCTCAGGAGACAAAAAATAAATCTGCTTCAACAGGACTCAGGAGTGAGTGTTAGTCCAGACTTCTACACAGTGACAGGAGGCAGGTTATTTTAGGTATCTTTAAGTACAGTTCAATTTGGAAATCAGTTTTATGGGGACAATTTAATCCCATGTGCACAATGAAGTTTTTAGCTACTTGAACTTACATTGAAATTCTTTGTAAAGTACATGCAACCCGTTTCATAAAAATAGTTTCCATAGATTGACTACTTATAACATCTTAAGGGACTGTGGGAAAATCTGATATGATCTTTTTCAAACAAAGAGTACAAAAGTCACCAGTTGATTAACCAACCACATCCATTACTGACTGTCTAGGAGGAAGGACACATACACACACACACACATACACACACACACACACACATATGTATACATGTGTGTGTGTGTGTGTGTGTGTGTGTATATATATATATATATTATATATATATATATATATATTGTTATGTGTATGTGTATGTGTATGTGTATGTGTATGTGTATGTGTATGTGTATATTTGTGGGATCTTGAAAGAATAGCTTGGTTCCTGGTCGGACACAGGCCTTGAAACCTGGACCCTAATGGGTCAATGGTAGGTGTTCAGACACGACCCCAGATTCTAAGCTCCTGACACGCAGTCTAAGACTTCCATTGACCCATGCTTTTCAGTCATGCAGGGCAATACAGCCCTTCTCAAAGAGAGGTTTGCGTCACCCAGCACAGGTAGAGAGCATGACTACAGGCCTCAGCCTGGAGAGATTTCCGTATTAATAAGATACCTGAAGGCCAGAGGATGTAGCCAATTAAGTATTCTTTCTTGGACCCTCCTCCCTCCCTATTTAACTTGTGTCTGCCCTGAGTTTGGGGGGGGGGGTGCAGCCAGATTCATCTACCTTGCCATCATGACAATAAACCCTAAAAAAACATGGACTTTCTCATGTCTTTTGGGGCCTGTCATGGGGAACCATGGAGAAGGCCTTTAATGAGCCGAACCACCACTGCCACTGCAGCTGCCTAATCTCCCACTAAGGGCTTCTCTGCGCTCCAGCCATAGGAACGGCCAATTCAACCAAGCTAGCTGAACTTTGATCCAGCCAAGCGAGTTCTTCCCACAGGGTGCTGTCAGGGCCTCTCTTTCCCTCCCTAGTTCCTCTCATGTCTCTGCCCATGGCCACCCAGCGGTGTCTGGGAGCCTGAATGGAGACCACTAGCCTCTGGGCCCACTCAAGAGCCTTGCCTCCCATGGAACTTCAGACGGAGTGAGAACTTCCCACATCTGGGCAGAGCCCTGCAGCATCCACCAGGCACCACTTGGAGTGAACTCAGTCAAAAATCCCGCACTTCTGCTTCTCCCCAGAGCTGCAGCTCCCTGAGCCACCTGGGGTGGAAGACACGTGGGAACCACAACCACCCAACAAGATCCACTCCCATGCCCACACAGGAGCTAACAACCCCGTATATGTGTATGTGTACATGTGTACATGTACATGTAAATGTATATGTATATGTGTGTGTATGTGTATATTCTTCATGGAAATGACAAGTCTGCATGTTGAGCATTCTTGGTTTTCTAAGAGCTTATCTGTGAGCACAGGGACCTCAAGCTCTCTATATTTTTAATTGTAATCTTTTAAAGAAAAAACAATAGCTGTAATAGAGAGCAGAGTTGAATGCAATGCCTCTATGACTAGTCTAATGAATATAGGCATGCATAAGAAAATTGTATAGCTAGATTACAGAGGACCTAGGGACCGGGAAAACCATTTTTACAGTAATGGCTATTTAAAGGTCACTTGAATGATTTTGTCTATCTCTTTATGTAAATCATTAATTTGATTATCAAGAAAATCTTATACATTAAAGTAACACCTGTCAGGAAATTGTTGACAACCAAGATTATGCTTCAGCATCTAACAATTTACAGAATTTCTACTTTGTAAAACTGTGGTACACAATTCACTCATGTCTTAATTCTGCTTATATTTTTTGTGACAATATTGGTAAATTTATTAATCATCCAAGATATTTTTGAGACTGTTTTTGTATTTCAGAAATCATTCCTGGGACTAGCAAAAGAAAAAAAAAGAAAAAAATGAAAACCTCTTTACAAAAATTCTCTTTGCTTATGGGTTAAATGTAAAATTGTCCCCAGAGGCATATTTGATTGAACACATGATACACCATTGATGACACTTCTCTTAATGCACCTTTAAGGGATAGGGCATCTGTAGAAGAGGTGTGTTTCTAGGGGTAGGATATGTTTTTAAAAACAGCCTCACCCCCTGCCTAGGATTTTCTTCCTTCTCTGAAGATATGTGGAGTCTCAAATACATGCCTCTGCCATCATGAGCCCTCCTAGCCTTATGTGTCATTGTGGAATATGCTAGTTCAAAGCATAAGCCAAAATAAACCCCTCCTTCCTTAATTTTTAATTTATAGTTTATTTGGTTAAGGAAATGAGAAAGGTAACTATTACAATAACTTTATTTCCCAAATATGTCTTCTATCTTAATATATGATGTTATTGTACTCTCCTACAACTTCAGGAAAGTAAGACACATTCATTGACTCATTCACGCATGCATGTAATATACAATATAATACTGTAGCTTCAGCTCTTATTTATTCATTTAAGAAAAAATAAGACCTAGAAAGAAGAGCTCCAATTACTTTCCTAGAAAAACATTTTGGATACATTGACCATACATTAACAGGTGGATTGACGACAAAGGTCACAAAGAAATATGCTCCCTCACTGAAACCAAGCTTTATCTAGAGGACACTTTATTTTCTAGTATTGTTGAGACACAAACCCTGTCTTATAACAAATCTTGGCAACAGAGACAAGCATAAGTGGCAATTTTACCTTTTGCTAGCATAAGAAAACCAACTAATCACTTAATAGAGGGACTAATGACTGATGTGACTATGATAATGAATCATAGGCTGAATATTTTGCAGGTAGACCATTCTGGAAAAATAGTATGCCCTGTGGTTTCATTACAGGGCAATCTTGTAAAGAAAAGTTGTTGTTGAAGGAGCACATATTAGTAAATTATAGATAAATTTTACAGAAACATTTAATGTGTGGAATAGCAGGGCCTACTGAATGGTAGATTTTATTTGTTTACCATTCTATTTGTTGTTAGGTCTACAAGAATTTGTATGCATATAAAAATTCATTGAGATACATTACCAGATAATATTAATTTCATTGTATGATAATATATATGCTTCAAAATGACAGCAAATTTGAAGAATGTATGCATTGAAGAAGCAATTTCTATGAAAGCGAAACAAAAAATTACATGTTATATCATCAAACTGTCCATATAAAAGGGTGCTTTACAATGTTTCCAATAAAATTTAGATAATGTTAAATTATCAAAAGTTTATCATCTAAGGAAAAGAGCACAAAGTTATTAGATTGAATGCAGCAATATGGTCATGGTTATCAGTTAGTATTACTCTTGTCTCCATCCAGTGTATTAGGGTCTGAGGAGGAAAATGAAAGGGTAAATTAACTGAAATTTACTTTACTCAGGAAATGAGAGATTAAAATATATCAGAACTTGTTGGAATTGAAATAATGTGTTCCTAATCACACATTTGCAAAGTACTAAAAATAAAATTATCAATAGATTAAAACAGTCAACAACTGTACCACATGGCTATACCTATGAATATAAGTATTCAAATGTTTATCAGAGAAATCAGAGGGATTACATGAAAAGTTCTTGCAGTCAATAGTTCTCTTAAAAAGACTGGAAACTGTAGAGATGAGTGCTTGAAATCAATCACTGTCATTTAAAATGTTAGGGTGATGACTTGTGCATGCATGTATGAGTGCGCGTGTGCCTGTGGATGTGTGTGCCTGTGCATATTGCGTTTTTCTTTTCCTTTCTTTTTAATTTTATATTTTTATAATCCAGCCATTGCCCCCTCCCAATACTCACTCCTATAGTTCCTTATCCCGTTCCTCCTCCCCATTGTCTCAAAGAGGATGTTCTTCTCTTCCAATCCCTGCTAGGCCTCCCTACTCCCTGGGGCCTCAAGTCTCTTGAGGGTTAGCTGTATCTTCTCCCACTGAGGCCAGACCAGTCAGTCCTCTGGTATATGTGTTGGGGCCTCAGACCACCTAGTGTATGCTGCCTGCTTGATGGCTCAGTGTCTGAGAGGTCTCAGATGTCTGGATTAGTTTAGACTGTCAGTCTTTCTATAGAGTCACCTTCCTCCTCAGCTTCTTCCAGTCTTTCTCTAATTCAACTATAGAGATCAGAGACTTTAGTCTGTCAGTTGTGTGTAAGTATCTGCCTTTCTCAGTCAGCTGCTTGTTGGGCTTCTCGAAGGATAGCCATGCTAAGTCTGTCTGTAAGCACACCATTGCGTCAGTAATAGTGAGTAGGTATTATTCTATTATCTTCCCTTTCTAGACTCCTGGATTATATAAGTCTAGAGTTAAATGCATAAAGCTAAAAAGACTGTCCACAGGATCCAAAATACTAAGAGTATGTGGTTTTTCTTTCTGGGTGTCAGATACATGGCACAGCATGAAAGAGATACAAAGCTGAGCTGTAGGTGTGGAGAGGTTATAGCAAGAATAGAAGGACAAACATGACAAAAACACATTGTGTGTGAATGTTTTAAATAATTAATTTTGAAAAAGACAGCAAAACTATCTTTTAAGGAATGTGACTTGAAATTACAAAGCCATCCTGTGAAGGCTCAACCTTCAGTATCACTAAAATCCAGCACCCAAAATATTTAAATAGTTGAATAAGATAATATTGGTCATCAAGATAATCTCTCCCTCAAAAGTAAAAAACTCATTGAACTGAAACAGAAAGAATATTTGCATAATTTAAAGAGAAGTTTTCCACGTCTTTTCCTAGAAGTATAGATACTGACATCTATTGATTTTGCTCCCATTTGGGGTACACTCCATAAACCTTGTGAGTGATAGTTCTGCCCAAGTTCTCAATATCTGAAGTGTTAAGCTGAAATTTTGCTTTGACTCCTCTAGCTTTGAGGTACCTTGAATTTAATAATGATATACTCTCTATTTTTGGTGAAAGATTTGAGCATGAGGCTCAGCAGCACTGAGTGCAAATGTATTCAAATTGACACTAAGGAAGCCACAGATCTCTGTTATGAAACACACTATAGTGTTTTATAGGGTGTCAGGGAAGTTAAAGAAGATAAAGAACTTTTCTAGGGAGCCACTGTGAATGCAAAAATCAACAGCACAGCTGCAATTCATGGACTGTGCTTTTGTGATATAGGATCCAGTGTCTGTGTTTTCAGCAGACTGGTTGTTTTGTAACGGATTTTAAGTGATCTGTGAATCGATGGCCCAGAGAAGGAAATGAAATAAAGAGAAAAACATTTTTAGAGACAAAGCTGGGCAAGGATGGTAACTCCAAATGGAGCCACCCCACATACATGACCGGAGAAAAATCGCATTGGTGCTGCCGTGCACGGCAGTTGTTAATAACTACTCTGGTCCTTGAAATAAACATTCCTCACATCCTCTCTTTACAGGTGAGGGCTCATGAGAACTCAGATAACTGACTCCGGGAAAGTAGCTGCCTAAAGACAGAGAAGTATAACCTGATTATAAATCTGGATTAAAGGTCCTGGCACCGGAGCATGTCGCCACCCCTTCAAAGATTCACCAGCTTCTTACCTCCAAAAGGAGCCTTAAAAATCCAAACAGAATGTCTTTTTTTTTTTTTTTTTTTTAAGGTCGAGTAAATATCGTGCTTGTTAACAGTCTCATACTAAAATGATTCACATCGACTTAAAGAAGCAACAAGAACTCCTGAATTGATAAAAGAAACATCTGGAAAAACAGTGCTCTCTTGAAAGCAGTCTCTCAGGTGACAGGGTCTGACTGCTCTTAGAATGCTCCCTCTGAGTGGACGAACTATTCTGTGCAAGGTTCAGGAACACAGCGGTGCTGTTCTGTGCTGTGGACTGAGACTGCATTGACAGTGTTTATTTGACATTAAATAAGAAAACGAAAATTAATACCAAGCAGAATAACTAAAAAATGAGTCCATGGTGGGGAGGGCTGTGTATTTTTAAAGAATCCCAAATTGTGTTCTTCGGAAAGTAAGCATCACTTAAATCTCTCTATTTAGTAACTAGATAAAAGAATGTGTCTTACCCAGTAATTAAATATCCTATTTTCTAATTTAGATTTTTTTTTTCTGAACTCCCCTCTCTTTTCCTCTCCCTTTCTTCCTTCTTTGGAGTAAACCAACTTAAACTTATCCCCAGCTATTACAAATAAATAAGACTCAGACTATGGTTATTTTATCTGGCTTTGACAATTACTGGGGGTAACCCCTAATCTGTTTTCTAACTGCTGGCCTGGCTACCTCCCCAGTAGTGTACCCCAAATACTTACAGTATCTCCTGGCAATGGAGATTCCGCTCTTCTTAGAGTGCCTTCTCCACTCTTTTCTTCCTTTTTACCTTTCTCCTCTTTGTGCCCTACTCGACCAGACAACTCAAAAAACCTACCTACCTATAGTTCCTCCAGTAATTGAATACAGCCATTTTTATTTAACCAACAATTTTAAATTAAGGAAAAAGGTTTACACAACAAAAGCTGGTAAACATGAGAACTGACTCTTAGGCATAGATCTTTGCGTACAGAATTTAGCATTACAATATATAGCAACAGACCAAACCCCTCAACACTTCCTTCCTTACTCTCCAAATCTCTAATTTATAAATCTAGTGAAATTCTGTCTCTTTTTCTCTCGTTTTGTCCCTCTGTCTCCATCTGGCACTCTCTCCCTCTGTTCCTCTCCTGCCCCCTCCCCTCATTTCCTTCCTCCATTCCTTTCTTTTCATGTTGGATTTTCTCAACACTGTTTCTTCTCTTTTCTTTTCTTGCCTATCCCAAACACTTCTTTGCACATAGGAAATATACTTAGAAAATAAAAATATTTTATTCAAGTATCTGTACTTAGATAAAACTTTTCATCCAAACTGCATAGTTACTTTTCTATATTTCTTATATCAAAAGTGGTAATCCAGATTTTCTTGTTTTATTAAAGTGCCTTGAAATACACAAATCTGCAGTTAAACTTGCTTACCAAAAACCTTAAATAACAGTGAAGTTCTACTTGAAATGAGAAATAATATATTATTCCTTATAACTGGTTACATAAATGATTAAGTATATTTATAAGCAAGTATTTCTACTTTTAATAGCATCGCTGAATTTATCTGCTCTGCTTAAAAATCCACACATCTGATGAGAGGAAGAGATTGGAGCCTATCCTCTTGTACGAGACAAGTGAAATCTAATCCCCCTTCTACACTCTAAAGAACGCCTGAAGAACACATCTGGCTTTCTGCTTTCCTATTTTGATTTTTCTGAGTCAGGAAAGTGGGAGGGACTCAAATTCTAACATCGTTTTAGTACTGAGATTACTAGGAATAATTTACACAGAAAACTGTTTGTGAAGCAAATGAATTTAAACTAAATTTGTCAGCAAACGTAGCTTTGCTTAGCTCAATCCTAAAAATGCCTGCAGCCACTTGAAGTCACTCAACAAAGGAACTTTCAGAGGCAGAAGTATGATAAGTAGAAACCAGAAAAACGTTGCAGCCTTTTAAACTGAGATTAAAATATCTTGGTATCTGTAAATTTAAAAATTAGGATTTTCAGGACACATTTCTATATTTATTTCTAAATACAAAGTTTTCTCCCTGCCTAGCTTAAGTTTCTTCAACTTCATGATGTGTAGCCTCTGTTCATACGAAAGACATTGAAAACCATCATTCTGTGCTCATAAGAAAGGTACAATGAAAGTACTGGCTTTATTTCCCTTCTTGTTTTTTAAAATTGTCAGCTGATTTGATTCTTCTTTTACACTTTTATGTTTTAACTGGTGATTTTCCAACCCTGTATACTTCATAACTAAAATAGATTTTATTTCAATATATATATCCTTGTTCTAGCTGTAGTCTTTAATGGTGTTGGTGGGAAAGACAGTAGGACAATAGAAACATAAGATAGTATTTCTGAGAGCTATTTTGTTTGCCTTAGCATCTGTCCGCTGTGAATGGTCAGAACATCACTTGACAATATCTTCTCAGAACATACTAAAAGAGATTAAGGACTGACTTCTTGAGTGTTTTGACTTGAATCTTTGGCTATCATCTGTTATCGTAGGGTGTTTCCCAACTCATGCCTACTGTTCCATCTCTGTAGATTTGTGAACCGTATATTGTCATATCAAGTGTCTGAAAGAATAATCAATGTCTCTGCATGCCTCCAAGCTCACTTGCACAACATTTTCCCTTATCTGATGAATTTACTTCAAATTCCTTAACTGTACTTCAAGGCCCCTTTAAATTGAATTCATTTTATATCTTCAAAAAGTGTGATTGCAAAAATCTTTAGTGTTTTTTTATTTTCCTGGAGATGAGACCTTATTTGCTTAGGGGATCATAAGTATGTAGCATAGTACTCCATGTTTCTCTATTTCTGATGAACTAATGGCTACTAAGAAGGAAATATCACTTTTACTCAGTCTTCAACAGTGGCACAGGTCACTGAGACAAAAGCAGATTAAGAAAAGACCTCTAAGAGTAGGGGATCGATGTCTATGCTTCATGTTCTCACCAGCAACACCAAAAAATGAAGTATTCTCAAATAACAGCCTTTGCCCCAGATCAGAGGTTCATCTTCAACAAATAGTGGTGAACTACTAGAGATGTAACAGGGCAGAAGCAATGAATGTGATATTCCAACCTCATAGAGGCAAAGGAGAGGGGGAAGAAGGCAGATGTGGAAAGGGAGATTTGTGGAGGGGTAACCTTGAAGTGGGATATCATTTGAGATATAGACAAATGAAATGATTACTTTTAAAAAAAAAGAGTCCTGAATGGTTAGTAGCAGACAAGGGTGGTTCAGGCAGTTTCCTACCTGAGCCATCCTACGTCTGTTCCCGGCTTGGAGATCTGAATTGTTTTGAGTGATTAACTTTGGAACTGGATAGTAAAAAGTGTGCGTGTGTGTGTGTGTGTGTGTGTGTGTGTGTGTGTCTACTATGTGTGTTTATGTGTATAAATGTCTGTATACTGTTGAATTTGTATGTGTACATGATACACGGATGCATGATCAGTATGGGTTCAAATTTATATATTAAAATCGGTTGATAATTTTAGGCAAAAAAGAAGATCGGAGCATTGTTTTATTTTGATTTTCAGTTGGTTCCTTTTCCCAACTTCTTTCACATTCTCCTCACTTCCCACACACTAAAGTCCTTTCGTACTATATTCCTATTGTTTTCACGAAAGAAAACAAACAAGCATCTAAAGATGAAGTAATAATTAAAATAAAAGCAAAATTATGAATAGGACAAAACAAATAAATGAGCAAAACAAGCGGGAAAAAAAAAAGCACAAGAAACACATATACACTCAGAAACAGAGACATTTGCATATACGAACCATAGAAAAACACAAGATTAGAGATTATAATATACATGCAAAAGACCTGTAGAGTTAAAACAACACAAGCAAACAAAAATTCTTAGACAAAGCACTATAAGATTAAAAAAAAAAAAAAAAAAAGAAACTCCAAAATACCCCTGAGTTCATTTTGTGTAGGCCATCTACTGTTGGGTCTAGGTGTGGTCTTATGACTACTGCAAAAACTAGTTTTTCCTTTGAAAAATAGTTATCATTTGGAGATAGCTTTAGCATTAGGGATGGAAGACTTGTGTGTACTTCCACTCTCAGCACTTGAACCCTGTGATGGCTATTCCCAGTTGTCAACTTGACTACATCTTGAATACAGAAATGGAGGGCACACCTGTCATCCAGTTCATGAGTCTGGAAGACACACACTTTTGATTCAGATATTCAGGCACAGTGGCCATGAACAGTTTAGGTTCAAGAATGGTGGTGCACACATTTAATCTCAGGAAAGAGAAGCAAGATGCAAACAGATCTCTGTTCAAGGCAGCCTGGGATAGATCAAGTTCCAAGTAAAGAACAGCTTAGATCCAGGAGTGGTGGTGTACACCTTTAATCTGGACCATTGCCCTCCAACATCTCTTTGGCTCTACAGTAATCTACATGCATGCATTTGTGTGTTATTTCTAATCTACCGTCCTAAATTCTTAACATTCTATTATAAATAAGTTTGATAAAATCAAATTTTCAAGAAAATAATTTTAGCTAATTTCTGTAAATGACACATCTTTTACTATTTTACATATTGCTTTCTAAATCAAGTTTTGTAAAATAATTTAAAAGAACAACAATACAATAATTTTAAAAAGTAAATAAGCATACAATTTTCATGTGTCGACTTAATATTCATAAATTTTAATTGTGGATCATAAAGAGACATGTTTGATTCAAAACACACCTGGATAATTGTGATTCCATTTTTTAACCTCTGCCCTATCCAACATGCTTTGAATGATATTTTGCTGTTAGAAATGAGTATCTAGTATTAAAAAAAAAATGTGCATTTGAAAATGCCATTTTAGAAATGTCTTGATTTTTTTTCTTTTTTGATACAAATATTCAGTTAAAATAGCTGGCTCTTTGTTCCTTCATGCTGTTACTAGGTTGTCATCATTGAGTTATAGTGCCACAGAGTGACCAAGATATCTGTTGTCGCCAACATATTTCAGAGGACAGAACTGAAAGGTTCTTATCTTTTGAAAGTTACATCAGTTTTGGGTTGGATAGATAACTCAATGATTCAACTCATGTATACCTCTTGAGGATTAGTCTTTGAATCTTAGCTCCACACAAAACCTCTAACTTCAACTGTAGGTGAGCCAATGACACTGAACTGCTCATACCAGGAATACATTGTACACATACATACATGCAAGCAAAACATTCATCCATATAAAACAAAAATAAATAAATCTTAAAAATCAAGAATCTTGAGTATGTGGAACAAAATATATCTGAGGTCCATCAATATTTCCATGATTGTTTTTCAACAAAAACACTAGATAGTCACGGAACAAACTTTTCATGAGAGCATAATGATACCACATGGAAGACTTGGGTAAATGATTTAAGTATAAAAACTTGAAAGACCATATTGAAGAAGACAGGAAGTAAAAAGCTGACATCATCACTACTCCCTCAACACAAAGTAATCCATTAGAGGAAGAAACACTCTTCATGTATGAGGAAGGAAAAAGTGAAAACCAGGACTTAGGATTAAATGTTGGTACCATTTTTATGACAGAGAAATGGCCAACATCCCAGAGCCTATGATTTCTGGACAACTCCCATGGAATGAGTTGCTGAAATTGATATAAGATGAGGCAAAGGAAATACTCCTCTGTAGAGGAATTTTAATTCTGCAACATGGCTGCTCTAGCAGGGATCACCTCCAAGAACCTTCTAGATTTATATTCTGACTGGAATATAGACACTTCCTGGATTATATTATTATCTGACTGGAATACAGACATGTCTTTAGGATACACCTTTAACTCCAAATGATCCTTCAGCTTTGGAAAACAGTTTGAGCCAGAACAGTTAAGTTGAACGAGCCATTTAGAGGTCAGAAAAAGCTAAATGGTGACATTATTCAGCAGTAAGCTTTAGAAGCTGCAACATACTAGGCCTGGGTTATCAGACAGAGGCTGGAAGCTGAAACCTTCAATGCCTGGGATTCCAAAAGATTAGATTGTATGGAATCTAGAAAATTCCAGGTCAAGATCTAGGTACAGTTACATAGAAAGATTCTGGGCTCAGTCCAAGCCATATATTCATAAAGCTGGCATTCAGCTCTCATTTCATGACCTCATCTGAGGAAATAAAAGTGACATTTATATTTGTACTCATTATGCCCTGGCAGGCTTATGCTGCACAGATATTCACAGATCTTCACTCTTTATAGTACAAGGTGTGAGTACTAACACAGGGCTCTTAGTCTTGGGTCCTAATGATAATTCCAAACCATGAAACTCATTAGTCAACTGGTGAAGACTGTTCAATGTAGAATAGAATTCATAGGCTTCAGGCTGTCTTCGCATTAGTCAGAGGTGCCCACTTGAATCATTTTCAGATATTATTTCCAATAGTATGTAATGTACATGGGTCACATATATCATTCTCTGGGGATTAAATAGGATAAGGCAGCTATAAGACTTTCATACAAGTCATCTTAGTATTAGCACTGATGGCTAAATGACTGTCTCTTCCATTTATCCCAACTTCTATAGAAGGGCTGTCAGAAAACTCGTTCTTAGACATAGATATAGAGAATTATTCTGTATCAGGAGAAGGCCTGTGCCTCTCTAGCACACTCAAGTTTCATCCCAATATCACAGTCATGGCCAACTTTGTAATACTCAATACTCTCTAAGTCCTTGTGATTATGAGATTCAGGTAAGACAAAACTGAGAATCAAAATAGATATCAAATGACAGCCTTTACCAATCCTAGCCATAAAAAGCTATCAGATGGGGTTAGGAAATGATATGAAGCACCAGACTTTTCCCTAGGACTTGTTGTTGCAAAGCACAATTATAAGATATTGATGAACTGAATAAACAATGAAAATCTAGGCACAAATATGTGTTGACCTCATGAAATACATACACATCTAAGGAATCACAGTGATAGAAATCAAGAAATTGGATTACACATTCCATCTAAGTAGTATACATGGCAGCAGAAAAACTCATCCATATTTACATTCTAGAGCACAGTTTTTAAATAAAAAGATGTACAATGACATGAAGAAGATCATAAGATGATAGCAGGTCCACTTGGTAAGAGAAAATAATATTTGTAAATATAACATAGAATACCATAATATGTCACAAATATATAAATCAAAAGCTAGTGAACTTAAAAAGGATAATAGATTTCAATAAGAAAATATGGAATGCCAAATTCAGCAAACAGAAACTAGCAGCTAGAAACTAATTGAATTAAGTGTATCCTAAATATATCTTAAGAGATATCTTATGTATACCTCTTATGTAGTTGGTAAATGCATGTTTTTCTCATCCAAGCATAGAACATTTCAAGGATACATTATATCATTGGTCACAGGAATCTTACTAATTTTCAATATACTAAGAAACAACTCTGATTATCATATTGAGCATATTATTTTAGTACAATAGAAGAGAATTAGAAATCAACAAGCATAGAAGCTTTGAGAACTACATAAATGCATGAAAATGCAATAGCTTACATATCTGAGTAGTTGAAGGATTAAGGGAAATGTAGGAAAATGTACAAAATTTATTGAATCAAATGCAAGAAAATACAACTGCACTGAAATCTATGTGATACATCGAAAACAATCAAAGACAGGAACAAATGACAGTCAATATTGCACTGAATGTATCCTCTATTGAGCACAACATACTCCAGTGGAATTACCAAACCTGTGTCATACAGATAGCCCTGGTTAATCTCTGTGTGGTTTTGTACCTGGATCCTTAATTCTATTCAATAAATTAATGCATCAGTTTATAATGGACGCACCACACTGTTTTTGATTGCTGTATTTCTATTTTGTAACATGAAATTAGAAACTATAAACCTTCAATCAGTGTTACTAGTGTTCAGAATTGATTTGGTTATACTAGGTCTTTTCTGTTTCCATGTAAATTCTATGATTATTTGTCCAAGTTCTATGAATAATTGGTTTAGAATTTTGATGAAGATTGCCTTAAATACAGTTTGTCTGCTTACTTGTTTTACACCAAACCAGAAGCCTATACTAGTTATTTCTGATATTTTAGCAGCTGAATTTTTAGTCATGACTGAAGCACAATGAGCAAACATGAAAAGCATCAAGTGATGGGTTGAGGGTAAAACCTGACCAAGTAAACTCTGAGTGTGTGCTCTTGGCCAGTTTCATCACAGCTCACATTTCAGGGAAGACAACACTTGTCCAAGCACCAATAACATGCTTCTGACTGCCACAGGAACTCCAGAGGCTACTTTTCCACACTTGCTTGTTTCTTACAACAAAAAGCATAGAAATGTGTTAGATTGAGGACTCCATGTAAAAATTTCAAAGAAAAACATAATGAAGACATTGTTTGGATTTCTGTTAGAAAGAATTGAACAACAGAAGTCACCATTAAATACAATAGTGAAAACTAAGTGGACCATTTCTAAGAAAGTGCCAAGTCTCACAAAAAATACATTCTGTTTTAAATGATTTTTCTATTGCTATTCCCTCTATTCTCATTTCTCACTGGTTATTTTATCAATTTTAAATATAGAAGATCTCATGCTCTTTTTTCTTTTACCTTTCCTAAACCTAGACATAATACATTGCTATTTGCTAACATTGTTCTTTCTTCCATTATAAACTCATTGTTATGAATTAATAAATCAAAATTATCTTAATGTTTACAGTAAAATATTCCATTTTAATACTGTCACAAATTAGTAGATTAATTGAAGAGTTCTTTCCTATAATTTATAATGATTTTTAAATATAACCAATATTACTTTTACAGGTAAATAGATAATATTATTGTTAAGGGGAACTCATTTTTAGTATGAAGTATAACGGACTATTATACACAAGACACTTTTCCTGTTAATCACTAATTTTTAATGAAAAAAACCAACAGATATTTTATTTTCAAATATATTAAAAGGTAAAATACTTATGAAAACTGTGTTTTCAATAAGTTCTCTAAGCTTTTTAGCATTATCTTAAGTGTTTCCTCTGTTAAAATTTTGGCAATGATAACTGAATAAAATATTTATCCTTCTGATAAACTTTTAATAAGAAAGCTATCTAGCTATTGTGCAGCTTACTGAGAATGGCTAATTATTCCTGAAATAACAGATTTTTCTAGCATGTTATATTTGAGAGCTGTTACAGCTGTAATAGAAATATTGCATAAATTATAAATATTGGTACATTTTAGCCCATTTAAGAAGCAAAATCAATGTTACATGATTTTATACAATTTTCATTTAAAAACAATAGTAAATTAATTTACATTCCAAATTCATAGCATAAGCATATAAAGTATAGGTTTTTATATTCTTTCCTATTTCTATTGGAGAGATTTTATGGGTCTAATTATTGTGAATTTGGAACATCTGGTCAATTATCATTTTTGTTCATTAGAAAACACTGGAAAGAGATTTTGTTATGTTTGCTTTTGGCATATTCTAAAACAGTTCAATCTCATACTCACTTTTCATACTCACTGCGACCATATGCTCTTCTTATCTAAGTTAGGTCACCAAAAGGCAAAGAAATATAGAATTTTACAGGGCAATCATTTACAATAACTTGTAAAGAAGCCAGAGCTTTGTAAACTGAAAATAAGTAAAATCAATAAGTTCAAATCATAAGCCAACTCAACTGAAAAATCTCAAATGGCTGAGAGGCACCTAAAGAAATGTTCAACATTCTTAGACATTAGGGAAATGCAAATCAAAATGAGCCTGAGATTGTACTTCATACTCATCAGAATGACTAGATCAAAAACTCAGGTGACAGCAGATGCTAGTGAGGATGTGGAGAAAGAGAAAACACTCCTCCATTGCTGGTGGGATTGCAAGCTGGTACAACCACTCTAGAAATCATCTTGGGTTCTTCAGAAAATTGACATAGTACTACCTAGAGGACCCAGCTATACCATTCCTGGGCATATACCCAAAAGATGCTCCAACTATAACAAGGACATATGCTCCACTATGTTTATAACACCCTTATTTATAATAGCCAGAAGATGGAAACAACCAGATGCTCCTCAACAGAGGAATGGATACAGAAAAGTGTACATTTACACAATGGAATACTACTCAGATCTTAAAAACAGTGACTTCATGAAATTTGCAGGCAAATGGATGGAACTAGAAAAATATCATCCTGAGTGAGGTAACCCAGTGAGAAAAGAACACACATGGCATGTACTCACTGATAAGTGGATACAAAGCAAAAGCTCACAATGCCCATGATACAACTCACAGACATATTAAACTTAAGAAGAAAGAAGACCAAAGGGAGGATGCAACATTCTACTTAGAACATGAACATAATAATTATGAGATGTAGAGGAGGAAACCTGGAGGAAGAGAGAAGGGCCAGGGAAAAGGGGGGCAGGATCAGATGTGGAGGAGAAGGGAGATGTACAGAGGGTCAGGAAACTGAATAGAGGTGTGTAGCAGTGAGGAATGGGAACTGGTGATAGCCACTAGAACGTTCAGATGCCAGAAAATCAAGAGGCTCCCAGGACCCAACTTGGATGACATTAGCTGAAATACTCAACAAAAGGGAGAGAGAACTTATAGAGATCATATCCAGAGGTTAGGTGTGGCCCTGTTTAAAAATGGACCACCACCCAGCTCAAAAATATTAATACAGCATTGTTCCTGTCTAAAAGAAATTCAGGGACAAAGAGTGGAGCAGAGACTGAAGGAAAGGCCATCCAGAAACTGCCCAACCTAGTGATCCATCCCATCTGCAGACATGAAATCCAGACACTATTGCTGATGCTAAGAAGTGCTTGCTGACAGGAGGCTAGTATAGGTTTCTCACAAGAGGTTTGCCAGAGCCGACCAATACCGATGATGACACTTGCAGGGAACCATTCAGATGAGTGTTGTGGCCCCAGTAGAGGAGTTTGGGGAAGACTAAAGAGCTGAAGGGATTTGCAACCCCATAGGAAGAACAACAATACCAACCAACCAGACCCTGCAAAGCTCACAGGGACTAAACCACCAACCAAAGAGTACATACACATCCAGGAACCAATGGCTTCAGCTGCATATGTAGCAGAGGATTGCTTATCTGGCATCAATGGGAGGGGAGGCCCTCGGTCTTGTGAAGGCTTGATGCCCCAGCTTAGGGGAATGCTAGGGGGGTTAGGTGGTAGTGGGAAGCAGTGGGGGAGCACCCTCATAGAAGCAGGTGGAGGGAGATGGGATAAGAGATTTGCAGAGGGGAAACTGGGAAGGGGAATATATTTGAAATGTAGATATATAAAATAACTAATAAAAGTAATAAATAAAATTCCCAATCTTTTTTAAAAGTCAAAAATAACTTTCAAAGATTCAAAATCTCTCAACTGTGGGCTCCTGTAAAAGTTAAAATTAGGTTAAATACTTTTTTACCTCAAGAGTGAATACCAGTGTGCAGTCACAATCTGATCATAGCAAAACCAAACTCCCAATAGTAAGAATAATCCAATGTGTGGGATCTACTCACAAATTGCAGACCCTTCCAAATGGTTTGAGTCACTTCTCCAGCTATTTTGCAGCAAATGAAGCTTTTCTTCTACACTCTGGTAGAAACCACTCTACCATTACTGCTAGTGGCCATCCCAGTGGCATCCCAACATGTTGGGGTCTCTCCTGTAACTGGCCTGCACCCACACCAGTAGACTCACCTAGACTCGCTGTGCTTATCATCCACTTCTCTGTATTACTCTTCAACCCTGAGCCTTCAATTGCTATGGAGGCTGGAACACTTCACCAAAGAATACTACCCCTCAGTAACTTTCTATGATGCCTTCATACTTTAAAAGACTAGTACCACCTGGATGAACTTACAGTACAAAGTTCGGCTGTCAGTGCAAGGTACATCCTGGCCATCTCTGGAACACAACTTCTGAGGGCTGACTCGCTGAATCAGTTTCCAAATGATTTTACCAAAATGATGTTGGTCTTAACTTAATCACCACAATTTCTCAGCTGCACATTACTGGCATCAGTTTTCCTAGAAAAAGGAAGACTTTTCTTTAACAGTCCTGGTCTCCTGTTAACTAAGGCTAATTTTTCAACTCCAGCTGACCAAACACCAGAGCTGGTAGAAGTTTTGCTTCCTCAGAAGCTTATCAGTCCTCCATCTTCTGCACAATCCTCAACATTTTTTTCCTTGTTTTGATCACTTTTGCCAAAGTTTTATTTGTGATCATTGGAAGAATTGAATCATCCAAAAGAGAAGTGTCAGAGAAGTTTCTCCTAAAACTTCAGGTGCCCAGTTCACTGTGAGAAATATCTTTTGTGTAGCATTAAGTTACTCATTGAAGATAACCTGAGATTATTGTGAGAAGTGAATGAAATTCTGACCAATTGAGGCAGTGGAGTGACGAGACCTGTTTCACATTTGAGGATTCTATTGCTGTTGTTGTCACCACACCGCGCGACTCACGACAGACCACACCAGAATTCACTCGACTTACCTCCCACCCTTACCTGTGAGAGGCTACATCACTATCCATATAAATAGACAGAGCTCCCTGGCCTCTCTCTTTCTAACTCCTCTACCTGCACTTTGCCCTATCTCCTGAATAAACCTCACATGGAACCATTTCAACAACAAATACAACGATGTGGGGATCACCTAGATGTGATGTCACTGGGCTTGAGGCCAGTCCTGTGCCAACATATCTCCCTTTTTCTTGTCATAAAGTGAAGAAAAACAAAGGAGAGGGAGGGGAAGCCAAAGTGAAAGGGGAGTGAGGGTACCATGTCTCTTAAACTATTTCCTACTGTGTAGGGGTATAGTCCATTTTGGGGTGTAGCTGACTTTCACCATCAGGGTCCACTTGGTAGATGTTTGCATCAGGTCCCTCTATGGACAGCGGCTCCTCTGTGGATAGCAGCTGGTAAATCCTGTACTAGGAACTGATTAATAGGTTGATTAGAAATATTTTTGCATTTGTCATTGAAATAATGTAGAAACAAGATTAATAAGGCAGGGAGCAAATAAATAATGTGAGGAAGTTGGCTAGGAAGGCATTATGAAAGGCAGTGTCCACTTCCATATAGGGTTTTCGCAAATCCCAGAACTGTAGGCCTCACATTCCCTGAAATTCTGAATGTCTGATTGTAGTTCCTGGATTTTATTTCTCACTGTTCCGGATTGATTGACGTAGAAACAGCATTCTTCTTGAAGGAACATGCAAAGACCATCTTCTTTAGCTGTCAGGACATCTAGCCCCATTGGTTCTGAAGCACCACAGCTGCCAAAGAATCGATCTGTTTCTGGATAGTAAGCACGGTTTCAGACATTTTTTTTGAAAACAGCTTTTAAACTCGAAAGTGAGTTTATTATATTGGGTCATGGAAGTTGTTATCCCTGCAATTCCAGCACCAGCACCTATGGCTATTCCTGCAGTGACCAAGAGTGGCACAACCTGAACAGGACCAATGTTGTTCAACCTGCGAGGCTCACAACAGACCACACCAGAACAAACGGTTTATTAAGGAGAGGGCAAAGGTGAGGGCAAGAAGAGGGGCTAGAGAGAGACGTCAAGGGCTCTCCCTATATGTATATGGATAGTGATGTAGCCTCTTGCATGTAAAGGTGGGAGGTGAGCCAAGTGGATTCTCAGAATGTATGGTAGTTGCCTTGGCAATTATGTGTGGGTCGACTAGGTGTGATTGATATTACTGGGTTTGGAGCCAGTCCTGATACCAACAATTATTATTATTATTTTGTTTATTTACAATCCAGAAGTTGCCCACCCTTACAGTCCCCACCCCCTAGTTCTTTATCTCAATCCATCCCTCCTGTCTCCAATAAGTTGCTCCTCCCACAACATTCTGCTCTCCTCCCTGGGGCCTTCCCCTATTTCCCACTGGGGCCAGATCAGCCAGTCCTCTGTTTTATATGTGTCAGGAGCCTCAGACCAGCTTGTTTACGCTGCCTGTTTGGTGGCTCAGTGTCTGGGAGCTCCCAGGAGTCTGGATTATTTGAGATTGCTGATCTTCCTATGGGGCTACCCCCTCTTCAACTTCTTTCATCCTTCCCCTAATTCAACCACAGGATCCCTGACATCAGCCAATTCTTGGGTGCAAGTGTCTGCATTTGTCTCAATCATCTGATGGTAGGGGCTTTCAAAGAATAGCTATGCCAGGCTTCTGTAAGCACACCATCGCATCAGTAATAGTGTCAGGCCTTAGTGCCTCCCCATGAGATGGTTCCCTATTTGGGCAATAACTAGACCACTTTTTCTTCAGTCTCTTCTTCATTTTTTGTCCCCGTAGTTCTTTTAGACAGGAACAATTCTGGGTCAGAAATTTTGACTGTGGGTTGGCAACCCTATTCATTCACATGAGGCCCTGTCTATCTACTGGAAGTGAATTCTTCAAGTTGCCTCTCCCCATTGTTGGGCATTTCATCTAAGGTCACTACCATTGAGTCCTGAGAGTCTCTCACTTCCCAGATCTCTCATACTTTCTAGAGGGATTTTCATATATTGAACCATCCCTGGATCCTTGGGATAACATCTACTTGATCATGGTGAATGAATGTGCTTTTATTTTGTTTGCTAGAATTTTATTGAGTATTTTTACATCAATATCAATAAAAATTGTCTTGAAGTTTTTTTTTTTTTTTTTTTTTTTTTTGTTTGGCCTTTGTGTGGCTTAGATATCAGAGTAACTGTAGTTTCATAGAATGATTCGGGTAGTGTTCCTTCTGTTTCTATTGTATAGAATAGTTTGAGGAGTGTTGATATTAGCACTTCTTTGAAGGGTTGGTAAAATTCTACACTAAAACTGGGGGTTTTTTGGTTGAGAGTTTTTTTTTTTTAATGACCTCTAATTTCTTAGGGGATAAGGGACTATTTAGATAGTTCACCTGCCCTTGATTTAACTTTGCTACATGGTATTTGTGTAAAAAATCATCCAATTCATCTAGATTTTCCAGTATTGTTGAGTAAAGGCTTTTGTGGTAGGATCTGATGATTTTTCAAATATCCTGTTTCTGTGGTTTTGTCTGTCTTTTCATTTCTGATTTTGTTAATTTGGATACTGTCTCTGTTCCCTTTAGTTTGCTTGGCTAAGGGTTTTTCTATCCTGTTGATTTTCTTTCTTTTTATTTTTGTATGTCCCTAAAATAGTCTATTTTATAACTTTATTTTTATTGGTTATTTTATTTATTTACATTTCAAATGTTGTCCCCCTTCCTGGTCTCCCCTCTGCAATCCCCCAATCGCATTCCTCCTCTACATTGCCTCTATGAGTATGCCTTTTCACCCACCTACCCATTCCCACCTCATGACTCTACCATCCCCCTATGCTGGGGCAACAAGCCTCCAGAGGGCCAAGGGCCTCCCCTTCCACTGATGCCATATAAGGCAATCCTCTGCTACCTATGTAGCTGGAGCATGAATCCTCTACATATACTCATTGGTTAGTAGTTTAGTTCGTGGGAGCTCTGGGTGGTTCAGTTAGTTGACATTATTGTTCTTTCTATGGGGTTGCAATCTCCATGAGCTCTGGTTCAGTCTGACAGTTGGCTATGAGAATCTGTATCTGTATTGGTCAGGTGCTGGCAGAGTCTCTCAGGGGACAGCTATACCAGGATCCCGTCAGTAAGCACTTCCTGGCATCAGCAATAGTGTCAGGCTTTGGAGTCTGCAAATGGGTTGGATCCCCAGGTGAGGTAGTCTCTGGATGGCCTTTCCTTCAGTCTCTGCTCCATTTTTCATCCCTATATTTCTTTTAGAAGGGAATAATTCTGGGTTAAAAATGTTGAGATGGATAGATGGCCCTATCTCTCAATTTGGAGCTGTGCCTATTTACTGGATAGGTCTCTATAGGTTCTATCTCCCCTTTGTTGGGAATTTTGGCTAATGTCATCCCCATTGGGTCCAGAATTCAAGGCATATACCTAAACATAAGAAAAACAATATACAGAAAACCAATCAGCGATATTAAATTAAATGGAGAGAAACTTGAAGTAATCCCACTAAAATCAGGGACAAGACAAGGCTGCCCACTCTCTCCATATGTATTCAATACAGTACTCCATGTTCTAGCTAGAACAATTAGACAACAAAAGGAGGCCAAAGGGATATAAATTGGAAAGGAACAAGTCAAGATATCACTACTTGTGGATGATATGATTGTATATATAAGTGACCCAAAAAATTCTACCAGAGAATTCCTATAGCTGAAAAACAACTTCAGCAAAGTGACTGGATATAAAATTAACTCAAACAAATCAATAGCCTTCTTGTACTCAAAGGAAAAACAGGATGAGAAAGAGATTAAGGAAATCACATCCTTCACAATAGTCATAGATAATATAAAATATCTTGGTGTAACTCTAACCAAGCAAATGAAAGATCTGTATGACAAGAATTTCAAGTCTCTGAAGAAAGAAATTAAAGAAGTCTTCAGAATTCAAGAAGTTAAACTTCAGAGAACCAATTAACCCTATTAAAAATGGGATACAGAGCTAAACATAGAATTCTCAACTGAGGAATATTGAATGGCCAAGAAACATTTAAAGAAATGTTCAACATCCTTAATCATCAGGAACTGCAAATCAAAACGAACCTGAGATTCCACCTCACAACAGTCAGAACACCTAAGATGAAAAACTCAGGTGATAGGATATGCTGGTGAGGATGTGGAGAAGAGGAACGCTCCTCCATTTCTGGTGGGATTGCAAGCTGGTACAACCACTTTGGATAACAATCTGGCAGTTTCTCAGAAAGTTAGAAATAGTTCTAACTGAAGACCCAGGTATACCACTAAAGATGATCCAACATATAACAAGGAGACATGCTCCATTATGTTCATGGCAGCCTTATTTATAACCTCCAGAAGCTAGAGACAACACAGATGTCCCTCAATGGAAGAATGGATACACAAAATGTGGTACATTTACTCAGTGGAGGACTATTCAGCTCTTAAAAACAATTACTTCATGAAATTTGCAGGTAAATGAATGGAACTAGAAAATATCATCCTCAGTTAGAAAACCTAGACACAAAAGGATACACATGATATGTACTTGCTGTTAAGTGGGTATTAGCCCAAAATGCTTAGAATACCCAGTATAAAACTCACAGGCCATATGTAGCTTAACAAGAGGGAGACTAAAGTCTGGATGCCTCAGTCCTACTTAAAAGGTGGGGAATCAAGGGAGGTAGAGGGAGAGAGAAGGGGGAGGAAAAAAGAGGAGGCAGGATCAGGTATGGGAAGAGACAGAAGAAGTCCAGGGAGTCAGGAAAATAAATAGAAATATGTATCATGGGGGTAGGGAACTGAGGGGAGCCACCAATTTTAGTCCAAGATTGTGTATTTATAGAGACTGAACTTTTAATGTGCTTGAATTTGTAAAGAGTGATGGATTTTTAAAGCTTTTGTTTTTAATGTAAAATGTACAGGATGAATGAGAAAGACGTGCCAAGTTAGCAAGGGGTCATTTTGGTAATTTATGTCAACTTGACAAAGACTGAAGTAATCTGAGAGGAGAGAACCTCAGTTAAGAAACTGCTCCAGAGGCTTGGCTATAGGCAAGCTGGTAGGGTGTTTCCTTAATTAGTGAGTGAGGAAGAAGGGTCTAGTGCCACCCCTAGGTTGCTGGTTCTGGGCTGTATAAGAAAGTAGACTTAGCAAGTCTAGTAGAAATGACGTACAATGCTTTATGATTTCTGCATCAGGTCCTTCTTATAAATTCCTACCCTACTAGAGTTCCTGTCCTGATTTCTTTTAATGATGAACCCTGATATGGGAGTTTAAGGCAAATAAACTCTTTCCTCCCAAGCTGTCTGGTCATGGTATTTCATCACAGCATATAAACCCTAACTAACATGAGGTACTCAACATTAACTTAATTTTGAACTCTAAAAACCCAAAACATAGTGAAGCTTAATAATTCTGACACTGAAAAATGGATTTGACAGTTGCTTCTGATAAAGCATAAAACTGAGACTATTTAGTGTCTAAACAAGCATGCCTGGAAATAGCAACTAACAAAATGACAATACACCACTATGTAAATGTATGTTTGCAAAGCTGTGATACATGGAAGGCTAAAGTCAATGTTAAATGAGACTATAGTAAGCTTTGATATTGAGAGAGAAGAGAGCAGAAAGGGAGAAGAAATCTGAATTTAAACAGTTTTGAATAGCAAAATGTGAATGTAGAGATTCCACAATCTAGAGCATGAAATATATCGAGTAGTTTGTAGAGCCTTGAAATGATGCATTCTCAGCTAAGGAAGCTACTCAGACATGAAATGAAAACAAAACTGTGGTTCTAGGAGTAACACGAAAAAAAAAAAAGGACATGAAGTTTAAAGGCTGATAGAATCTTGGGGTAGGCACTGGGAAGAATTGGAGTAAAGGATTTCATTTTTATAATTTCAAGCATCTGTGCTAGTCTTTGAGCATTCTCATGTAATGATCCCATTTTGACAACTACAAAGCACATTGCACTCTGTGTGTCCTGCTGAGGAAACACTTGCTTAGAAAGTCCCAGTGAAACAGCATTCTGCTTTGTGAGTAATTCTATTCTCTACACATACTTTTCTCTCCTGGTATTCTCAGAAAATACTGTTATGTGGCCGTGCAGGCACTGGTTTCTTGGAGATGATATCAGTGTGTGTGTGTGTGTGTGTTGTGTGTGTGTGTGTTGTGTGTGTGTGTGTGTGTGTGTATGTGTGTGGTATGTGTGTGTGTGTGTTGTGTGTGTGTGTGTTTAGAGAGTTACAACATGGATGGGATGCAGGATGCTCAGTATATATGAATATTTAGAGCTCAGGAATTATGTGTTCTACCTTTGATGAACAACAGAGAAGTACTTAAAAGCATGCAGAGTTTAAGACATATATTTTCATAGACAATGTACATTTATTGAAGACACTTTTGTGATTGAGGTTATTGGAAACAATGTCCTCATCATAATAAACTAAGCACTTGCTAATAATGAACACTGAGTGTTTCACAGAAGCAGTACTATGTCTTGCCCACATCTCCACTGGCTTCCAGTCTATTGGCATCCTTCTATTTCCATGACAAATTCGTTTACTTTCCATAATGGGCAGCTTGCCAGTTTTCTTAAAAACACAGATTATAATTTCCACTTCTGACTAATACTCATATTTCAATATCAATAGACCATCTATCTAAATAGACCTTTTATGAATGCAGTATTTTCAAGTTTATTTTCTCTGGATCTCATTCATGTCCACTGCTTTCAAGGTAACTCATTCACCAGATGCCTGTTCAATCTGTGTTACCTATTACTTTTAGTTAACTATACTTGTGAAAATCAATTACTTCCTGCTATGAATCAACACTTCACATCATGTATGTTGGTGCTGTTATTACTATTATCAATACTATTTGTTTAGATACAATATCATGCGTATGGTGAGATTTTCCCTCTCCGTATTTTTGCTGTCTTTAAAAAATCAACTATTTGCTTCCCATCAAAGACATTTCCCTTACTCTCACCAAATAACTTTAAATTCTGCTTAAGTTTTAGCATCATTTCTCACTGTGAAATGCTGCATTCTTTTTGGTACTGATTCCATCCTGAATTAAGATGCTCATTTCCCCTCAGGATCCAATATTGGGCATATGGGACTATATACTTATGGTCTAACTGATGCTGAAAGGGTGTTGGTATCATGGCCCTACAATGTGTCAAAAAGGATTTTACTATCATAACAGAATTACTTTTCATTCTAAGTGATAAGATACTTAGTTTTACATAATAGTTGAAACTATAAGAATTTATGCCTTGTTTATCCTATAATATCTAGATGCCTTGAGGGATCTATATATTATACAGGAAATGTGTGTGTGTGTGTGTGTGTCTATTTCCCAGAAAGACTGTCCCAGAGACTTTCCTGATCACTGCAAATACTCATCTTCTAAGAAATACCACCAATTCTCATATGTTTAAATTTTATTAAATCCTATATCTCAAGTCAAGATTTGTCCTCAGGACTCCAAAGTCGTAGGCAAAATTATCCATGTATTTGGCGTTTTCTCTAGGATGTCTAATAATATTGGACACAGTAATCATTTTAATTTTTTATGCCTCATGAGTACCTCAGTGTGAATCAATCATAGTTATCTTACAAAGTTGTCTGCTACGCATTCATCCAGAAATCTCTACCAGCACACAGCTCAACTGAAGCGTGAAGTGTGGCCCTTCCTTGTGGAAATTCCCTCCACTTTGAACCTGGTTCTATGGTACTAATAATTCTAACTTTTTTCCCTCTACAAATGTAAGAAATGAAAGTGTACCAGTTGTACTTGATTCCTTGTAACTTCCCTTAAAAACAACACTGGTACAGCCTGAAGTATAATCTACATTATATCAACTAACTCATCTTTAAATTAAACAAGACACAAGGAATTCATATTTTGATTTTTTTCTTCTGTTCTATTTGAAATCTTATTTTCTATTTCTCTGGTAGTCAATACTTTCACTTACTTGTGTGCCCTGTCCCTCTCCCTACTCCTTCCATACTTCTCTCTCTGTCTCTCTCTCTCTCTCTCTCTCTTCTCTCTCTCTCTCTCTCTCTCTCTTTATTCTTCTCTAATATATATGTTCTTTGGTTGTTCATTTCTTCCTTAGTTTTCTTAATCATTTTTCCACTTGCTAAATTAAAACATTCAGAAAATAAAAAGCTTAAGAAAGAGCTTATCGCCTGGCAGTGGTGGTGCACGCCTTTAATCCCAGCACTTGGGAGGCAGAGGCAGGAGGATTTCTGAGTTCGAGCCAGCCTGGTCTACAGAGTGAGTTCCAGGACAGCCAGGCTACACAGAGAAACCCTGTCTCGAAAAACCAAAACAAAACAACCCCTCCCCCCCAAAAAAAGAAAGAAAGAGCTTATCTCAGCTCAATAGTTAATGTACAGCTCATCATGTTCAAAAGTCAAGAAAGCACAAGGTAAGCAGCTGATCACAGCATATCCAACTATATCAGAAGACAGCAATGACATTCCCCAGTGTATAGATTGTTCTCTCTACTTCATAGGTCCTTGGGATCCCCTGCCAAGAGACTAGAACTCATAAATCAAGGCAGGGTTTTCACTTTATTTAATAAAAACAAGACAAACCTCAACTATCATAGCTTTCTCATGGTTTGGATCCCACATAATTCTAGAGTCAGTCTACTTAACATGATAATCACCCTATTCGTTTGAGACAAGTTTTAATCACATAACTTTGGTTGGCCTCACAATCACTATATAGCCAAGACAGGCCTTAAACTGCCTATCACCGTTGCCTCTACATCCTAAGTGATGAGATTACATGTTTGTACAATCACTTCTGACACTTTTTTTGTTAACTATAACTCCTAACATATCAGCAATGAGTTGGACTAGGTTATAATCTGTAGACAATGATTTCTAATAGAACACTAGTGAGCCAGACTAGGTTGTATTTCAAACAACTCAATTCTCTTTGCACGTTAGTGTATTAGAATTTCTTTCTGGCATTATCAATATCTGCCAACTTCACTGATGCTCTCTCACTCATCATCATTACTTTTAGCTTGATGATTTGATGATTAATGGTTATAAAGATAAGTAAATAGATTTATAGGTATTTTCTCTATGATTGGCCTGAGAGTATATAATATCTTGAAGTTATAACAGGTATTTCAATTTAAATTTAACTTCATTTAACATAAAATTGTCCCATAAACTGTGCATACCATACTTTTAATTATATATTAATGCCCATTAACATGTTACCAATTACTTTATGCATTTATCTTTTAGGTTTTCTGAAAAATAAAAAAGGCATTATATATCTATATTTGAATGCTGTTACTTTTATACTTGTTAGTGTCTAGATTTTTAAAAATTTGTAGAAAACAACTCTGACCCATTTTACATAAGTTACTCTTAAAATGTGTCATCCATGTTACATACAGAATTGTTACAGAATTTTATTTGTTGATGCCAAGATAGAGCTAGTTTCAGTGCATGATACTGTATTCATATTCAATATTTGAAAAAAAAAAGCACATTATTAATTATTTTATTTATTTTCATCCCAAATGTTGCCCTCTCAAATCTCCCCTCCCAGAGTTCTTTACTTGATCCCACTTCCCTTTTGCTTCTGAGAGGATGCCCCCAGGCATCCCCTTTTTCTGGGGCACTAAGTCTCTACAGATAGGCTGCATTCTCTCCCACTGTGGCCAAGAAGGCAGCCGTATGCAAATGTGGTGTGTGGGGGGGAGCACAAACCATGCCCATGTAGTCTCTTTGCTTGGTGGCTTAGTCTCAGCAAGCTCTGAGGGACTGGGTTAGTAAATACCGTGGTCTTCCTAGGCAGTTGTCATTCCTTCATTTCCTTCAATTGTTCCCCTAACTCTTCTATAGGGGTCCCAGACCTCAGTGTCTAGACTTTTAACAGTAATGTTTGTGCCTTCAGCTTTACTGTTAATTTCACTCTCTGGGATTCCATTTGGAAAATTTGACATGGAGAGTGAACTCCCATGGCTTATTTATCTGTGAATATCAACATTTTTCTAACACTGTGGAAGATCATTTTAACGGATTGAGAATTCTGTTGGTGAGTTGGCTTTGTGTTCAGTTGGTGCTTTAAAGGATTGTCCATTAGTTTTCAATCTCCTAACTTTTTACTGAAAAGTCAGCTGAGAATCATATTAAGCACACATTGTGACAAGTCATTTTTCTGATTTCTGATTTTTCATTTTGTCACTGTTTTGGAAAGTAAATTATACTGTATCATAGTGTAGATCTCTGAATTATATTACCTTGATTGGTACAAATTCTTGGAATTTTAGATTATAGATTTTTAAGAGTATTGCTTTTCGATTAGCATATCTTTGAATCATCTTTCATTGCTTACTCTTTTATGGAATGCCCATTACATGAACACTTTCCATTTAGTGACCCATAAATTGTTTTAACATCTTTTCTTCTCTTCATTACCTTTGATGTTCCCCAAATTTGACACTTTTGTGTAACTTGACTGTAAATCATTTGCTTCATTTTTTTTTTTTTTGCACTGTTCTATCTATAGCTGAACCCTCTAGCGCATTGCTCAATTCACATATTTTATTCTTATCTCCAGATATTCAGTTTGTTCCTTTAAACATCACTACCTCTACTTGTACTTTAGTTCTAGTTCTATTGTTTTATATCTTTATTCTAGTTCAAGTTTATTCTGTGTCCATATGTTTATTGCGATGGTTGTGATGCCATGTTGCTGGGAATTGAACTCAGAACTCTGGCAGAACAGTCACTGCTTTTAAC
Source organism: Mastomys natalensis (assembly GCA_021653895.1). NCBI lineage: Eukaryota > Metazoa > Chordata > Mammalia > Rodentia > Muridae > Mastomys > Mastomys natalensis. The sequence goes on from JAJTUV010001256.1 coordinate 809,757, forward strand.
TACTGAGCATCTCTCCATAACCTCTCTTTTCTAATTTTTTATTAGTTCTTTGAGAAGTTCACACAATACAATTTGATCATGTTCACTCTTCCCTCAAATCCTACCAGATCCACTCTCTTTCCCTACCAACCTAAAGCCATGTTCTTTTTAATTAAAGATATAAACAGACAAATGTTCTCAACTGGCTGTTTTCTTTCATGGTTTGGATATTTCTTTGGCTTGACCCTGCACAGCTCACATCATGCTTTTACAACCTCTGTTCCAAAATATAAGAAATTTAAATAAAAAACATGATATATTTTCTCAAGGAAATACCATTTTATTCATACAGAAAGAAAAATATGTAAACTCTGAAGCATGAGAATACTTAAGCATTTTCAAGAGAATACATATTGTAAATGAATGTAGTTGTGTGTATTTCACATATGTATGCCCATGTGGAAAGTTTAATAAGAAATGAAGTGTAAATAGCAACCATATGAATACTTAAATATGCTTCCTATCAAAATGATGTCTGACATTTGAACCTTCCACTCTTTTCCATCTATTGTGTTTCATAGATATTTTATCTGCAAGGGAAATTATTGACAGTATATAGAATTATATCTCTAACATATCTTTCTTCTGCATAACATATTATAACAATTACTTGCAATTGAATTCTGAACCATTACATTTTAAATAGCATATTGCATCTCTACAGATATAATGTTAATAAGTTGACATTCATAGAAACTTTTAGCTTAGTCTCATGTATACAGTACCACTATTAATTAGGAAAACATATTGAGTATGAAAATCAATAAAATTTCTATTTGTTGGTGCCATTGTAATTGTTTTCAAGTTCTAAAAATAATGCTTTCATAGCACCATTTTCTCCCAGTGGGAAATGATAATTTCATTAAGGAAAAGACAAGGCAAACTTCTGGCTAAATATATAGCATATCTATTTTCTATTTTTAATCCTCAGGTAATGTATCTGCTCCCGAATCTTTTGTTTAGTTTAACCCTGGCCCTCACTTGCACTATGCTACATATTTCATTTCAAATTGAGCTAAATAAATAAGTCAACTGTTTTCGCTTATGCATTTCATAGCCATTCCTCACTGCCAGTAACCTCACTGTTTATATTGCTTGTCAGATATGGAGCATAATCAGGAACTAGGAAACACAGCTCTGCCCCTTCTCAGGAGCATCTCAGCCATCCTTCACCAACAGTTATAAGATAGCTCCTGGTTAAAATAGAAATCTATCTCAAATGTAATACTGCAAAGGTTGGAAGAATTGAATTCCTCATGAAGAAATATAGGATAGTTTTCTACCTTTCAAAGGAATTCCAATGGCAATGAAAATAAAGTCGTAGTGTGAAATTGGAAAGTGCCATTATATCTTAGGGCAAAGTAGAGGCACATGTGACTACATATGAGACAGAAGGCACATCAGACACTGGCCTTTGATTCAGTGTGCTGAATATTTATGGCAACTAGACTCAAAGGGTTTCAATAAACTCAGAGTCAGAGAATGCTCTATTAAATCAGGCAAACACCTTTACAGTGTTTTTAAATTTAACATTGTACCCAGAAATGAAGTAATTGTATTTTTACGTTAATGATTTTATTAATAGACAAAAGAAAATGTAAATTAGAAAATCATAAAGAAAATATCTGACATCATAACACAGAATTACAAATACCAGCAAGAGTTGTTAACATTTTGGTTTAGGTTAGGCAAATATAGGTAAATAGCAGCATGACTTATGTGAACAGAATTTTATAAAGATAACACCTGTGCTCCAATGTATGACAAAATTACTAAGGATCACAATAGACATCCTAAGTTTTAATAAAGGATTTTAAAGAAAAATGCCTCAGGATTAACTTTTAAAGTTTTTAACTTTTATCTGAATATAAAATACTCCATATCCAATAACTATGGACAGTATCTATAAAATAATAATTATTTTATCTATGTGCTCTTTACCAAGTATTGAGTATGAATATAGTATCATGCATTGAAACTAGCTCTATCTTGGCATCAACAAATAAAATTCTGGCACAATTCTGTATGTAACATGGATGACTACATTTTAAGAATAACTTATGTAAAATGAGTCATAGTCATTTTCTACAAATTTTAGTGTGTACCAAGAGAAGAGATGTATTTATTAATCATTAAACAAAAATTGCTTAGCTTTTATTTGGTGCAAGTTATAGGAACGTGAATCTTGTTACCCCTAGTTCTTAAAACCCATATTTATATAGTTCAACCTGATGATGGCAAATAATTGCCAAGATTCAAATTTCCTATTAGTGAAATACAGATGAAAAAAGAGGAAAAATTAAATTATCAATATATGTAGAATATAGAATATAGGTGTATAATTTTAATATTTTTAATATCAAATATTTTGTTAATTTGTGTTTTATATACTTGGTAGTTACTAATTATATGAACAACTTAATAAAAATGAAAAATACACTTAATATTGTATGTGAATTATTGCATAGTTTTAGAGGCTATTGTTAGGCTGACTTCCTTTTTTGGTTGATTTAGACAGAAATAAGATCTTAGTGTGGAATTATTCATATTCTGAATACTTGCGAGATATTTTCACAGAATTAGGCTTGAAGATCCAGCCCTGAAAATTATACTCTTAAGCCCATGGGCCTTGGGGGGACTGGGCTATAGGCAGCAGCCAAACCATCAGCAACTGACCACAACAAACAAAGACCAATATTACATAACTCCTGTACTCTGGTTGTAATAACCCTATCCTCTGTTTGCAGTATATAGTCCTTGAGATGCTAATGTTTTAACCCTTGGGGTTCTAGTCCTTGTTATGCCGAGAAACTTGTAAAAAGCCACACTTTCTCACCTACCCACTTTTGCTTTGTGGTTTCAAGTGTCTTGAATTTCTTCTCTTCGGACTAAATTTTGATCATCATTTATCATTTCTGCCTCTTTTATTTTCAGGAACACCTTCCATAGCTTCTTCATGAAATTCTACACCTGCTATTTGCCAAAAGCCAGTGTTACCTATAGGACATTGCTGCTGTCTCTATTTCTGTTTGGCTTTTGTCTCCACTCCTCCTGCTGTCTCTCCATGGCTGCACCTTATGCTGCTGATCCTCTTCATGGCAACATTCTATTCAAGGTGCACACCAGGGTAGAAAACACCATTCAGAAATTCAGAAGAAGCCAATTAAACCTAATCTTATATCATCACTATGAATCAACAGAGAAGGTATCCCTAAGATGTCTGAAAAACTGAGTTTAACAGTTAAGAGGGGACATGGCATAGCAAAATATATTAGTCAAGGTTTCCCTAGAAAAATTGAACTGATTGTGTGTGTGTGTGTGTGTGTGTGTGTGTGTGTGGTGTATGAATGTACATTTTTATTATCACTAGAGTGTCTTGCAGGCTATGATCCCACTAATCCAAGAATGTTTGTCTCTTCACAGAAATCCCAGGAGTAGATCCTCAGTCCACAAAGCTGAATTTCTCAGATGGTATTCATAGAAATCGCAAAGAGGTCGGCTCCAACACCACTGAATGAGAATGCCTCGGCAGCAGGATGAGAGGCAATTAAGCAAAAACCAAAAGCTTCTTTCAGATGCCACCAGAAGTTGTAGTCTAAATTAAAGATGCATCTTCCCTCCTTTAATAATTCAATGAGAAAAACTCCCTTTTGTGTGTACTTGCCCACATAGGATTTTTAGGTAATTCTTTATGTAGTCAGCTTAACAACAAAACATAGCCTTCACATAAGGTATACAAGTGAATATTTGAATTTGTGCCAATCATAGCACAGCTTCTAAGTCTATCAATCAGTTTACACTTCAGGAAAAATCAAAGAACTTTGACTAACAGACAATCTCAGTTATGCACTAGATAAATCATGGGCTTTCCCTTGAGTCACTGAGAGAATTTTCCTTTTCAAATGAATGGGAAGGGCTTCAGGGTGATCAGTTATAAACACTTCATGAACACATCTATTCCATTGTTTTATTTCTAGGATTGGTATATGTTGAATTGGTGTTTCCTGGAGTAAGGCCTCCATGGATGAATTATGGCTTCAGTTGTAGGATTACTAGTGGTAGTAATGAAATATTATTCAGAATAATACTAGGGAACTTAAAAGAACCTGGAAATGTTGGAGGCCTTGGAATTAGTTGTAAGGGGATGCTTAGTTGATAATTCCTCATTTAACATGCAGGTATAGAAAGGCTTCTGGCAACTTCTATGTGGACAAGTGAGAGTCTTGTTTGCAGTGCTTTAATTCTGAAGGACAAAGGCATCAAGGATAATATACATCACAGAATTAGCATGAAATCAACATTCTTAAATGTCATTACCTGTGTTTATTCTTAAACTGCTGAAGTGTCTTTAATCTCTTATTAAATGATCCAAGAATGAGAGTCCATTTAATCTATCTCACATGTTTTCTTCTAAATGAACTATATGATTTCACTTATTTATGAGGAAGGTGCTCAAATTGTCTTTACTGAGGTAGAAAGAGGATAGTGAAAAAGACAACCACCAGAAACAACAGAAAAGTAGTGACATAGTAGTATTTGAAATTAGGCAGTACAACTTCAGAGACATCCATCATTTGCTTTGTCAGATGATGCCTCCCACAAAAGAAATGAAAAATATGTCCAGTATCAGTTATGTATTCAAGATATTTATGCATGTGTTAATAAATCTCTTATAAACTGATATATTTAATATCCAACTTATACTATCTCAAAATAGAAGTATGTGAAGGTTAGTGCTTTTGAAAAAGTCACTAAATAAAGTGAGATCCTAAGAATGTTTGGTAAATAAGATACACAGATGTGCATCTGGAAAAAGAAACTCCCAATAGCAGAAACAACAAAAAAATATCTACAAATGAAGAGAGAACTCTGAAGATAGAAAATCTAGCAACATTGTCATCTAGGATTTCTAGTGTTAAGAACTATGAGAGTTAAATTTGTTTTGTTTGCCATGCTAGAAAATTATTAAATCGGAATCCACTGGTTTTGTGTGTGTAGAGCGGAAGGCAGCATTGAGACTTTATTTCACTACATAGCACTGCCAGTCCTGTAATTCACTATGTAGACTAGGATTGCCTCTAAACCCACAGAGATTCACATGTTTTTGCCTTTGGAGCATGGGATTAAAGGCATATGTTACCACACCCAGCTGCATGTACTAACTTTATGAAATAATATAAACATGTATCTATTAATTTATGAAAGGTATATCTCACAACTACAGCATTTTAAATTTTATTAAGTCTTCTTAATAAATAAAAGCTTGGATTTTACTAAGATGGAAGACTCTGAAGACTTTATGAGTAAATGCATCTTTGTATGAACTGGGAAACCAGAGTAATCAAATGTTAAACTGTAAAGAATATTCTAATTTACCATAAATGTAATATTCAAGAAATTATAGTTTGCACAGTAAAATGACTCATTTTTTATTGGCTCTTTTATTTATTTACATTTCAAATGTTATCCCCTTTCCAGTTTTCCCTATCGCATCCCCCTTTCCTGCTTCTTCACACACCCACCCCCATTCTCACCTCACCACCCTGGCATTCCTCTATACTGGGGCATCGAGCCTTTACAGGACCAAGTGCCTCTCCTCCCACTGATGACAGATAAAACCATGATCTGCTACATATGCAGCTGGTGCCATGCAAACCCTTTCAGCTACTTAGACCTTTCCCTCCTCCATCTGAGTCCTAGTGCTCAGTCCAATGGTTGACTCCAATATCCACATTTGTATTTGTCATGCTCTGGTAGATCCTCTCCGGAGCAACTATATCTGCTCCTGTCAGCAAGACTTCTTGGCATCTGCAATAGTGAATGGGTTTGGTGTCTGTATATGGAATGGATCCCCAGGTGGGGCAGTCTCTGGATGACCTGTCCTTCAGTCTGTGCTCCACACTTTGTCCCCATATTTCCTTTAGACAGAAGCCATTCTGGGTTAAAAATTTGGAGATGAGTGGGTGGCCCATCCCCCAATTGGGGGCCTTGTCTAAACTCTGGATATGGTCTCTACAGGTTCTCCCTCCCCTTTGTTGGACATTTCAACTAATCTCATTCCCTTTGCATTCTGGGAGCCTTTGCTTTCCTGGCTTCTGGGACTTTATGGTGGCTACCCACAGTTCCCTATCCCCCATTGCTGTACAACTCTGTTAAATTTCCTGACTCTCTGTATAACATCTCCATCTCCTCCCATACCTGATCATACCCCCCGTTTCCCCTCTCCTCCTTTCTTTCTCCCAAGTCCCTCCCACCCTCTAATTCCTGTGAGTATTTTGTTCCCCTTCTAAGAGGGACTGAAACATCACCACTTTAGTTTTCTTCTTCTTGAGCTTCATGTGGTCTGTGAGATGTATAATATGTATTCCGAGCTTTTTGCCTAATTTCCACTTATACAGGGAGTACCTATCAAGTGTGTTTCTTTTATGTCTGCGTTGCCTCACTCAGGATTGATATTTTCTAGTTCCATCTGTTTGCCTGCAAATTTCATGAAGTCATTGTTTTTAAGAGCTGAGTAGTACTCCATTGTGTAAATGTACCACATTTTTTGGATCCATTCCTCTGCTGAAAGACATCTGGGTTATTTCCAGCTTCTGGCAATAGTAATAAATAAGGCTGCTTTGAAAATAGTGGAGCATGTGTCCTTGTTATATGTAGGAGCATCTTTTGGGTATATGCCCAGGAATGGTATAGCTGGGTCTCAGGTAATACTACGTCCAATTTTCTGAGGAACCGTAAGATTGATTTCCAGGTTGTACCAGCTTGCAGTCCCACCAACAATGGAGGAGTGTTCCTCTTTCTCCACCTCCTCATCAGCCAGCTTCTGCTATCCCCTGAGTTTTTGATCTTATCCATTCTAACTTGTGTGAGGTAGAATCTCAGGCTTGTTTTGATTTGCATTTCCCTGACTACTAAGGATGTTGAAAATTTCTTTAGTGCTTCTCAGCCATTTGATAATCCTGAGTTGAGAATTCTTTGTTTAGATCTGTACCCCATTTTAAATAGGGTTATTTGGTTCTCTAGAGTCTAACTTCTTGAGTTCTTTGTACATATTGGATATTAGCCCTATATGGTTGTAGGATTGGTGAAGATCTCTTCCCAATCTTTGGTTGTCATTTTGTCCTATTGATGTCCTTTGCCACACCCCACCAGACTCCTCACTATCTGGGGCCTCAAGTCTATTTAGGGAAGATTCATCTTCTCTGACTGAGCCCAGACCTGGCAGTCCTCTGCTGTATATGTCTGGGGGCCTCATATCAGCTGGTGTATGCTGCTGGTTGGTGGCTCGTGTCTGAGTGATATTGGGGGTCAAGGTTAGTTAAGACTGATGGTCTTCCTATAGGAGGCCTTCTCCTCAGCTTCTTCCAGCTTTTCCTAATTCAACCACAGGGTCACCAGCTTCTCTAATTTATTGGGTTCACATATCTGCAACTGACTTTTCAGCTGTTTGTTAGGTCTTTCAGAGGGCAGTCATGGTAGGCCCCTTTTATAAGCAACCATAACATCAGTAATCCCCTTAAGCTGGATCCCAATTAGGGCCTCCTTTTCTCAGACTTTTCTCCATTTTTGTCCCTGCAATTTCTTTCAGACAGTAGCAATTATGGGTCAGGAGTCTTTGACTGTGGGATGCAACCCCAATCCTCCATTTGATACCCTATCTTTCTACAGGAGATGGACACTACAAGTTCCCTCTCCCCTCTGTAGGGCATTTTGTCTAAGGTCCCTCCCTTTGAGTTCTGAGATGCTCTCACCTCCCAGGTATCTGGAAAATTCTAGAGGGCTTTTATTGGGGTTTTGTTTGTTTGTTCATTTGTCTTATGTGGTTTGTGTGTCTAGTTTGTTTTTGTTTTGTATTTTGGGTTTTTTTTTCTTTTTCCTTTTTTGTCTGTGCTGGTGTAATGACTACTCCAGTCACATGTTTGGGTTAGTGATTCCTGAGACACTCTTAGTATTTGACTTTTTTCAATAATTATTAAACTATGGTGCCTCTGATTAAATCAGTACAATCATAATACGGTGATATTGTGGAGTGGCATAAATCAGGAACTGGGTCTCAATAGAGGAAAAATATCACTCTGACAGTTTTAATCTTGCTATGACCATCTGTATTCACGTTCTGTCTTTCCTTGTACAGGATTTCAATGCTCTGCTTTGCTATAGCTTGTCCCCAATCATGAAGAGACATTTGTGAAACCATGATAAAATAAATAAACTCTTTTATTTTCCTAAGTTGTTTATATCCAGTGTTTGATCCCAAGCAATGATAAAGACTGATTGAGGACAACTTGTTCAGAGCTATTTAGTTTTCATACATAAACTTAAATTTTAAAACCAATAGATAAGACACCTTCTATTACAACTCAAAAAAAGGATGATTACTATCTTATTAAAAATTTGGAATTGAAATTAATTATTTTTGTTTAGAAACATATGAAAAGGCTATAAACAGGAGCCAATATAAGTAAATTTGTATCATTATAAATCTATAGGGACTTCTAGATATTTGTAATTGGTTTTGGTTTACTGAATAGTGGAGATCAAACCCAGGACATTGCAAATGTTAAACAGTATATATTTGAACGATTTGGGTGCTTGTGAATATTTAATATGTCTTAGATTGAAACATTTCCCTTAACATGATTTCCTCTAGCTGTGTATTTTTCTTGGAAATAATTTAGGTTCACTCTACATTATGGCTAAAAAATTTTACTATGTATATATACTATAAGTTCTTCTAACATAAATAGATAAAATCATATATGGAGATATGACATAACAGTAGAAGAGAAACTGTTTAGATGAAGGGAAAGATAAAGAAGAATAGTTACTATGGAATGGGGAAATATGCTTGAATATATTACATACTTTCATGAAAATGGCTTTAGAAACATAGTTTAATAATTAAATGAACATGGTATATGGTAGGGACTTTTAAGATTGACCACCAATACAGTGTATGTTATAAATGGAGAGCCATTCCACCATATAGCGTATCAAAGTCCAAAGTCCAAAGAGATATTGTCAACTGTGTACAGTCCTTCAACATAAACAAAATAAGTTAAAAGTTCTACAAAACTAAAACTTTATCTTACACTGGTGCTGTAAAGTTTAGAGAAGAGAAAGACATCTGGGGCTCCATGGACTATGTAGAGATATTTGGATTATGATATTCTAAGAATATAACCAGAGACCCTTATCTTCACACACATACACTCACACACATACACACACTCACACATACAAACATACATACATACATACATACACAAACATACACATATATGCACACAATCACACATACACATTTGCACATGTACACACTCAGAGATGCATATGTACTCACATATAAACATACAATAAACATATTCACATACATATGCACAAGAAATACACATGCAGTTCCTCACATACACATATGCATGCGCACGTGCGCAAACATACAACGCACACACACACACCAGTTCCTGAACAAGGCACTTAGCAACCTTGTGATGACATCAGACTACCCTTTGCACAAGATTATGTATATTCCTGTTTTAATTAATGGAAATAAGTTACTCCCCTTATCAATTCCTTAATAACAAACCATTTCCAGTTAAGCATACCATAGAGGACACCTAGGAACTACAAGCAAGGGACCAGTTAACCTAGAGGTTTTGAGTAATGTGCCCTATGGAAAATTGCAACTTTAGGAGGTTTTAGAGAAAATTCCTCATTTGCTATCTTATGTAGGTGCACAATTGAGTGTGCATATGATTAAACTCAGATATAGGATGGGAAGAGCATAGTCACATATAAGATATCATGTAATTTTTCTGTCAATCAAAGAAAACAAACACTCAAATTATGCCCTTTGCATCAGACTACAGCTTTTCTTAGATTTCATGAATGAAACTCAGGGCCTTTGTGTGCCTTTATTCATGTAACCTGCTGTAAATCTTGATGATATATTTTTTAACTCTACTGTAACTCTGTTAGATATGTAAAATTTTCCAGCTACAATGCAATCTGTTGGAGCCTTCATTTTAATTTCTTGAATAACATGTCCTTAACCTGTAGAGAAGTATCCCAGATTCCAACAGTGTTAACAATATCATTAGCACAAGCTCTTGTCCACGTGCTGAAATGCAGTTTAGTTTCACCTAAACCCATTAATTCTGATTTCAATATTAGTCTTCTGTCTTTAGTTAGTGTTTAGAAAAAATTATATACATACTTTTATTCTGAAATCTGTGTTTCAACACATATTAAATATATATTTGTATGTATTATATATTATACTATTTGTATAGATAGCAATATATATTGATGTGTATATTACCATGATATATTATATATATATATATATATACATATATTTCATACTGTATGCATTTATTTAATAATATATATATATATTCTGAAAAACATATACATATATCATGATGATATACATACCAATATTGGTTAAAATAAGTTAATCAAGATTCAATCACAGACCACATAAAGCTCATGAAGAATGACGACCAAGTGGGGGGGGCCTCAGTCCTTCTTAGAAGGAGTAACAAAATACTCAAGGGAGCAAATATGGACACACAGTGCAGGACAGAAACTGAAGGAGGGGCCGTCTACAGACTATTCCGCCTGGATAACCATCCATGTGCAGTTACCAAAGGTAGACGTTGATGTGGATGTCAGGATGTACATGCTGACAGGAGCCTGATATAGCTGTCTCCCTAGAGTCTGCAAGAGTCTGACATACTCAGAGGCAGATGCTCACAGCTAACCATCAAACTGATCATGGGGTTCCCAATGGAGAAGATAGAGTGAAGGCTGAAGGACTTGAAAGGTTTCGTGAACCATGAGGAAAGCAACAATACCAACCAACCAGAGCCCCCAGGGTCTAAACCACCAGCCTGGGAGCGCCTAGGGAGGGACCCATGGTTCCAGCTATATATGCAAGGGAGCTATATATAAGTGGGAGAAGAGATCCTTGGTCCCATGAACGCTGGGCATCGTGTGGGGGGGATATTTGAGGGTGGGGAGGTGAGATACGGGGGAGGGTGGGTGGGGGTACACCATACGTGGAGGCAGGAGGAGGGGGGAAGGGATAGTGAGTTCCTAGGAGGGAGGGGGGAAATGGGGTAAGGAGAGAACATCTGAAATGTAAATAAAATTTCCAATAAAAAAAATGAGTTAATCATCAAATAAAGGACCCTAGAAATCTTGAAAGTTTTTATAATGAGAAAAAATAGACTGGAATAAAGAAGCATTAAATATAATTCTATGGAATCTCTTGGTTGGGAACAACAAGGGCCAGAGACAAAGGGAAAATAGGTGCTAACAATTCTCTATCAAATTTGTAGTTCTTGTTCCTCGGGAAGCACAGTAGAGATGGCTATGATAAAAAAGGACAAGGGTGGAGGAAGACAGAGAAGAGAAAGAAAGGGAAAAGCAGGAGGGAGAGAGACTAGGAAAGAAAAGAATTTAGAGAAGGAAGTGGGAAAGAAAGGGGAAAAGTAAATGTGGAAGGAAGACAGGAAGGAAGGGGAAGGAAGAGCAAAAGAAGAATGGAAAAAGGAAAGAAGGAAGTGCATTGGGAGAAAGGGAGGAAGAGAATAGTTTTCACCATTAAATATGTTTAGTTTTTTTTTTATATTGTATGTTTTACTATCACTGCATTAATAAATTAGGGACATGCATGGCACAGCACCTTTTTCAGAAAATGAGTATTCACTGATGGAAAGGGTATAGCAAACAAGATCGTAATAACTATCAAATCTACATATGTAGCCTGGTGACATTCAATGTTTATGAATATTGTTACTTGAGTGGTAATTTGTATATTAAACTATAGAAAAACAGCATCTTTTGATAATGAAGACATTAAAATAAAAAGAAAATCATTTAGTAAAGTCTTATTAATCCCATCAATGTAAATAGTAGAATTTGATATAAGTTTTATATTTTTAGGCTTAGAATCTTATAATACTATTGTAAAATGGTTAACTAATCGTAGCATGATTTATTCAATTTTTTTGCATTTCCTATGTTAAATTTTTAAAAAATTCATTCTATGAAGCCTGTAGTAACAACAACAACAACGAAGGCACATTTTGAGATACTAAAATGTATAGAACAAAGGTCTAACGACAAAAGTGTAAGGAAAATTCAGGGTCCCCAGCAAAGGGAGCTGCCTGTGTCAAGACCCAAGTGTATTCTTTTGTCTTAAGCTTTGATCATTAATTTATTTTTCTATGTTCTTTGACCTACTCACAAGCCAAGTATTTCCTGTTTTACGTGGCACACTATTTATAACCTGAAAGATTAATGATACTGTCTCTATTGTCTTCTTGACATTGTTCACTTAATGAGGTTTATTGAATAATAAATGTATCAATAGATTCTATGGCATTCTCCACTTTCTCTTTGATTAGGTTCAGAGTATCCAATTTTATGTTCATGACCATCAACTATACTGTACTTATGAGATCTTTAATAAAAGCAAGTAAGAGATTTAGAATGTAAGGGCCAAAGGTCAGAAGCAGGAACAAAATCATCAGGGGTCCTAACAATGCAGAAAGCAGTGTAATTAACCAGGGGGAGCTATTAAACCAAGACTTGAATCATCCTAGGACTTGTTCTCTTTCTCTCTTTCTCTTGGCTAGTTCCTCTCCTACCTTTGCCATAGAATCTTTAACCATCCCAGAGTGGTCGAGGTAAAAGCAACACTCTTCCATTAGGGCTGCACAAAGTCCTCCCTGTTATAAAAAGCATAAATCTAGACCACAGCAGCTCTGTAGAACTACTTCAGAGAGGGAAGTTAGGGACTCTTGAAGGTGGGTGATTGATTCGTTCGATCCTCTCTATATCTAAATCTATGGCAGTCCTGAGCTTGTGATAGCTTTTTGCCTTGTAGTACTTGGGAAGAAGTTCCTGTGCTACCCCTGCTGCAACCTGTCCAAGTAAAAGAGACACTGGCAAGGCAGTGATGGGCTCTCGTTTGGTATGATAGTCTCCACACCATTTATCTAACATTTCTTTATAAGGATGGTGAACCAACCTGGGTACAACTGAACTAACATACAAAAATCTCTAGATACATTTAGAATATCAAGGTGTATACAGGGGTGAGCCCAGTCGATCAAGCCCACCATATATTCTCAGGAGGGATGACATATGAAGCAGTCTGAACAGGGGAATAATAAGTATAAAAAAGGAACTGGTGCGAGGAGGGAACATGGCCCAGCCAGAGTCCCATGCCAGTCACTGCCTCTAGGGTGAGTCCTACACTTGATTTCTGGACCCACGGCAAGAAGAGGACTTGTTAGACAGGCTAATATTGGGGGAAACAAAGGCAATCCCTTCATAATATGGGGGAGCTATATCATAGTAAGCCAGCAAGAGCGAGTCACTTTGCCATTGAGCACTAGGAAGGTCTTACTGATAAGTTCAGTCAGCAGAGCCAGTTCTGAGGGAGCCATAAGGGGTGTTCCCTGAATGGTGGGGGTCATGACAGTATTAAACCCTACCTGGGTTGGTGTAGGGGGGTTGGGCTTGGGTAGCTTATGGGGAACACCTCTAACCTCTTTATTGGATCCCACTGAGATGATAGGGGCTTCTATCTTGAGTTTGATGTAAAAAGGAGTCCATCATCATATCCTTCCTGGTAAAGTCTGAGGCCCCATGTCCTACCCAGTAGCCATATATCCTTGGCCTCTTTCCCGTTCTGGGTAAATTTTACAGTGATCAGGTAACAAGAAAAGTTGAGGATTGACCCTCTCCGACCCACGTCTCTGAGGGTTGTTGGCTTCCCCAGGAGATGTCAGGAGATGCCCCTGAATGGATGGCCCCCATCTGGTTGTGATATCCCGTACAATTACCTAGAATGACCCCTCTTCCTCTAGAGGATCTACTCACTGTGATTAAATCCTAGCTTGAGCTTGGGTTCTAGTATGTGTCTCCCGAGGTCTGAAAGCCCCATTTAGCACAGTAGAAGCTTTCTGGGTCCCCCACACTGATGAGCTAAGGACCTAGATCTCTCATCTTGGGAGACATATATAGATTGGAGCTTCACACAGATAGTCTCTTAATTGGGAGTGTCTGCATCCTATGCCCCTACCTCCTAGTCCATTTCCTGGCCAAGGCATTGGCATTGGTGAACATGAGGCTTTTCAATGACATTCCTGCAAACTCCCCTTTACCTCTTGGTTTGGGTGTCCCAGGTGTCCAACCTGGCTGCCAGGTCACACAGGTCAAAGTTGGGGGGGGGCACTAGGTGAAAGAGGAGTGGTCTCGGGTTACACTGGCGACCTTGTTGCCCATTAGGGTTGATGATACAATCCAAGTTAGTCTGGCTGACTTATGAGGGCTAGATCCAGGCCACCCTTCCTTACCTTAGTCAAATTGGAGGGTTTCTTTGCAGAACTCTTGAGACTGCCAACAAAACCTGGCAATAAACCTTTAGGTGCTCTTCACCTGAAGCTGTGTTAAAATCCTAGTCCAGTCTAGTCAAGGAAACCCTCTATCAATGATGGCCTGGTTGATTGAGGGTGCCCTGGTCTCCGATGGGACATTTTTCCTGGCTTCCTGTATGATTCTCTCCCGCTTTTCAGTTGTGAAAAACACTCTCATGAGTTGCTGGATATCATCTCAAGTGGGCTGATGAGTGAACAAAACTGTTTCAAGATTGATCAACCTTTAGGATTGTCTGAAAAAAAAAAAGGGAGTTCTGAGCCTTCCAGTTATAGAGGTCAAAGAGAAAGGCCAGTACTGCATGGCCTGATTCCCACGCTCATCTATAGGATCATAGGCCGGGAGAGGGAGGGCCACTGTTGTTTCTGGAGGGGTTGTCCTCTTGCTCTGGGTGCCCATGGCAGGACCTGGATCTCCCTTGGTGTGTGGAAGTGTGGGGTAGAGGGTTGACGAGGGTGGGACCAACAGGGCGGCATCTGACTGGGGTGTTGGGGGAGCGCTAGGGGCACGGGCAGGGGAGGTATGGATAGGGAGGGTCCGAGAGAAGGTCTGCTGTCCCAGGATTCTGGAGAACCTCCTTCTTCTGGACCGACTTTTCAGGTGGCAAGGACTGTGCCTGAAGTGACAGAATCCTGCTGGGAAGGAAACCTCGAATCCAAGAGGGAGGGTCAGTTAATAAGCCTCTCCAGACCACAGTATAGGGCACCTGATTGAGATGGGTAGACGGCCCAGCCCCAAAGACCTTCCACTGGATGGCCACAACTATAGAGAGGTCAAAAGTCCCCTCCCGAGGCCATCCAACTTCAAAGGTGGGACTATTCTGACGATCGAAATGTTCGGAGCTTCTTTTTCTTTATCTCCAGTGACAGGTTATGTGCCTACCACTGGAAATCATCCCAATGACTCAGGAAAATTCCCAGAAGAGTGGAGTTTTACTGTCCCTTGCCTAAAAACAAACAACAAGGCAAGCACCAACAAGACAAACATCAGCAAACCAGGCGCTGCTGCCCTGGGAGGGTCAAAACCTAAAACACAGAGAGACAATCCAGTAACCAGGTGACTTGGCCAACACTTACGATGATGAAACCAAATCTAAAAGGAATGGGGTCTTCCCAACACCCCCCCCCCCGAACCTGAAGGAGGCTTCAGGTTCCCTGTGGTCCTGATGTAGTGACACATCTATCTGTCACTCTTGACTGCCCCAAACCCTGTGGGCCCTCTAAGCACCGCAGACACCTGCAAGCAAACCAAAAGTTCGTTTAGGCTTAGAGTCAGGCTTTGTCAGACAGCGAGACAGACAAAAAAACAAAACCAAAAATGAAAAAAGAAGAAGAAAAAAAACAAACACGGTACCTTCTCGAGACCTCAGATTCACTCCGGGTGTGTCCTCACAGTGAGTCTTTTTCCTGGCCAACAGACCAGATGTAAGACTTCTCCCAAGCAGAGCCTAGTTTGCTGGAGAGCCCCCTGAGTGAACCACGTGGAGACAAAATCGCTGCAAAATGCAAGAGGAATTTTTAATGATCCAACACGCATTGCGGGTCGTCCTACACCGAAGGTGGAGTGGTAACCCGAACAGCCCATTTAACGGTTCTTATACTGTTTAAGGGGTAGACTATAGAAACAGCAACTGAGTACAGTATGATTGGCTGAACAGTGTAACTTTTAAATTGATTGGTTTTCAGGGAATTAAGTTGCAGCCTGACCAGTGGGTTGGGTTTTTTCCCTGTTGTCTAAGGATGTTGATTAGTCTTCTCTCTCTCTCTCTCTCTCTCTCTCTCTCTCTCTCTCTCTCTCTCTCTCTCCTCTCTCTCTCTCTCTAGGAGCAATCCCTGGGCTGACCAGGAATGCTAATTAGCCTCTCTGTTCCTGAGCTGATAGCCTCAAACCATCCCTATATCTATTAGATGAAGCCTTCTTTATTTTGATAAGTTTGGTTTGAGTGTATTTTATTGAGTAATTTTGCATCTATGCTCACAAACGAAATTGGTTTATAATTATCTTTCTTTGTTGGGTTGTTATGTGGTTTGGCTGTGAAACGAGTGTCTATTCATCTCCTTAATCTAAAAAAAACTATACCTCAACATCAAAATTAGTTACTACCTTAGGGTAAGGTATTGGGAAAAGATTTTACAAGCAAAAAAAGACTTAAGAAAGAAGCTAGTGTAGCGATTTTAATATCTCACAAAGTAGATTTCACATCAAAACCAATCAGAAGATATAAAGATACTTGTCAAACAAAAAACCCAATCACCCAAGATGACATTTCAATTCTTAACATCTCTGACCCAAACCACAATGTCACCCAGGCCTATAAACACTACTACAGCCTAGATCACATATTGACCCTCACACACTGATAGTAGGAGACTTCAATACCCACTCTTACCAATAGACAGCTATTCCAGACTAATTTAAATAGAGTAATGCTAGAACTAACAGACATTATAAGCTGAATGGACTTAACAGATATGTACGAAACTTTACATCCAAAAATATTTCTTCTCTGTGTATTGTAGAACTTTCTTCCAAATTGATCCCATACTCAGAAGCAACAAGAAAGTCTCAAGCAATAAAAGAAAACATGTAACTTCCAGAATTGTGATCTCATAAAATGAAGTAGGTAAAATAGTTTGAGGAATATTGGTATTAACTGTTCTTGAAAATTGGAAAAATTATGTGCTAAAACAATCTGGCCCTGAGCTTTTTAATTTGGGAGGGAAGTTGTAATAACTGCTTCTATTTTACAAGGGGTTATAGGTCTATATAAATTACTCATATAATCTGGATTTAACTTTGGTAAATTATACCTATTAAAATAATTTTTTTAGATAATGCAAATTAGTGGATTACAAGTTTTTAAAGTATGTCCTTGTGATTTCTGGATTTCCTCTGTGTCTTATGTCCCCGTTTCCATTTCGACTCTGGTAATTTGTGATTTTCTACCTACCTGGTAATTTAAATAAGGATTTATCAATTTTACTGATTTCTTTGTTTCTATTTTGTTGATTTTAGCCTTCAATTTGATTATTTATTGCTATCTATTTTTTTTCTGGTGTGATCTCTACTTTTTCTTCTAGATCTTTCTGATGTGCTGCTGAGTTGCTCGTATAAACTTTCTTCAGTGTTTTCATGTGTGCACTTAATAATATAAGCTTGCCTATTCTGTTCTCACAGTTTATCGTAAGTTTTGCTATGTTGTGTATTCTTTTTCATCAATTTTATAAAGTCTTTAATTTCACTCTTAATATCTGCCTTGACCTTTTTTCTTCAATAAGAGGGAGTCCAGTTTCCATGAGTTTGTAAATTTTCTGTTGTTCTGCCTTTTTTGTTGATACCAAGTGTTAATCCTTGGTGGTATGATAGAATTCATGAAGTTACCTCAAATTTCTTGTATTTGTTGAGACTTTCTTTGTTTCTGAGTATGGGATCAATTTTGAAAGAAAAGTCCATGATACACAGAGAAGAAATATTTTTGGGTATAACGTTCTATACATATCTGTTAAATCCATTTGGCTTATAATGTCTGTTAGCTCTAGCATTACTCTATTTAAATTTGTCTAGTATAGCTGTAAGAGTGGGTATTGAAGTCTCCTACTTATCAGTGTGTGGGCACAATATGTGATCCAGGATGTATTAGTGTTTCTTTTATGGACTTGGGTGACATTGTGGTTTCAGCCATAGGTATTAATATTCAAGCATCATCTTAGGTGATTTTTCCTTTGATGTGTATATAGTGTCTTTCCCTATATCTTCTGATTGGTTTTCATGTGAAATCTACTTTGTGAGATATTAAAATAGCCACACCAGCTTGTTTCTTAGGTCTACTTGCTTGGAAAATCTTTACCAATCCTTTACTCTGAGGTTGTATCTATTTTTGATGTTCAGGTGTACATTTTTAGAATTAGCAGATGAATAGAGCCTTGTTTCATAGCCATCATGTTAGTCTGTGTCTTTTTATCGGAGAACAGCGATCATAGATGTTGTAGATATCAATGACCAATGATTGTTAATTTATGTTATTTTGTTGTTGTGGTGGTGGTATGTGTGCCTTTGTGTTGTGTGTGCCATGCATACACTTCCCTTCTTCTGTTTTGCTGTTCTGAGGTTTGTATTTTCTGTACTTTCATGGTTGTACTAACCATTTTAGATTGGAGACTATTGTAGCACCTTCTGTAAATCTGGTTTTTAGATAACTACTGCTTGAATCTTGTTTTATCATGGAATGTCTTATTTTCTCCATCAGTAGTGATTAAAATTTTTGATAGGTATAAGATTCTGGCCTGACATCTATGGTCAGCAGCACATTTTCCAGGTCCTTTTAAATTTTAGAATGTCCATTGAGAAGCCAGGTATAATTCTAACAGGTCTACTTTTACATGTTCCTTGGTTTTTTTCCCTGCTATTACTAATACTCTTTCCTTTTTTACTCTATGTCTAGTGTTTTGAATATTATGTCGCAAGGAAACTGTTTTTCTTGTTAAATCCATTTGGTGTTCTATATGCCTCCTATACCTTTATAGGTATCTCATTCTTTCCATGGTTTTGTTGAAATGCATTTTCTGGGTCTTTTATCTGGTTTTCTTCTCATTCCTCTATTGCTATTATTCTTAGTTTGGTTTTTTCATAGTGTGCCAGATATTTTTTTTTTTTTTTTTAGACCACAAGCTACTTATTTTAATTAAGTGTGCCAGATTTTTTTTTTTTTTTAGACCACAAGCATTTATTTTAATTAAATTTGAAATTGAGAAAATCAGACTGAGATTAGAATTTGTGATTTATACTTCTAGGAAATAGTTGAAATATCTCTTTTATATTAAACTAATATTGATAAGGGAAAATAATAAGAAAGAATACTTGAAGTTTTATTTCAATGTCTTCTAATATACAACAATACAATCAAAGGCATGGAATATTTCTATATAAAGCTAAATATAAGTGTGTACTTTAAATTAAACAGAGTACAACATATATCCTAAGTAACAATGTGCTACAGGAAATATTTTTAATTTCAAATTTTATATTTTAATAGAAATACAATTTTTAAAATTTGTTAAGTTGATAGAATATTAAATTTTTAACTTTACTAATCATTGTTTTTCTTTAGTAAGAAATAGTCCCTTTAGGGCCGTCTGCAGACCATTCCACCTGGGTATCCATTCCATGTGCAGTCACCAAAGGTAGATGCTGTATGTGGATGTCAGGAGGTGCATGCTGACAGGAGCCTGACATAGCTGTCTCCTTAGAGGTCTGCAAGAGTCTGACATATTCAGAGGCAGATGCTCACAGCTAACTATTAAACTGATCATGGAGTTCCCAATAGAGAGTTAAAGTGAAGATTGAAGGATTTGAAAGGGTTTGCAACTCCATGAGGAGAACAACAATACCAACCAACCAGAGCCTCCCAGGGTCTAAACCATCAGCCTGGGAGGGTTTAGGGAGGGACCCATGGCTCCAGCTATATATGCAAGGGTGGTATATGTGGGAGAAGAGATCCTTGGTCCCATGAAGGCTAGATGTCGTGTGTGGGAGAATTCGAGGATCGGGAGGTGAGGTGCAGGGGGTTAGATGGGGGTACACTTTCATAGAAGCAGGAGGAGGGGGATGGGATAGGGAGTTCCTGGGAAGGATGGGGGGGAGGAATGAGGTAAGGGGAAAACATCTGAAATGTAAATAAAATATCCAATAAAAAATGATCTTTCAAAGGAACAATTAAAACATGTGGAGAAACAGAAAAATAAAAAAAGAAATAGTCCTTTAAAATATACAAATCCTTAAAATAAAAATAATATAGATTCTTTGTAAATTTTGGATATTAGCCTTCTGTCAGATGTAGGGTTGGTGAAGATTCTTTCCAAGTCTAAAGGCTGCTGAGTTGTCCTAATGACAGAATCCTTTGCCTTACGGAAGCTTTTCAGTTTCCTGAGGTCCCATTTATGAATTGTTGATTTTTAGAGCCTGAGTCACTTTGTGTTCTGTTCAGGAAGTTTTCTTCTGAACCAATGAGATCAAGGGTATTTCTCACTTTTTCTTCTATGAGATTTGGTGTATCTGGTTTTCTGTTGAGGTCCTTGATCCACTTGAACTTAAGTTTTATGCAGGGTGATCAAGAGAGATTTATTTTCATTTGCCTACAAATAAACATCCAGTTAGTCCAGCACCATTTGTGGAAGATGCTTTAATTTTTCCATTGTATGGTTTTGGATTCTTTATCCAAATACATGTCCACATGTGTGTGGGCTTATTTCTGGGTCTTTGATTTGATTCCATCGATCAACATGTCTGTATTTCTATACCAATACCATGCAGTCTTTATCATTATTGCTCTGTAGTACAGCTTAATGTCATGGATGGTGGTTTCTCCCAAAGTTCTTTTATTGTTCAAAATTGTTTTCATTATCTTGGCACCAACAACCCAAATAATCCAATTTAAAACTGGGATAGAGAGCTAAACAGAGAACTCCCAACAAAGGAATATCAATGATGGAGAAGCACTTAAAGAAATGTTCAAAGTCCTTAGTCATCAGGGAAATGCAAATCAAAAAACGACTCTGAGGATCCATTTTACACTCATCGGCGGCTAAGATTAAAAACTCTAGGATGTAGAGCAAGGGGAACACTTTTTTTTATTGGTTATTTGATTTATGTACATTTCAAATGTTATCCCCCTTCCCAGTTTCCCCTCCACAACCTCCCTCCCCGTTTCCCCATACCCCTTCCTCTATGAGGGTGCTCCCCCACCTGCCCACCCACTCCTGTCTCAGTGCCCTAGCATTCCCCTACCCTGGGTCATCAAGCCTCTGCAGGACCAAGGTGCTCCCCTCCCAGTGATGCCAGATAAGGCAATCCTCTCCTACATATTCAGCTAGAGCCATGAGTCCCCCTCATGTGTACTCTTTGTTTGGTGGTTTAGTCCCTAGGAGCTTTGGGGAGGGGGTGGGATCTGGTTAGTTAATATTGTTGTTCTACCTATGGGGTTGCAAATCCCTTCAGCTCCTACAGTCCTTTCCCTAACTTCTCCATTGGAGTCCTGGCCCTCAGTCCAATGTTTGGCTGCATATATCCTCATCTGTATTGATCAGGCTCAGACAGAGCCTCTCAGGGGACAGTTGTACCAGGCTCCTGTCAGTAAGTGCATCAGCAATAGTATCTGGGATCTGGGTTTGATGTCCGCAGATGGGATAGATCCCTAGGTGGGGCAGTCTCTGGATAGCCTTTCCTTCAGTCTCTTTGTCCCTATACTTCCTTTTGACAGAAGAAATTCTGGATTAATATTTTTGAAGTGGGTGGGTGGCCCCATACCTCAACTGAGGGCCATGCCTAGCCACTGGATACTGTCTCTACAGGTTCTAGCTCCAATTTGTTGGGTACTTTGGCTAATATCCTCCTATTGCATTCTGGGAACCTCTTGGGTCTTGGCATTTGGGACTTTATAGTGACTAACCCCAATTCCCCTTCCTACACTGCTAGGAGGTATCCTTTCAAATTCCTGATCTTCTGTACTTCTCCTCATCTCCTCCCTTATCTGAAATGACTCCCCCTGCTTCTTCCCCTCCTCTCTCCCTCCAAGATCTCTCTCCCTCTACTGCCAGATTGCCTGGATTTTTTTTGTTTGTTTGTAGTGGGTTTTTTGTTGTTGTTGTTTATTTTAGATTCTGTTTTTTTGTTTTTTGTTTTTTTTTTTTTTTTTTAGATTTTCGTTGACTGATTTATCCAATCCTTCTCTTGTATCTTCAATATCTGAGATTCTTTCTTCCATCCCTTACTTTCTCTTGGTAAAAGTTGACTCAGTGGTTTCTGTTTGAATTCCTAAAGTTTTCATTTCTAGATTTCCATTTGGTTTGGCTTTTCTTTTTAAATTATATTTCCAAATGTATTTCTTTTTAGTTTTAGAAGTCAATGGTTTATTTATTATTTTTATTAAGTTATTTTATTTATTTATATTCAAAAAATTGTCCCCTTCCTGGTCCTCCTTCCTGAGTTTTTCACTCCATCCCCCTCCAACCCGTCCCAAAGAGGGCACTCCCCCACATGCCCACCCACCCCTACCTCATCCCTCTTCCCTGGTGCATCAAATTTCCACAGAATTAAGAGCATTCTTTCCACTGAGGCCAGACAAGGCAGTCCTCTGCTACACAAGTGTCTTGGGCAATTGACCAGCCCATGTATGCTCCTTGGTAGGTGGATTAGTCTCTGAGAACTCTGAGGTGTCTGAGTTAGTTGATATTGTTGTTCTTCCTAACAGGTTACAATCCCCCAACCTCCTTCATTCCTTTCCCTAACTGGTCCATAGAGGTCCCCAATCCCAATCTAATGGTTGACTATAAGTATCTGCATTTGTCCCTGTCAGGTACTGGTTGAGACTTTCAAGGGACAGTCACGCCAGACTCCTGTCTGTCAGCACAATCAGTAATAGTGCCAGGATTTGGTATGCACACATGGGATGGATCCCAAGTTGGGTTGATCATTGTATGGTGTTCCTGTAAAATTTTAACCCATTTTTGTCCCTGTGTTTCCTTTAGACAGGAAGAATTCTTGGTTAAAAGTTTAAAGATGGGTAGGTAGCCCCATCTCTCCACTGGGGTCCTATTTACCTACTGGAAGTGGTCTTTTCAGGTTCTGTCTCTCCACTGTTGTGTATTTGGGCTAAGGTCATCCCCATAGATACCTGGTAGCCTCTCACATTCCAGGCCTCTGGAATGATTTTATGTGAAGGTCCTTAATGCACTTGGACCTGCCCTTTGTATAAGTTAATAAATATGGATCAATTTGCATTCTTCTACATGCAGATCACCAGTCAGACAAGCACCATTTGATGAAGATGCTTTTTTTCTTCCACTGTATGGTTTTGGATTCCTTGTCAAAGATCAAATGTCCATAGGTGTGTGGGTTTATTTCTGGATATTCTATTCCATTGATCAACCTGTCTGCCTCTGTACCAATACGATGTACCATGTACAATACCATGGACATTGTATCACTATTGCTCCATAATACAGCTTGAGATCAGGGATGCTGATTTCCCCACAGAAGTTCTTTTACTGTTGAGAAGTGGTTTTTGCATATTCTCAGGGTTTTTTTGTTTGTTTGGTTTGGTTTTGGTTTTCCATGTGAATTTAAAAATTGTTATTTCTACGTCTGTGAAGAATTGTATTGGAATATCAGTGACTATAGATTTCTTTAGTAGGATAATCCATTTTAGTATATTAATCTTACTGATCCATGAACATGGGAGATCTTTCCATCTTCTGAGGCCTTCTTTGAATTCTTTCTTCAGAAACTTGAAATTCTTGTCATACAGATATTTCACTTGCTTAGTTAGAGTTACACCAAGATATTTTATATAATTTGTGACTATTATGAAAGGTATTGTTTTCCTATTTTTTTCTCAGCCCATTTATTATTTGAACAAAGGAAGGCTATTAATTGCTGGAGTTAATTTTATATCCTACCACTTTGCTGAACTTGTTTATCAACTGTAGAAGTTCTCTGGTAGAATTTTTGTGGTTACTTATGTATACTATCATATCATCCACAAATAGTGATTCCTGGACTTCTTCCTTTCCAATTTGGATACCCTTTGTCTCCATTTGTTGTCGAATTGCTCCAGGTAGAATTTCAAATATGGAATAGATAGGGAGATAACCAAATTAAAGGCAGAAATAAAAAATTAGAAACAAAGAGAAGTATACATAGCATCTACAAAACCAAAAGCTGGTTCTTTCAGAAAATCAAGAAGACAGATAAATTCTCAGCCAAACAAATTAAAACACATAGAGACTATATCCTAATCAACAAAATCAGAAATAAAAGGGAGACATAACAACAGAAGTTGAGGAAATTAAAAAAAAATCAGATCTTACTACAAAGGCAATTATTAAACAAAACAGTAAAATCTAGATGAAATGGATGATTTTCCAGACAGATACCAGGTACCAAATTTAAATCAAGATCACATAAACTATCTAAACTGTCCTATAATCCTAAAGAAATAGAAGCATTCATTAAAAACATCCCAATCACAAAGAACTCAGGGTCAGATGGTTTCAGTATAGAATTCTACCAGACCTTCAAAGAAGAGCTAACACCAATACTCCTCAAACTATTCCACAAAATAGAAATGGAAAGAACACTTCCTAATATGATCTATGACACCACAGTTACTCTGATACTTAAACTATACAAAGACCAAACAAAGAAAGAGAACGTCAAACCAAATTCCTTTATGAATATCTATACAAAAATACTAAATAAAATTCTCAAAAACTGAATCCAAGAACTCATCAAAAACATTATTCACCCCAATCCAGTAGACTTCATACAAGGGATGCAGAGATAATTTAATATATGAAAATCTATCAACATAATCCACTATATAAACAAACTCAAAGAAAAAAATCACATGATCATTTCATTATATGCTGATAAACATCATGAAAAATTCAACACTCCTTTATATTCAAAGTCTTGAGTGATCACAAATTGAACTCATATACCTAACCATAGTGAAAGCAACATACAGCAAAGCAACAGCCAACATCAAGTTAAATGAAGAGAAACTTCAGCTTGTTTCATGGGACTATTTGCTTGGGAAACATTTTTGTAATCTTTTACTCTGAGGTAGTATCTGTCTTTGTCACTAAGGTATGTTTATTTTATGCAGCAAACTGTTGAAACCTATAGGTGTATCCAATATGTTAGCCTATGTCTTTTGGATAATTAAATCTATTGGTGTTGAGATATATTAAAGACCATTGACTGTTGGTTACTATTACTTTCATTGTTGGAGGTGGTACTATATGTGTGTGATTCTATTGTTTTAGGTTTGTTGTAAGATGATGATTAGTTTCTTGTGGAGGATGTAGATACACTCCTTGTGCGGGAGCTTTTCTTCTGGTATCCTCTGTAGGTCTGGATTGGTAGAAAGATTTTGTTTAAATTTGGTGTTGTCATGGAATATCTTGGATTCCCCAGCTATGATGATTGAGTGATTTGCTGGGTATAGTAGCATGGGCTGGCGTTTGTGTTCTTTTAGTGTCTGTATGACATCTGTCCAGGATCTTCTGCCATTTTGAATCTCTGTTGAGAAGTCTGGTGTAATTCTGATAGGTCTGCCTTTATATGTGACTTGGCCTTTTTCCCTTACAGTTTTTAATATTCTTCTTTTGTTCTGTGCATTTAGTGTTTTGATTTTTATATAATCAGAAGATTTTCTTTTCTGGTCCAATCTATTTGGTGTTCTGGAGGCTACTTGTACATATCTGCCCATCCCGTTCTTCAGGTGAGGGAAATTTGCTTCTACAATTTTCTTGCAGATATTTTCTGGCCCTTTGAACTGGGATTCTTCATTCTCTTCTAATCCTAATATTCTTAGGTTTGGGCTTTTTGTTATGTCCTAAATTTCCTGGATATTTTGGGTTAGTAGCTTTTTACATTTTATATTTTCTTTGACTGTTGTGTCAATATCTTCTATGGTATCTTCTATGCATAAGACTGTCCTATTTCTTGTATTCTTTTGGTGATGCTTGCATCTGTAGATATGTTTTTTCATCTTCAGGATTGCCTCCATTTGTGATTTCTTTATTGTTTCTATTTCCACTTCTAGGTCTTGGATCATTCTGTTCCATTTTTTTCACAAAAGTATGCAACACTTCATGGATTTTCCTGTCATCCTTGCACCGGAGTCATGCTACTCTTCTCTGCATTGTTCCAATTTCAGTATACTGCTGCTGAAGGGAGCACTCCAAATATATTTCAACTGATTCTATATCCTGGTCTTAAATAGTTTTATCCATTTTTTTTTCTAATTTATCTTTTTGCTTTCCTAGATTTCTTTACAGGATTTATACATTTCCTCCTTAAGGACCTCTGACATATTAATAAAAGTGGTTGCTTTTAAGGAATTCTTTTACTTAATTAATTTCAGGGTCTATTGTGGTAGGGTTGCTGGACCCAAGTGAAGGCATATTATCTTACCTGTTATTGAGGTCATTTTTATGCTTATGTCTAGGTACCATCCCTAGCTGGAGTGACCTGTGACCTAGCAGAGATTACCTGTTCAACCTGGGCCTGAAATCAAGCAATGATTTGAACCAAAACAGCTAAAGGGTGAAGGTCTGTGTGATATACAGGGGATAAGTTGGGGATGGGGTGAGGCTTCACCAAGGTATTATATTGCAAAGATATGGATGAGTCCAGGGGACTTGGAGGAAAGGAGTGGTTAAACTCTTCAGCTTAGCTTGCCCATTTCCTTGGCCTCCTAGCTGCTAGCTACGGTGTTCACAGGGAATACTTGTTAATGTTAGAGGCTGGGACACTGGAATGAGTTGGAGAAAGGAAGCTTGATAGAGAGGAACTTTGCAATACATTGGGGAGAGGGTTCTAGTTCTGATCTGGGAATTAGACTAGGGTGGTAGATCTGAAGGAACAAAAGGAGAGGTAAGGATTTGCAATAAGCCTATTTATCTCCCTACTACCTGCTTCCATGCAGTAGTAGCCTATGCGTAGGAAGGAATGTTTGTTTGAATTAGAATCTGTTATGGAGAGAAGGAGGTTTGGGAGGGACAGTCTGTGGGATCCACGAAAGATGGTGTTGTTGGAGGCTGCTGTGGGTGTTCTGCTGCAGAGCTCAAGATGAACCTGGGGATTAAATCTGTGAGAACAGACACAGAAGATCTGCAATCAGTCTTTCTCATTCTCTTGTCTTGAGATTATTTTTGTCTCAATCTTCTACTATTCCATTGAATGTTTATTTACCTTTGGAAATTGATACATTCAAGAAATATGGTCTCTATGTTTATTTTCCACACAAGAGTGAGAATGAGAACAAGAACAATCAAATTCACTTAATAAAGAAAGAGAGAGAAGAGAGAGAGAGAGAGAGAGAGAGAGAGAGAGAGAGAGAGAGAGAGAGAAGGAAAGACATTCAACTTAGAAAAGAAGAAAAATTTACCCCTGTTTACCGACATTATCCTGTGGGAAGAAATCTTGAGGCTATAGAATATTGATCCTTCCCATATAAGCATATAGGTTTAACAGACTTTCTTACATAATTCCAAGCTAGTTAAATTTCAGTACCTATCAGTAATAATTTTAATTGAACTTAAACAATATTATTAGCCATATATAGCACACTTCAGGGAGTATTCAGAAGAATGCTAGCATGACTAACAGTCAAATCTCATGGATTAAATGTTTGTTTATTGTATATATGATAAAATGAATTCATATACATTATCTATATTAATGTAGTTTATAATATACTAAGAATGCTTTTTAAAAACTGGGCATATTTCCAGTTCAGTAAGGCAAGCGACAGATCTTTATTTTCCTGCCTAAAGCAAGAATGTAATTTTAAAAATATTTTTATTAACCTTTTTAGAATTCCATACAACATATTTTGATCAAATTCAATTGTGAACCTTGAAGTTGCTTCTTTTCTCTTCCTGGAACAAAATGCTTTCCTTAAACAGCTAAAGAGTGGAAGTATCCATTAGACTCATGGTCTAAAGAGATAAAGTCCATTAGGGTGGGAAAGATCTGGCTATGAGAGGATTGAGCCAGGCTGACTCCATGACAGGCTTCAAACTCTAATTAGAAAAGTAGGTTTATGTTCTGTCTAAGTCACAGAATGGGGCAAGTCTGGACATGTACCACAGCCTGGAGACAGCTGATCAGAAGCTGCTCTACTACCTGGCTTGTGAGTGATCAACAGTTTCTAGTCCCCAGCCCCGACCCCCCTTACTGGTTCTGGAAAACCACTATAGCCTAGCCAATTCCAGAAACACTCATACCCCTAGAGATAGAGCCAACCAATCAAATTAAATGCCACCCATCCCTCCTGGTGTTCTGCTAATTGTGCCTTCGAAGCACACACATTTGTCTTCCAAACTGATGATTGCGTACTGATTGAGTCTTGAATGTTATTCTTTGGTGAATCATGAAGCCTTAAATGTGGGTGCTTGTCTGGGATTCACTGGAGACTTCTGACCCAAAGACTTAAGTGTTTTCTGATTGGTAAGTGTGGGTGCCCAATTGTTTTTTGTCTTGCCTATCTTTGTGCCTGTTTTGGATTTAAACTGGAGTCCAAGAGGGACAAAGCAGATGCATATTTTGTCACCTGACCAGGGGCTACAGAGGACACTCTCAATTCCCTACCAGAATCTGGAAAACTTCTTAATTCTCATCTGATATATGAACCTGCTGTGGGTCTTGCAGCCTCCTGTGCACAGTGGGGAAGACAGTCCAAGTCAGTCTTTTCATTTTTCCAGAAGTGTTTCTGTTTGCTCTCTTATATAAGTTTTTTTCTTTTATTTGTTTTTAGATGGAGAGACACAAACTATCCTATTGGGCTTGGTTCTAAACCATTTTAAGGACTTCTGCCAAGTCGTGGAAGACTCAGGTCTGGTTGTTTATCCTGGCAAATTAACCATCTTTGGTTATAAATGGAATAAATGGTCAATCTATAAAGCAGGATGGCCTGTGAAGGAGACTTTTCATCTTCTCACATTTACAGGGTAAAAGTTGTTTTCTATGAATCCAGAGACCACCATCAAAGCCTCCTGATTGGATGAAATGCTCTTTGTCACTCGTCATGCTCCTCCCTACCCTCCTTGACCTCCTGCCTTGCTTCCTCCCTCTGCCTCTGAAGGGGATCTCTGTCTCCCTCTATATGTCCCTTCCCTTGCCACTGCTGACCCTGCTGAGTCACCACATGCAGAAAAAGGACCAGTCCCTGAATCGTCTCCTGTCTCCACTTGGAGTGCACCCCATACTCAGGTTTGCCCATACTCAATCAGCCCTTTGCCCAGAGGGCTGACTACATTACAGTCCTGGCCATCCAGATTATGGTACTCCCAGATACTCAAGGGAGGCAGTTCATGACATATGTGCCATTTGCCAGTAATAAGCTTTCCAAATGGAAGTTGAAGGACCACCTCATTATCAGAAAGATTATCAGTTCTCACAGATCTGAAATCAATCATGCTGACTCACTAGTCCATCTGGGATCACCATCAGGAACTGCTTCAAGTCTCTTCCATAATGGAAGAGAGAGAGAATCAAGGGAGCTGCCCAGAAATTGATTCTGGAAGCAAATGGCAACCTATTCAGGTGCAGGCTGATACTGAAGCAGCTTTCCCTTTGGTTTGATAGTACCGAGATGTCAATATGGCTGAGGGTAGGAGAGGGTCTTGGTCTACAGCTACTTTCTGATAAGAGGGCCTTGGGAGGCTGCTAGTTAGCTCACAGATTTAGAATAAGCCAGGTGATGCAGGGAAAGAAATAGAGACCCAGAGAATATTTAGAGAAACTTTTTGAAACATATAGGACTTATACTCTTTGTGAACTAGAAGCCAATTAACACCAGTTACCCATTGATATCACTTTTGTTAATCAAGATGTTCCTGATATATGTCAGAAACTTCAGTGTTTTGATAACTTAGCAGATAAGCAACTGACTGAGTTGGTAGATATAACTGAGAGGCTTTCAACAACTGGAAGACTCCTGAGGATCTATAGACCAGAGGACTAGGAACGTGCTACTTGCCTCCATCAACTGAATCAGTCCTAAAGAGAGAGAATTAAAACACCTCCATCATAGAAGTAGTAAAGATAAACCTGCCCCCATTGAAGGAAAAATTTTGTCCTCCATTAGAGAAAGACCATTGAAACATGACTGCCCTAAATTAAAATCAAAGGAGATCCCAAAGGTTCTGGACCTAGAACTAGATGAATGAGGGCATCAGAGCTCAATCCCCCTCTATGAGCCCTGGGTAGCCATAAAGGTCAAGGGAAGCCCATAGACACAGGAGTATAACATTCTATTTGAAACAACCACTGGGACCATTGTCAGATTGAAAAACTTGATTACAAGGGAAACCAGGAACCAAGCCCTATCATGTGGACTACCCAAAAAGGTGGACTTGGGAGTGGGATGGGTAACCCACCATTCAGGATCATCCTCATATGCCCATAGCCTTGGTGGGAAGGGATTTCTTATCAAAATGCGAGCCCAAATTCATTTGGCTCAGAGAGAATAGAAGTTTGGATAGAAACAACCCCATTCATGGTCTGACTTTGGCCCTAGAGTAAGAATACAAATAGTTTCTTCAACAAGCTCCATCTCTGAACAGACTTCTGGCAAAGGTTCCTGATGTCTGGGGAAAAAAAGAATACAATAGAACCACCTATCATTGGGCCCCAGAACTAGCCCAGGTGAAGGCTGGAGCCACCCCAACCTGAATTAGGCAATATCCAATACCCAAACAGCCAGAACCAGGATCACCCAACAATTAACTGGTCTGGGTGGCAGAGATTATGATTCCTTGCCAATCAGCATGGAATCCTTCTTTCTTCCCATTCAAGGAGCCACATCCAGTGATTATTGGCTGTTGTGGGACTTGAGAAAAGTAAGCAAGGGGATTGAAGATATCCATCTCGTTCTAAAAAGGACAAAAACACCCTCACTTTGGTCTTCCTCCTTCTTCTTGAGTTTCATGAGGTTTATGCGTTGCATCTTAGGTATTGTGTGTTTTGGGGCTAATATCCGCTTATCAGTGAGTGCATACCATGTGTGTTCTTTTGTGATTGGGTCATCTCACTCAGGATGATATTTTCTAGCTCCATCCATTTGTCTAAGAATTTCATGAGCTCATTATTTTTAATGGCTGAAGATTCAACCAGAGCTCCCAGGAGCTAAACCTCCAGCCTGAGAACAGACAGGGGCAAGCTGTCCTCTGAGAGGCTCTAAACCAGCAGCTGACCCAGACAGATACAGACATCCAGAGCCAAACAGTGGATGGAGCTTGAGGACTCTTAAAGAAGAATAGGTGGAAGGATTGAGGGCCCTAAGGAGATAGGAACTGCACAGGAAGATCAACAGAGTAAACCAACCTGAACCCTTGGAGCTCTCAGAGACTGAATCACCAACCGTGGAGCATACCTAGTCTACACAGATCTACCTCCATGGGCTGAACCTAGGCCTCCCTGCACATATGTTGTAAATGTGCAGCTTGGTTTTCATGTAGGTCTCAAACATCTGGAGTGGGGGCTATTCCAAAACATGCAGCCTGTATATGGAGTACGGTCTTAAAAAAAAAAACAGTTGTTCAGTTATTCATGGAATATTATTTTTTTTATATCTCTTGTATTCAGTTTGCAACTACTTCAATGAGAATTTTTGTATGTATATTCATGAGGGATATTGGACTATAATTTATATATTTTTGTTGGGTCTACACTTGATTTCACTATTTCAATATTATTTGCTTTGTGAAGGAGCTTATTGTGGTTCTGAATTTTTTTAAACATAACTCAAAAAGTGTTGCTTGTTTGAAGGCTCTATAGAATTCTTGTATAAGTATATCTGACCCTTGGTATTTTGCTTGTTTGTTTATTTTCATTTTATTCTGTTTGAATGCTTTTTAAATTTTTTTGATTTGCTGAAAATAAAAATTAAAAAAAAAAAAAAAAAAAAAAAAGAAGATATCCATCTCAATGGATGACATCCTGTGAGCTGCCTCTCTCCCAAACATATTTTTACACTGTGCTTGACTTGAAGGATGCCTTCTTCAGTTTGTCTTTGGCTCCCAAAAGCCAGTCTCTGTTTGTCTTTGAATGTCAAGACCTGGAGAGAGGTTTCAATGGACAACTGAGTTGGATATGTTTGCCTCAAGGATTCAAGAATTCATCCATCATTCTTGGCGAGACACTTTATAAAGACTTGGCTAAGTACCAGTGGGCCCACCCCAAAATAACCTCATTAAATACAAAGATGGCCTCCTTATTTCTGCCCCTGGTTAGAGAAATGCCAGGAGACCACCCAAGACCTGCTGCAGAAGCTGAATCAACTTGGTTACTGAGTGTCTGCTAAGAAGGCTCAGCTTTGTCAATGTGAGGTCACCCACCTGGGGTACATACTCAAGGAGGGTCAGTGCATATATGTCAGATGCCTGAAAGAAAACCATGCTTAGCATTCAGTTCTATCAACCTGAAGGCAAGTATGGGCATTTTTGGTATCCACAAGGTGTTGTAGACTCTAGGGGGCAAGTTTCACTGAGAGCAAAGCCATTATACAAAGTGACCAGGAGCCAAAAAGATAAAATAGAATAGACCCTGAGATGGACATGGCCTTTAAGACTTTGAGAAAGACCTTCTTGAAGCTACCAGCCCTGACATTAACAAACATTTTCACCTGTATATAGATGAAGGAAAGGAATAGCAAAGGGGTATATACCCAAACTTTAGGCCCATGGAAAAGACTGGTAGCTTATTTATCTAAAAGGCTGGATCCAGTGGCCAGGGATAGCCAGTATATCTCTGGATCATGGCTACCACTGCCTGCTGGTGAAGAACACTGATGAGATAACTATGATTCAGAAACTTGTTATCACCATCATCTCCATGCTATTGAGGTGACCCTCAAGAACCCATCTACCTAATGGCTGTAGAATACCAGATTGGTGCACCTCCAAATTTGCTTTTGAATCCCCTTCACATAAGACATAACACATCATCTACACTAAACCCAGCCACCCTGCTAACTGACCTGTCTTCATACTTGCAGCATGATGGCTCTGTAGTTTTGGAGCATGTCCAGAACATCAGGCTAGACTTGACTGACAGACCTTGGAACAGAAACAGCTTCACCTGGAATGGAACCGGGTATGTGGGACCAGCAGTAGTGAACTTTGACTCTGTCATTTGGGCAACTGTTTTGCTGTAGGGTACTCTACCCCAGAAAGCTGAACTAAAGGCTCTAATCCAGGCTTTGAAACTAGTAAAAGGGGCCATAGCTAACATCTACACTGATAGCAGACATGCCTTTGCTACTGCTCATGTGCATGAGTCCATATACCAAGAGAGGGGATTATCGACTACTAAAGGAAAAAAATAAGATTAAAAATAAAGAAGAAATACTAGCTTTACTGGAGGCCATAATGTGTTGCCTTTGATATCAGAACAGGCTAGCTGATAAAGATATAAAGGAGGCAGTCCAAAATCCACCACAAACATCCTGGTAGCCTTGCCACCCCCTGTGATCCCAGCCATCCCTGAATATACTGCTGAGGACAAACAGGAATAAAATAAAACAAAGGATTCTATAAAAGATACAGAAGGTTGCTGACTCCCAAAAGACACACCATCCTACCTCATCCATCAGATTCATCAAGCTTCACACCTGGGTCATTGAAAACTCTAAGAATTACTGGGATAGGCAAAATACAAAATATGTGACTTGGGACACTTGTTGATCAGATAATCTCATACTGTCCCAAGTCATCAACCCCTCATATCCTGATCAAGAAGCAGTTCAAGGTCCATATACATGGGCCAACAGGTAGGAGCTAATTGGAAAGTGGATTATACAGAAATAAAACCAGGAGATATGGTAGATACTTTTTCAGGATGGGTTGAAGCTTATGCTATGAAGAAAGATACTGTCAAAGTAGTGGCAAAGAAGATTCTAGAAGAAATCATACCCAGGTATAGTCTACCCACCCTGTTTGAGTCTGACAACAGGCCATGATTCATCTATCTATCTTTAGCACAGGTTCTGGGGACCAATTGGAAATTACAATGTGTATACAGACATCAGAGTCCAGGGCAGGTAGAGACCTGAAGGAGGTCTTAACCAAATTAACCCGAGAAACTGACAGTGACTGGGTAACTCTCCTACTTTATGCATTATATACAGCTAGAAGCCCCTCCTATACCTTGAATCTCATCCTCTTTGAGATCTTATACGGGAGATGAGCTCCCATGCTTGCTAATAGCTGATAGTCTAACGGAATATGATCAGCATAAGTTCTTGAAGTCTTTGGAGGCCTTCCATAGGGATCAGAAGCAACTCTGGCCTGCCATCCATCAGGTATATAAGTCAGCTCCTTCCCCTAATTCCCATTGTTTTGAACCAGGTGATAATATGTGGATTAAGAGACACAGTCAAAAGATCTCATACTGTGATCCTGACTACATCAACAGCTGTGGAGGTGCATGGGATCCAGATTTGAATATGTCACTCCCTCATCAAACCTGATGGCTGGGAGACCACTCAACAACTGAGGTCCCCACTTGAGGGACTGTCAAAGGACTCACCTCAGAAACAATGGAAGGTCACTCTACATCTGCTAAAGCTATTACTTCAATATTCCTGATTCTGCTTGCCTGATACATGTTGCCTATTAAATCATCTGCTAAATCTCACCAGCCATACAACCTGACTTGAAGGATAACTAACACCAGAACTAGAAACATCCTCTACAGAACCTTTAAGGTGGCCCCAGCTAATATTTGGTTTCCTGATTTGGTCTTTGACTTGGAAGAACTGCTAGAAATTCCCTGGGATAGTCAATTTTTCAGAAAATAATCCCTCTATGTCTGCCCTGGGAATGACCAAAGCAAAATATTGACAAAACAACATGGGATGGCTGCAGATTACATCTATGCAAGTTTGGGCTGTGAAACCACTGGAACTATATATGGACTTCACTCCAAACAGGTGATTATATTACCTTAACAAGAGTTGGAGGAAGCTCTTGTCACACAAAGAGTATAATTTGGTTCACATTTGTTGTACTGAAACAAGGAAGAAGGCAGGTGGATGGTATAAGGGAAAGACAAGAGGCCTAAGAAAATACCATAACATGAACTCTGACAATGGGTTCCTATTTACCATACAACTAATCACACAATCCCATCGGTTTCAACAATGTATTAGCAAAACCAAACTGACCATATCCTAAGCTTCTGGCCACAGCCTTCTAAACCTAGCTTCTACCTGAACCCAACATAGCAGACCCCCCCCCCATTGCCTGTGCCTCAACGCAGAGGATCCTTACTCCTAAACCTTAATCAAGACCCATGTAGCTATTAGATGGTACTTATCTGGTTCTTAGTTCATTCTGGCCAGCATTGACCCAGGACTGCTGGTTATACTTAAATACCCAGTCCTTTTACTATGAAGAAATTACAATCTCTGATGGTTACTCACATAACAATGATAGTGACTTCTGTAGATGGCAACAGTCAGAAAAAGGAAAACTGGCTCTACAAACAATAAAGAGCCATCCTTCCATGTTGGGAACTGGATACCCCTCAAATATTCACATCTATATAATTTCACAGTGACTCCTGAGACTATAAAATACATGTATCTATTACTTCCAGAAAATGCTTAGTGGGCTTATGCTTCAGAACTCAACCCCTGCATTTATACTCTGGTGTTATATATGTCTTCTAATTTCCGTGTTTTGGTACTATTAGTTCTCCAGAAAACTTACTATACAGGAGGAGATATTATAAATCAATTAGACTCCCCAATTCACCCAGTAAAAAGGGCTTGCTGTGATTGCTGTGGACTATCTACCCTTCTTGACACTGGGGTCTCAGGGGCAGCTGGTACAGGAGCTTCATCTTTAATACTCCACGATAAGAATTACAGAACCTTACACATGGCAATAGATGCTGATATCAGAGAAATCGAAGCATCTATTAATGATTTTCAAGACTCACTTTCCTCTCTAACAAGTAGTTTTACAATAGAAGAGGCTTATATTTATTTCTCCTTCAGCAAAGCAGCTTATGTATGGCCTTAGGTAAGGAATGCTGTGTTTGAACTGATCATTCAGAGTAGTCAGGGAGAATATGGCTCAGCTTAGAAAAATGTTCAATGACAGACAAATAGAAAGGGAACAATCTCAGGTGACACAAGTCCTTCTTCAACTGGTCTCCTTGGTTGACCATCCCTGTATCCTATTGACGTTAGCCTTGAATTACAGTCCCTATATAATCAATGTCTTCATTAGATTTGTTCAAAAACAGATTTTCACTGTTCAATTGATGATTCCCAAACAGCAATACTATTCATAGAAACATCTCAAGTACTCAAAATGACCAATTACCAAGGTGGGGATTGAAAGGACTAAGGCAGGCTGATTTAATGACAGGCTTCAACACTTGCAGTTCTGGAGACTAGGACTAAGTTCCTGTTTCCCAGAACTGGGGAATTCTAGACAAGTCAGTTACTGGAAAAAAAAAAGAAGAAAGAAAAGAAACAACAGGTCAATCAGAAGCTGCCCCACTACCTGGAAAGTCCCCAGAGCGATATCTAAACCCAGAGACACCCATACCACTAGGGATAGAGTCAACCACCCAAGATAAAAGTCATTGATCCCTTCTAATCTTCTTTAAATTATGCCTTCAAAGCACATACATTTGTCTTCCATCATGATGGATGTCATGACCCCTGCATGCTGAATTTCTGCAGAATAAACCTTTGCTGTTGTATACTATTTGCTGTTGTAAACTATTTGCTGTTGTATACTATTTGAGTCTCCAGTATCATTTTTGGAAAATCACTGGCTCTTATATCTATAGTACTAACTTGGAACTGTGGTTGAGAAAGTTTGCTTGCCTCTGGGTGAATTAGAAAGACAGATGTGGTATGAAGAAAATCTGGGCAAGTCTTGCCCTTATGACCCATTTCTTCTAGTAATGCTCCACCTCTAAAAGGTGGTCTTCCAGGATATTATTTCCAGCTGGAGGAAAAATACAAAATAAAATAAAAACTATTGACATGTTTTTGTGTGACATCTCACATTCAAGTCTTAACAATGTTCCTACCTGTGCATGTCATTGCTAGACTTTTCAACTCTTCCATTGAGTCTTTTAATCACAATTCTAGAAAAATTAGTAACTGGACCTTCTTGACAGTCATGAAATATTTTCTTCTTATATAGAGTCAATGTATTTGTGTGTATGGTGTGTATACATGCCACTTATATTATTTTGCCATCATGGATTATAGGTATGCACATAGTGATATGTTCATGTGTACATATGTATTTGATTCAACAATATTATTATATGTGGTTACACAGTATATTTCATGATCATCTAAGCACATTCTAGCAATGTATTTGAGAAAGCTAGCCTCATTGTCATTGCCTCGATTCAGTAATCCACATAATACATCCTTTCTGTAATAGTTAGCCAGACACTTGAGATTGTCTCATAAGGACCATCATGCTGATGTCAACACTCATTTTTCAGCACCACCATTTTACTCTTCATTTTTAGGAGATAGAAAATTAAACCTACTTTTTAAGGAGCAAAATGTCATCAGATGTGAGCTCATAGGATAGAAAGGAGTTGGGTCAACAATGTAGAATTGTCTTCCCTGCCATGTTCACTGCCCCCAGCATGCCTGTTCCTCCCTCCATTTGACCTTGTGTCTACTTTGTTCAAATGCTACTTTGTTCAAACACTAGTCCTGGTCAGATTCCTGTGCTATAGTTTGTATTCCCTTCATATTTTCTCAATTTTGAATTTCATATTTACTTGTCAGACTGTTTATTGTTTATTACTCTAATGTACCATCAAGCATACTCAGTGAGACAAGAAAGCTTATGGGCTTTACCTCAAAGTCTCTGGAGAAAGAGTCTTATGAGAAACAAAGTAGAAGCAAGGGAACATTGCTCCAATAAATGATTAAATCATATGACTTTGATTTCTCTCTTCTCCAGAATTCACTATTTCCTTTCATGTACCAAAATCACTCATAATCTGTTAGTTAGATTAGTTAATCAAGTAATGTTAAGCACTGAGTTGCGAGGAAAATAGTATCTTTATTCTGTGATATTTCACTAAAAATTATAATTCTTTTCCATGTAACTGTGATGTGGCTGTGACTAGCTTAAATCCAGATTTTTCTAAACAGAAAGGGCAAACTTTCAGATACTTTAAAATCACTTACTGATTTAATTGTACATGAGAACGAGATATAGAGATATGTTTTTTTGTTTGTTGTTATATTTAAATAACTTTCCAACTTTACATTTTTGTGAATCTGTGTGCTTCTTAAGCCAAGAAGTTGTCATTATACATTAAAAGCCTTTCCTGATATTGCATTGTTCCAACCGGATAGTATTCTCACTTTTCTAACTGGAATCAGTAGCCACTGGAAGCTCTAGCCTGATGCTGAGACTTGTTAACCCTGAGTTGTGAAGCAGCAATCAAAGAAGCTTTGTTTTATGGAAGTCCTCCCCCACAGTTTCTCTAAAGACCTTATATTGCAGTTTCTGATTCAAACAGATAAAGCTCTTAAAAATTTATAGCAGTACCAGTTTTCTCAGGGTTATCTCGATGCCCTTTCTGCTGTTTGAAGTCAATATATTTTTCATGTTTGTGTATATAAGACTCTAATTTGAGCAGAAGCAACTCCTGGAAAATAGGGAACCATGACAGAGAATTCACAAACCGATTAAGATTTATGAAGTAGGCCATGCTCTGTAGAATATCTTTGTATTCAAGGCCTCTTGTCAAGACTAGCTACTGACTTCACTGGGGCAAAGCTAGGGCACAGTGTCAGGAAGCAGTTGTATGATATTAATCATGTTCCCCTGTTGGATTTGACAACAATGTTTGATAACTTCACAGACCTTGTTTATCTGGACACAGTCAGATTTCAGCTGAATGGTCCTTTCTAAAAATTCTCACGTTGGAAATTTAATGAAGCTGAACATAACCCATATAATTGAAAAAGGAATAATTCCATCAGTGTCCTTCTTGAAATCATTGACTTTCTTGGTATTTACATTATGATTCACAAGAGTAGCAAAAGGATGATTGTGAAGTAGCCATGAAAAGAATTTATGGGTGGGGATCACCACACCATGAGGAATTGTATCAAAGAGTCCGGCATTAGGAAAGCTCAGAAACACTGATTTACATAATTCTCTTGAAATTAAAATACATTATTACACATTCTTTAACTTTATCTTATACAGTATGATTTTTGTGACACTCAAATCTAGAATAATTTGGATGATATATATTATATATATTATATTATATATAATTTGCTTATACAAGTTTTGGGAATATCTCCTCCATTTGGTAACAACATCTGCTA
Organism: Mastomys natalensis; assembly: GCA_021653895.1. NCBI lineage: Eukaryota > Metazoa > Chordata > Mammalia > Rodentia > Muridae > Mastomys > Mastomys natalensis. The sequence continues at coordinate 849,163 of JAJTUV010001256.1, forward strand.
AAAGACTTTGCATGACATAACAATTATTACTGTGCCCATTTTTACAGTGAATGTATACAGTGCATATGCGTGAACATATGAATATTCTTACGTTTGGGTATACTTATATGTGGATATGTTTGGAGGCTGAGGCTGATGTCTGTGTGTTTTCCTCGATGTCTTTCCACTTTACATATTATGGCAGTAATTCATACTGGAAGAACAAGTTCTTTAATTTTTTTAGTCTATCTTGCTACCTTGCTCAGAGGATTTTGTATGTCCCCTTCCCAAATACTGGAATTGCAGACCCATCTACCTGGCCCTGCTGTGCATGCTGCAGATCTGAACTCCAGTATTACTGTCCCTTTGTTTCCATCCATGGAGCATCTGGCAAGATGATTTCATTCAGTTTCCTCTTCTAAGGAGCTTAAGGACAGCCAGGAGGCTCCTGGCTTGAGGACTTATACAGAGACATTTTCACAGCATGCAATCTGACATAGCCTTACTCTAAATCTCAGTGTTTGATGATCCAGCTGATTTAAATGCTCCCCATGTACCAGATGCACAAGGAGGGGCTCCCAGCATGGTGATACACTTGAAGTTCCTTCAGAGGAGCAGCTACAGGGCAGGGAAAGGAATGTGGCCAACATGTGATTACAGCTAGGAAACAGGAACTTGTCCAAAATACAGGAGTATGGGCATTCCTTCAGAGGCCTGTGGCAACTGGGCTCTTTGGCACAGGCATGCTGGCTGCAGATAAGTCACTGTGGTAATCAGGGAAGAACAAAGTTTCCAACCAGGCTCTAAATTCCTGTAATATCTTACTTGAATTAATTTCTGTTTTCTCTTCATGTTATTATAAATGCTTATGGTTGTTCATATCGTGTTTGTACTTTTTGTTATTTGCTACATTTTAAATTTTGATTTAAGGCCAGGTCTCACCCTGTGACCCACTTTTGTCCTGGAAATGGCCACTTCTTTTCATTTTTTTTTCTGGTTTCTGCTCCACAAACCTCCATTCTATCCCCCATCCCCTGCATCTATGACGGTGCTCCCTCACCCACTCCCCCACTCCCACCTCACTGCCCTAGCATCCCCCTATCCTGTGGCATGGAGCCTCCACAGGACCAAGGGCCTCTCCTACCACTGATGTCAGATACGGCAATCTTCTGCTATAAATGCAGCTGGAGCCATGTGTCTCTCCTCTTTCATTTTTTGAAGCTTAATTTATAAAGTACATGTTAATTGTTTGCATGGTTTATAGTTAATACTGAGAAAATTCTGATGTGCACATTATAAGGGCTACTTTTATCTTTTTTGAAATAACATCTTTCTTAAAATCCTGTCATTTTATGAAGGGATATGGAAGAGGACCTGAGGAATGGCATAGGGTCAGGATATTAAGAGCCCTATAGGACAAATACAGCACTGAATTTCTTAGCATTTTGGTTGATTTACTTTTTGCATCCTTGTCAGACATTCATTTTGTCTGTTCCACAGTTCCAGGCAATGTTCAGTCTGTATTTCATGAATAAGGGGATGTTTTGAAAATTCATCAAATTGCTAGCTTTTAACCAAGCTGTACTTGGTTTGAGTCCTGCTGTTTTGAGTGTTCTGCTTTTAACATTACACAGCAATTTATCTAATATTTAGAGGAAAATATAATAATATTAACTTCAAAGAACCCAGTGAGACTCGACAACTGAACCTACTCTTCTTTGTGTATGTAATAAGTTTTGTTTCAATGCTGACAGTGGTTTTTGTTCATTTTCTATTTATTTGCTGGGTGAGGGGGAGTTGGGGAACATGAGGAGAAAGTTTTACTTTGAAGTCTAGGTTATCTGTGCCTTACAATTTTCTTGTCATGGCCACCTAAGATCTGATGGTAGTTCAATAAATATAGAAATGCTTGATCATTTGTTCCAAATCTCTTATACATATCTTGGAGAAAGAGGAACACTCCTCTATTGTTGATAGGATTGCAAGATGTACAACCACTCTGGAAAACAGTCTGGCAGTTCCTCAGAAAATTGGACATATCACTACCTGAGGAACCAGCTATACCACTCCTGGGCATATACACAGAAAATGCTGTAACATATAACAAAGACATATGCCCCACTATGTTCATAGCAGCTTTATTTATAATAGCCAGACGCTGGAAAGAACCCAGATGCCCTTCAACAGAGAATGGATACAAAAATATGGTACATTTATACAATGGAATATTACTTAGCTATTAAAAACAATGAATTGAGAAATTCTTATGTAAATGGATGGAACTAGAAAATATCATCTTGAGTGAAGTAACTCAAATCACAAAAGAACACAAATGGTATTCACTCACTGATTATTGGATTTTAGCCCAGAAGCTTGAAATACCCAAGATTCAACTCAGACAACATAAAGCTCATGAAAAATGAAGACCAAGTTGGGGGACTTCAGTCCTTCTTAGAAGGAGTAACAAAATACTCAAGGGAGCAAATATGGATACAAAGTGCAGGACAGAAACTGAAGGAGGGCCGGCCGTCTGCAGACCATTCCACCTATGTTATCCATTCCATGTGCAGTCACTAAAGGTAGACGTTGATGTGGATGTCAGGAAGTACATGCTGACAGGAGCCTGACATAGCTGTCTCCTTAGAGGTCTGCAAGAGTCTGACATATTCAGAGGCAGATGCTCACAGCTAACCATTAAACTGATCATGGGGTTCCCAATGGAGGAGTTAGAGTGAAGACTGAAGGAGTTGAAAGGATTTGTGACCCCATGAGGAGAACAACAATACCAACCAACCAGATGCCCCAGGGTCTAAACCACCAGCCTGGGAGCGCTTAGAGAGGGACGCATGGCTCCAGCTATATATGCAAGGGTGTTATAGTGGGAGAAGAGATCCTTGGTCCCATGAAGGCTGAATGTCGTGGGGGGGTATTCGAGGGTGGGGAAGTGAGGTGTGGTGGGGGAGTAGGTGGGAGTACACCATCATAGAAGCAGGAGGAGGGGGAATGGGATAGGGAGTTCCTGGGAGGGAGGGGGAAATGGGGTAAGAGGAGAACATCTGAAATGTAAATAAAGTATCCAATAAAAAAAAAAAAAAAGATAAAAATAACCAAAATGTCCGGAGAAGGTAGAAATAGAACCTGTTGAGAGCAACTCCACTAGATAGGCCCCCAGTCAAGGGATGGGGTCACCCACCCATCTCAAAGTTTTTTAACCCAGAAATGTTCCTGTCCAAAGTAAGAAATGGGATGAAAAATGGAACAGAGACTAAACGAAGGGCCAACCAGGGATGGCCCACCTGCAGACACCAAACCCGACACTGTTGCCATGGTCAAGAGGCACTTGCTGACAGGAACCTAGTACGGCAGTTCCTTGGGAAGTCCAACCAGCAACTGACAAATGCAGATGTGGATGCTTGGAACCAACCATCAGACTGAAGTCAGGAAACCTGGTGGGGGAGGAGGAGGAGCAGAGGGTGATTGCTTCCCCTTTGAAAGAACAATATAGGCTGAGCTGACCACCCAGTTCTCCCAGAGTCTAGGCCACCAACCAAGTAGTGTACCTGGAGAGAATCCATGGCTCTAAATACATATGTAGCAGAGGATGGCCTTGCCTGACAGCAATGGGATGGGAGGCTCTTGGACCTGGGAAGGTTTTATGCCCCAGTGTAGGGGGATGGTGGAGCAGAGGGCCGGGAGAGTATGGGTGGGTTGGGGAGCACTCTCATACACGCAAAGGGAGGAGGGAGGGAGATGTGGGATGGGGACTTGGTGGAGAAGGTAACAGGGAAGTGGGATATTATTTGAGATGTAAATGAATGGAATGATTAATGAAAAAATAACATTTGTGAATTTTGTATAGTATTGAGTAGCTATATATTATATTAGTTTGTAGCAGTTGGTCCTGGTTATTCCTCCCACCCTCATGCTCCTAGAAACAGGACTCAGACACAAAATATATATATACAAATACCTTGACAATATAGCCAAACTCTTCTCTGATAAGATTATAACTTAAAGTAACTCATTCATTTTTAACCTACACTCTGCCAGGTGGCTGGTTACCTGTGATCAAGTATGATATATCGCCTCTCCCTCCTCAAATCTTCTGGGTGAACCTCTCATGCCTGGCTCAATCCTAGAATTCCTTTTGCCTCCCAAATGTCTCATTTTCTATTCTACCATTTCCTATAGGCCATAGGTTTTTTTAATTGACAGATGATGCATCCACACAAGATATTCTGTACATAACTTTATTTTCTATTAATCTTCAGTCTTAATATTGAGATGTAAGTATCAATATTTATGGCCAAAGTACCACCATATTAATTTAAATTTATTAATTCATAAATGTCAGACAATCATGACTATGTCAACATTCTTTGATTCAAATTACTTTTTTCCAAATATTTATAATGATCATATTTATATGAAAATAATTTCCTTACATTTTATGTCCTTTAAAGTAACGTTAAAGATAGCTATTCTTGGTTTTCACCTTAAGATCTGTCTGGCTGCGGAATATGGCGGCTGAACTAGGCAGAGCTGCCACAGCTTAGATAGTCGGTTTGACCAGCAGCCGATTTTAAATATCTCCCACTACAAAGTGGTAATAGTTTTGAAGACAAAAGGGGATCATCAGGAGCAACTGAGAGAGGTCAGGGAAGGCCATTGGTATAAGTTCAGTCTTAATTACAGTTGATGATGGCCTAGGACTGCAAGAGTCTTGCAAAGAAGTTGAGGCTTGGGACTATGTAGGAAGCCTATGAAAGAGCTATTGGTGCAGCCTAGGTGCAGTGGAAGACTCTAGCAAATTGGAGTGCTGGTTCCATAGAACAACCACCAAGAACAAAAGTGGAAGAGGAGTAGAGCTAACCACAGACTAGAGTGCCATAAAAGGTAGAGCTGGAGTAGTGACCCAAGCCCTTTGGAGGAGATAAATAGATCATGTGTTGATCCCAGGTGCTAGAACAAGAAGCTGTAAGATTGACGTTGCCTTGGATACCCCAAAAAGTTAGAGATGTCAGACCTGTGGGGTACCTCCTGAGGAAAGCTGCTAACAAGGAGTAGAAACAACCCAAGAGAATGAAGTTTGTTGCTGCTAAATGCAAACTCTGCCAATAGCAGTCAACAAGGATGAAAGGGGTTGAATATATGAAGAAGGCTTTGACATAGGATATTGAGACATGGAGTTTGGAGTTTGCCTAGCTGGGTTTTGGTCTTGTTTTGGTCCAGTAATTTTTCACTATGATATTTTGTAATGCTAATGTATATTTTCTCTTGTGATATGTTGGAAGTATGTGATCTGCTTTTTGATTTTGATTTCGTATCAGATTACAGTTACGTGATTGCATGAATCTCAGAAAAGACTCTGAACTTCAAACTTTTAAACATTGATAAGACTGTGATAGACTATGGGGATTTTGAAGTTGCACTAAATGTATTTTGCATTATGCAGTATTTAGATATGGCCCCATAAACTCATGTGCTTGAACAAGTCTATGGGAGCCAGGGAGTGGATGTAGTGGCTTGAATAGCTTGGCCCATAGCAAGTGGCACTGTTAGGAGGTGTGGCCTTGTTAAACAAGCATGTCACTATGGTGGTGGGTTTTGTAGGTCTCCTCCAAAGCTCAGGCTCCACTCAATGTGGAAGATACCTTCCTCATAGCTGGATATGGATGCTAGTCTCTACTGGTTGCTTTCAGAACAAGATGCAGAACTCTCAGCTCTTTCTCCAGTACCATATCTGCATACATATGCTATTCCTCTTGCTATAATGATAGTGAACTAAACTTCTCAATCTATAAGGCAGTCCCCAATTAGATATTATATAAGACTTATATAAGACTCACCTTGGTCATGGTGTCTCTTCTCAGCAATGAAAACTAACTAAGAAAATCTGATATAAATAGGTTATGTTATACAAGTTTAGTATTAAAACATTTTCTTAAAGTACAAATATTTCAAAATCCTAATCTGAATTTAAAAATTAGTAATATGTAATGCTTTAAAAATTCACATAATAATTCTATACTATTTCGATAAATCATCTTTACCATGGTTTACTTATAACCAATTCAATTGCTATGAGTGCTATGAACTAAATGATTACTTAGTAGGTCAGTAGTCAATTTTTTTTGTTATAAAGGGATTCTGCTTTTTAAAGTCAGGTTTTTAGGTTTTATTTTGTTTTTTGCTTTAAAGAAATTGTTCTGAAAATCTCACACTAGTCAAAAATTGGCTGTACAGCCCAAGTTGGTCTCCAACACTTAATCCTCCTCTTTCAGCTATCAAGTGACAGGATTACAGCAATGTGCCACTGTGCCCAGTGGAGACACACTCACTATTCATGAAAAATAAGTGAGATAGCCAGGTCTCTCTATAAACATATTAATGTTGGACATACAGAAATAAAAACTCATGCTGTTTACAAAGGAAAGATGCCTTACCTACATAACCTAATAAATTTAACTTCATTTATTTGCATATGTCTTATTTGTCTGTGAGATCTCATATTTGTGTGTGCTTGCAGAAGCCATAAAAGTGTGTCCCCAATGCTGGGAGTTAGAGCTGGTTGTGTATTGCCTGACTTGGGTTTTTAGATATGACCTCTGTCCCCAGGAAGAACAGAAAGTGCTCTTAATCACTGAACCATGCTCCCAGCCCCTGAATACTTTAGAAAGGTAAATGCTCTGTCTAATAATTATAACTGTAAATAAACATGGACAATCGATGCCCATAGTGCAGCAGATATATACTAAATCACTAGATGAGACTAAAATGAAAACAAATAATAATGGAAACATCTCTTGCTTTGTCATAACATGCAGTATTGTCATGGGACGTCACCAGGGTTATCTAAAAACATCTAAAATGACACAGAATGGAATAGAATTGTCTCCTAATGTTTCCCACCTTTATCTATGTCTTAATTGATAGTATATAAATTTTACAATGATTTTTACTGCTTGATTAATACTCTTATTTAAGCTTTAGTTCACAGCCATTTTCATCAAAATCCTATTCTTTCCAAACTACTAAAGTGACATATTATTTACTGTCTTTAAAGAATCATTAATGTATACTTGTAAATTCTTGCTTTCTTTTGGAAATGTAATTTTAAAATCATAATCAAAACATAACTATAGAAAATCTGCAAATACAACTTTGAGGTGATACAATGGCCTTTCAGGGAGTTTTACCCATTCCAGAAATATCTGTTTAATTCTACACTGATTGGAGGATTTGTTTCTTCTTTGTTGTTAATTAGTTTGGTGTCATTTTGATACATGATTTTGCTGTGTACATCTGACTGAGCTGGTCACATAGCCTAGAATGGATCTCAGATTTATGGTAATTCTACATTTACAGGCATTAGTCAATCCTCCTGCCTTATTCATTGTATTTTGTTGTTGTTTTTGTTGCTTCTTATTTACTAAGCAAAAGATAACTTTAATCAATTCCTTTCTTTTGGCATAGAAAATAACTTGTGATTATGCCTTAATCTTAAATCCAGAAAGAAGACAAAAGGCCAACTGTGAACCCAAGAATTTTCAATTGCCTTAATTAGTAAAAAAGAGAGTATTTGAGCAGTCTAATACAAATTCAGTAATTTAAATTATAAGAACTTAACTTAAAAGGGCCCATTTACTTGCTTTTTATAGCAAGTAATACAGAAGATAATATCTATGTAAAGGTGTAATAATTTACTATGATAAAGATATCCTATGATTTAATGGATAATTGTACAGGAAATTCAATTACCTAATAATAAACTATCCCTCTATAGTTGATCACTGAGAATATTCTTGCTAGATTTAAATACCAAACATTGAAGAAAATACATAAACTAGATCTATGAATGTAGAATTAAGTAATAACAATATATGATTAAAACCAGTCACATACTTATATGCACACACATGCACACCACACATGAGCAGTTACATAAGAGTTTATTTAGTAAATATTTCTAGATTATCAGTTATCTTTGTTAGAAGATACATGATATCTTTATAGTACAGCATCAATGGAAATAAATCTTACATGTAATGCTACCGTGAAACATAAAAGGAAAATTTAAGTTAAGGTTTGAATATTTCAGAAAAATGCAAATTCTTAGTGCATAGAACAAATTTACTTGTATTTCAAGTCATGAAATTAGACTATGTCTTAAAAAAACACAGGACTAGAAATGCATTGCTATTAAGAATACATAGAAAAAAGCCTGACCAATAAGTAAAATACCAACTATTTACATAAAAAAACAACATAATAGAAAAAATGGATGAAAATATACAGTATTTCAGATACAAGAAAACTAAGTAGGAGCTTGAAAAAAGTCTCAATGGTTCTGCTCTTGCAGAAGAAGTGGGTCCTGTTTCCAGCACCCACATACTATTTCCAGAGAACCTAATGTGCTTTTCTGGCCTCTTTATGTACCTGTACTCAAGTGCACATATTCATCCCAAAACATACAATTTATTGAAAAAATAATTAATCAGAAAATAGAATAAATTAATGACCAATAAAAAAAACTGTAAGGCAAATGAATAGGTACAATAGAACATAAAATTCAACAAATATGTGTGTATAATAAAATAAAATGTCTGGTATAAAATTATGAGCAAGAAACCCCTACACATGAGGATGAATGAATCCATTTTCTGTTGTTTGTCTACTGCTGCACATACACCTACCCTGAAGAGTAGTTTGTTTCTCCAGTGAAACTCTTTGGAAACAACTGAATTTTATTTGCAAATAATTATCAACTAGAGTCACCTTCTAGATTAAGAGTGTGGTGTGTGTTGTGTGGTTAACTTCTGTTTCCAGTTCTAAGACCCTATCTCTTGTAGATCCTCCCAGGTTCTGGGCATGCTGCCTCTGCCTCTGTGAATTAATATATATATCCATATTGATGATTTATGGGGATTTGCCTTCTTAGTGTTCCCTGTGCCTTCTGGCTCTTACATTCTTTCTGTCACTTCTTCATCAGAACTCTCTGAACCCTGAGGGGAGGAATCTGATGGGTTTCAGAAGCAGCATTATCCACTAAAACAGAGCAAGTATACAAAAAGTTATCACTCCACTCTTTTGCTGAACTTTTCAACACCTATAAGCCCATAAAAATAACACACAATCCAGATATTATAATTATAAGCTATGGCAGATTGAGCACTACACTAACTTATTCCCCAGGCATAAGACCCCTTGCTGCTGTGGTTTCTCCTGACCACATGGTTCTGGTTCATCATGACTTCCTCCTCCTCTTCTTCCATCTTCTCTCCTTTTCTTCTCATCCTCTTCTACCTCTCTACCTGCCCCCACTTTCAAACCTCCAGCTCCATTCCCCTCTAATGCCCAATCACAGGCTGTACCCTTTATTGACTAAATGTGTGATCGACTGCTCGTAAGGGGCAAACCCTCTTGAGGAAGCAGAATTAAGTTCAGAATACAAACAGCATTAAGACAACCCACAACACATCCTGATAAATGTTTCTTTACTTTTATTCCAAAAATTTTTAATTTTTATACATAGACAAGAATATTCATTAGTTACATGTGTCATTATTTATCATGTTGTAAATTTAAAAGAAGCAAAGAAGTTTATCAGTATTCTGTTTTTAAAATAAATAGGTTACACGTTGACACACACCATGTGTATGCTAAACTAATTCTAATTACATAATGAAATCATACATAAGTAGAAGCCTTCATTACTTTTTTGTTGCAAAGGGGATATATGATTAACGGCACCATCTGCTCAATGATATTTGTGTACCCTTTTTTGGAAGAATCAAATATATATAAGTAGAATATCTTATAGTTAAAAACTATTTTTATCATTTGGATGCTAAAAATCATTCTAAAGATAATAGCAATAGAAAGGGAGTAAACATAGAACAGCACCTGAGCAGATACTGGTCAGGTTCTCTGTGTAGTTTATTTAGAAAAGAGGAGAGAGTTTCACTCCTATTCCTCCATGGGCATATTGAAGGCTATGTGTTATACTTTCCATAGGTCATGCATCTCTAGGTTTTAACTTTCCATGATACTAACTATATTTTAAAAACAATCTCTTTTAAATTAAATAAATAAGTAGATAATATCATTCAATTTCACATTTGGAGAAAAACATAAAGGAAGAATTTTAAAACTAGTCTGACTCCATCATTTATATATCTAGGTGGTTTTCAAGTTATAATTGGTTGTCAATACAACCTTACACACTAGAATGCATTTTCTCCCTTCAGTGGCCATGTCCTTCTTCGGTTACTGTTGAAACAATGCTTGTTCTAGTCAACTTCCTGTCTAGGTTGTGTTTTGACGAGATTTTAGCTTTATTACATTTACCCATTATTACAAACACTTTTTGAATTTGTGTTTAGAAAATAGACTCTGGAAATAAAGGAGAAATCATGGCATTTTGGCTTACAGGAAGGTGAATTCTGTAACTGTAAAAGAATTGTGAAATGTTAGCATAGCTGTAAGAAAATTGTTGTGATAAAATAATATGACTGTGACTAGAAAACTCATATATTTTGTGAAAATAAGTGTTTTTGCAATAATTCTTTCAGAATAGACATTTTAGGAACTGTCATAAAGCTTCATACTCGATACTGTGTTGAGAAACTAATTTTAAAGTACACTGGGCATAGTCAGGGTTTGGAGAGGAACTGGGGAATGGAGGTGATTATGAGCAAAATTCAATGAATGAATCTCTCAAAGAATTAATACTACTATTTTATAGTGATATGAAAGTAGACAAGGAATATTTTATACATCAGAAATAATGTGCAATTAGGTACCCAACACTCCATGTAATAGTAGTCTTCTTTTTTTTTTTTTTTTTTTTATGCACTCAACTGATAAGCGGATATTAGCCCCAAAACACACAATACTAAGATGCAAGCATAAAACCTCATGGAATCAAGAAGAAGGAGGAATGACAAAGTGGGGTGCTTTTGTCCTTTTTAGAATGAGTTTCAAAAGATTCAACCAGAGCTCCTGAATCTTAAACCTCCAGCTTGAGAACAGACAGGGGCAAGCTGTCTTCAATACAGGGTTAGTTTTGATGCTGGAAAAAATGAAAAATAAGCCTATATGTTGAGCTTTGGGTTAGTATAGGTGGTGATGGCTGCAACAAAAGGAAAATATTAAAATCATCAGAAGAGTTTGTCTTGAATTTTAAATATGTCCTAAGAACAGGAACACTTGATAGGACTCTACAGTCAGTCAGTTTAAGTTTTACAAATTGGTATAGAAGAATTCAGTTATTTTAAACCAAGTGTAGATTGAATTAATGTATATGGAGAAAAGAGGCTCCTCTAATTAGGTTCAACCCTGAGGCCTATGGTAAGTTGTCAATATGGATTTTAACACTGAAAGCAACAGACTTTTTGCTGTACTCACCGGTGGGAAATCCTGTTTTATCTGCCGATCTGCAAGAAAGTTGCTGCCAACTTCCACCCTTTGATGAACAATTAGCAAGCAGTGGACTGAGATAAAGCAGGTAGGTTGTGTAACATGATAGTACTGTGTAGCTCCAAGGAGTTGTTTTTGCTTCTATGACTAAGAGAAGTCTCAAAGTTTTTAGAATTATATGGGAAGAATTTTAGCAAAGCTTTCAGCAAACTTAACCTTAAAATATATCTTTGAACCATGGCATATACTTTACCATGAGGTAAAATCGCTCTTACAACTTATATAAGTGGGCTAGTTTGACAAAAATTGATAGTCACTCACTCTCTATTTTCACTCTTACTGCTTATCTATGAAATGACACAATGAAACGTATTTCTAGTAATATAAAGGAAAGAAATACAGTTGATTTTCTTAGTGTGCCTTGTTCTATTCCAATCACTTAGCCTTAATTTCCTCGAGCCATGCATGTGAATCAAGCTGCTCTTTCCCTATTTAGCATTCTCCGTACTCCCTGCATTCTCTTTTTTCTCTAGTTCTTACCCTCTGTCAACCTCTCCCCTCCATGCATCTCTCCTTCCCTCACACATTCCTCCATATTCTATTACTTGAGACTCATATGACCTCTTCACTTTCTAGCTAGATCTCTCAAGGTATTTTGCATTTAGTTTATACAGGCAAAGGCCTGTAGATTCCCATAATTGAGGATGACTGAGAGGTGGACCGACCATATAGGTGACAACATTATGGCAGAGGTAGAGAAGATAGCTGCATAACAGATGAGGATGTTTTTGTTTTTGTTTTGTTTTTCAGCAAAGTGCTGCCATTACAAGTAATAAAATACTTCTGTAAATTACACAAGGAATTGTGTCTACAAGTGGCACTTAGCTATCATCAATGAAGCTTCCTCTTGCAGTAGATAAAACCTAAAACAAGTGGACAACATGCAGACAGTTAGAGATCTTAGAGCACTACTTTTAAGTAATATGCCTTCATCAAACTCTTCCTCTCAATGCTCAGGAAGCCATTAAAATAAGGAGACAGAAAGATTGTAAAAGCCAATAGGAATGGAAAACACCAAGGAAACAGTGTTTTCTAGACACAACAAGGTAGAAAGGCAAATGAACTCACAGAGACTGTGGCAGCAAACACAAGGCCTGCACAGGTCTAAGCTAGATGGAGTCTCATCCCTGAGAGGGAGAAGTTGACACTCTGCTCCATCCCTAAATAACAAGTCATCTCCAATTGACAGCCACTTGCAAAGGAAAACAGTTTCTCCAATGGAGTCTCATTGAGTATACAAACCACACGTGAGGGTAGGCCAGGAGTAGATGTACAACATAAGCAAAATCAAAGGTATTTTTGTAGAATTTTGTCTCATATGTCTTTGTTTGGAAGGAATTTTTCTTTTCTTTTTAAAAAGAAATGATAAGTTAGTTTTTTAAACTATGTCATGCTATAACACAGATTCTTGGAATTGAACCTGGGTCCTCTGGAAGAGCAATAAGTGTTCTATTCAACACCCTACTGATGGAGAGTGAAACTAAAATGGAATCATAAATATTTCATTGAAGATTATTTAAATGGGAATTTCTTTAAAAGTCTGTAGTGTGAGCTAAGAGATCAATGAGATAGATATATGCATGTGGACTCTATTTTATTTTTCATTTTTGGGCGAACTCCCAAGGATCCAGTGGACAGACATTTGAGAATATTTACCAAATCAACATGCATTATTTATGTTTGTCATAGATGTCAAGCTCAATTGTGGTGCTATAAACTCAATAACTGGTTAATATTTTTAAGTAAAAGAAAACTGAACTCAGTAGCTGTCTTTACTTGGCAGTACTACCCTAGAGAGAACTCTCTAATAGAGAAGTAAGAATGTCAATGGAGTGTGGCTTTGGATGGAATTATACTTGGTATGTGGTTACACACCTGCATAAAAGCAAGTGGTTTTTAAGTTGGGGGTTATTTCCACGAAGGAGAGAAACAATAGCTTGCTATTTCTATTTGTAGACACTAGAAAGGTATCTAAGAGAGATTTTTTTTGTCATTATTCCTATTAAAGATTTAATGAAGGGAAACTCATGTGACTGTAGACATGTTCCTGGTAGATGTAATTTTCTTAAAACAAATTTAACAAAAATTTAAAATATCATGATGTAAAACTTTTTTAATATACTTATTAAAATTAGAAAGAAAACAAAACTAACATGGAAGTTTTCTTTGTTTTTGAGAAATTTGTATGTGTTGTATCCATATTTACCCCTCTCTTAAGATCCACCCACTTCCAGACATACTTTTGTTTTTCTTTCTTTAAGAAAATTAGTTTAGTATCTTGCATCTCCATTTCAATTCATGAAGGATGAAATTTGATTTTCTGGGAATGCTTCCTTAATTTTTATTTTTACTTTCTATCATGTTAGTTTGTGGTTTGATAGGTTGCATAGGCATGAATTTCTTTACTGATTTTAGATGCTCCATTCAAGCTCCAAGACTGTTGCCTTCTGGATTATATACTTTTCTGTCAAACATGGCAATCTTAAGTTGTCTGCTATGTCTATGCTGTCACCAAAATCCTAATGTTAGCTGTCCATGGCTTTTACAAGACATATAAACCCAGAAGTCTTCTTCATGTGGCCAACAGATCAAAAGAAATGGAATGGACACAGTGAACACACACTTCAATGAAGAGCTACCATCTAGTTGTCTGTGCTGGATAAATTTATGTTAACTTGACACAAACTAAAGACATCTGAGAGGAGGGAACATAAATTAATAGAATGCCTCTGTAAGACTGGGTTGTAGTCAAACCTGTAGGGCATTCTAATTAGTGACCAATGGGGAAGGCCCAGCCCTCGGTCGGTGATCCTATGTTCTATAAGAAAGTAGGCTGAGCAAGCCAGGATGAGCAAGTCTTTATGGCTTTTATATCAGTTCCTGCCTATAGGTTCCTATCCTACTTGAGTGTCTCTCCAAATTTCCTTTGATAATGAACTGTTATATGGAAGCATAACCTGCATAAATACATTTCTTCACAAATTTCTTTTAGTCATGGTACTTTATCACAGCAATTGCAACCCTAAGACAGTGTCCATGAAAGCTGGCTGGATAAAAGTTATAATCCAAACTCCAAAATTACTATTGTTTCATCTAAAGGCTTAATATTATAGGCATAATTAAGCAATTAAATCATATAATCTGCAGAAGTATGGATGGAAATTTGAGTTTCTGCAAAAGTGCCTTTTTCTTTCTTTTTTTTTTTTCTTTTCTAATTAAATTTCATGGAATATCTTGAGTTCAAGAAGTTATGTGATAAGATAATGCTTTATACCTGTTCCCTTCTGCCAAGAAGTGCCTTTATAAGTAAACTTCCCGAATCATGATTTAGGGAAATGCTAAATTGGACTCAGCTTCCTTTTTCTGCTGAATTATTTTTCATGAAGTATTTAGAGTTGCATAAAGATTAAGCAAAAAAAAAAAGATATTATCCACCATAGTTCCATTCTGAAAATACCGAGTCTGATCTTACTGACACTTCAGAAGAAATAACTTGGACAAAAAAAATTGCAAACTGTGGATTAGAAACAAGCAGCAGGGAGAAGTAAATGGAAGGCCAGGGACTTAAGAATTTTTATTATAATGAAAAGTATTTTTGCTTCTATTTTAAAGTAGTTTTAACACCTATCATTTTTGTATTTAAACTTACTTTCTAGTTTATTCATCAATATATGTGCCTTTGCTTATGTATTTTGAGTATGAAATCCATTATGAGTTCTGTTATAGTAGTAATCATTTTGTTCAATTAAATAATTATGAAAGTCTTTTTGCTAGAAGCCCAGCAGCTTGAGTGTTGTGAAGAAACATTAAGCAATATCTGTGCTCAGGTAATTTCTGGTATGTAGAAAGCTGTTCTTGAAGGAAGATGTCTTTTATTTTCACATGAATAGCAAGCTGTTGCTAATGAGACACAAAATGTTGTGGGGAAAACTGTGATACTTTCCATCTAAGAAAGAAGATATAGGCGGCTTAAGGAAAGTTTGGCCAGTTTAACTTCATTGAATGGTTTGTTTTTTCCCTCACCATTAGGGGAATAGTCAGAAAGAAGGCTGTAGGAGTTGTGACATTATAATAGTGTCCACACTAGGACATTCTGTGCATCTCATCAGAAAATAAACCTTAACTAGGCAGAGTTTTCAGTTAAACATATACAAATTCATCACCAGTACTATTAGTATTAAAACAAAGTTTACATGAAAAATGGCCAGTGGCAGAATCCTAGAACATAAACAAACAACTAAACAAATAAGTAAACAATGTACAGTATATAATAGTAAAGGAGTCATCTATTATTGTTACCACAGAAGAAGATAAACCTTTATAAACTTAAAGCAGGTATTACAGTATACCAGATTCCTAACTGTGCCTGAAGGTATCAGAAAGTAACTCTATAAGCAAAAGTTAGTCATAATGTGGCATTACAGGGTTTAGTCCATGCTTCATACTGTCATGACACTTGCAGATAAGGCTCTTTTTAAAAGTTAGAATAAAGTAAATGTTCAAAGGATCCTGGTACTTATAAAGAGACATTTATGTAAACTAACAAACTGAAGAATATATATGAAAGTTTAGAATGCCAAGATTCTTAGGAGCTGAGTCCTTTCTGAAAGTTTCACTTATCTGTTATCAGATAATAAAATAGACATAAAATATATAGCATACGTTTCCTTCAGGGAAGAGAAAGAGAGGGGATTTCAGAAGGAGGGAGAGGGAGAGAAGGAATTGGGAGAGAGAAAGTTTCAGTGAGGGTTGAGGAGAGGCAGATAAAAACATGGTTATAGAATTCCATCTTCAGAATACAGCATGTTTGGTCACACCTACTATGAATACATTCTGAAATCATTTATGTGCTATCTACTAAAATGAATGCTTATCAATTTATAGCACAGGGACCCTCAGCAATGCTCATGTGAATTCTCGTGTGATTGTTTCATATTGGGATATTTGCAAATCAATAAACAATGAATTTATAGTAATTATAGGAATGACTGTGGTAAGAAGTTAAGATGTTGATGCATTTCAAAATGACTCTATGCAATCTGTCCTTGTCATACTTCTTAAACATTCTGTTGTATTTGTAAACTGACAGATATTAGTTAAAACACAGTTGCCACTGCAGTATGTTGAATTTGCTAGAATATGCATGCACGGTAAGCTGTCTACATTTTTACTACTATATTATTTATCTAATATAAGACATACAGAAACATGGCTGGTAAACTTGCAGGTATCATTTCTGGTTTTCCACCATGTAAATTCTAGGTATCAAATTGAATATATCACATTACTATAAATCACAATATGATAGAGCTTACGAATCAAATCAGAATCCCACAGGACTTGAACAAATATCCTGGTCAGTATAACAGGATAGAGAACATAAACAAGAATTGATGGCATTATGGTGATGTGATTATTAAATTTTTATTACAATTATTTAATTTAAATAAAAGATGTTTTAGTCTATTTTCTCCTCTAAAAAATGACACTTTTTGTGTATACATAAAACCTCATAAACTTGATTACCACTATTCTATGCTTTTAAAGTACTACACTCATGTGATAAAATTATTTGTCTCACTGCTGTAGGATTATTTCAATGGGCTTACTTTCTTCTGAATTCATGTTGTCATAAATGAAATAATTTTTCATGGATATATAATAACCTCATATATATATACCACATTATCTTTTCTTTTTGACAATTTCATAGTCTCATATTACTTATAAATCTTGTATATTAGCAGAAATACACACTTGAGTGAGAAGGGATGTCAATGTCCTCTGAAAATACTGATTTAGGTTATTATGCATAATTACCAGGAAATATGTTTACTGGGTCATATTACATATAAATAAGTGTGCCATTCTGTTTGATTTCTAATACTCTTGTGTATTTTAAAGTTCCATACTGCAATGTCTCTTTCTTTGATCTTGGTCACAATTGCTTTGATAGTCAAGGTAGTATGTTTTCCTATGGGAGTTTAAGGATTTTTTCCTTATTTCTGCTAATGATGATATTATAATTTTGATGAGGATTTCATTGAAAATTTATGCAGTTCATGGAACCACAAATCTTTTAAATGGTTTGTACTTTCTTTGATTTTTATTTTCATTCATATTCTAGAAACGTTTAATAGTCCTCTATTGCATTCTTAAGCATTGTTAAATAGGACAACTTATGGTTCTCACTAAATATAAAAATAGTATCTTATAAGGAAGAAAGGGTTTATTTTACGTATACTTTCAGGTTATAGTCCAGCACTGAGGGATGTCAGGTCAGGAACTTAAGCAGAAAGCATGAAGAGATGCTACCTAATGGCTTGCTGCCTCTAGCTGCCTCTCTGAAAGCTTCTTATATACTCAGGATTTCCCAGTGATGGTGCTGCCCACAGTGAATAAGAGCTTCCCATGTCCATCTTTAATACACACAGTCTGACACAGATAGGCAAAAGGCCAAGCCAATGGAGGCAATTTCTCAATTGAGCTTCTCTTTTCTCAGATGATTCCAGATTATATTGATAATCAAAACTAATCAGTACTATGGTTCATAGATATCACAGCTAGATGAGACTGTTGATTATGTCCCTTGCTTAGAAGCCTGCATAATACTTTCTGATATTAAAAAGGTTAGTACACAGGAAGGAGGCTGTAGGCTTAGATTTTTCAAAACCTACTTTAATAGTGGTTTTAAAACTCCTCAATCTCCCTGCTACTCCACCACTCACCAGAGGTTGTGGAAAAGAAAGATTAATAGGTCAAAAGGGAATGTAGGCCTGTTTAGAAATAGCAATTTGAGCAATTCTAATTATTGTTTTTAGGATATCATCACTTTGGTTCACACAGATCAGCAATGGTAGCTTGATCCACTTAGAAATACTATTCACAAATCTGCAGCAGCAGTTGGATCCAGAAAAATCCACAAGGGTCTGCTAGTCAGCCTGAATCTACAGAAGAGGCAAGAAGCTGCTGGAATAACACAAGAAATTCTTTGGTGCATTTCTGTCTACATTCTCTCTGATCATCATTTAACAAATAAAGATGAACAAGAGTGACAAGGCGATACAATGCCTCAAAATTGTCAGCAAAGACAAGCATCGGCAGTGAAGACCAGCATCAGCAAAGCCCAATGAAGGCCAGCAAAGAGTGGCAAAGTGAGCCAATACCACTTGGCATCGTTGTCTGTTGGGTTATATTTATACCCTTTCCAAACATTACTTGTTTTCTCAAGGGTCCACTCTAGCAAAACATCACACACACTTTTTTCAGGCAGCTTCTGAAAAATATCACCGGTGAATTTTCAGAAAAACACCCTCTCATATGTCTACTTCTACAAAAATATACTCTCATAGGAAAGTTTTCATAAGAACATTACATGACACAATTGATTTTCCAAAGAAACCAGAAATTTCTACTTCAGGAAGCTTCCAGGTTTGATCAGCCTTGAAATGTCTGAGTTGTGTGTTTCAATATACATGTCTTCAGAAAATCCCTACTTATTTTCCACCTGAGAGTTAAGCAAGGGCAATAGCTTTTACTGTTCTGGGAGTTATTTGGACTATTTTGAGCAACAATTCAAATGGAGGGTTTCATGGCTGGTATGGTAGTTTGTTAGAGAGTGTAATAACATATATCACAACACACACACACACACACACACACACACACACACACACACATACAAGCACACACACATAGTGTGTGGCACTCATATCTTAGAAGTAACAATTGTCTAATTGGACTTAAGGTCTACTTACCAGAGAATTATAATTCCTAGTGGTAGAAACATAGCCAAGTCCCTGTGGCAGGAGAGCTTACACTATTACTTTACTAGAATAATGGAATTCCTGACTGTGTTATCAATGCTATCTTATACCTTGATCACAGAAGAATCACTTTGGCGTAAATGAGCTTTACTGAAAACCACAATTGCATACATGGAAAGGTTCAGCAGATACATCTTCAACACATCTTCTGTACCCAAGGCTCCAGGAACATCATTGAAGTGGAAGCAGACATATTCTTCAAGGCAGAGAACTGAGATGTCTGACCTGAGATTGTGTTTCCTAGAAATGAATGCTTAAATGAGAAACTTATACACAAAGAATTACAGAAAACTCATGACTGCAGAGAGAGAGAGAGAGAGAGAGGGAGAGAGGAGAGAGAGAGAGAGAGAGAGAGAGAGAGAGAGAGAGAGAGAGAGAGAGAGAATATTAACCTTTCCTAGGTATGTGCCCCTTGAACTTTGTCTAGTGCAAAGTTCAAACAAAAAAGGAGACTCACTATGGTGTGTGTGTGTGTGTGTGTGTGTGTGTGGTTGTTTTGTGTGTAATCAAAGAAAATGGTCATCAATTTTTGAAAGAGACAGGAGATAGATGGGGGTCCAAATGGGAGAGACTGAAGGGTAGAGTCATGGGAGAAATTAAAGGGAAGAAAGAGATGGGGAAATTATGTAATTTTATTTTAATTTAAAATTAAATCAAAACATAACCAGGATAGGGAGGTAATGGTAATTAGTTTGATTTTGTTGTGCAATGCATACACATTTTAGAGCAAAATATTGTAGAGTGTGTATATGTATATATATTTATGTATGTTATATATATATATATATATATATATATATATATATACAGCATGTATGTTCATATACTTAAAATAGAAGTCTTATAAAAACTGTATTTCAAAAACAAAAGTAATGGTGATTTTTTAAATGACTACACATATAATTTATTGCATTATATGTGAAGCTAAAATCCTGCAGCAAAGCACAGGTAGATATTTCAATCCAAAAGATGATTCAGAAATTGATCATGCCTTATTAGTTAAAAAATTTAAACTTGCGTATTACATCAGCTTAGGCCAGATTGTAAACTTGACTTCATTTACACAAACACATACACACACTTGTTTCTCTCTTTGAAGAAATTCTATATTTACCAAATGAGTGTTTTCATAACTAACAGTCATACAGTCTACTCATGTTCCAGGATCTGCAGCAATAATCTTCTTTCTGAAAACCCTGGAAAGATGCTATTGCTTTCCATATTTTATGAAGGAAGAGATGAAGCATATGAATATCAACCCACAGATCAAAGTGTCACAGGAAAAGAGTGACAGAACCTAGAATCTTCAATACAGGTCAACCATCGAATTCCAGACTCACTAGCAACAGCCTAGTTCAGTTTCCAGAGATAACTTCATTTTGAGGGAAATGGCCCCATTAGTAGCCTGTCAGCGCAGCACATGGGAGTGCTGTCCTGTAGTCCTGAATATGTTTGAATAAGGATGTTGTGGTGCAGGAATCCACAGCATCATCTAGTGTTCTTGGCCATTCATAAACCCCTCTATATCTTATTTGTCATTATAGCTCAGGATTGGGACTAAACAGAATATAAAGTCTAAGAAGTCTTGATTTATAAAAGCAATTACAAGAAATAAAAGGTGGCAACACATAGGTAATGTAGTTTGAAAACTGTCACTTGATAGAAGAACTGTGGTCAGAAAAATGAGATACTCAACTTTCCACCAATCAAAATACATGATTCTGATATTTTTTATGGCACCTTAAGAGAATAAATAGGCTTGCTCTCCAAGTGTTGACTAAAATATATCAACTTTGAGACTCTGCAGAAGTGACTAAACAGAACACATATATGTTTTTTAATGGCCTTTTCTCTAATTTCAAATTCTCTTCTCTCAAGGAAAAAATAAAACCTATTAGTGTTGCAAAATAAATAGTTTTTAAAGAATTAAGCAATTTTTAGACTGCTACAATTCAAGTTAGATATTAACTTTAAAATACAATTTTTGATTCCTGTCTCTAGGGGAGAAATATATTATATATATAGAATGTATTATTCTGTTTTTCCTGGCAGTGTTGCTGGGTAGGCATTGTTGTGTACCAGATACTTTATATGGAATGCATAACAGAAGAAAAATGACATATTATATAGCCAGGTAGGTTGATGGTCTGTTTAGCATCAGGTTTTTATGACATAACCTGATATGATGGGTTGTCTGTTAGTTACTATGAACAGTCAAAATGAAGAACAGGCCTCACAGATGGTTGACCTTCTGCATGGGAAATCAGTTCTTCATCATTACTGCCTTTGCTTTCTATTCTTGGTAAACTATTAGACAGCACAATTTCACTTCTCCATAAGCCATCTGCTCTTTCTTCACCAAACTATGGAAATATAAATACTTTTCCTCTTATCTCTTGTGTGTGATTTGCTTCTTTTAATTTAAATCTCCAAGATCCAATGTAATCTTCATGTTCAAGGAGCCTCTGGAACCACAGACATTTTGCATTTTGTTTTGCTTCAGTTATAAATACAGAAAGAAATGCCTAAGTTGCTGCAGTCTGCCATGTTCCATTTTAATATTAATTTTTAAAGCATGGGTAGTTATCTGTAGTAAACATTGCATTGACATAAAAATGAAAACAAAGGTAATAAAGTATCAGAGAAAGTGAAACAACTGGAATGACAGTCTGAATGTGCAAACAGATTAACTGAGTCATAATGATGAACTGGCATCTGGCTCAGTATGTAATTGTTAGGTTCGAAAACAAAACTTTGCCTTTGGCACTTGTGTTTCAGATAAAAAGTTTTCCTTTTATAATGAGATAATAGAAAAACACCATGATTTTCCAAAAGCTAGCTTAATGATATCATCACAGAACTAAATTAGCATGAGAGTTCACACCACAAGAAGTCTCACATCTGTAATTCTCAAAGCATTGGGAGGGGCATCTGCCCATAGACAAGAGCTCCACACCTGGTATCTAGGTTTGTGTGGAGTCTATAATAAGCTGGTCAAAGAGAGAAAAATTTCCAAGTCATTAGAGTTACAAATCTTCATATAATTGGAAAATAACAGTAGTTCTGTAACTTGTTTTGTACTTTTAAAATGAGAGAAAAATGTGTAGCCCAGGCTGGCTTCAAATTTGGTATCCTCCGGCCTCTGCCTCCTTCTGCAAATCCTACCAGCCCGCACCACCAGAAGTAGGAAGACAAAAGTGTGAATGCTTCAATCCTACATAGAAGGGGAACAAAATAATCGCAGGATGTAGAGGGAGAGAGGAGGGGGAGGGGAAAAAAGAGGTCAGGATCAGGTATGGAAAAGTACAGGAAAGAACTACAGAGGGTCAGGAAATTGAATAGAAATATATAGCACTGGGGGATGGGATTGGGGTAGGCACTAGAAAGTCTCAGATAGGAAAGTGAGAGGCTGCCAGGACCCAATGAGATGCCTTTAGCCAAAATACCCAACAAAAGGGAATAGAACCAATAGAGACTACCTCCAGTAGATAAGCACGGCCCCACTGGAGGGATGGGACCATCCACCCATCTCAAAATTTTTAACCCAAAAATGTTCCTGTCTAAAGGAAAAGAAAGGGACAAAAAAGGAATAGAGGCTGAAGGAAAGGCCATCCAGACACCATCCCACCTTGGGATCCATCCCATCTGCAGACACCAAACCCTAACACTATTGCTGATGCCAAGAAACACTTGCTGACAAGAGTCTGGTATGGCTGCTCTTAGAAAGGTTCTGCCAGCACCTGACTAATACAGATTCAGATATTCACAGCTAACCATTCCACCGAGTGCAGGAACCCCAAGGGAAGAGCTAGGGGAAGGACTGAAGGAGTCCAGGGGGATCGCAACCCCATAGGAAAATCAATATCAACTAAATGCACCACCCAGGAACCTCACTACCAATCAAAGAGTTTTCATGGAGGGATCCATGGCTCCAGATCCATTGGTCCTTTGGAGGCTTGATGTACCATCGAAGGGGGATGCTAGAGTGGTGAGGTGAGTGTGGCTGAGTAGGTAGAGGCCCTCACTTTTGTTAGCACATGTTCTGTGAATGTCCATAAATCACAACAGAAAATCCAAGACCTTGGAACTGTGTTCAGCCCTTAGTACATGAAAAAATGTTGAAACTCTGACAAAACTGTAGAAATAAAGTTAATAAGCATAGTAATATTTAGCAATCTATAACAAATACAACCTAATAAAATGTCCAAGCTCTGTGTACAAGGACCACACCTAGAGGAAAGAATGAGACAGTGGCCTAAATCTAAATCAACACAAGAAACCTTGTAGAGTGACATTCATCTAATATGTTTGAGCTCCTTCCATTCAACATCTATTGATCCATTATGATAAATTATTCTAGAACAAAATATTTTACATTAAAGATTGTTATTACAAAGCATTTCTGCCAGTGTTGTGAATATTGAGATATCAATGACACATTAAAGTCATTCCAGGCAATTGGTATAATAATTTTGATTGTAGCTTGCTTTCACCCACTGGTAACTAGAAAATATTATAAATGATAAATGTGAATGAAACTATCACTGAAAAAGTGAAAGATTATTGCATAGGTGCATAATATATTTACTAGCATTAATAAAATAATAGTAATGTGTCAAACTAATAAGATTTACTTTTATACAGCCTGATTCAATAAGCCCATTTTATGGATACTTGGCAGAAATAGAACAGTTAACAAATGGATAAAAAACAGTGCCCAATCATCAAGTTTTAAAGAATAAAATAACAAATTTCTATTAGTGTTCTGGTTTAAACAATAGAATATCTAACAAAGATAACTGAAATATAGTTAGAAACTATAGCTTTCTAAATTTGCTCAAAGGCTACCATTATAACAATAATTGACTCAAAGGTAACAAAATGGGTCGGCAGGCAAAGGTGCTGGATACCGAGACTGACAACCTAAGTACAGTGCTCAGGACCAACACGGTAGAATGAAAGAGCTGACAGATCCGAGCTCCACACTGCACTGCCCTATGTGTCTTCCCACAGTAAATAAAAATAAAAATTTTAAATGTATAAAAATTATTTTTCATGAATAGTAAAGGCAAAATTAGTTCTCAAAAATAATTAATATTTAATTATAATTCATTTATGTATACATAAATGCATGTCAATTATTTACTAAAGAAGAAAATTTAACATTTACAAAAATAAGGTAATTGTTTTTATATATAGCATAGCCAAATATTTAAACAAATAAGAAAATAAGTCCTATTTAATGATAGAAACAGAAAAATAAAACACTGATAAACTATGACTGAAAATATTTTAAGTAATTCTTAGGGTTTTATACAACATTTGCATGGGAACATATAAAGATAGTTTACACTGAAAAAGCTCTATGTGTTCATTTTAAATTAAGTTAAATACATATACATTTTAATCATGTAAAGATTTAAGAAATGAAAGCAAATATGTGATTAACTTTAAATAAAGCACACATAAAAATGAAAACTCTTTATAAATATAAGAATAAACAAAATCTAAAAGTATGTTTGTGAAACATTTTCAAATATATCTCAATAGTTGAAAAAGAAATTACTAAATTAAAAAAAATGTGGTTATAGAATTTGATAAAAGCAATTATACTTCACCTCTGTTGGTTCAGATGCCAGAAAAAATATATACGACCTTAAAGAAATTGTTTAAATATCTGGCTCCATTTTACACTTTGAATCATGAAAAAGTACAATTTTTTAATGCAAATTTGTCCATAGTATCAAAATTAGAATTATTCAATGCATCAGTTATGATGATCCATTTTTGTGCTGGTCATTATGATAGTACTAATGTTAAACTTTTTAAATATTTGTTCAAGCCTACTTGATTGAGAAAAATTTATCAGACATATGAGAAGGGGCCATATGATGTTCTCTGAATAGAATTGGTATATATTTTCTGCCAAAGCATTGTGTAGTGATATTATATTATAAAATCTTATGTTACTCATTAAGAAATAACCATCTCCTGTTGGATAAAGACATCGGAAGTTAATCTTATTACAGGGTTCTGTTAGCTGCACATAACCACATAAAATGACACTTGATATGTGTTCTGAAAGAAATAAACATTCATCTCAAGAGCACAGACTCATCGTTCTCCTTATGTCACATTAGTAATACATTTATATCTACAGTTATATTTATAGAACTCTTGAAATGGTATGTAAAATTCATTTCAAAATATATGTTGACTGTGTACAAGTCAATGTATTTCAACTATTTAACTTGTACAACGGAATAGGTAAATCATTCATAATCTTCCATCATGAAAGTCTTCAATTTAATGTATAGTTGTATTTATACTCTATATAAATATATAATATAAACATATTAATATTTAACGTTAAAATATAACATATGTATTGAATATAATATATTAATGTATAACGTATTATAAAAATAGATTGAAAATGAAAACCAGTCTCTTTCTCCTTCAGTATTTCAAAAGGTCATTAGTAAATAATTCTAGTACCCATGGGAATCTTTGCTTAACATATATTCATGATAAAGCCATTTTTCAACTGAAATATTAAACAATTCTATTTGAAAAATTATATAATTTTGTTTACTGTTTCCAACCTGTACAGATCTTTTCTGATGGACCTGCATATGAAGATCTGAAAAACTGAGGTGACTAAATGTTGGATATTATACAATTTTACTTCAGTTTCAGTAAAGTTTTACACATCAATATTATTCCTGTATAAAGTATTAATCAAGAAGTAGTAAAGTAGTGAAGTCAAGAAGGTTGTGTAATTCAGAAAAACATGTAAACAAATGGCAGTGGTACATACAAATTATTAACAGAGCAACCATTTCCAAAATTTCTAAGAACTAGAATATAAAACACAATGCCTGGAAGTACTTAGATTGGATCTGGAAAAAAGCAAAGCACAGCTGAAGGCCATATCCAGATTCAGATTATATGACCATATTCAATTCTATGCTGTATTATGCACATAACAGAATAAATGGTCTTATAAATTCAATGTCAATAATTTTCACAAAAGGCACAAAATCACACCCAAGAACAACACAGGAAACAACAAACACTTGAAGTAAAAGCCCTCTTTCCTTTTTCTACTGGATCCTCTTCTACATATCCTGAAGGCATTTAATTTTTATTATGTTCACAATTCTTTGGACCATGTTCTGACAATATTCATCAATGTGCATTATAAGGAAAAATTCTTTATGGTAAATGAAGAAAGTGATATTATAACATTAGAAATTTTAAATTTTCTCAGAAATATTAATACTATACTCTTATAAAATGTAAAAAAAAATACTAAAATATTTGAGACAGGTAAATAACAAATCAAGGTATGCCACAAAACTATCAACCCCATTACCAAGCTCTGTCCTTTGGCTCTGAAAGAAGAATTTCAAGCAACTGGCTATAGAAGTTTGATTGGTTGTTCAGTTGTTTAATTCTTTCCTCATTGATTAAATATTTATTGTTATTAAACTGTCCATAACTCACGATTTTAACCTGATTCAGAGCCTCTAATTCTACACTATGGGATGCCTTTGTTTTTTTTTTTTTTTTTACCTTGACCTTTTTTTGCTATGGATATAGGAAGCTGAAGTGGAAATCCCTGGTTTCTTTGGAGACTTGGTTGTGTCATATGATACTTTTCTGGAAACTGTCTTATAAGAGGATGTTTTCTGAGGTAGACATGTTTTGTTTTGTTGGTTTTTTTTCCGGAAGCTGCATGGAAAATAAGAGCATGTGATGTTTTGCTAGAGCAAGGACTAAAGAGGATATATGTTTGGCAAGAATATAAGTATAACCCAGCAGACAGTGGACAATGCTGTAACATTGCCTTGCTTTCCGCTCTTTGCTAGTGTTCATTGGACTTTGTTTACATTAATATTTGACAATGGTATAGCATTGATTCTCCTTTTCTTTTTTTGCTGATCATCATTTGTTGTGACTTCATAGAGAGAAACACAGCAAAGACCTTCTTGTGATATTCTGGCGGTTTCTTGCTGCTTCTGTGTAGACTCGGGCTAATTGGAGGAAGCCCGGGAGTTTTTTCTGGATTAAACTGCTATTGCTGATATTTGAATGGTGTTTACAAATGGATAGAGCTACTGCTGCTGATTCATCTGAACTGAACTGCTGATATCCTAACAATGTAGTTTGAAAACAGCACAAAGAACTACTTCTAAACAGGCCCACATCCTCCTTTTCCCTTTTCACTACCTCTGGTGGATGGTGGACTAGAAGGTAGGCTAAAGAATTTAAGAACCCATATTAAAGTAGGTTTTGAAAAATATAAGGCTACAGAAAATAGTCCTGATTGTGAAAATTAATCAATCTTTTCTACTTAGAAAACAATCTAGGAGTCAAAGAAAGCTTTTGTTAAACTTGTAATTTTTCACTATTATTAGTTCTTTGAGAATTTTATACAATGGATTTTGATCATATTAATACATGTTTCTAACTTTCCCTTGATCTATTGTGCTTGCCTATCTATCCACATTTCTGTCCTTTCCTTACATTTTGTTTTTATTAACCCATCAAAACCAATTTGTGTGATTCAAATATTCTTGAAAAGAATATTCTTCCACTAGAGTGTGATTTACTTGCCAGGGATATATTGCTTAAAGAAAATTGGCTTTCTTCTTTCAACTGCTATCTATTGCCAACAGATCTTTAGTCAAAGAGAGACTTCAAGATAATATAGTGTATCCATCCTGGGATTTTATCTAACTTGAGCGGGTATAGGTTTTATACAGGCCATCACAACTGCCGGGAACTTATATATACAAATGTCTTGTTGTGGATGAAAACATACTTTACTTGTAGTTGTCTCCTGCCTGCATCTTTGAAGCCATTATCCTACTCTTTCCCACAATTATACTTGAGCCTTTCAAGGATGCATTGTGATGTAGACATCTCATTTCATATTCACCATTCCAGAATCTCTAAATCTCTATAACTTAACATGTGTGAGACTGTGTTAAATACCATCTACTTAAAATAGAAACTTTGGGTTGATAGATGAACTAGTCTATGGTCATAATGGTAATATCACAAGGAGATTATTTACTATTTGGCATGGATTAAATAAAGAATCCCTCCAGAGGCTCATAGGTTTGAATGTTGCAATCCAGTTAGTGGAACTTTTAAAGAAAGAATAGGAAGTATGACCTTGTTGGAACATGTATGTAACTGAGGGTAGGCTCTGATAATACATCAATACCCATTCAGACCCAGTCTTACTCTCACTTACTGACTGTGAATCAGTATATAGATCTCTCAGCTTGTCTGCTTCCTGCCATTATGAACATGGACGAACCGTCTAAACCTGTAAACAAGCACCCAAGTAAAAGCTTTTATTTTTTTAAATAAAAGTTGCTTTGGTCATGGTATCTCTTTACAGCAATAAAATAATAGTATGTCAACTTAGCAGAATGATAGTAATTGGTTCTTTCTTAGCGTCTATGATCAGTCTAAAAATAAACACAGTTTCTTTATCTGGTTAATGGATTCAGGTTTGGGTTTTATCTTATTGAGTGGGCTTTTAATTGATCAGAAAGTTGTTGGTTTCTCTCCTGATATCCATGCCACTATTGTATCAAAAAGTTTGTCTTACCAGGACAGTTGTTCTTACATCTCACAGTGTTAACACCTGGCTAAAACTAATATTATTCTTCTTTGGTAGCATATATAACCTTTTCCAGCACTAAAAAGGAATGAAGCTTCTAAATGAGTCCAAGTCAGCTTTATTTCTGCATATTCTATGATTAAAGTATACTGTATATTCACTATACAGTCTTCCCACAAAATTCTGTAGGTCAAAAGCATGGAAATTCCATGCTCTTTCTCCATAACCTCTCCAGCGTGTGCTATCACTTGAGTTTTAACCTTAGTCATTCTGATTTGTGTAAGATGGAAAGTGAGTGTCATTTTTACTTGCATTTCTCTGATGACTAAGGATGTTAAACATTTTTAAGTGCATCTCAGCCATTCAAGATTCCTCAGTTGAGAATTCTTTGTTTAGCTCTGTACCCCATTTTTATTTGGGTTATTTGGTTCTCTGGAGCCTAATTTCTTGAGTTCTTGATATATTTTGAATATTAGCCCTCTATTAGATGTAAGGTTAGTGAAGATCTTTTCCCAGTCTGTAGGTTGCCATTTTATCTTCTTGACAGCGTATTTTACCTTAAAGAGCTTTTCAGTTTTAGGAGGTTCCATTTGTCAATTGTTGATTTTAGAGCCTAAGCAACTGGTAATATGTTAAGGATATTTTCCTCTGTGCCAATGTGTTCAAGGCTAATTTCCATTTTCTATTATATTAGATTCAGTGTATCTGTTTTTATATGGAGATCCTCAATGCACTTGGACTTCAGCTTTCTGCAAGGTGATAAGTACAGATCAATTTGCATTCTTCAACATGCAGACCACTGTTAGACCATCATCATTTGTTGAAGATGCTTTCTTTTATCCACTGTATGGTTTTGGCTTCTTTCTCCCACAGGTGTGCTGGTTTATTTCTGACCCTTCAGTTCTATTCCATTAATAAATCTATCTATATACTAATACCATGGAGTTTTTATCACTAATGCTCTTTAGTACAGCTTGAGGTCAATGATAGTGATTCTCCCAGAAGTTCTTTTATTGTTGAAAAGTGTTTTTGCTATCCATGTTTTTTTCTTATTCCATATAAAGTTAAGAATTGCTCTTTCCATATCTGTGAAGAATTGAGTTGGAATTTTGGTGGGGATTGCATTGAATCTGTAGATTGCTTTTGGTAAGATGGTCAATTTTTACTATGTTAACCTTACCAGTCCTTAAGCATGGGTGATCGTTTCATCTTCTGTGGTCTTCTCAAATTTCTTTCTTCAAGGAATTGAAACTTTTGTCATAGAGCTCTTTCACTTACTTGGTTAGAGTTACACCAAGATATTTTATGTAATTTGTGACTATTGTAAAGTTCTCCCAATTTCTTTCTCAGCCTGTTTATCATTTGTATAGAGGAAGGTTACTGATTTGTTTGAGTTAATTTTATATCCAGGCAATTTGCTGAAGTTATTTATTAGCTATAAAAGTTTTCAAGTAGAATTCTTGTGGTTGCTTATGTATACTAACACATCATTCACAAATTGTGATACTTTGACTTCTTCCTTTCCATTTTGTATCTCATTGACCTCTTTTAGTTGTCTAATTCTTCTAGCTAGAATGTCGGGTACTATATTGAATAAATAAGCAGTGGGTATCCTTGTCTTGTCCCTTATTTTAGTGGGATTGCTTCAAGTTTATCTCCATTTAACTATTGGTTAAGTGGTGTTGGCTATTGGTTTATTGTATATTACTTTTATTATGATATGCATTGAATTCCTGGTCTCACCAAGACTTTTAACATGAAGAAGTTTTCAATTTTGTTGAATGCTTTTTCAGCATCTAATGAGCTGACCATGTGATTTTTTTCCATTGAGTTTGTTTATAAAGAGGATTATGCTGATGGGTTTTCATATACTGAATCATTCTTGCATCCCTAGGATGAAGTCTGCTTTATCATAGTGAAGGATAATTTTCGTTTGTCCTTTGATTGGGCTTGAAAGAATTTTATTGAGCAATTTTGCTTCAATATTCATAAGCAAAATTGTTCTGAATTTCTCTCTCTTTGTTGGGTCTTTGTGTGGTTTAAGTATCAGAGTCACAGTGGCTTCATAGAATGAACTAGGGAGTGTTCCTTCTGTTCTCTTTTGTGGAACAGTTTGAGGAGTATTGATATTCGGTCTTCTTAGAATGTTTGTTAGAATTTTGTTCTAAAAATATCTGGTCCTGAGCTTTTTTGGTTGTAAGACTTTTAATGACTGTTTCTATTTCCTTAGGGGTTTCAGGACTGTTTATGTAGTTTACCTGATCTTAATTTTACATCGATACATGGTCTTTTTCTAGAAAATCATCCATTTCTTCATCTATTGCTGGTTGGATTGCAAACTTGTATAACAACTTTGGAAATCAATCTGACAGTTCCTTAGAAAACTAGAAATAGTTCTACCTAAACATCCAACTATACCTCCTGGGAATGTACCCAAAAGATATTCCACCTTATCACAAGGACACATGTGCTCCACTATGTTCATAGCAGCCTTAATTGTGATAGCCAGACCTGAAAACAACACAGACATCCCTCAACTGAAAAATAGATACAAAAATGTGGTTCATTTACACAATGGAATACAATTCCATCATCATGCATTTTGCAGGCAAATGGGTGGAACTAGAAAATATCATCCTGAGTGCAGTTACTCAGAACCAAAAGGACATACGTGATATGTACTCACTGATAAGTGAATATTTGCCAAAAAGTTCAAATATCCATAATATGAAGCTTATCAAGAAGGAAGACCAAGTGTCTGTAATCTTCAATCACACTTAGAATAGGGAACAAAATAATCATGAGAGGCAGAGTGAGGGAGGGACCTGGGTCAGGGAGGAAAAGGGAGAAAAGAGGACAGGCTCAGAAATGGAGGGGAGACAGGAGTTAAGCCCAGAAGGTCAGGAGAATGATTAGAAATATGCAGCAGTGTGGGGTCAAGGGGGAACCTCTAGAAAGTCCCAGACACCAGGGATGAGCGGCTTTCAGGCCCAGTGGGCTTGACCTTTGCCAAAATGCTCTACAGTGGGGAGATGGAACATAAAAAGAGTACCTCTAGTAGATAGACATGGTCCCAATTTGAGGCATTGGGCTACCCACCCATCTTCAAGATTCTTTACCCAGAAGTGTTCCTGTCTTAAGGAAATGAAGGGACAAAAATGGAGCAGAGACTGAAGGAAAAGGTCATTCAGAGACTGGCCCAACTTAAGGGTCCTTTCCTAGCAAAGGCACCGACCTCCGACACTATTAGTGATGCCATGTTGTGCTTGCAGACAAGAGCCTAGCATGGCTGTCCTTGGAGAGGCTCCATCAGCAGCTGAGTGAGACAGATGCAGATATTTACAGCCAATCATTGAACTGGTGTCAGGATCCCCTATGGAGGAGTGAGGTGAAGGGCTGAAGAAGCTTAAGAGGATTGAAACCCCATAAGAAGGACAACAGTACCATATTACCTGGACCCATCTGAGTTCCAAGAGGCTAATCCACCAACCAAAGAGCATACATGGGCTGGTCCAGACCCTCCCCCCAACACTACATATGAAGCAGAGGACTGCCTTATCTGACCTCATGGGAAAACATGCACTAAATCCTAAAGAAAGCTGATGCCCCAGAGAAGGGAGTGCTAGTGTGGTAGGGTGAGAGTGGGTGGGTGGGATGAGTGGGAGAGAATTCTTTGAGAAGCAAAGGGGATGATGACAAGGTAAAGAACTCATAGAGGGGAGACCAGGAAGGGAGGCAACATTTGGAATGTAAATAAATAAATTAATTAATAAAAATACATTGAAATTAGCCTGTAATATGCTGGGTTCTATGGAAACTTATTGACAAACAACTCCCAAACAATGTGACCGAATTCTATCATCTGTGTGTGTGTGTTGTGTGTGTGTGTGTGTGTGTGTGTGTGTGTGTGTGTTAGTGTGTTAGGAAATATGTGTTTATTTTATAAAGATAATACCTTAGTCATTTCCATATGACTTTTTCAAAAAATTTTTTAATGTTAGTTGCACCCAAATCAGCTGTTTGTAACACTACATTCTGTCTTCCCTCCCTTTAAAGCCTCCTTTCTCCCCACATGATCTCTTGCTACTATTTTGCTTTGAGTATTCTAAATAAAATACATATAGGATAATACTTTAGTTAATATTCAGAAATGAAAGAAAAGTGGAACATTTGGTTTGTTGAGTCTAGGTTATTTCACTCATGATGACCAATTCAAGTTAGATCCATTTGCCTGTGAACTTCATAATTTAGGTACCTTTTTATTCTAGTTGGTGCATGTGTGTGTCTGTATGGGCATATGCACATCTGTGATGGTGTCCATGGAGGCCAGAGTGTCAGATTTTCTGAAGCTGGAATTGCAGGCAATTTTGAGGAGCCTTATTTGTGTGTGGGAATTGAAGTAGGGGCCTCTGCCACCACTTAAACCATTTTTCCAGTGTCTGATTTTGTTTTTTCTTAAGAGTTGAATAATATCTCTGTATAAATGTATGCTTTGTCATTCATCCATCAGTTGATATACATTGATGTTATTTCTGTTTCCTGGCTGTTGTAAATAGAGTATTAATAATCTAGGTAGAGTGTTCTCAAAAAGCTAGATCCACATTATTCATTTATACCCAACAATGCTATATTCTAATATAGTGATACCTGCTAATCAACAGTATCTTTCACCTTGGAAGGAAGTATCCAAACTATTCAAACATTGTCAAGTGCATCTACATTCATCCCTTCATTCTGATAGTGAATTCTTAGACTCCCAAGTGGCACTTGTCGTCCCAGACTATACTTGGCAATTTATTCATTTATTCTATGAATAATCACAACAGCAAGAACAAGAAAATACAGAAATCAAGTCTTTCTCCCTAATCTCTAAAGACATTGTTGAGAGAATCATTGCACATCCTTGAACTAGGTGTCTCTCTTTCTAATTTACCTGGGCTGTACATGTTAAGCAGTACTTAATTCCAAAGGGAACCTCACAGTATTCAAACAGACTACAGAATAAAAGGTGATGGAAATTGTCCTACTCTCTGAATATCCAGTATATATTTAGTCATTTTTAAAATACAAATGATCCTTGCAAGTTTTAGATAACACATTTTCCCTTTTTATAGTGTCTTTAAAGAAGATATGAATACAGCTTTTGAGTTTTAATACATGACTATTGTCCTGGCCAATACTCCTTTTTTTCTTTTTCAATTCTCTTCAATAGAACAAGATTACAGAAGTTCCCTATTTGGTAGTAAGTATAGAGACAAGCATGCTGACTTTTGCCTGGGGAACACAAGGATATTGATCAGTTTTTTGCTGTGTGTAGCACACTGATTCACTGCAGTGATGAACTGAAAATTGAAACACGGTACACAGGAGTTGAAAAATTCTCCAGGTAGTCATTTATTGCATGTGTGATAGGCAGGGAATATACAGAAAATGTAAAACAAATGTTCCCTGTGGTACATGAGAACAGACATTTCTGAAATGACTGTCGTTTAAAAAAACAATTTTTAAATTAGTGTAGAGATTGAACACCTGACTCTTGAAACAGATGGATCATGAATACAGGCATGCCCAGTTCTGTTTAAGTAACTCCAATTCTCCATGCCATCAAAAAGAAAATTATTCTAATAAAGACATACTAAAAATTAGAAGTTCTACATCCTCTCAGCAGGGAAGTAATTAGAACAGACAATTTAAATAACTCTAATAAGGGTCTTTCCCTCACTCACAGCAGAATAACCATGTGATCCACCTGATGGTTTGTTGTCTAGGCAAAGAGATTGAAATCTGTATCGCAAAAGCTGATCTGTTCCTATGCTCGAGTCATGGGTTCAATAATGATGCCGTGAACAAAGGATTCGATAAAGAAGATGGAGAGCACACTTGTAGCAGAATATTATTCAGCCATTCAAGCAATAGAATGTTTTCAACAAAAATGGATGGTGCTGGAGGATTTGTTTTCAGTGAAATGAGTAAATAAAGAAAGATGAATACTGTATGGCCTTCTTTTGTGATGGCTGATGAAGGTATATCAGAAATGCTGGCAAAGATGTCAACAGAAAAGGTAAAGAGCACTATGTTATTTTATGATGTGTTGTTCTGACTTTGGAGTCTTTCATTGGTTTTATGTGTTCTTGCCCTCATTCCTACCAATACTTGTGTTATGTCCTATGGCACTTCAGAGGACACACCCAAACCTCCTTAGCAGCTCTCCCACTCCCTCTTTGTATTGACATTCACCCCTAGTTAATATGTCACACAAATAATCTGAGGAGATATCAGAGAAGATTCTGGCTTACATGTATGTGTGCACGTATTTTGTTTTATTTGGTTTGGTTTCATTTGGTGTCATATAAGCTTTTGTGTATCACAGAACCTGGAAAGATACAGAAGCTTGTATCCAAGAATGTCATCTTGGGAAAGTGAAGTCTGCAACAATATCTTCAGTCCCCAAATCATGTGGCTTGTAATTGCATGGACGAGGATCTTCACACAGTATCTAAGCATTTTACTTTTTACAGTTAGCGTCAGGCCTGATGAGCAAGTGCTGAAGAGGAACCTGGAAAGCTGCTGCTCTAATCCTCTAGCTTGAACCTCAGTTTTGGTCTTTTCTGTCCTACATGCCTTCTCTATTGTCAATAAGTCTAAAGTCTTTCTCCTTTAAAGATAATCACTCTAAGTATTTTATTATCTTCCATAGAAACATAAAATCACCATAGCAACAGACATCTAATCCTTCTTTCCTTTTAGCTAGTTCTTTTCCCATTCTGAAGGAGTGTGCTAGCATAATGTCACAAGAATTCTGATATACAGCCCACATTGAATCCCTTTCTAGCAATCTGTGTCTATATTGCCAGGTGTCCAATATATTTTCCAGCTGCAAGTTCCCAAAGCAGCTGTGCTTTACAAGGCTACACTTTGAATCTCTACTACATGCTATACTGTCAAGGAAAAACACAGCCTAGAAGGCTAGTGTGCACAGAGGTGTATTAATGACTATATATAAGACTGGTAGAAGTGGAGATAAAGACTGGATATTTCATAGAGGTTGATAAATCTGCAACTCTCTCCATGTTATCACAATTTGCAGAACCTTTATATTGCTGTATTAACACAAGTGGACTGCAGACTTTTACAAGAGGGAAGTTATTACTCTTGAAAGTTCTTCTATCCTTTCAGCTACAAACAAGCTTCTATCTAGAACACTAGGCTACTATTGTACAAATACTGCATCTTACTTCTTGAGATGGCAAAATATAAGCCCTGTTGTCTGAAACTTAAACAATCACTTATGCGTATTTGTATGTTCTTTAGATCAGTGCTCAGAAGGCAAAGAAAGACAACTTCACTGGCAAAAAAATATAAATGAGGATTATTATAAAAATCTAAACTGTGAACACACAGTGTATTAATTTGAGACTTGTGAGATTCTGTGTGGAATTAGCTATTTCCAGGCCTACCGAAATACATGAGTGAAAATTTCAGGAGATGTCTATGTATATCCTGAAATATATATAGTAATATTATTAATAATATAAGGATTATATATAATATATATTATATATATATATATATATATATATATATTAAAGATAAGATAAGACAATTAAGTATTTGGATCCCTTGGCTGAAAATATGTTTCAGCATTTAAGGGCACTGGCTGATTTTCAAGAGATCCTGGGTCCTAATTTCCAGAACCCACATGGAGGCTTACATCCGCCTACAATGGTAGTCCCATGGAATCAGATTCGGACACACTCTTCTGGTGCATATGCACAGACAAAATCCCATATATATAAAAATATATTTTTTAAAAGTAAATAAATCTTATAAAATAACTCAGATGCCAAATAATGAAGGCTTAGGTCATGTAGATAGCCAATTATTTTTTCTAGCTGCTTCTTTTTCTAGGAATTGATAGAGATCCAGATGAAGTAGTAAAAAAACAAACAAACAAACAAATAATGGCTGTCGATGTTAAGAGCAATACTGGCTCTATAGCATGATCTCTTAATTCTTACCTATTAAGACTTTTGTAGAGATGTCATTTCCTGTTTCATTGTGTTTCCTTCCTGCCTCTTACAGGAACGTACAGACTGACAGACTACTAATGTACTACTCACTGTGTACAAACATACTCTGAATCCCACTTCTGATTTTAAGCATTTTGACCTATTTCTTTCCTTAGGGACCTGAGCCCACTGCAGCTTAACATCATCTAGTGTCTCCTGTGAGCTCTGCATCTCTGTTTCTTTCCTGAGGGCTTCTCAGAAAACACAGACACTGGTAAAAATTAAATAAAATATAAAACTTGCAGTAGTACTGACATCCCAGGTACCAAAATTCACCCAGAGAGAGATGGCTGATAATGTATAAATGGTCCTTTACATGACTTACCCAAATAATTCTGTGAGATGTTTATATATTCACTTGGTCCCTAAAGTACAGAATTTCCTTTTCATAATGTCTTTTGATATCAAGGTCTACATTATAAATTTTAAAGTGGAACTACGTCTGATAGCCATACTTAGGAGTCCCTGAGGACCAGGTATATCTCTTTGGCAGGCAACCTTTTGATATTTCTGTAGCTTAAATGGACAACACATTTCTTCCTTACTATGGTGAACATTGTATTTGATGAAGTACTTCCATGGCCTTCTTTTGCTATTCTATACTTTCTTCATACATCTGTCATATTCGGATGACTTCTCAGAAAGCTTAGCTATCTCAAGGCAAGAGGCTCCAAGCTTTCCTAATTATGCCTATTTATTGCTCTGTACTCCTTTTATCACTGCATCATAACGAACACTCATTGAGTTCAAAGGCAACTTTCCGACATGGATGAACAAAAGCAGGAAGTATTGTGAAGGGAAAATCAAGCACATGCCACTGTACTATCCCCATTTTTCTGTTTTTCTGGTAATATCAATGGTATTTTATCCTGTGAACAGAACAGATGAAAACAAAACAGCCCCAAAGGCAACTAAAACATTCTTTGGAAAATTGAACCCAATAAACAATTAAAAATTAACTCTATTAAGGAATCATTGATTTAACTAGTAACAGAAATTATATTTGTTTAGTGACAAGTTTTACATCTGTAACATTCTGAGCAAAATATATTATCTAATAAAAATTTAAAAGCAGTGGATAGTATTGCAAAGTTTTACTGTTTTCAGTATAATGCTAATGCTTGTAAACGATATTGAATTTTATCCTACCATATAAACTAAAAAGATTCCATAATTTTTCTGTTTTCTAATTATTATTATTAATCATTTTATTCATTTACATTTCAAATGATATGCCCCTTCCCGGTTTCCTCTCCACAAAACATCCCATTCCATTCATGCCCCCTTCTGCCTACCCTGAGGGTGCACCTCCACTCACTCACTCACTCCTGCATCACTGCTCTAGCATCCCCCTATGCTGAGACATCAAGCCTCCACAGGACCAAGGGCCTCCCCTCCCATTGACTCCAGATAAGGGAATCCTCTACTACATATGTATCTGGAGCCATAGGTCTCTCCATGATTGGTGGTTTAGTCCCAGAAACTAAATTTTAATGTTTTTATTCTTTAGTTTAAGTGCTCTTTTTCACAATGTCTTCTTCATGTGTCATTCCTAGGATATATAGCATTGTGTAGTTTTGTATTACAGATGTCCTAAAAGACAAGGTGATTCATGAAACCAAAATATATCTGAAATATGAACTCCTTAAATCTATAATATTCCAACTTTATAATAATATTCTTTCCAATTGTTCAACTATTATGGAGTGTTGTATGACAAACATGACATGAACATTGTACTCTTGGACTCTTGGCAAATATGACTACTCAAAGGAGACTGTCTAAGATGACATGCAATATTCATCCCATATAAATGGGAGGAGAGACTCGGGAGGCCCATATCTCCATGAATATGTACAGACAGTGAACTATTGTTGGGCGAAAATGTATCCATGGTGGAGCAGCTGCTTATAACTTGTCCATGCTCCTGTAAGAAACATTACATAAAACTATTGTTCACTAATCTAGAGTTGAATGGAATCTTTCCTTTGGTCCTTAGTCTGTCTCTGTATTAATGCCCCCCATCTGGTCTGAATATATAGTTCCTTTCCCCAGGAAAAATATCACAGAATAACAACTCACAAATTTCTGCTTAAGGTACATATTACATGTAGAGATTTTCTGGGTTATGCATGTCTGTGTGCTTTAGTTTAGTAAGCAAGCATTAATTTGTTCCTCCTAACTCTCTTGTTTTGATACATGATATAGATATTTGATTCTTGCTCGTTTTCTGGAAGTAAATATTTATTTCTGTCTTGCTATACTATAAAAAATAAATAAAAATAAATACAATCCTAAACATATAAATATTTAAAAATTATTTTTTGAATCCCTAAGCCCTTGTATAACAGAATGTTACTATTGTTTGACATATGATCTATAAATAGATAAAGTAATTATGAAAATGTGAGAATTCGCTATGACTCAATGAAATGGATGTATTTGTAAGAAGAGATCAGTACAGAGAGAAACAATGAGAAAGAGAGGGGCAGAAAACATTAGAAAAGGTGTAATATTAATTATTGCAGAATTTGTACATATTAATATATTTTTACTTATTTATTAATACATTTATTTTATATATTCAGGTAAATAATAATTTCTAACATGTCATTAAACTTCTGAAAAAATATTTTCTCTTAATGTATGCATATGACTGTTTTGCTTGTATGTATGTAAATGTGTCACATGTGATGGTGATTGACATGGAGGCTAGAAGAGGGAGCTATATTCCTTAGAATTGAAGTATGTGATAGTCATGGGAAACCATCTGAGTATTGGAAAATGAAAATGGGTTCTCTTCTGAGACCATGTTTTTTTTACAGCTGAGGTATCTCTCCAGCCCCAGTAGTAGTTTCTTTAGCTGTCTGTGGGAAACTTGTGTTTGTGTTCTTAAGTGCTACCCAATGAAGGTAAAGTCTGCTAGATATTATTTGAATTACCTCCCAGGTCTGTTGGGGGAGTGTAGCTATTTGATGCTAATATATAGAAACCTGGTTAAGGGTAAGCTAGTTGTAATGTGTCTACACAAGTCTACAAGTTAACTGGGGATTGCCAGATTAAAATCAGTCTGATCTTGTCTTCACTGGTGCTTGTATACCCACTTATGTAACTAGTTTAATCCCTCCCTTCAGACAATGAAGGCTTTTACTTTCCCTATGTTGCAGTTACTGTATTTTTAGCACTTACTGGTGTGTAGGATGAGTTTAAGAAGTACACCCTAAGCAAATAAACAATAATTTGTTAAATATAATATATATATCTGTATAAGCCCTTCAGTACCCTGATGATATATTCTAAAACAGCTATCAAGTTCCTATTTAACTTAAAGCTTATTATAGAGGATATGCAAACAACCTAAAAGAATTTGTTATAGAATATGATAATTTTTACCAAGAAATTAAGTAAATAGTTTGTTATTGACAAATAACAATGTAGTATCTACTTCATAGGATAGAAAGAGGTCATTCTGGAAACTCCTAGGACTGATATACAGATACTAGGAATAAACATCCATAGGATGTTTTGAAAGGCTATTAGAGCAGGGTATCATATCAGGATAAAAGAGTGTAAAGGAGATATTTGAGGGACTAAATAACTGTTTTCTGATAAGCAATATGACTGTAGGAAATAGTGAAGGCATTAGAGGTCAGATCAAGTGATGCGTGGTATTAACTCTGAAGAAAATGGCTTTTATTAGAGTGAATGAAGCATTAAGCTGAACAAGAAGCAATGAAGACATCGGTAGATTGCCATTGCGATGTGGAAGTTGATTTAAAGTGATGATGGGCAAAATAGATCATAATACTGTTTGCATTTCTTCTGTGAGCCAACCTTGCACTGATTAGAAGTGTTCTTGCTGCCAGGCGGTGGTGGCACACGCCTTTAATCCCAGCACTTGGGAGGCAGAGGGAGGTGGATTTCTGAGTTCGAGGCCAGCATGGTCTACAGAGTGAGTTCCAGGACAGCCAGAGCTACACAGAAAAACCCTGTCTTGAGAAAACCTTAAAATAAAAAAGAAATGTTCTTGCTTTCATTTATGAACATGATGTTACTTAACTGTTTTCAAGTACAACCACATTTATAGCCTCACATTATAATGAATTTTTGGTCTATCAGTTATTGAATAGATATCATTAACCATTTTATATTAGAAACTGAAATATTCATGATTATTCAAAGTCTTGATTTCCTGTAAACAATTTCATACATTTCAGAAATTTCATATATTTATACATATATATGTAAAATACATGTATACCTACATATATATAGATGTATATGAGATATACACATATTGCATATATATCTCCATTATAAGGATATAGGTAATCAAGAAGCACTCAATATATTCATTTAAAGCTTCTTGAAATAAATTTTATATATAATATATTATAATAAATTTTAATATATTATAAATAACACCGTTATAGATTATACTTGATAATAAAATTGAATGATTTTGTGCCATGCACTTATATTTTGATTGCATTTTCTGTTAGACATTTCTCTTCTTTACCTTCTGAACAAGGACACAGTACATTACCTAAATGTACTGACATGCTTCAAAAAAGACTTCAACATTCATGGAGAGACCAACACATCACTACTGGTGTCTAGAGGACAAAATCCTCTGAGTTGGTAATCACCTTTTCTTGCTCTGATGAAATTCTTGGCTAGTTTTACTGTTTTTTCCTTCCTAGTAATGCTACTATTAGCAGACAATTAAAAGTTTTAGGTTCTTCTGGTACAAAGGAAATTGTTCCAAAGCCAACTGAATATCAAAATATTCCTAGGATGCAAACTAAATTAAGCTTCAGGCATGAAAATGACTTTGGTCTAGGACAGGGAAGTAGGCTCAGATATTTTGGTCATCCTGATAAGCTCTTAGAAACAATGATCACTGGACTTTGTTTATTGCCTTGCTTGTTCTTTGACTATTTGTGTTTATTGTCTTGGTTGTTCCTTGACTATTTGTATTGCTATTGTATTGCTAGTTCATCAACCTAGAACTAGCATGTAATTAAAATAGAGTGAAAGGTACATTGTAGATTTTTTCCATTGTGAATACATTTAATGAATATGCATTAAAAATTAAAAAAAAAGGAAGAAAGGAAACTGAATGCCAAAATATGTTGGCAAAAGGGATATAACTGTCTCCATCCAAAATATTTTCCAAGATTCAACCCAAATTTGTGTTCATTTTAACTTAACCACATCTATGATGTATTTACAAATATGTGCACACTGAGAGGCAATAGCGCAATAAATACATGTTCATTTAAATGAGACTACATTTACAAAGTATTTATAAGTATGAAGCACCCTAAGGTGCAAAAGCACATCAACTCTGAAACTAAATTTGTATGGATAATCATACTAAAAATGTGATATATCCATTTAAGTGTTTGCAGCAAATACATTCTTATATTTAACACAAATAAGAAATTATTGCATGATTAAATGCCTCTTAAAATGTATTCATGTGGTCATATACTTGGAAAAGGTATCTAGTGACATTCTCACAAACAACCCTATAGCAACATATAGTTTAAGTCTGGGAACTAAGTGTTTTAATGCATGCAGTGAGGTTGAGCATTACAGGGTTCTGACATCTTAAAAGCAGGTTGTGTTCTCATCATGGGGATATGGACATAAACAAACGTGTTCAAAAATAATGTCTGCTCTGAAAACACAAGCTTTCATTTTGTGGGTGTTTATTCTGAACAGCATGCTTTTTAGAAGTGATTAGGATCACGGCAAATTGTACTGAGTGTGTCGCGTGGGATACAGGGCAATAACAGCTGTCAAGAGTTGCTCACTAAAAGTTAAATGGCATTCCAAAAGGATAAAATAAAAACCTCCCTCTCTCTCACCTCTCTCTCTGTCTCTGTCTCTGTCTCTGTCTCTCTCTCTCTCTGTCTCTGTCTCTGTCTCTCTCTCTGTCTCTCTCTCTCTGTCTCTCTCTGTCTCTCTCTCTCTCTGTCTCTCCTCTCTCTCTCTCTCTCTCTCTCTCTCTCTCTCTCTCTCTCTCTCCCCGGTTCCTCCATACAACACATACAAGTAAGAAAGAAATGAGAAATATCATACTTTTTCCCTAACCCTTATTTTTGGTTTTATATTTTAAAGGGTCACTCAACATGTACAATGCATGATGATGGTGGTGGTGGTGGTGTGTATGTGTTTGTGTGTGTGTGTGTTTGCACACTTAAGTGAATATGTGTCCCAGTATCTTGTGCAGATGATAGGACAGTTTCAGATATCAGTAAGTTCTCACTTACCTCCTTGTTTGATCAAGGATTCTTCACTGCTTGCCACTGAGTGTGCCAGGGTAGTGCCTCAAGGGCACTGAAATTTTATGTGAATTCTGTGATTCCAATTCAAAACCTTGGGCTGCAAATGCTTTATTGACTGAGCCATTTTCCAGCCTTAAATTCTCCTTGATACTCTGATAATCACCCAATTTCTGAGAAGGTTTCTGATCTCCGAATGTCATCCTCACCATGGAGGCCAATCTACTTATTTCATCCATTAATGCTGTCTTCAATTCCATGTTATTTATGATGCATCATGTTCAAGACAAAATGCTATTAAAGATTCAGAAATCATCAGTCAATGAAACTCCTTCAGTTGCCATAATTCTTTTCAATGTCAATATATATCCACAAATGTTTTCTTTGCTTAAAAATATGAATGGTATATTTTAAAGATTGCTCAGTGGTTAAGAGTAGGTGCAGCTGTTCTACAGAACTAGAGTCCATTTCCCAGCACACATGCCATGTGGCTCAGAACTCTATGTACACATGTATATAATGGGATTTATTAAGTCCATACTTCTAAACACAACACATTTCTTTTTCTGTCAGCTCCACCCCTTTTCTCCCAATATGCTTTTTGTTTTGTATTTTAAACATACTGAGTTTACTTAGTGCTTTCTGAATGTGCATGGGGGTGGGAGAACTTCTATTGGAGTACAAGTGGCCACATCTCCGAATAAAATCAACTCTCCCTCCTACACCAGCTATCAATTGCCCACAGCTCAACTACAGGTAATAATTTTAAGCCTTTTCTCCATCAATGTATGGATTTTGCATGGTTTGATCTTATTTTTATATTATACACAGTTATGGCCTTTGTTCTTCTGTGTAAGGGTGCTGTAATGTCAGGCAAATGGTATCTCACAGAAAAGTTTATTACTCATAGATCAGAGATTCTTTCAGCCTTCATCAGAAAATTTGCTTTTTTGCAGCAGATGCCAGTTAATACAGAGACTCAAAGCTGGTCAATGTGCAGGGAGAAAGACTGTGCATGCTCAGCTCTGAATGTGATATCTCTGTCACAATCTCATCTCTCATGGCTCAAGGATTATCAGGAAAAAAGAAGGCAGTAGAATTGTAAAAAATGTATTCTTAATCCTCTGGGAACAAAAAAGGTGTTTTCTGTATGCTAGTGGTTCTCAACTTTCTTAATGTAGTATCCCTTTAATACAATAACTCATATTGTAGTGATCCCCAATCATAAAATTTTATTCATTGCTACATCATAATTGTAATTTTGTTAGTGTTACAAATTGTAACATAAATACCTGTGTTTTACAATGGTTTTATCTAACCCCTGTGAAAGGGTCATTCAACCCTGAAAGGGATCATAACCCACAGATTGAGAAGCACTGCTATATACACTCTGGTTAATATATTATTCAGTTCATGTTCTTTCAGAGTCTGCAAACAACAATGCACAACACAAAGTCACACCATACACACACACACTTTGAAAGAAAATATGAATTTACATAAGCATATACACATATATAGAGAGATTAATTCACATATATACACATATATGTATATATGTTTGTATACACCACACACACAGATGTGTATACATATACATATGAAATATACACAAACATATGAAAATGAGAGTGTCCAATTTAAGCATTCAAAATACTGTGAAGACATTTAGGTATCAGAAAATTTGTCACAATATGTC
This sequence comes from Mastomys natalensis, assembly GCA_021653895.1. Taxonomy (NCBI): domain Eukaryota; kingdom Metazoa; phylum Chordata; class Mammalia; order Rodentia; family Muridae; genus Mastomys; species Mastomys natalensis. Next base: position 894,153 of record JAJTUV010001256.1, read on the forward strand.
TCTACTGTTTATCTATGACCTTTAGTAATCAAGTCTTTCAATATTTGTCAATAAGCAGTGTGTGTGTGTGTGTGTGTGTGTGTGTTGTGCTGTAAGAGAGTGAGAACCTGAATTTGAGAGGAGGATTTGAAGAGGTATAAAGGTGAAGTGATAACTATGAAAAAAACTATACTACTTATGTATGAAAATCTAAAAAACAATAAAAAGAAATATATAAATTTATAAGACCTATATAGATATGTAATATAATTTTATTAGGCCAAAAATAAAATTTATTAAGAGTATTATTTTATTCTGACACATAAAAATTTTAATAAGTTAATTCATATAAGCTATTTAAAGGTCCAATAAGTTTTTGAAAGTGTGTTCACACAGCATCATGTGCTAACTTTGAAATAAATAATGTAGAGCTTATAAGAAAGCACTATAAATGTATTTAATTATTAGGATTCAGAGAATTCATTTTAAGCAAATTTTAGTTTTTCATTCTTTTCAAGAAATCCCATAGGCTGTTTTATCTTGGAGTAACTGATCTTACTGTGCATTTCTACTAACGTCTACATCTCAAATAATAAATTTAATGGGGCAAAGATGTCACCATAGGAAATAAAATTTGTCCTATCACAGTTAGAAAAGATACGTTGATTTGTTCACTTTCCTTTGAGACTCATCAAAACAAGAGTGACTGATAGATGAAGATTGGAGACAAATAGCTGTCTGAGGAAAGCGATTATAGTAAAATATTAAGAGCAGGATATCTAAAGTGGTTAATTAATACCCATCCTAAAATTCTTTAAGTATGCTTTAAGAATGACGGTTTCCAGTATAAGTACTGTGGGACACTTAGTTACCAGAAAGCCTGTCTGTAAAATGTGTGTCTGCTGCTTTTCATGACCTTCAGTAACTATGTCTTCCAACATTTAGCAATAACCAGGGTGTAGGCATCCCTGTCTCAAAGCCTTGTGTTGCTGTCACAATGTCCTTGCTAGTCTCAGCAGCATCTCTGTTTGATATGTTGATCCTTCTGGTTTTGAACACTGCCTTCTCATAGTGCTGAGTTGCTTATTTTGCCTGTTGATACTGATTTTTTTTTTTCTGTAGCTGCACTACATTAAACTCTGCTCTTTCCAGCAAACTGGCTTCAACATGAAAGCATAGTGTAATTGGATCACTGGTGCTGCAGGCAAGCATTATATAGAGTTCCGATGGGCCAAGGGAAATACAAATTCAAAAATTTTACTACAGCTATTTGTCATTCTATAAAGAGCTGTTTCCAAACCAAAACATATAATTTAGAAAACAATAATGACATATTAGACAAAGTATTTTAATAACTACTCACTAAGTAGCTGTCTCTCAAGGAGTCTAATATTTCCACACACCCTTCTGCAGCTATTTTATGTAAATTGGTTTTCACTAATTTTAGGGTAGATGGTTCAGACAGTAGTAGATTAGTTTAATTATTGTTATTTGTTGCTACTATTCTTTTAATTCTTACTGTGATTAAACATTTATTAAGACTCTACCATATGGTGGCTACCTCCTCCAACTAATCAGATGTTTTGATGTGTGTTAGTGACAGATTGTGTTTCCTTCTGTGTTTGATGCTGTTTCTCGTTTTCCATTTAAACACCACCCTGTGTTTGGCACTCTTAATTTCTCATTATTCTCTAAAACTGTAATCAGAGAAGTATGACGAAAAAAGCTTCCAAACAGGAGTGAGAAGATGCAATTTCTAGAAAGTAATTAGGAGTTTTGTACTATGCCTGGGTGGAGGCTTTTGAATATGACTCAAATACTTCTGTTATTTTTCATTTCGCTTCTAAATTGAGATGACTCACATAGATTGAATATAATACTACCTTCATTATGGCTAAACCTTTTATTACGTGAAACAATTGTCAAATATTGAGAAAAAATAAAATGATACACAAATTTGATCCATACAATTATTTAATTGGTAATGCTTTAATTTTAATGGTGATTTTTGCTTTATATAATTTTCTGTTATTTTTGTGTTATTGTTACAAAGCATATTGGTAAATATGGTATGTTGGTAAATATGGTTATAAAGCATATTGGTAAATATGGAAGGGAACTCACTATCCCTTCCCCCCTCCTCCTGCCTCCACGTTGGTGTACCCCCACCCACCCTCCCCCGTACCTCATCTCCCCACCCTCGAATATCCCCCCCCCATGACTTCCAGCCTTCATGGGACCAAGGATCTCTTCCCACTTATATATAGCTCCCTTGCATATATAGCTGGAGCCATGGGTCCCTCCCAAATTGTGTTATTGTTATAAAGCATATTGGTAAATATTTAGTTTAAAACTAGTATTTATTTATCAGTTTTTACATTTTATTTGGGTAGTCATCTGAAGTTAGATACATGTCAAGAGAGCCTGTAATTAGAATGTTAATTCTATAGAAGAGTTTTTCTCTGCTCTCTTCCATTACAAACTGGAAGAAGGCTAAAAATAAGACGCTAAAGGATTCATTTTACCATCAATTCAAGCCATGGAATGATCTCTACACTGGAAGACAAGAAAGCAAAATACAGATATCTCTCCACCTACATAGAGGTTGCTCTGATAAAGGATGTCTAATGTAAGTATGTATTGGGCTCTGAAGTTTACTGAAGACGAAAAGGAAGGGTTGGATAACAAAAGTAGCTACTATTAATAATTTTGTTGTTGTTGCATGCATTTACTAGCAAATTCAGTAATTAAATTTTTATTTACAGCTGAATAGTATCCCATAATGTACATGTACCATATAGTCTTTAGGTTGTTTCAACTTCCTAGCTATTGTGAGTTGAATAGCAGTGAATACGGCTGAGCAAGTGTCTAGAATAAGGCATTGAGTCCTTCAGGCACAGACCTGGGAGGATAAACCTGAAGCATGTGGTAGCTCTTCATTTAGCTTTTTTTTTTTTATTGGAAATTTTTTTTTACATTTCAGATGTTCTCTCCTTACCCCATTTCCCCCCTCCCTCCCAGGAACTCACTATCCCTTCCCCCCTCCTCCTGCCTCCACGTTGGTGTACCCCCACCCACCCCCCCGTACCTCACCTCCCCACCCTTGAATACCCCCCCACGACGTCCAGCCTTCATGGGACCAAGGATCTCTTCCCACTTATATATAGCTCCCTAGTATAATAGCTGGAGCCATGGGTCCCTCCTAAGCCTCCCAGGCTGGTGGTTTAGACCCTGGGGCTCTGGTTGGTTGGGATTGTTGCTTTCCTCATGGTGTTGTGAATCTCTCAACTCCTTCAGCCTTCACTCTATCTTCTCCATTGGAACCCCATGATCAGTTTAATGGTTAGCTGTGAGCATCTGCCTCTAAGTATGTCAGACTCTTGCAGACTCTAAGGAGACAGTATATCAGGCTCCTGTCAGCATGTACATCCTGACATCCACATCAACCTCTACCTTTGGTGACTGCACATAGGATGGATATCCAGGTGGAATGGTCTGTAGATGGTTCCTCCTTCAGTTTCTGTCCTGCACTGTGTCTCCATATTTGCTCCCTTGAGTATTTTGTTACTCCTTCTAAGAAGGACTGAAGCCCCCCCTACTTGGTCATCATTCTTCATGAGCTTTATGTGGTCTGTGAGTTGAATCTTGGGTATTTCAGGCTTCTGGGCTAAAATCCAATAATCAGTGAGTGAATACCATGTATGTTCTTTTGTGATTGGGTTACTTCACTCAGGATGATATTTTCTAGTTCCATCCATTTATATAAGAATTTATCAAATTCATTGTTTTTAATAGCTGAGTAATATTCCATTGTATAAATGTACCACATTTTTTGTATCCATTCCTCTGTTGAAGGGCATCTGGTTCTTTCCAGTTTCTGGCTATTATAAATAAAGCTGCTATGAACATAGTGGAGCATATTCCTTGTTATGTGTTAGAGCATCAGGGGTTGGGTTTAGCTCATGGTAGAGCACTTGCTAGCAAGCCAAGGCCCTGGTTCGTCCTCACTCTGAAAAAAAAAAAAGAAAAATGTGTTAGGCTCTTCTGGATATTACCCAGGAGTGTATAGCTGGGTCCTCAGGTAGTGATATGTCCAATTTCTGAGGAACCGCCAGACTGTTTTCCATAGTGGTTGCACCATCTTGCAATCCCACCAACAATGGAGGAGTGTTCCTCTTTCTCCACATCCTCGCCAGCATCTGTTATCATCTGAGTTTTTTATTTTAGCCATTCTGACTGGTGTGAAGTGGAATCTCAGGTTGTTTTGATTTGCATTTCCGATGACCAAGGATGTGAACATTTCTTAGGTGCTTCTCAGCATCGCATTTCTCAGTAGAGAATTCTTGTTTAGCTCCATAGCCACATTTTAATAGGTATTGTGCTGAGTCTATTCCATCATGATCAAGTGGGCTTTATCCAGGAATGCAGGGATGGTTCAATATTCGGAAATCCATCAATGTAATCCACTATATAAACAAACTCAAAGAAAAAAAACCACATGATCATCTCACTAGATGCTGAGAAAGCATTTGACAAAATTCAACATCCCTTCATGGTAAAAGTCTTGGAAAGATCAGGAATTCAAGGCCCATACCTAAACATAGTAAAAGCAATATACAGCAAACCAATAGCCAACATCAAACTAAATGGAGAGAAACTTGAAGCATTCCCACTAAGATCAGGGACTAGACACAGCTGCCCACTCTCTCCCTACCTATTCAATATAGTACTGGAAGTCCTAGCCAGAGCAATTAGACAACAAAAAGAAATCAAAGGAATACAAATAGGAAAGGAAGAAGTCAAAATATCACTATTTGCGATGATATGATAGTATACTTAAGTGACCCCAAAAACTCCACCAGAGAACACCTAAACCTGATAAACAACTTCAGCAAGGTGGCAGGTTATAAAATCAACTCGAACAAATCAGTAGCCTTCCTCAACATGAAAGATAAACAGGCTGAAAAAGAAATTAGGGAAATGACACCCTTCACAATAGTCACAAACAATATAAAATAGCCTGGGTGAATCTAACCAAGCAAGTGAAAGACCTGTATGACAAGAACTTCAAGTCTCCGAAGAAAGAAATTGAAGAAGATCTCAGGAAATGGAAAGATCTCCCATGCTCATGGATTGGCAGGATTAATATAGTAAAAATGGCCATCTTGCCAAAAGCAATCTACAGATTCAATGCAATCCCCATTAAAATACCAACTCAATTCTTTACAGAACTAGAAAGAGAAATTCTCAAATTTATTTGGAACAAAAAACCCAGGATAGCGAAAACCATTCTCAACAACAAAAGAACTTCTGGAGGAATCGCCATCCCTGACCTCAAGCTTTACTACAGAGCAATAGTGATAAAAAACGGCCTGGTATTGGTACAGAGACAGGCAGGAAGATCAGTGGAATAGAGTTGAAGACCCAGAAATGAACCCACACAACTATGGTCATTTAATCTTTGACAAAGGAGCTAAAACCATCCAGTGGAACAAGGACAGCATTTTCAACAAATGTGCTGGTTCAACTGGAGGACAGCATGCAGAAGAATGCAAATCGATCCTATTCTTATCTCCTTGTAAAAGCTCAAGTCCAAGTAGATAAAGGACCTCCACATAAAACCAGACACAATGAAACTAATAGAAGAGAAGGTGGGGAAGACCCTCGAATACCTAGGCACAGGGGAAAAGTTCCTGAACAGAACACCAATGGCCTATGCTCTAAGATCAGAATTGACAAGTGGACTTCATAAAATTGCAAAGTTTCTGTAGGCAAAGGACACTGTCAATAGGACAAAACGGCAACCAACAGATTGGAAAAGATTTTACCAATTCCACATCGATAAGACTAATATCCAATATATACAAAGAACTCAAGAAATTAGATTCTTTTAGCTTTTAATGAATGATTCTCCACACTGATTTCCATAGTAACTACACCAGTTTCAACACTGCCGAGAGTGTATAAGGATACTCTTAAGCATACCATTACCAATATGTTTTTTTTTTTCAGTTTTTTGTATTCTTTCAGCATTCTATAACAGTTATGCAATGCTACCCTTTTACTGAATTTTATATTTATTTTAAGGATATTTTTTAAATATTTGACTCCACATACATCAGAAACGGAGATGAACTTACAATGTAGTTCCTTCATTGTTGAAGGCTTATCTCATTTTTTTGATTGATTAATTGATTTATTTTGTTTTTTAATTTTATTTTTTTGCTTATCACTTTATAACCTCCCAGTCACCCCTCCACAATCCTTCCCCATCTCTTTTTTCTGAGTACCCTCTCCTCCTGTATCCCCATCCTGCCACTTTAAGTCTCTGGGAGGCTAGGTGCTTCCTCTCCCACTGAGGCCAGATAGGCACCCAGCTAGAAGACCATACCCCATATACAGGCTGCAGGTTTTGGGATAGCCCCCACTCCAGATGTTTGAGACCTACATGAAAACCAAGCTGAACATTTGCAACATATGTTCAGGGAAGGCCTTATCTCATTAATTAATTAAAACAAATCCAAGAATAAACATTTTTTCTTCTAAGATGAAGATTCCACATAAACTACACTTAGACAGAATGTCATTGAGGTTGATGACATCGAGACCATGCAGACTATCACATGTAACCTGGAGTTTGTCTGCTCAGAGTAATGCTTCCTAGGAGCTAATCTGGGTAGATATAAACAATAATTAAAATTTAATAGCAATAAATAAATATTCATAAAATTAGATCAAAATTATTGACTTACGTTGAAAAATTTACTTTTGCTCTGACATTCTGCCTTTATTGATTTTCATTAATAAATTTTCTTTGAAAACGTCAGAGGTGTAACAAGGCATTCTGATTGCTCTTACCTGTCCGGTCTGTTACTTATCTCCCTCCCACCTCTGTCAACCTACCCTCTCTCACTACAGATCCCCTTTCCATGCTCATTTCTTTTTGCTTTGTTTTGTGACTTACCAAATGTAACCTGGACCATCTGTATAGTACAGACACAGTGTTATCAAATGAAAGACAAAATGAGTACTAAACTTTGTAACCAACAAGACAAAAATTTTTGTTGAATATTTCCTGAATAAGTAGCTAGATGACATGTATTGCAAAGACACTTGGTAAAATACCAAAGATGTGGCCCATGAAAGAAATTTTTTATGGTCTGAGAAGCTTTGTCATTTATAATTTCTGCTCAGAAAAAAAAAAAAAAAAAAAAAAAAAAAGTTTGAACAAATAAACAACCTCAACACCAACAAAACTAAGATATTAGCATGGAGAACACAATTGTTAAAAGACATACTCTTATTCCAAATATATGAATAAATTACAAGTTTAGCAAACTAAGACAATAAAATAAGTTGAAACAGTGGACAAAATACTGATTAGCTGTTCAAGAAGGAGAATGTGAATCATGGAATCACATCATAACATGCTCAGTAAGCAGAGTTCATGTATTTCAGATACAATGGCAGTGTTATACTACTCCAGACCTATTAGAATGTCCAATCCAGAACACTAACCCACAAGTGACAGGTAAGGATGTGGGCCAGAAGAATGCTCACTCTGGGAAGGCAAAATTGTAGAAAAGAAGCTTGGAGAAATTAGCCAGACTCTTGGAAAGGTAAAGGTGATTGCTTTCTGATCCAGCAATCACCTCTTATCTATTTGTATTGTTAACTATTCTGATTGGTACTACCAAGTGAATGTATGCCATGATGTGTATATCAGTACATAGAATATACAGTCTAACTAATGACCTTCAAAGTAAACTGTAGAGTTAAGCAAGGAAGATCTGTAATATATAGTTCTAGCAAGTGTGTCCCTCTAACTAGGATGCTGACATTGAATGTGCCTTGCAGAGAAAGGTGGGGATAGAGAGAATCTCTGTCTCCGGCGTAACTATGATTCCAACACAGTTAACGAAATTAGAGATTTTACCTGATTTTCATCTTTTAGAAGTAACAGATAACCATGTAATGAGGGATCTGTACAAAAATAACCAAGGATACAAAAAGTACATTTAGTAAACATAAAAGTAATACATTAAGAACTTCGGATTTTAAAAGCAGTTCAACAAGGATTTCTGTATATACATGCACATGTATTTGTCTATTTGTATATTAGTGTGTGTTTATATGAAAAGTTATGTGTGTCACTTTGTGTACATATGTGTGTGCATGTGTGTATATGTATTACATTGTAGAGTGTGTATATGTCAATGTGTATACATTTGTGCATGTGCACATATATATTTGTGTATACATGCGTGTATATGTCTTTGTCCATAGAGGTACATATGTGTCTGTGTGAGTGTGATTGTGTGTGTATGTGTACTTGTGAGTGTGCTCAGATGTGTGTGAGTGGTTGTATGTGTGAGTGTACAGACATGGGTAAGGGTATGTGTGTGTGTTTGTGTGTATGTCTGTGTTTGTAGTGTTTTCTGTGTGCTATGTGTGTTTATACTCCCAGAGCTGTAGATACTGTAAAGAGTAGAGCATCTTTCACTTTAAAAATTGCTAGAAATCATAATGAAAGAGCTGATTTGTTCTGTTTCATTTTGCAAAGCCTGACTAAAATGTCTATTCCAAACATCACAATATTTTTTGACAATTTAGTTAGCTGATCTTTCTAATTTCAACTAAAGTTGCAGAACTTACTAAAAACTTATTTTTGATCACGCATTTACAAAGCAGATTGTTCTGAGTTACAGCCAAGATTTCACAGTTAAATATTCGACCATGAAGGTATACCGTAGAGAAGCAGTTTGCTGTGCTGGATGAGAGCTTACTTCCCTGGTTCTTCATCAGATGACTACCAACCTCATGTCTGTGAAGGATAGGCCAGAGGATCCTGCCAGTTGAGATGGCTTTTTGCCAATTTTAAAGATTTCTATGAGGAAGGTGGTCTACTATGCACTCTTTCTGTTTAAATTACAGGGAAATGTATGACGTGAGAATCCAACCCTAGTCAAACATTAGCAAAAAGCCTGTCAGTGGTCACACTGACAGGAATTTAATTTCCTTGGTTTCAATACATGCAGGAGACATTCTTCAAACCCTTGTCTTCTCTGTGGGCATCATTTTATTTTGATGAAAGAAAAAAAATGTTCTGGGAAGAAAATTAGCTACCATTTGGAGACAGCCAGCTGCTATGATTTGGAACAAAAGCAGCTTCAAACACATTCCTGCTCTCAGGAATTGGCTCTGGGCAGAGGCATGGGAGTAGAAAAGATAGGAAGTAAAAATAAAAAGCAACACAAGAACAAGGCACATTTGTCCTCAGAGGCAAAACCAAAACAAAACATACCACACCACCACCACCAACATCCCTGGGCTTTCAGATGTGCACACTTTGATGTCCAATGCATGCAGCATATCAGCAATATGGACATCACTCACATCGGAACTTGTTTCTTAGAATATTCTAAGAAATAAGCAAAATCTGCAGTGCTGAAATCACTTTTGACAATTAAGTAGTTACATTTGTTTCATTGTGCTTTGACTTTTGGGAAGAACTGTCTCATTAAGAACAAGTAATTTGAGTCTGTTGCTAACAGGCCTTGTTGGGCTCTCAGGGCAGGGAGCAAGACAGAGGCAAGATGAACCCTGCCTGTGACCAAGTGGTCTGGGCTGTTCATGAGCTTGGTGGAGTCAGAGGAGATAGCCAGCCTGGTGCCATGTGGCCTAGACAGAAAGATAGCCTAAGATGACTGCTAGTCTGATGATGAGCAGCTGTGGGCAAGTAGACCATGCCAGAGATGAACCCTGACCAGTGCCATACTGAGCAGAAGTTACATAGTACTCCTGAGACTACTCCTGAGACTACTCCTGAGATGTTCCTAGACACTCAAAGATCCTGGGTGCCACTATGAGGAGCATGTAAGTGGTGGAAAAATGGAAGAGAAAGAGAAAAAAAAAAGGATGTGGGTACGATGAAGAGAGGCAAAACTGGAGGCTTGAGAACTGTGAGGAACAGCACAATGTGAATAATTGGTGATGCCACCACAGATTATGATGAGTTCCTGGCTAGTGCTGCCCCTGGGGGCCAAATCTCTGTCAGTGACCTGTGGCAACAGGGTTCTGTTGCCACCAAAGGCCAGACAGATATTTCTGGTCTGGGCTATGGCCCAGGGACATGTTGATGTCTGAGGGATCTACAGAACTGACACGACTGTCTGAGCATCATGGGAAAGGTGGTTCTGAGGACAGGCGAGTAGGAGCACTAAGTCTATCCTTAGTCAGCATGTACTTGAGAAAAGTGACTTGACACATTGTCCAGGAAGAACAATAGAGCTGGTCTTAGTTGTTAGAGTTGTAGGTGAGCCAGCCTCGAGTGTATGAGCATGGGAAAGATGGCTCTGCCACTCATCTTCATGTAGGGAAATAGATGAGGAAGAGGATCCCTTCCACACTCATGCACTGGCACCTATGTCAGGGATGAGAACTTTCCCCAGGGTAATGAGAGCCTTATCTGTTGTAGCCCCCTGAAGAGAGGGCCCTGAACCGCATGTAGTCAGCACAGTAGAGCTGGCAGGCCTCAAGGCTGTTAGTGTGGGAAACCTAGCCCTGCCTCTGCCTCTTGCCTGTTCTATGTGTGGAGAGAGAGAGAGAGAGAGAGAGAGAGAGATGAGAGAGAGAGAGAGAGAGAGAGAGAGATTCTTTTTCCCCTTCCTTTGTTCCTCACCACCTATGGCAGGTAGCAAAGTTGGCTGGGGTCATGACATGGCCCTCTCCCCTCTCCCTGATGGCTACAACCCTCAGAGAGTGGGCTCTTCATGTCACCTGGGCAGCATGTTAGAGCTGCCTCAGGTTTCCAGGTTGTGAGAGGCAGAGAGTTGGCCTAGCACCCTGCCGATTGTGGCTTTGGATGGACCAGCCAGAACAGAAGTGGAGAACTTGCTGCCCTGACATGGGAGTATGATAGCTGGTAGTCTGACAATTCAAATATCTCTAAGGCCCTTTGAATTGGTCCACCCCAACATCCACCCATCAATGAACTGCTGGAGTTCATGAAGTAGCTCATTCTACAGATCCAAAACTACAGTATCTCCATGATACAGGGCAACAACAGGATATCAGAAAGGAGTCCCACCAAGGTCCCAGCATTGATGAGCAGTATTGGTAGCAGAAGCCAGAATCCTTAGGATAGAACAATGAGTCATTACAATGAATATTTGCAAGCAAAAAATAAATATGGACAAAATGTTTTCTGTGGGACACACTGTGACAAACTACAGCTTCCATGATGAGATTTTTTTTTCTTTCTCTTTTGGAGGAGAAGTTGTAAAATTGGAGGGGGGTACAAAGGGATGGAAGAGGAGTGGGATTGGGGTGCAAGATATGATATTCACAAAGACCAAAAATAGGTGAAAAAGAAAAAAATAGTAATTTTATGGTTTTCATTGTCATAGATCCTTGTCTGATAATTATGCCAGATAAAGGGGCCATAAAGTGAAACCAGGGTAAAGGAATGCAAGGCTATACTCTCCAATTTAGTATTGTGTTAGGGTTTATACTTATGTCATATCTAGAATGAAGTCCAGAGGAGAAATTGTATATATTTATTTTTCATCTGGCTTCATCATAAAATGTGTAAAAATGTGCCTGTACTGCAATAACATAACTCCATGTTTTCAAGTTAAACTTTCTGATGAACAATTTAAAACTTGATAAATAAAAAAATATAAATACACTGTGACTATGGTGATTTGTCCTCCTTACCAAGAGAAACCCTGTCCATTTCTTGGCCAAGGGGTTTCCTAGCTATAATTACTGTTCTAAAGGGGATGGGTTTCTCTCTGAGGAGTGCAGGCTCATGAGATACAATGACAAAAACCACTTTCACCTATTTACCTATTATATTTTATTAGGCAAGTGTCAATAAAACAAACAAACAAAGAAATCAGCCAAACAAATGAAAACTGACTTGGTGTCCATGATGTTACTTTGTAAGAGTTTCTGATTTCATATGAGAATTCATGTTTTCCCAAAGGCATGAGCCATAAATTCTAACATTAGAAAACAGAAAAGAGTGACATGTGCTCACTCTTCCAGTTATTGCTGTCTTCTGTGACAGACATGTAGGGAGGACACTCTGATCACTAGCAGGCTTATACAAAGAACTTGGTAAATGATCTGACGTCATTTTTGTTATCTGACTGTTTAATAAGTCAACACTGTATTATTGTGGTGGCAAAGCTTTAAGAGTGCTTATTTTTGCTTATAATCCCTTTTGTTTTGTTTTACTGTGTCGATACACTGAACAGTTTCCAAACATTTGAAAAGGTGTTAGTTCAGTCAATAGAATTATGTCTTACTAGAAGTCGAGTGACAGCAATAATGTTGACTTTTTTATACTACTTATTTATTTATTTATTTTACCATATTTTTTTTTTACCTTGCATTGTGTGGGAGATTAGATAACACAAGGTAAAGATCCTTGGCTTTAAGATGTCTGTCACAATTTATAGATCTTAGCTATTGGGAAAAGAGGAGTAGCAAGCAAGGCTGAAGTCCAAAACCTTCTCCATGGCCTTGTTTAGCTGATTCATTGCAACTATAACCCTTAAGATGGTTAGCATGCTTACTTACTAATTCATAGACGTTGTGCAACTTAGTTTTAGGAACTAAAGGTGGACCAAACCTGTAAGGATCACTGTCATATCCAATGGTAATTTTATGTTTTACACACACACACACACATATCACTGGATGTAGGCTGAAACAATGACAGACCCTTAGATGGTCCTTGCTTAACACTTACGTAGCGTTTCATTGTTTACCATTGAGCTTCACACTGAAAGATGGCTGGCTCTATAAAATTTGGAACATTCGATTCCTTCATTTTCCATGTTATGCTAAGACTACTTAGAATACAGAGTCTCCACTGAGCTCAGCTTTCACATGTGTACCCACGAACAGAACTAAAGGCATCAGGATTGTGAGGGCAAACGTGTACTCCATGAACCAATCTAACCAGCCCAACAATATATAAATTTATGAAAAAAATCACATTATATTTCATAAGCATAATATAACTACCATTTGTTTGCTGAAATATAAAAACAGAAATATTAATTTTTAAAGGTTACCACTTACAATTTGTTTGCTTTATTTTAGTAAAAAATTTATAAAAGGTAAATTCTTGATGAGGCATGACCACAGAAAGTTATTCAACTACATATTATATCCAAGAAAAATGAGTCTCAGGTTTCCAAGGGGCATCTTAAGTGACTGAGGCCAACAGAATTCATTGTGAGTCGTGGAACTAGGAAGAGATCCACAAAGAACAACAGGGGATATTTTCAAGAGTATGAAGATGGTTATCCTAAAGGGTAGTATGTTACCAATATACATATTGTGGAGAAAATGAAAATTGGAATTTAAATTGCAATAGTCCATATAAGAGATATAATATTACCAGAAAAGTGATATGATTGTGAATTTAATGTCATTATAGGCTATATTCCAGCTAACTTGCCCTGTGATAAAAGGAGCTGATGATAGATGTTTCTGAAAATACTAAAAATGGTAAGGCAAGCAATTAGCACTCCAATAATTACAGCTCAGTGCTCTGATAATAGGGTGACGACACATACTTATAAGACCTTCTGAGCTCTGTGTAACTTAGGGAACTCTTTTAACATGGCTGCTAGACACTCTCATAGGAACACTTAAAGCTGTTCTTTGCAGAAAGCAAAGTGTAGCAAATATATACAACTTTTTGTTTCTGAGGGCAAAAATAACACTTGTCAGAAGAGGATACTACAATGCTTTAATGCTTCAATATGTCTGCAGTTCTTTGTCTGCATCGAGGTTTCCTAACTTATTCCATGTCCATGTTACATGCCCACTGGTGTTATTCTTGTACAGCTTGTGATTGCGCTATATTGGGAAGACTTTACAGCTATAGCTTCTGACATAACTAGGAGACACAATGTCACAGCAAACTCCCCAATACTCTGGAGCCTACAGTCTTTGTATGGCCTCTTTCACACTGTTTCTTGAGATGTGTGTGTGTATGTGTGGTGTGTGTGTGGATGTATGTGTGTGTGTGTGTGTGTGTGTGTGTGTGTGTGTGGTGTGTGTATGGGGTGTGTTTGTGTGTGGTGTGTGTGTGTGGTGTGTGAGTCTTTTGTAGATATAGCAAATGGGACTGGGTACTATAACTCTGCAATTTTTGTCGTTTTCTGTATTGATCTTTCATCATGAAATTATATAAGTTCAAGACCAGCCTGGGTTTTTAGTAATGACTTCTCAGACAAAATTGAAAGACATGGTAAGGGCTTTAAAAGTAAATAAAATTGACAAGAATCTGACATTAGGCTAGAACAAAGAAGTAATTTCAAGCAGGAATCTAAATATTAGGCTAGAACAAGGAAATACTTTCAGACAGGAATCTAAATTTCAGGCTAGAACAAAGAAGTAGGCTTCAGATGTGAAAATGATTTGGACTAGGACAGGGAAGTTGACTGAGATATTTGGTCATCCTGACAAGCCCTTAGAAACAGTGATCACAGAAGTGCTTATTGGACTCTGTTTATTGTTGTGCATGTTCTTTAATTATTTATGTTTATTATCTTCCTTGTACCTAGAACTTACCTTAATACTTACATGTAATTAAAATGGCATAAAAGCAAAAAGGAGGAGGCAGAATGGGATAGGGGATTAATGGGGGGAATGAGGAAAGGGGATGACATCTGAAATGCAAAGTAATAAAATATCCAATAAAATAAAAAGAAGCTACAGATTTCCAGGCTGAGGCTTATGAATAGATAGAAGAGACATAGCAAAGCTCTGGGTTCGGCTCAAGCCGTGTATTCATATAGCTTAGGTACAATGATCATCTCTTTCTTTCATCTGAGGAAATAAAAGCAACATTTACAGGTATTAAAAAGAAAAGGTAAATATAATTTATCTCTTCTAAAAAGAATTGGTAGTGTCTCCCTGTACTGACATTCATTTGACTTTCCTGGCTAGATAATGATGGAGAGTAAGGACAAGCACCACTTAACCAAAGAGCCTTATTCTGTGAAGTGCCTCTTAAAGTGGGCTGCATATCCATAAGGCCTATTTCCTTCATAGCAGATGGAGAAGAGGTGTTTACAGATTGTAGAAATCTTCCTGAGTTACGAATGAATATTATCTCTTCTTTCTCAGTTTGTGGCCTTTTCATTTCTAAATGGTGAATTTTGGTGAGGAATTATTTTTCTGTCATTTTGTTAAAATGTTTTCAGCTATAAGTTTTTATAATTTAAATCTTATTTTAAACTATATAGAAAATAATCTTATATTTTAGTGGAATATATTCAAATGTCTTGAGGCCTGGTGTACATTGTGTAATTAAAATTAAAATTAAAAAGAAGGAGGAGGAGGAAGAAGAGGAGAAGGAGAAAAACAAGAAGAAGAAGAAGAAGAAGAAGAAGAAGAAGAAGAAGAAGAAAGAAGAAGAAGAAGAAGAAGAAGAAGAAAGATTTCAAGATCCTAGAATCTTCCAATTTAAATAAAGCAAACAAAAATAACAAAACTCTACGTGCTTTTTATTCTCTGCATCTCTATATGGTACAGGTTTCTGAAATGAAGACTTTCTTAAAGGGAAAGCTCAAATCCAGATACATCTAAACAGCACTTCAAATTCTTTGTTATGGTTGTAGCAGTTTAAAGCTTTTTGCTCCCTGTGTCCTTTAAGATGGCCAAAGGGCTTCCTGGCATATGAAAGGCATTTTCCACTGGTTTCTTCAACTCTCAGATCAAGATAGAAAGTGTTTGTTTGGGAGGCTGAAGGATTTTTCTCTGATGGAGTGAATTATAATTTGCCAAATAAGAAGGTCTCAAGTTTTTAAGAGTCTTGAATCGTCAGAATCACCTTCTGCTCCATAGGAAAGAAAAAGTATCTCTCAGTACATCAGCCTTCAATGTTTATATAGTAAAAATGAATATTTAACCATTTAATCTTTTTAAGAATGCCTCATGTATGGCAGGCTGGTCTGAAATTTTTCATATAACTGGGGGAGGTTTGTGGTCCTCTTATCCCCGTATCCTTAGCATTGGGATTATAAATGTGCATTTCCACACCCAGTTTTTATAATGCTGTGAATCAATTCCAAGTTCTAGCACATGTTAGGCTAGCACTCTAACTTCTGAGCCACAGCCTCAGCATACTATTTACATCTTAAAAGCACGAATTGTTACTTTAAATAAATTGGTGGTACTAGGGAGCTGAAGCTATTTTGAAACAAATACTGTGCTATATGTAACCATTTTGAAATTATTGTCACTAAAACATAGAGAGTAAATCGTTATTGGGGAAATAAAGAATACTTGAGAATACTTGGTATAAGCAGAGAGAAAGAGAGTGAAAGAGAGAGAGGGAGAGGGAGATGGAGGAGAGAGGGAGAGAGGAAGAGTAGGAGAGAGAGAGGGAGAGAGACAGAGAGAGAGAATAAACCAAATGTGTCTTCTCAACTTGTTTCAAAGTTCTTTACAAAATGCCAAGATTCCTTTTTTTTTTTAAACCATTTATTGATTTTGTTATAAACTGGAGGCTTTAGTCACACAAAATATCATGGGCAACATCATTTCAATAGACAAGGCTATAGAAATCCTTGAATAGTAGCTTTGACTGAAGCATTTCAAGTAAAGAAGGTAAATATATATCTTACAATCAAATTTCTGATCCTCTCATGAGAAAGCAATCCAGTGGAGTCAGCCTACCACCAACTAGCTAACAGCTGTCCCCAGACTGTAGACCATATCTAGGGCACAGTGGCTCTCTCTCTGTAGCTACAGGATTGAGCTTTGAGTTGGGAACATCAGAAGACTCATTTTGATGAGTGCCTGTGGATAAACTTCCCTTTATTGTCTCCACACATCATTCTCTTGAATGACCAGAAGAGTAGTCAGGACAAGCAGGTTGCTGGTCTTCCAGGGTAGCTCTGTCTGATGACTTGTCTTCCCAGGACAGCTTTTTCTATCTGATAGCTGGTCTTCCAGGTCAGCTTTTCCTATCTGATGAATTCTCAAACATATTCTTTACTTAAGTGGCCTACGGTGAGTGATCAAAAAACACAGTCTTGCTCTCTTAAATATAGTTGGAGAAATTTGTCCCCTAACTTTATCCCATATTTTCTTTGATCAACTTATCAATAATATTTTAATCCAATCTTGCCCCTAACTATATAGAACTGTGCTTTTATAATTAACCTGCCTGTTTCTCTTTCTAAGAACATTTTTCGATGAAGCACAAGTTCAAAGTTCTATCCAATAAGAATTCTCCTTCAATACTGTCTTTTAGGACTCTTTAAAGCATGAGCTAAATTGGTACAAAAGTGCATCCCAAGACTAGTAATATGTAAACAGGCCTGGCAGTGTCAACTTTCTCTATAAATGACCTTATGAATATCTCAATGTTGTTGTAGGTACAAGATTAGGGAGAAAATGCAGGGCACTTAGACTGGAGACCACACATGTTTAGGAACTGTATTGTGAGCCAGGGCTTCCCAGGAGCCTTCACTGTTTATCCCACTTCCATTTTTTGATGATATACCTGTATCTGTGTTTCCCTTTATGGAATATTGGGTCAGATAACACTCAGAAGTTCAAGAACAAATCAGCCATGCTTTTAATGTGCACCAAGGCTCCAAAGATCCCAGGTACCAGTATGTGAAGATGATGGTCAGGATTTTCCTAAAAAAATTCTTAGGACTCAAACTGGTATTTATTGATAGAGGCTACCAGCAGCTCCAGGCAGCATTCTTATCTGCTACTGACACTTTGAATGCCACTTTATCTGTTAGAACATATGGTCCATGTGGCAGAGCATGTCCTATACCAGCTGAGGATTGCTTATTTTATTTATTGTTGTTTTTCCTCATAACAACTAATACATTTTAAAATTATAAATTAGAGTATTTATTAATTTTTGTGTACATGATGATACACACACAAACACCTAACCAAATACATGGATGCATATGCACACACATGTAATAACACCGCTTTTTCCATGACTCCACATATGTGTATATGTAAAATAAATATATAAATCAAACCGTCATAACTAATATGACTTCTTTTTGGCATTGTTGCCAGAGTCATAGAAAATAGTTACACACCAGATACCATGGGATATGTTAATTTACAAGAGCATTGAGAGACACATCTGGTAGAGCAGCTGTAAATGGGTATGTTTAAAGTAATTCTCTGTCGTTCTTCAGTATCCATCTATCTGCTGCTCAAGCCAAACATGTGAGTTGAATAGAATGCTATAGAAATCACTGATAACTACTATAGTTTCTACGTCCTCTGTGGTCTCACTGATATAAAAACTCCTCTGGGTTTGTATCAGTACTTTTGCAGTTTTTTGTTTGGGGTTTTCTGGTGTGTGTGTGTGTGTGTGTGTGTGTGTGTGTGCGTTTTTTTTTTGTGTGTGTGTGTGTGTGTGTGTGTGTGTGTGTGTGTAAAAGAGAGGAGAGAGAGAGAGAGAGAGAGAGAGAGAGAGGAGAGAGAGAGAAAAGGAGAAAGAGAGAGAGAGAGAGAGAAAAAAAGGAGAAAGAGAGAGGAAGAATATTATTGTATCATATATGATGCATACATGTGTATAGGCCTATGATCATGGGAAGTTGTCAGAGGAAGATATATGATGTAGTGAGTTCTCACTATCCACCTCACCTTTTGAAACAGGGCATCTATCTGATCTAGAAACTAAAAGTTTCTGACTGACAAGGACAAACCAAGGATCCACCTGTCTCTACCTCTTAATTCTTGTGTTTCAGGCAAGTTCAACAATGCATAGCTTTTACATGAATGTTGGGATTTGAATTCAGGTTCTCTTGTGCAATTTCTCTTTTACAAGCATAGGATATATCTTATTAATATTTAATGTACTTCTAGATCTCACTGAGATTGAACAACAATTTGCTACATTCCTTCATTTTTGTTGTTGTTTGCTTGGTCTTTTGTTATTGGTTTTATTTTTTCAAAGTAGTATCTCAATATAGTCTAACCAGACCTAGAAGTCACAATGCATCCAAGACTGACCTCTAACTTGGAACAATCCTCTTGCTTCTATTTTCAGAGTTCAGGGTTTCTGGAGTATGTTACCGCATGAAGCTTTGTCATCTTTTGAGGTAATAGATGTAAAATTATGCACACTATATACTATATAATATATACTTAAATATTTTGGGGTTTTAATGGCCTCTCTTGAAAAAAAACAAAGAAACAGCTATGTACCAACCTTTTTCATAACTGTGAAAACAACAATAAAACCACACCTATGATTGCACCAGTGCCAGTGCTATAATTCTTACATGTTTTATATCTGCAAAATTCACATTAGACATGATATTAATGTTTTTTTCTTTCAACAGTGAGTTAATCTCTAAGGAACTTCAAAGATAAGCATGCAATGCTCTTTGCTGTGAGTCTCACATGTCGCCTGCCTGATACCTCCATTGCCTTTTGTGTGCCTGCTTCTCTTACATTGTCACTGCTCCTTCTTAAGCCCGCAGGAATTTGATTGACAGCCTTTGTCTCCAAGATTTGGACAGCAGCAAATCTCTTCAGCTTTTATGTGAAAATGTTTTTGTTTCACATCCATTGTTTGGAAATGTGTCTGTTGAATGTAGAATTCTTGGTTTGCTAAGAGTTTTCAGGATCTTAGAGATTTTCTTTTGTTCTGTGGGCTGTAGCTCTGATGGAAGCGGTCTGTTCCCTGCAGTGTGGTTTATTCTCACTATTTTGAAATTTTTCTCTTTGTGATTTTCTCAAGGTTGACTATAAAATACTTTGTATGTTTTCTTTCACATTTATCTGTCAAATATTTATAGACACTGGATCTGGTGATAAATGTATGATTTCATTACATTTCGGAAAAGCTAGTTGATTATACTGTTAGTCATTTTTCAGCTAGATTTACCTCTGGATAATTATTTTACAAAGACTAGCTACTGTACTGTATATAATTTACCTAAGTGTTTTTTCTCCATTTCCAATCTATACCTCATCTCAAATGATCAAAGACCTCAACATAAGACACTGAATCAAATAGAAAGGAGAGTGGCAAACAGTCTTCAACTCATTGGTACAAGAAAGGATGTTCTGAACAGAATGCCAATAGTACAGGAATTAAGAACTAAATTAATCAATGGAAGCACATGAAACAAAGTTTCTATATGCCAAGAGCCATGATTATTGGGAAAAAGAGTGGACTACTGAGTTGGAAAAGCTTTTTAACAATTGAATATCTGATGGTGGGCTAATATCTAAAATATATAAAGAACCCAAAAGAAGGTACATCCAGGAAACAAATACACCAGTTAAAACTTAGGTAAATGTATACACAGAAAATAATTAAAAGAGAAAACTCAAATGGTCAGGAGACACTTAAATGTTCAATACTCTTAGTTATCAGAGAAATCAAAGCTAATTTGACATTCCCTGTTATTCATGTCAGATGGCCAAGTTCAATAGGGGGAGGGCTAGATTGCTTTAGGAAGGAAAGCTAGAATAGAAAGCTATGGATGAACTGGGTCTGGGGGACAGGAAAAGAGGTTCAAAGTGTTAAGAAGTCCCAAAATGCTGGCTGTTTTTCCAGAAGCCATACCAGTACTATGGATCCCATGTAAGAAACCGTTCATACCCACTAACTTTCCTAAATCCTTTACACATCCCTGAATTGCACCACCTGCCCTAGTCTCGTGTACCAGTCTACAACTCAGGGTGCTTACTCAGAGGCCATACCAGCCCTAGGGACACTAGGTATGACACTACAAAATACTCGCTAGCTCTCAATAAAGCTTCCCCAAAACCCACAAACTGTATCCCATCCCCTGGGCTCCACAATCTGTCCCACAATTCTGGAAGAAGACTTCTGCTTTACTGGAGGCTACACTGTACTAAGAACCAGAGACACCAAGCAGGCTACAAAAACCCTAGTAGAAAGACCCTACTGGACCTTAAGAATCGTTTGTTAACAGAACCCCAGGTCACTCAAGTTGTAAGACTGGGAAGAAAACAGAAATCAATGGGGAAAAACCAATAACAAAATCCATGAAAGAGAAATAAATCCAGAAATCAGCATGTAAACCTACAATAATTAAGACCCAGATGCCTAGAGGTGAGTTGATTATCAAAATCAAAAATAGCCAGGGAAGTATGGGACCACAAGAACCCAGTTCTAATAGGTAAAGCACTGAATATTCCAACACAAATGAAGCACAAAAAAATGACCTTAAATCCAATCTTATGAAGATGATAAAGAACTTTAAAGAGAAAATTTAAAAAAATACCTTAAAGAAATTCAAGAGAATACAAACAGGTGAAAGAAATGAATAAAATTGTTTAAGATTTGAAAATTGAAGTAGAAGGAATTAAGAAGATATCAAACTGAAAGAATCTTGGAGACAGAAAATCTAGATAAGCCAAAAAGAACTTCACATGCATCACCAAGAGAATACAAAAGGTGGAAGAAAGAAACTCGTGAATTGAAGATATGATAGAAGAAACAAATCCACAGATCAAGGAAAATGTTAACAATACCAAAGCAAAAGATTAATATTTAGGTTGACCTTCCTTCCTGAAGTTAGTGTTAGTAATGGCATAATAGTCTAATTATGTAAAGGGGAATTAGACTAATATATGAGAGCTATTATATTTAGTTTCTTATATAGGAAGCAATGGAGGAACATATTTTCTAAATATTTTTTGGCAAATGGTATTAAGTTGTAATCAAACATTGCAGAACATGGACATTTAAAACTCACCTTACAAATAAAAAATAAATAAAACAAAAATGTTAAATCTAAAAAACAAACAAAACAAAACAAACAAACAAACAAAAAACTCCTAACGTAATCTGGGCATCTATTAAAAGACCAATCCAAAAAATGATAGGTGTAAATGGAGAAGAATCCCAGCTCAAAAGCTGAGAAAATATTTTCAACAAAATCACAGAGTAAAATTTCCTCAAACAAATAAAGAAATACCTATAAACATATCAGAGTCTTATAGAACACCAAATAGATTGGTCCAGAAAAAGTCTTTCTGCCACATAGTAGTCAAAACACTAAATGAACAGAACTAAGGAAGAACATTAATAGTTGCAAGGAAAGAGGCCAAGTAACATACAATGTTGAAGTTTGGTCTGTTGCTATGTATGGTAATGCTAAATACAGGTCCCCACGATTTGACTGCTTCAGCAATGAGGGAATCCTCATGTATACGAAGTGATGCTATGTAACTTTGGTCTTTAATTCAAAACTATTGTTGGAATATTGGTACCTACAGCCTCTGGCTGAACATAAGAGAGATAGCTGGGGCTTCGGTTCCAGGTACTTGGATTTGAGGTAGAGACCAAGAGAAAGAGAAGAGAATGAAGAGATGAAAAGATGCCATGGGATAAGGAATCTTGAGAACTGACCATGTAGAATGGCCAATCAGAATAAGAGCCGGCTAGACAGAACATGGAAATTCATATCTCAGGGTTATTAACAGGAAAAAAAACAGAATATCTTACAGGGCTGATATTTTGACCAACTCTAGTGCTATTTAAGGCATGAAACATGAAAATTTTGTGTTTTTTATCTGGGAACTCAATGAGCACAGGTGAAGTAGAAATCCCCAATTAATTTTACTGTTAACCACAGCATTTTGTCATCCAACATGGGGCAAAAACTTATTTTTGAGATTCCAGATAGCTCTATAAAAAGCACCGTGTCCCTTTAAGACAAGGAAGGTAAGGAGAAATGGTTTCCTAGCAACGTTGGTTTTTTTCCCAAGCCTTGCAAGATTCTGGCAAGGACTGGAAGGCATGCTCATTTGGCCAGATGATTCCAGGAGGTTATAGTGTGAAGTAAGATACAGTTTTACCCCTGAGCTGGCTCCACTGCGCTCCAGGTGGCAGAGCCCATGAGCTGCCGTACAGCAGGCTTAAACACCAACCTGGGCATTTCCCAAGTGCTGCTGTGCTCTGTGACTGACAGAGGCTCAGCTTTTGAAGCAGGAGACAGAAGGCACCCTAGTTGTGCAAGTGTTCAATACCCCTGCTGTGCAATGAAGCTGCTGAAGTCCTGCCTTTTTGAGAGGACAGCATGCCTCCCTCAGCAAAGAACTATAAAGCTAATAGAAATAAAATATGCTACTTTAAACAGCCAACAAAGTGTTTGTAAAATGTGGAGTTCCTACAAGAAGACTATAGCAACTCATAAAAAATAACATAAATTAAGGCATCATGCTACTCGGAGCAGCTGGTCTGCTTGGACATTGGTTACTATGAGGAAACTGGTAACTGCTGTCCCTGGAGCATGGAACATGGACCAAGCCAAAACCTCTGAACAGATACAGTGTGGCTTGGTAATATACACTAAATGGAAGGGAACTTTAAAAAGTTTAATACAGACAAAGATATTTAATTAAGAGAAAAAGATTAAGATAAATAAATCTACATATATATTAATCTCCAAATAAGGGACAAAAATGGGAATTGATATAAATGTTTTCAAGGGTATGTAGATACTAAATAAAGCTATGCATTTTGCAAAGGCAGGGACAAATAGGTGCCTTATGAGTTCTAGACCAGCCTATTCTACAATGCAAATTCAAGTCAGCCAAAGTTTCACAGAGAAACCTTGTCTCAATAAAAAATGATTAGAATTGTTTTAAATTATCAAAATGAAAGTGGTTTTATGTTCAATGATTATTATATGGTGTAACCTCTTTGAGAGAGGTCAAAATAAAGCAAACCTGGATAGACAAGAGGCTGCTGGATTAAACCAGTCTGTCTTTTTTTTTTTTTTTTTTTTAATTTTTATTTTTAATTTTTTTTTTCAGCAAATCAAAAAAATTTAAAAAGCATTCAAACAGAATAAAATGAAAAGAAACAAACAAGCAAAATACCAAGGGTCAGATATACTTATACAAGAATTCTATAGAGCCTTCAAACAAGCAATACTTTTTGAGTTATGTTTAAAAAAATTCAGAACCACAATAAGCTCCTTCACAAAGCAAATAATATTGAAATAGTGAAATCAAGTGTAAACCCAACAAAAATATATAAATTATAGTCCAGTATCCCTCATGAGTATACATACAAAAATTCTCAATGAAGTAGTTGCAAACTGAGTACAAGAGATATAAAAAAATAATATTCCATGAATAACTGAACAACTGTTTTTTTTTTTTTTTTTTTTTTTTTTTTTTTTTTAGAAGACCGTACTCCACATACAGGCTGCATGTTTTGGGATAGCCCCCACTCCAGATGTTTGAGACCTACATGAAAACCAAGCTGCACATTTACAACATATGTGCAGGGAGGCCTAGGTTCAGCCCATGGAGGTAGATCTGTGTAGACTAGGTATGCTCCACGGTTGGTGATTCAGTCTCTGAGAGTTCCAAGGGTTCAGGTTGGTTTACTCTGTTGATCTTCCTGTGCAGTTCCTATCTCCTTAGGGCCCACAATCCTTCCACCTATTCTTCTATAAGAGTCCTCAAGCTCCATCCACTGTTTGGCTCTGGATGTCTGTATCTGTCTGAGTCAGCTGCTGGTTAGAGCCTCTCAGAGGACAGCTTGCCCCTGTCTGTTCTCAGGCTGGAGGTTTAGATTCTGGGAGCTCTGGCTGAATCTTTTGATACTCATTCTAAAAAGGACAAAAGCACCCTCACTTTGGTCTTCCTCCTTCTTCTTGAGTTTCATTAGGTTTATGCGTTGCATCTTAGGTATTGTGTGTGTTGGGGCTAATATCCGCTTATCAGTGAGTGCATACCATGTGTGTTCTTTTGTGACTGGGTCATCTCACTCAGGATGATATTTTCTAGCTCCATCCTTTTGTCTAAGAATTTCATGAGCTCATTATTTTTAATAGCTGAGTAGTATTCCATTGTGTAAATGTACCACATTTTCTGTATCCATTCTTCTGTTGAAGGACATCTGGGTTCTTTCCAGCTTCTGGCTATTATAAATAAGGCCGCTATAAACATAGTGGAGCATGTGGCCCTGTTGCATGTTGAAATATCTTCTGGGTATATACCCAGGAGGGGTATAGCTGGGTCCTCAGGTAACACAATGTTCAATTTTCTGAGGTATCGCCAGAATGCTTTCCATAGTGGTTGTACCAGCTTGCAATCCCACCAACAATGGAGGAGTGTTCCTCTTTCTCCACATCCTTGCCAACATCTGCTGAGCTCAAACTATCCAGTGGAAAAAAGACAGCATTTTCAACAAATGGTGCTGGTCCAACTGGAGGTCAACTTGCAGAAGAATGCAAATTGATCCATACTTATCTCCTTGTACAAAGCTCAATTCCAAGTGGATCAAGGACCTCCACATAAAACCAGCTACACTGAAACTAATAGAAGAGAAAATAGGGAAAAGCCTTGATCATATGGGCACAGGGGAAAAGTTCCTGAACAGAACACCAATGGCATATGCTCTAAGATCAAGAATTGACAAATGGGATCTCATAAAACTGCAAAGCTTCTGTAAAGCAAAGGATACGGTCAACAGGACAAAGCGGGAACCAACAGACTGGGAAAAGATCTTCACCAACCTTACATCTGATAGAGGGCTAATATCCAAGGTATACAAAGAACTGAAGAAACTAGATTCCAGACCATCAAATAACCCTACTAAAAAATGGGGTAGAGAGTTGAACAAAGAACTCTCAACTGAGGAAACTCGAATGATTGAGAAACGTCTAAAGAAGTGCTCAGCATCCCTAGTCATCAGGGAAATGCAAATGAAAACAACACTGAGATTCCACCTCACACCAGTCAGATTAGCTAAGATCCAAAACACAGTCTGTCTTTTTAATGACTTCAGACTGCTGGTCAAAGAATATGTTATGTTGGAAGAGAGGCTCTATGCTTGTGATAAGAAGAAAGAAGAAATGGCTTTGGATTCTTTACAAAATTCTTTACAAAAAAAAGAAGAATAAAATAAAAAAGAGACCTGAAGATCTCAGCTACAGAAATGAAAATCAAGAGGACCAAACAAAATGGTGACACATTTGCTGTTCCTGTACTTTAAGAGCAGTTCTGACACTGGCTGCAACATACAAATATCTCCAGACACAATTTCAACTTGCATGGCCAATAAATATTATTGGCTACAGAGTTCCCATGACTCATTATTGAATACCATCCTTTCATATGCCATCAATGGAGATTTATGTATAACTTGGTTATATGATCAAATTAACTTCTAAGGAAAGACAGCTACCTTTCACCTACTCAAAGAAAGAACAGAAAATCATCTTTACTTGATCTGTGCACACATCACATTCCATATATTATCTTTATAGAACAATATATTGCTTGTAAGGTTTGTATGTTGCAGAATGGAAGCTCGATAATGCAGCCCTAACAAGATTCACCCTCAGACATGCTGAGCTGCTGAGACTTGCTGTTCCAGTTTCTTGCCTGATCCTGCCTCAAACTGATGGTGTTTCCAGAGACTTGCTTCTAAAACAGCTTCAGGAAGGATTGCTTATTCCAGATGACCTTGGTTCATCCAGTCTTACAGACTGGTCCAGACAAGATTTCACTTATTCAACACATATGAACTGGACAACAAA
Organism: Mastomys natalensis; assembly: GCA_021653895.1. Taxonomy (NCBI): domain Eukaryota; kingdom Metazoa; phylum Chordata; class Mammalia; order Rodentia; family Muridae; genus Mastomys; species Mastomys natalensis. Next base: position 920,699 of record JAJTUV010001256.1, read on the forward strand.
TGATACCAATTGGCTTTCTTTTGACTTAACCATTTTCACAATTTTGTTTTGAGTCCCTAAATAGGAATTCCTTCCCAAATTTAGCAGGAAACAATTATAAGACAACCAGTATCCCAGTCCCTTTTTTGGGATGGATGGTCTATGAGTTATACATATGTTGTCATTTTAGGGGATAATTATAAATAATTATGGTCTTTGACAGGGAAGAAATTAAACAGGGGAATTAGACTCAGGGATTTCTATTTGTCCTTTCCTTTTTTCTATTCCTCTTTCTCAGATAAAAGGAAGGGTTTAGAAGAAAAGGGGAAAATACAGAATTATCATCTAGAAATAATTAAATGAAAATGTAGATTATTGAATCCACTCTTCAACTTACAGATATTGCTATTCTCAAATAAGGTTATTTTGTTGCATTGGTACAAATGTTATATTTTGATACAAATTTAAGGCTTTCATTGGTATAAATCTTTGTATATTGATACAAAATTTAAGGTTAACTTTGTTACAATATAATGTATGTATGTTTCAACTTTTGTAAAGATATATTTGCCTATGCAACTCATTACAAAATACAAGGTTTAGTCCCAGCCATTTTAATAATTATTATTACAACTATTTTAGGATGATTAAATATACCAAGTTAATAGTCAAGTGTATTGTCATGTTAGCTATTAGTCAACATTATCAAAGACATATAGATGTGTTGAACAGGTAACTGGAGACAGGCAATGGTTTTTGTTCAGATATGTCTTCATAATCTTTAGAGAATCACAGAATATGGTATTTAAAGATGTTTTCATTGATTAAGATGTTGATTACTGCAGCACTCTACTTGATTTGATAGAAAATGATCAGCACCAAAAATCTCCACAGGGAGTTGCTTCAACTGTAGGGCATTAGCCACGGGGTGAACATAGTGTCCTAACTTCATGGGCAGACAGAATGCTGTTCTAAAAGGACAAATAGACATAGGAAAATTGATTTACACTCTCTGGAAAATAGGGTAAACAAGTCCTTCACAATTCCTGCTTCACTTAAGATATCTCAGATATTCTGGGCCAGAAGGCTAAAAATGTTATAGAGAACACTGAGGATTCTTCTGGCACTCACCTGTCTTTGTCATTTCTATAATTTGTAAAAGCTGCATCTTTTTGCTTCTTGCTAACTCAGGTAATATTCCTTCTCAGGTCTCTGATGGGTTAAGTATTAGATACAGTCTCATGATTTGGCTTAAGTTACTTAGGATTTAAGATGTTTTGGATTTGGGGAGCAGGGAAAATAATCAAAGCTAGGGTAGAAATTGATTTAGATAAACAGATCACCAAGACAGCATGGATGATAAAAATATTTTCTCCTGACTTCCAAATACAAACAGACTGGATTTTTGAATGTACCTCTTACCTAATAGTTTTCATAATTGTTTAATAACTCTTCTTATAAATAATAATTGTTTATGATTATGAGAGAACTAGTTTTTTTATTTAGACAGAAAAAGGGAAATTATTGAAGTTTGAACTTTTGCTCTGTATCTTAATACTAGATACTAGCCCCAAGATCTGGTTGCCTCAGGAATGAAGGAATTCCCATGTAGGCCAAGTAAGGCTATGTATTCTTGCTTCTTAATTTAAAATTATTGGTTGAATAAAGATGCCTACAGCCAATTACTTGTGGAAAGAGTGATAGTTTGAGCTTCAGTTCTGAGTCCACAGGGTCTGAGACAGAGACCATGAGAGAAAAAGGAAGTATCCATGAGGTATGGGATCATGAGATCTGGCCATAAGGGCAGACAATAAGAGTAAAAGTTACCCACAGGGAACATGGCAAGTCATGTTTTAGGGTTATTTAAAGGGAAATGGACAGAATATCTTGGAGGGTTGATATCTGTCAAGATGTAATGCTATTTAAGGCAGATTATAAATATAAAAGTTTGTGTCTTTTATCTGGGAACTAAATTATCAAGCAATATAGAAATACCCAATTAATATTAACCACAACAATATAAAGGTAGACCTATTAAGAATTACTTCTTCTCAACTTGTGAATGTAAAACCAGATAGGCCTAGAGAGATTTGTTGCAGACTCCAAAATCCAAAGATGTCAATCCAGAAGATAATACCCAGAAAAATTTCAATCAACATAGAGTAAACAACATATTCTATACAAAACCAAATTTAAATATCTATCCCCAAACCCAGCCCTCTAGAAGATCCTAGAAGTAAAACTCCATACCAAGGAGATTAACGATACCCAAGAAGACACAGAAAATAATTAATTTTACCCTAGCAACATGAAAAAATGGAAACATACACACACAACTGACAATACCACCAATATCAAAATAACAGGAATTAATAATTGTGGTTCATTAGTATCTCCCAACAACAATGCACTCAACACCCAATCCAAAACAAAAACAAAAAACAAAATCAAAACAAACAAACAAACAAACAAACAAAAAACTCAGGCTAACAGAATAGATGTGAAAACAGAAGTTTTCTGCTGCATACAAAACGTACATCGTAATTTCAACTATAGACATTACCTCAGAGTAAAGGGATAGAAAAGTTTTTCAAGCAAATTGAACCATGAAGCAAGCTTCGATTGTCATTTTATCTGAAAAAATCTATTATCAGCTAAAATTAATCAAAACAGATGGTAAAGTACTCTTTACATTCATCAAATGAAAAATAAATCCACCAATATGATGTCTCAAATCTTCACATCTATGCCACAAGTGCAAGGCACCCACATTTGTAAAATAATTATTGCCAAAGCTGCAATTAAACATCAAACTGTACACATTGATAGTGGGAGACTACAGCACCCCATTCTCACCAATGAACAGGTCATCTAGACAGAAACTGAACAGAGAAATAATGGAACTAACAAGTATTATGACTCAAATTGACCTAACAGATATCTGTGGAACACTTCACCCAAACACAAAAAAATATATCTTCTTCTTAGCACCTCAAGGAACTTTCTAGAAATTTGACCATATATTCAGTCACAGAGGAAGTCTCAGCACATACACAAAAATTGGAAGAAAAAAACTGAACAAAACACAGAAAAAAAAAAAAAACCCAAAACAACAACAACAAACCAACCTCTGTCTTATCAGAATACCATGAATGAAAGCTGGAGATCAAAAACAGTAGAAACAACAAAACAACAGAACAACAGAAAGCCTACAAATTTATGGAAACTGAACAACTCTTTACCGAATGACCACTGGGTCATGAAAGAATAAAGAAAAAAATTAAAGACTCTACAATTCAATAAAATAAAAATGAATATATAACATACCCAAACTTATGGGACAAAATGAAATACTTCTAAGAGAAAATTTATTAGCAATAAGTGTCTTCCTAAAGAAATTAAAGAGATCTCATACGGCACAGATATAAACTCTAGCACCAAAAGAAGCAAACATTTTCAGGAATTTTCGATGACAGGAAATATTCAAACACAAGGCTAAAATCAATAAAATAGAAACAAAGAGAACAACACAAAGAAACATTGAAACAAAAAGTTGGTTCATTGGTAAAATCAACAAGATAGATAAAACCTTACCAAAACTATCCAAAAAGCAGAGAAAGACTATCCAAATTGAAAAATCAGAAATGAAAGGGAAGAGGTAACAATAGATATTGAGTTAACCCAAAGAGTCATTCGTTCTTCTTTCAAAAACATGTAGTACACAAAATTGGAAAAATGTAAAAGAAATGGACAAGTTTCTCAATCAACAATACTTACCAATATTAACTCAAGAACAGATAAACAATTTAAATAAATCTATTACTCCTAAAGAAATAGAAACAGTCATTAAAATTTTCCCTACTAAAAAAAAAGACCAAGGACAGATGGTTTTATCATAGAATTTTAGCAGATGTTCAAATAAGAAATAATATCAATACTCCTCAAATTAGACCACAAAATAGAAATAGAATAAAACTATTCCTAATTTATTTTATGAGACCATAGTCATGCTGATACAGAAGCCAAACAAAGACTCAAAAAAAAAAAAAAAGTGAATGGAAGATCAATTTCCCTCATGAAGATTGAAGCATAAATATTCCATGTAGTACTCTTGAACTGCATAAAAAACCATATCAAAAAAGATCATCCACCATGTTCAAGTAGGCTTCATCCCAGATCTGCAGGACTATTTTAACTTAAGAGTATCTGACAAAGCAATATGCCATTTAAAGAAATTGAAAGAAAAAAAATCACAGCCATCTTGTTTGATAATGAAAAAGCCTATAACAAAATCCAACACCACTGCTTGATAAAATTCTTGGCAAAATCAGTGATATACCAGGGACACCACAAATATAATAAAGGCTATATATAACAAGCTGATAGCTAGCATCAAATTAATTGGAGAGAAATGTAAAGCTATTGCACTTTAATCAAAGAGAAGACAAGGCTGTCTCCTCTCTCTGTAGCTATTCCACATAATACTTGAAGTTTCAGCTACAGCAATAACAAAACTGAAGATCAAGGGGATACAAATTGGAAAGGAAGAAGTCAAAGAATGATTCATTGCAGATGGTATGAAAGTTCCATTCAACCATGGAACCCATACAAGTAATAAGCATTTTCAGTGAACTGGCTGGATAAAAAATTAACTGAAAAAAATTAAAATAGCCTTTAAAATAGTCAAAAATAATATATTATGATGTAACTCTAACCAAGCAAGTGAAAGATCTATATGATGATTACTTCAAATCTTTGAAGAAAGAAAGTGAAGACAATATGAGAAGATAGAGAGATCTCCCTTTCTCATTGATCAGTAGGATTAACATAGTAAAATATGGCCATTTTACCAAAAGTAATCTACAGATTCAACAAATTTCCATTAAAATTCCAATACAATTCCTTACAGACCTTGAAAAAATTCAAAATCCTATGTACAAACAAAAATGCAGGATAGCTAAAGCAATCTTGTTTAATAAAAGGACATCCAAAGTTATCATCATCTCTAATTCCAAACTATACTACAGAGCAATAGTAAAAGAAACTGCATAATATTAGAATAAAACAAGCAGGTTGATCAATAGAAATAAATCAAAGCCCTAGAAGTTAATCCTTATACCTAAGGACACTTGATTTTTGACAAAGAAGGCAAAATTATACAATGGTAAAAGGAAAGCATCTTCAACAAAAGGTACTTGTGGAACTTGACGTCTACATGTAGAAGAATGCAGATGGATCCCTATTTATCACCCTGCACAAAACTCAAGTCCAACTGGATAAAAGACCTCAATCTTAAGCCAGATACACTAAGTCTAATAAAACAGAAAGTGGGGAATATTCTAGAACTCCTTGGTACAGGAGACAACTTCCTGAACAGAACAGGAATTGCTTAGGCACTAAGATCAGCATTTAATAAATAGGATCTCATGAAACGGAAAAGCTTCTGTAAGTCAGTAACACCATCAATAGGACAAAATGACACCTTACAAATTGGGTAAAGTCTTCACAAACTCTACAGCTGACATGGGGCTAATATCGAAAATATAAGAAGAACCCCAGAAGTTAAATACCACAACACCCACAAAAAGAAAAAAAAATTATAATTGGGGTATAGAGCTAAACAGAGAATTCTCAACAAAGAAATCATGAGCAACACTTAAAGTAGTGTTAAGCACCCTTAGCCATGAGTGAAATGTAAATCAAAGGGACTCTGAGATTCCATCTTACACTAGTCAGAATAGCTAAGATAAAAAATTCAAGGGACAACACATACTGGCAAGACTATGGAGCAAGGGGAACACTTCCCCATTGCTGGTAGGAGTGCAAACTTGTACGATCATTCTGGAAATAAATTTTGCAGTTTCTCGGAAATTTTGGAAGAGTTCTACTTGAATATTCAACTATACCACTCCCGGGAATACATCCAAAAGATGCTCCAACATATAATAAGGATGCTTGCTCAGCTATGTTCACAAGCAGCTTTATTCACAATAACCTGAAACTGGGAAAAACCTCATGTCCCTCAACTGAAGAATGGATGAAGAAAATATAGTTCATTTTCACAGTGGAATACTAATTACCTATTAAAAACAAGTATATCATGAATTTTGTAGGTAAATGGATGGAACAAGAAAATATCCAGACTGATGTAACCCAGACCCAAAAGGACAAGCATTACAGTATGTACTCAGTTATAAGGGGATATTAGCTATAAATACAGGATAGCCACAATACAATTCACAGACCAAAAGAAGTTAAATAACAAGGAGTGTCCAAGGGAGGATGATTTAATCTTTCTCAGAAGGGAAAATAAAAGAGATATCAGAGGTGGACTGAGGGGATAACTGGGCAAGAATGTGGATGGGGGGATCATGTGTAGGGAGAAGAGGGAGAGAATGGAAATCATTTAGGAGGGCATCTCTAGGACATGCCAGAGACCTAACACTGGGAGGCCCCAGGGTGTCTATGAGGGTGACACTAGCTGATACTCCTAACAGTGGACTATAAGGATCCTGAAGTTGCCACTCTTTGTAGCCAGGACTCCCAGTTGAGAGATAAAGAAAACAACCCACCCACAAAAACTTCAACCCAAAATATGTCCTGCTTACAAGTTAGCAAAAGACATAATAAATAAGATAGACTATCAGCCTACAGAATGGTGAAAGATCTTCACCAACCCCAATTCTGGCAGAAGGCTGATTTTCAAAATATATAAAGACATCAAGAAACTATATATCAACAAACCATATTATTCAATTAAAAAGTGAGGTACAGATTTAAACAGAGAATTCTCAATAGAGAATCTCAACTTGAGAGGAATCTCAAATTACCAAGAAGCACTAAAAGAAACAGTCAAGATTCCTAGCCATCATTGAAATGCAAATCAAAAGAGCTATTGTGTTCCTTGGTCTTCCCTTTGGAAGGCTTCAATAGATATCAAACAGTCACAACACATCAAGTTGCAACTAGACATTTTTTCCTAAAAAGGTTAAACAAGGCAATTCAGTAGGAAGTGAATAGGGGTGGGGGTCGGGGAGGAAGAGACTGGGAAAAAAGGGAGGAGAGGGACACTGCAGCCAGAATGTTAAAAAAAAAAAAAAGTGGGAGGAAGCAGGAAATGACATTGGAATACTGAGAGATACATGAAAGCTAAGGGCTTAGATAAGGACAAGTGAATCATAGACAGAGTCATAGTGATCTGTCCCCTGAACCTTCACCCAGCTGATACCCTGTTCTGAATGATATCCGTACTCCCCCTGAACACCTATGCTTGTAAAAAGAAATAGTGATTTTCTCCAACAGACTTTCATTGAAGATACAAATGACTATGAAGGTAGGCCCCTTGCCCAAGAGTAGATGACTAACACAAAGTAAACTCAGTGACAAATTTTCATATTTTGTCAACATTAATTTTTTAATCATTAAAGGTCTTTAGAATTTATATTATGGTTTCTGAATTTGTGTTTTTATGAGATTTCTCTGTGTGTGAGCATGTGTATCTCTGTGCCTATTTGTTTCTTTGTTTTTTTTCTTTTGATATTTTTATCCTGTTTCTTTGGCTTCTTTTATTCTGATTTGATTTATCTTGTCTTATTTTATTATTACTTTTTGCATACTTGTTTAATTTCTAACAGAAATAAAGAAAGGGTGTGAATGTGGGGAAAGGGATTGAAAAGAATCTGGGAGATGTTGGAGGAGGAGAACCATAATAAGAATATATTGTATAAAAAAATATTTTCAATAAAAGAAAAACAGCAAAAAGCAATACAAAACATAAAATAAATAAAATAAATATTTTATATCATATATTTTAATTTACAATTCTAGGGTATTCATTTGTCTTTTCCCATAGTTAGTGTTTCTTTACTAAATTTTTCAACTACTTGTTTATTCTGGATAATATGTATTATATTTCAGTATAGACAGAATGATGAATAGAACTACCTTAATTATGTATCTAGTCTATGTTTCAAAATGCTGTTCAGAATTTTCTTTCATTTCACTTATGTTTCAGATTTCTTCTTGATTACATTTTCTGTTTCTTAACATGGCCACAGACCTTACTGTGATTATGAATCCTCTTATAGATGAATATAACCCCGTTGTACAGATTTGTTCTATCTTGCTCATCACTTCAGCTAGCGAAGATACAGCTAGAGTGTAGTCAATTCCTTAGTTTAAGTGCCCTCTCCAGAACCAGAATTTGTAGCAGTGTGTGTGTGTGTGTGTGTGTGTGTGTGTGTGTGTGTTCTATCCCACATGAACAGAAAGAAATACATCTGTTGTTTAAACGACCAGGTCTATGGTTTGGTCTTGTATTTTTTATCAAGCAACTTTGATCTGATCACTTAGCTTCAAGAGCTTTTCTTTGTCAATCATTTTGGGTTCTAAGCATAGGAAAGAAAACATTTTCAACTATAAATTAATATGTTTGATTTTCTTCATCCCAAAACAATTTTTTTTAATTTTTTACCTTACAGAAGTAAAGAAGAGATTTTATATTTTGCTAAAAGGCGCTTTATGCTTGATTGGTATTTTATTGGATATTTTATTTACATTTTAGATGTTATCCCCTTACACCATCCTCCCCCAGGAACAACCTATCCCACTCCCTCCTCCTGCCTCTATGAGGATGTGCCCCCACCCACCCCCCACTCCCAACTCCCCACCCTCGAATTCCCTCACACTGGGCATCCAGCCTTCATGGGACCAATTATCTCCTCTCCCACTTATGCCTCAAAAGGTCATCTTCCCCTACATATACAGCTGGAGCCATGGATCCCTCCTTATGTGCACCCAGGCTGGTGGTTTAGACCCTGGAGCTCTGGTTGATTGGTATTGTTGCTTTCCCAATGGGGCCGCAAACCCTTTCAGCTCCTTCAGTCTTCTCTTTAACTCCTCCATTGGGAACCCCTTGATCAGTTCAATGGTTAGCTGTGAGCATCTGCCTCTGTGTATGTCAGGCTCTGGCAGACCTCTAAGGAGACAGCTATATCAGGTTCCTATCAGCACGCACTTCCTGGCATCCACATCAGAGTCTACCTTTGGTGACTTCACATGGGATGGATACCCAGGTGTAATAGTCTCCAAACAGCCCTACTTCAGTTTCTGTCCCACACTTTGTCTCCAGATTTGCCCCCATGAGTATTTTGTTACTCCTTCTAAGAAGGACTGAAGCACCCACACTTTGGTCTTCCTTCTTAACTTAGTGGTTCTTTCAACAGGAAATTTTAGTGTACAATGTTAAACATTAAGTTGACATAGTCATTGTTGTATGTGAGCAAGTGCCCCTGCCTGTGCATGATTTGAAGGAAGGACATATATCTTCATGTAGTCTCTACCACACATTTTGAGACAGTATTTGACTAAATCTGTAGAAGGCCAGCTTGATAAATTAGTCATGTGAGGTTTTTTACACATTTTGTTGATGTGATATCTTACCATATTTGATCATCAATGGGCAAAGTAGCTGCATATTTATGAACATCAACAATCAATCATATGTCTTTAGAGATTTGGTGACAACTTGTCCTGTTTTCTGTTGAGAACTTTTACTTAAATTCTTTCTTAAATATCTGATGTGATTCACCTGTGGATCATGCAGACTCTTGCTCTTTTTATTTGGAAGACTCTTGCTGGTTCAGCTCCTTTGATAAATTTCCTCAGATAATCTTTTTTGTCTCTGATATTTTCACAGATCTGATCTTCACAGAGCTGAACATTTGTGTAGGTTGTCATATATATATATATGTTTGTTTCTGATATTTCTTATTTTGTCTCCTCTTAGTTGCTTGGATTAAAAGTCTGTCTACTATTCTTTAAAGAACAAATGTTTATATGTAGGGGTTTTTTGTTTTGTTTTTTGTACTTTTGTGTTATCATTGAATTTCTGCCTTCAATTTTGTTTTATGTCATTGTTTTACCATTCCTTTTTTCCTAGATACATTTAATATTATGTGTTGCTGTTTTTGTAGTTTTCCTGATTTGCTTTCCCTTCCTAAATTTTAATGTAGAACCAAGTCTATTGATTTGAGATTTTTTTCCCCTAACAAGTGAAGTTAATAATACAAATACTCTTGTATGCACTGATTTACCTACTTTGAAAAGTTTGATAGATCATATTTCTACTTTCATTTAATTGAACATAATTTTTAGATATTAAGCTTATTACATATGACTTAGATGTCTATAGATGTCTGTCTTTGTGTACATATGAGGTGAGGGAGTAGAGGCGTCAAAAAAATGGCATTAGATCGTCGGGAGATGGAATTGAAGGAATCATTAGCCTCTGACATGGGTGTCAGGAGCTATGCTCCATAAAAACAGTCTATAATCTTAACCACTGAGCAATGCCTATCCCCAGTTGTAAATATTTTAAAATTTTTCCTTGAGATTTCTTCTGATACTTGTATGTTATCTAGAAGTTTGCTTAATATTCATTGTTGTTTTAGAATCATGGCTCATGTCTGTACAGACCACACCAGGCCAATATAGTTCCACGTGGGGTTTATTGTGGGCAAGGGAGCAAAGGTGGTGACAAAGATGAAAGTGGAACAGAGAGAGGGGGGGGTAAGAGCAGTCTGACTTGTATTTGAATTGTGACATAGACACAGGTAAAGGTGGAGGTGAGCCAAGTGGATTCTGGGAATGTATGGCGGTTACCATGTCAACAGATGCAGAGGTTCCCTGTCCACTATACGTGATGTCACTGGGTTTGGAGACTATCTGCCATGCTGGTTCCTGGTACTAGCACTCATCTTCACTCTCAACAGTGTAAGTGTGTCTAAATATTGTAAATATCAATAAAAATGTCCATTAAAATATGAATCTCTAGAACCTTGGAATATTAACTTGCAATGAACAGAAAATGTAGTGACTGTAATTGACTGCTAAGCTTCTTGCTAGGTTTCTATCATATATTCATACATATGAATATATATATAGTTGCTCTCAGTGTTTATGTGTTAATATGTATGCTTATGTGTGTAAATTCACCAGATCATGTTAAATAAGCAAGAATTTTTTACTGATAAATAACAATATTTATTTTGAAGTATATTTTATATTTAGAAATATACCATGTCTATAATTTTGCTTCTCCAGAGTATTAAATGTCTACCATATTAAATTAAAATTTTTTATCAGGGTAACTTTGTAGTCATAACAATTTAAGAGAGATGGGACCATGAGATAAGACAGTAACAATGGAGACAATCAGAAACATTTAGATGATGTAGAGAAGAATGCAGTCATATACAATGATTCAGGTTGTGACAAAAGACATAGTATAACAAATATGTGTATAGATATGTGTTCATGTGTGTGTTCATACTTATGTGGAAACTTTTGCATGTCATATGTTAAAGTCATTATTTCAGTGCCTTCTATTTGAACATTAAAGTAATACATTGCACCAATAAACATTTGTTCTATTTTATAAACAATTCCAGAAAGACTAAGTAATTTTATTCTTTATTCACTATCTAGTCAATAAATTGTACAGCTGAACTTCTGGTCTAACTCTATAGACTTTTGAGGTATTTCTTTTCTTATGATGCTATCATAAGCAATGAGTCTAACAAATTCCTGCTAAATTGTTTTGGTTATAAACATTTGGAAGAAAGAGCAAAAATATATGAAAATGGCAGCTATATATAATGTAGATGATGATGTAGTTGGAACTGAAGAAAGATCATTCAATACTAAATTTGACCTAAGTATAGAGAGCACCTACTACTGAGTACACTGAGATTAAGTGGATAGTGTGGTAAATTCTTCATAATATCATGGGAAAGAAAAGGCACAAAAATTCCTGCAGTTTATTGATTTTAGTATCATAATTATGCCTTATGCTTATTACTTATGACTTAGTACTACTTACTAAGTCTTAGATTTACTAATACTTCATCTTGCATTGACTGCATTTTCTTAAATCTTTTACTTTCTGTGACACTAAGAGTCAAATGCTTTTTTATTTTTTTATTGGATATTTTATTTATTTACACTTCAGATGCCATCCCCTTTCTCCATTTCTCCTCCCTAGAAAACCCATATCCCATCTCCCATCCTCCTTTTTTCCTTTTATAGCATTTTAATTACATGAAAGTATTAAGGTCCGTTCTAGTATGAGGAACTAGCAATACAATAGATGTAAATAGTCAAGGAACAAGCAAGATAATAAACACAAATAGTCAAAGAACAAGCAAGGCAATGAACAAAGTTCTGTGAACATTCCCATGATCACTGTTTCTAAGGGCTTATCAGGATGACCAAAATATCTGAGCCAATTTCCCTGTCCTAGCCCAAAGTCATTTTCATGTCTGAAGCCTACTTCCTTGTTCTAGCCTAAAATTTAGATTCCTGCCTGATATTACTTCTTTGTTCTAGCCTAAGATACAGATTCCTGACTGTAATTATTTCTTTGTTCTAGCCTAATGTCAGATTCCTGCCTGAAGCCAACTTCCTTGTCCTTGGCCAATGTCATATTCCTGCCAACCTGAAAATGGACCCCAGACAGAGTTATTAAACTAATAGGCTGGCAAGTCAAGGACTGATAAGATTCTGCACAGAACCTTACCAACCTAAGACAGAAATACATTCTCATTGCTTTAGATAATGCATATTCCATGATGGGTAAGGAAGGCATTTTTGTCAGAATGACCTAAGACAGACTCAGTCTTGTTTATGAAATAAAAAATCAGGAGAGTCAGAGAGCTTTTGGGGCTACTTGGCAAGAATCTGACATGGGACAAAGACAAGGAAATGCGTTGCTTGCAGGAATATGACATTGGTTGAGTCAAATGTTTTAAAAGAGAAAAAAAAATACACCAGAGTATTAATGTGGAGTTAAGATTTTTACAATAATCATTGTCTCTATCCCTATTCAAAAATTAACAGTGGCATTTAATGTCTGTAAATTTCTCATTTAGTAAGAAAGTAAATATGATTCAAAATAATCTCCTAAAATCCTTGAATGTATTTTCTTTTAGGAGAAGGTTATTTGAGAGGCAGAAATTAGTCAGGAAATACCTGTGAAAAACATAGCTGTGATCACCATTTTCAAAATATGATGAAATGAATTATTCAGAATGAGTGGAAAATAAGGATATGTTATTTTACTTGTTTTATAATCTTCTACAGGTGCAACCCTAACAAAGAAATACAGATTTACAGATTTATGTGTCTTCAAGGATGTGGAAAAGCTGGACTACACAGATAACTAGCAATCTTGAGCGCATACAATAGAATCACTGGTGTTATAGTAATTATAGTTGAAGTAAGTAGATGTTCTTATGAGCATTCCTGTAATCACTACTACAATTTTACTAAAGGCTAGAGAAATACTGTCATTACTTAGAGAATAAGATAGGACAAAAATAAAATGGGAAAAGCAAAGAAGAGGGGAAAAAGAGTAAGAAAAAAATAGGTGATTCTGATATCAGCAGTTGGGTCCTCCTGTCTTGGTTTAAATCAACTCTCCAGTTGTTTATGACACATGTTAATGTTTATGAAGCACTGACTGAGATTAACCAGAAACACAAACAGCAACCCTGTTGACAAATTTGCATGTCTACATGTGATAACTGTTACTCATTTTTAAAAGAAAATTCAAAATGAATAGAAATTAAGCATTTCATTTTTTATCTAGAAATACTTGAACTTTTTTTAAGATCAAATAAATAATAAGGGGACATACAATGTATTCTTATCAACAAGGAAACCTAAGTAGACTAAGTCATTACAAAGAGAAAGGATAAAAAAGAAATAAAAATCATGTGTCATCTGCAGGTAGCGTGACAAATACATCTATCAACTTTTATCCCTCATAACATTCCAGTTAGATGAAAATGAGGAGGCTTATATAAGCTTTCTAGCAGAAGGTTGTGAATACAAGGGAGTCAGAGGCTTGTTTAGTTGTTATCTACTTTACAGTAACCATTCACGATCACAATAAGCCATTCATTGCAAGAGATGGATAACCAGAGTTCACTCTCATGGAGAAAGCATGGTATAAGGAAGGAAGTAATGATTGTATAGCATTTTCAAAGACACTTAGCTCAGCACCATATTTTTCTTTCTGAGTTAATTCTTATCTGTACCCTGATCCACTATTTTCCTCAGTCAGTAAATTATTTATGCCCACAGGTACTGTTTGTGGCCATCTCATTTTTTTTTGCTGGATCAGACACCAGTAGAGGAGAAATAGAGATCAATATACTTGGTTAAGGAAGTAGACTAAAATACCTGTAGTTTGTGGTGGATTGTCCTGGTGCTGTTAGTATTTTGATGCTAATTCTGCTTCTTCAAGAGGGGCTCCTCCCCCACAATGAGGAGCAGATTACATATTCATGTGATTTCATATGACCGTTCTTCCTATTTTAATTTGTCAAATAAAGGCTAGAGCCTGTGATTGGGCAGTGGAAGGGAAAGGTGAGGCTGGAGGTTTTAGAGAGGGAAAGGGAGGAAGGAGGGGGGACAAGGAGATGGAGGTGTCAGAGGAAGAGGAGGTGGAAGGTAGAGTAGAATCTGGAGTAGCTGCAAGTAGTAAGGAATCTCATAGCTGGGAAATAGACTAGTTTAGTGGTATATCTGCCTAATCAAGGCCTACAGCTTATCAATTTAATTGAGTTGTGTGTTCTTTGCACATGCTTATTCGAGTTGGAGATTTACTGCAACAAGAGTCTTGGTTGATGTCTTTGGCTATGTTATTTGGTTCTTATATTTGTCTCCTTTCCAATACTTACTCCACTTTAATGCCTTCCAACCCCCCAACACTAGGTAGAAGAGAAAGAAGACTAGAGGAAAAAGGGGTACAAACCTCTTTAGACTACTTTGTTCTGATTAGGGGCTTCAAGGTCCTTGGGACAAGTCCAATCTTCATTGGCAATGTATTCTATTTCTTCTTCTCACAATCACTTGACAAACAGTGACAATAGGAAGCAGCAGCAGCAGCAGCAGGAAGAACAGCAGGAGGAGCAGCAGCTACTCCAGGCCTTCTCACTGTACATAAACTCTCCAGAGTCCACAGATTTAATCTATCTGCAGCTGACAAAGATCATACTCCTGTTAGTGCACAAGGTAAATAATAGTCACTGTCTGTGAAGCAGCCTATTTTCCCACACCTGGAACTAAAACTAAAACATTCACATACTATAACTGGGTTTTTAAGGAAACCAACATTCTCAGTATATTTTCCTCTTTTAGTCCAAATTTTAGTCCAAAATTTGTTGTTGTTTTTTTCTCTAACATTGTTAAACTATATACAAAATGAACAATTATGGAGACTATCAAGTAAGAATTCTGTTTACAATGTCCAGTCCATATGTATTTGGCAACCTTGGAGAAAAATACTCCACTATCTATCTAAACCTAATGAGTTCAAAGTTCTGGACCTAAACCACTTTCTTATCATAATTTGCATTTATCAAACTAAAATAATTGTATTAGACCCTAAATATTTCCTTAGATCCCAAAACAACTCAAGCTTTTATGTCTTCATAAACTTGCACTTCTTTTGTCAGTATTCTTTTTTAATCTGATAATAAAAATAGTGGTAAGACTACATCAGAAACCTGAGAAGGATAACTATTACCTGAGTAAACAGGAAGTACAGTGTAAATTAAATTATTATTATGTTCTATATATATTAATTAATGTTGGAAACTAATACAGTGGCAATTATTTCTTAAACAGCTTTTCCACCAAATAACCACACAGTTACATTTTAATGTTTCAAAACCTCAGGCCTTATCTGAGCAGACACTCCACCAGCTTATCTACGTTAAGCCGATCACTTAGCCCCACGTCGCCACCTGACTAGTTATACCTTCCAGGCCTGTGATCATGTCCATTTCCTCTTATGTCTGCCAGTGAAAAGCACCTCCTTCTTCTTCACAGAGTTCCGTTACCTCTCTCAGGAAGTACCTCCTTCCACTTCCTGCCCAGCTTGTTGTCCATCAGATTTTTCTTAAAGCCAAACGTACACTGCCTTAGGTAGATGAGGAAGGACAGAGACTATATTTCTGTAAAATTGCGGAGGCAATTTTCCAGTGTCCTCCTTTCCCTCAGATTATAGCCAGCTGTCAACAATCAATGAAGTAAGGGCAATTTTTCACCCAGTGGCCAGCTTTTCCACATTTGAAGCAAACTCCATGTGGAGGTTCTTCTATACCCATAATCTTCTTTGAAGTAGTTCCATATTCTGTAGATCTCTAAAGTATTTGAAGATCATTTATTTATGATATATATAAATAAATGCCACTTGTTTCTAGCTATAAACTCTCTGTTTAACTTTAAAACATATACAGAAGGCTAAATAAAGCTTATTTCTATAATTAACTAAACTAATACCTAAGAAAAGTACAAGTAACATTATTTATAGGTAACTAACTTGCATTTGTATTTATCCTAAACAATTTGCAATAGTAGGTTTCATAGGAAGAGAACTTCATTATATTTTCAAATGAGTTACATATTAGAGTACATTAAGCAAGAATTGAATAAAACAATCTCAGATTTCTATCAATATACAATAATACATAGCAATGTAAAATATTTTAGACTTGTTGCTTTTTTAGTCTAAAGTAAATACAATAAGCTCTCTTTTATTCTATCATCCTATTTCCACCATCTCTCCTTTTCCCTTTTTGATAAACTTGTTGCTTTTGTCTGAAACCACTGGTACTTTTTGCTGAGGAGCCTTGAGCTAGGGCCCCAAAGCCATTTTCTTTTCTTTTTCTTTTTTTTTTCCTTTCTTTGGTTTTTCGTGGCAGGGTTTCTCTGTGTAGCCCTGACTGTCCTAGAACTCACTCTGTAGACCAGGCTGGCCTCGAACTCAGAAATCTGCCTGCCTCTGTGCCACTCAGAGTCATACACACACACATACAAACACACACACCACACACACACACACACACACACACACAAACACACACACACACACAAACACACACACACACACACCCTTTGGCTGGGTCACCTGTTTCATCAATTCCAAAAGTGTTCATGCATACTTACATACATACACATATACCTACACATGTATGTATGTCCATACATGTAGACAGATAGATATGTTTATATGTACATTTGGTGAATGGGGAAGAGTCCAAAAAGTCACACATTACTTCTTCTCTCTGGCAATTAAGGCTTTCTTAGGCAAAATTTCGTTCTAAAATTACCTCATAGATAAAATGTTACACAAAAGGGGAGTTATGGAAGTATATCAATAATAGGTTAAAAGCAATGTTTCATTACATAAGTTTATTATAATTTCAAATCATCAGATTCACACAGCCTTGCTTTATCATACGTTGAATCTTTGGATCTGATTTGAATGAATGTTTTTCTTTAATCACAAATCTGTCCCAAGACTGTTTCTCTCTTACTAAAGTTATGAAAGTTCATTTTTTCCTTATTATGCATCATTTACTTATAATTTTATGAAGAGGGGGCACATTCTATTCTTGATTCATTATTATATTTTTCTGGCATAACAATTGAGACCATCTTCTTAATGTTCTTCTTAAACATCTTATTAAATTTTCCTCTTGAAATTATTGGAATCAAATCAGAAATGCTATAATTAATTCATCTAGCATTAATTCATGAAAGTTCATTTTCATATTGATCTGCAATAAATTTGCCCAGTAGAGTAGGCTGATGCCCAGGAATCCTAGGCTATGCAATAGTGACAGGAAAAGTATCAAGATCTAGAAGCTATCCTGGGATTAAGTCTCTAGGGCTGTGCCTCTCCAGAGTGTACTCATTTCAGCCATGCAAAATGGTGGGCCATCTCCAGGAAACTTCCTTATCTGCCATAGATTTTCCTAGATGACTTCCGTCACCTCTCCATGTTCTTCCATTTATATTTCTTCAGAGCCCCAAGAATTAAACTATCTTCATCTGGCAAAAATCATAACCCCCTAGAGCACAAGACAACTGAAGTTAATGGCTATGGACAATATGAAACTGCCCCAAATCCCATACATGGTTTTAAAAGCAAAAGCATATTCATACAACCCACCTGCGTTTAGAAAAAAATCTCACTACAGTGGATGCAAGCCTTTGTTATTTCTGATTAACTTCAACTCAAGCAAAGCTAGCATAAATCACTTAACATTGTGTCTCATATAGACCCCCTACTACCCATCTCATAGATGTCTAGGCTTATCTTCCAGTGTATAAAGAGAAAAAAATGTCCTGATGTCCCATATGTTGCATCCATTTGAGTTACAGAAAGGACAAAATGAAGGAACACAAGATCAAGTCTTAATGTCTGTCATAGTGACGGACATAAATAGGGTATAGTCTAAGGAGTCTTTCTTTTTTTTTTTTTTTTTTTTTTTTTTTTTTTTGTTTGTTTTGTTTTTTTTGTTTTTTTTTTTTTTTTTTTTTTTCTTCTTAATTTTTATTTTCAGCAAATCAAAAAAATTTAAAAAGCATTCAAACAGAATAAAATGAAAAGAAACAAACAAGCAAAATACCAAGGGTCAGATATACTTATACAAGAATTCTATAGAGCCTTCAAACAAGCAATACTTTTTGAGTTATATTTAAAAAAATTCAGAACCACAATAAGCTCCTTCACAAAGCAAATAATATTGAAATAGTGACATCAATTGTAAACCCAACAAAAATATATAAATTATAGTCCAGTATCCCTCATGAATATACATACAAAAATTCTCAATGAAGTAGTTGCAAACTGAATACAAGAGATATAAAAAAAAATAAAAAAAAAAAAAAAAAATAAAAAAAAAATAAAAAATAATATTCCATGAGTAACTGAACAACTGTTTTTTTTTTAGAAGACCGTACTCCATATACAGGCTGCATGTTTTGGGATAGCCCCCACTCCAGATGTTTGAGACCTACATGAAAACCAAGCTGCACATTTACAACATATGTGCAGGGAGGCCTAGGTCCAGCCCATGGAGCTAGATCTGTGTAGACTAGGTATGCTCCACGGTTGGTGATTCAGTCTCTGAGAGCTCCAAGGGTTCAGGTTCCTTTACTCTGTTGATCTTCCTGTGCAGTTCCTATCTCCTTAGGGCCCACAATCCTTCCCCCTATTCTTCTATAAGAGTCCTCAAGCTCCATCCACTGTTTGGCTCTGGATGTCTGTATCTGTCTGAGTCAGCTGCTGGTTAGAGCCTCTCAGAGGACAGCTTGCCCCTGTCTGTTCTCAGGCTGGAGGTTTAGATCCTGGGAGCTCTGGTTGAATCTTTTGATACTCGTTCTAAAAAGGACAAAAGCACCCTCACTTTGGTCTTCCTCCTTCTTCTTGAGTTTCATGAGGTTTATGCGTTGCATCTTAGGTATTGTGTGTTTTGGGGCTAATATCCGCTTATCAGTGAGTGCCTACCATGTGTGTTCTTTTGTGATTGGGTCATCTCACTCAGGATGATATTTTCTAGCTCCATCCATTTGTCTACGAATTTCATGAGCTCATTATTTTTAATGGCTGAGTAGTACTCCATTGTGTAAATGTACCACATTTTCTGTATCCATTCTTCTGTTGAAGGACATCTGGGTTCTTTCCAGCTTCTGGCTATTATGAATAAGGCCGCTATAAAACATAGTGGAGCATGTGGCCCTGTTGCATGTTGAAATATCTTCTGGGTATATACCCAGGAGGGGTATAGCTGGGTCCTCAGGTAACACCATGTTCAATTTTCTGAGGTATCGCCAGACTGCTTTCCATAGTGGTTTTACCAGCTTGCAATCCCACCAACAATGGAGGAGTGTTCCTCTTTCTCCACATCCTCGCCAACATCTGCTGTCACCTGTGTTTTGGATCTTAGCCAATCTGACTGGTATGAGGTGGAATCTCAGTGTTGTTTTCATTTGCATTTCCCTGATGACTAGGGATGCTGAGCACTTCTTTAGATGTTTCTCAATCATTCGAGTTTCCTCAGTTGAGAGTTTTTTGTTCAGCTCTCTACACCATTTTTTAATAGGGTTATTTGAAGGTCTGGAATCTAGTTTCTTCAGTTCTTTGTATACCTTGGATATTAGCCCTCTATCAGATGTAAGGTTGGTGAAGATCTTTTCCCAGTCTGTTGGTTCCCGCTTTGTCCTGTTGACTGTATCCTTTGCTTTACAGAAGCTTTGCAGTTTTATGAGATCCCATTTGTCAATTCTTGATCTTAGAGCATACGCCATTGGTGTTCTGTTTAGGAACTTTTCCCCTGTGCCCATATGATCAAGGCTTTTCCCTATTTTCTCTTCTATTAGTTTCAGTGTAGCTGGTTTTATGTGGAGGTCCTTAATCCACTTGGAATTGAGCTTTGTACAAGGAGATAAGTATGGATCAATTTGCAGTCTTCTACAAGTTGACCTCCAGTTGGACCAGCACCATTTGTTGAAAATGCTGTCTTTTTTCCACTGGATAGTCTGAGCTCCTTTATCGAAGATCAAGTGACCATAGGTATGGGGGTTCATTTCTGGGTCTTCTATTCTATTCCATTGATCCTCCTGACTGTCTCTGTTCCAATACCATGCCGTTTTTATCACTATTGCTTTGTAGTACAGCTTGAAATCGGGGATGGAGATTCCCCCAGAAGTTCTTTTATTGTTGAGTGTAGTTTTCGCTATCCTGGGTTTTTTGTTATTCCAAATGAATTTAAGATTGCTCTTTCTATCTCTGTAAAGAATTGAGTGGGAATTTTGATAGGGATTGCATTAAATCTGTAGATTGCTTTCGGCAAGATAGCCATTTTTACTATATTAATCCTTCCAATCCATGAGCATGGGAGATCTTTCCATCTTCTGAGATCTCCTTCGATTTCTTTCTTCAGGGTGTGAGTGAGATCTTTGATTTATGCCATAGAAATGCATTTTGGGAAGATTCCTTGTGATATAGAATTAGTTTTCTTAAGGAAGGGAAGAGAAGAGGTGCGGGGGGCGGGGATAGAGAATATCTAATGCTCTGCCTGTAAGATGTTAGAAATAGAGAAACTTCTAAGTGATTATAAAATTTTGTGGCTGTTGAAGTTAAGTTATTCAAAGGGTATAATCTATGTTCAGGTGTAAAATTGAAGAATAGTTTTAAGTAAGTAAATTTTAAGTTAAAAATGACTTCTTGAAATAACTCAGATATAAATATCAGCACTGATCACAAACTCCAGCTCTACTGAAGCAGACTGATATTCAATATTTCATAATATCACCCTTACAATTGTCAAGTTAAAATTTTCACGCTCCATTTATAATATTTCGGTGAAAGGATATTTTATCTAAATTTTCTTTGCAAGCAGAAGGCAGAAAAATATGTCCTTTCCATTTAAGTAAAAGGCATCTATACAAAGGCCATGGGATAACTTTCTAAAGCCCAAGAGAAAAACAGGATGCATAGAAGAAATGCCCTGATCTTCCAGAAAAGTAGAATCTTGATAATGGCTGGGGTACACATAATTTTGAAATAAGAGATTAACATGAGACACCAAGAGGAAAAGTGGAAAGGGAGCATGGAGGAAATCCACACAAAGTAAGATTTTAGATAATGCTCCATTTCCAGTATTGTTAGAACATGTAGTGCACTTCTGGAAAGATCACACCAGCAACAGGTCTCTGGTTTTATTGGTAAAGGCGACCTCTGAAGGGGTAAGAGAGAAGGAGAAGAGAAGAAGTGGGTGAAGGTTGGAGTATACATCTTTTATCTGGGCTGTGACACATGTGACAATGCTCCAAGGGATGTGCAGCAGGTGCCATGGCAACAGAAGCAGGAGTAGTGCTTTCAGCTAGAGATGACCTGTCTCATATTTGTGTCCGGAAGCTGTCTATAGAGAGCTTCTGGTTGTACACAGATGCATCTAATGCTAACAAGTATAGTACTTCATGGAATTCAGTAAAACAAATTGCACCCTAGAGTGATTCTTTACTCTGATTCTTTACAATTGATTTCTATGTTCCAAATTAACATCAGAGATATCTGCTGTGATATTTCTTTTTCACTTTCTAATTTGCTTAAGCATTTCTAGGTCTTAAGCCAAGGACAATTTCCATAGGGGAGGTTGCATATAACCATAAGCAATTAGCAGGATATGTAGACAACTGAGAAATAAGGGATGGGATCAGATGAAGAAAAGTTCAGGGAGCCAGGACAGAAATCACTGTGTCATAAGAAAATGGGTGTCAGTCATCCACAGAAACAAAAGGGACAAAATATTTCATGTATTGAATATGTAGGTATATTTCCTGTTTCCAAACAATGTGTTTTAGGTTCTGGAGTTGCTGCATATATATTATCTTCCTGTAAAACAGAAAAATGCATGTCTGTGTTTTATATATTGTTTATATACTGTTAGATCTATATCAGGCCCCAAGTTTGGCGGTTCTGCTAGCAGTGCCCTATGATGACTACTTTGGCCTAATCCAGGTAGAACTCTGACCTGGTCAAAGAATGACTGTTACTGGGTAAACAGAAACTTAAACTCAGCCATTCTTGGGAATCACCTGATGCTGGTTTCTTTTACCAGGAAAACCACTACTTGCATTGTCTACTCTCACCCCAATAGACAACAGGTTCTGATGAACAGAATAGCCTGTATCAGCTCAAAGACCCCCTACTCTGCTGACTGTCACATGAAATCTACCTTCTTTCCCACCTAGCTGCTGCTATCTATTCCTATGAGACAGCCCTGCAGTTTGTCCTCAGTAAACTGTTTATCTACTCACAGAGTGGTTCACTGTATTCCCTTATATAGACCACAGGCAGACTCAATTCAGTTATATTTTGAAACCAAAGTAGTCTATGTCTATCACAGTGAAGATTTCATCTATGATTTCATCTATCTATCTATTATCTATCTATCTATCTATCTATCTATCTATCCATCCATCCGTTGTCCATCTATCTATCTATCTATCTATCTATCTATCTCTATCTATCTATCTATTTATCTATCTGTAGCTGTCTTCAGACTCAACAGAATTCGGTATCAGATCCCATTACAGATGATTGTGACCATCATCTGGTTGCTGAGTATTGAACTCAGGAAGAACATTCAGTGCTCTTAACTGCTGAACCATCTCTCCTATCTAGCACTCAACAATTTAAATTTAAGTGTACACATTAGACTCACATTCCACGATAATCCAAGAATGGTGGCCCTTTGTAAAATATGACAGTTTCCTTAACGACAATTAAAACACAGTCAGAAAGAGGTAGTTGTCAGAAGAGAATATGAACGTTGGGCATTTAGTATCAGTTAATTTCAGAAGCAATAATGTGCCAAAATAAACAGAGGAAAGAAACTCTGAATCTTTACAATATTCCAGAATGAGGAGCAGAATTAAAATTATATTTTATAGAAATACATGCATGTATAGATGTGCCCTGAAGATATTAACATTTTCTAATTTTTCCATCAATTAGTCTGCAATGTTTTACTTTCTGGCACATGCTTGTTAAATAATTATGTATGCTTGCTTGCATGCTTAATTATCAAGACAGATTTTTCTTTTAAAGGTTCATCTTTGGCTCATTCTCACCACAAAAAGCAAAGGCTTAAATTGCTTTTGTTCAAAGAAAATAGTTTCATTAGAGTTGTTTCCACCTCAATGAAAACTAACTGATGTCTTTCAAAGGAACTAATAGGTATCTTGTAATTGAAAGAGTCATCACATTTTTCCTGTGATGGCATAAATCGCTCCTGTAAAGTTTTAATATTTGTAAAATTTATAGAAGATGACTCCACTTTGAAAGTAAAACTGTAGATTCAGTACTATCGTAAGCAAAACTTATCATTTAAGCCAGGCAATGATTGACAGTACAAACTGTCACATATAAATCAAACTAATTTCAAGATAGGAGTAAGATCAGCAATGCATGTTTCAAAATGAACAAAGTTTTCACTTTATAAATTCTTCCCTGTGTCACTTCAAAAAGAAAAAGAAGGACCTAAGCTCCAAATAAGGGGTGTTCCAAATAACAAATTTCACACAAGGCTAAAACTCATCTTACTTAAACATTATAAGCAAATGAATTAATGGCATACCTCTCTTTCAATATCAACTAAAGAAAACTGTATCATTTTATGTGTGTAGCTGTGTCATTTCATGGTATTTTACATTTCAGAAATATAGTAGCTAAGCATCATTATGGTTATGCTGAATGTAATATAACATATGGAATAATTTCACTCTGTTGGCTTACAAGATGCAATAGTAAATATTTCTTATTAAAGACAACCTCAGAATAATAAGCAGGCTGTATTCAGTTCAACAGAATTTCAAGGAAGGTAATGCCTTCATGAAGTAACTCCCTAAATGTGTATATTTCTGTGAAAAAAAAAATCCCATTGACAGCCAATACTCGTTATTTAATGTAAACTCTTCACTTAGGACCATTTATATTTACAGAGCATTGCAGAATCAGAAGAGAGATGTTTTTATGTCCTGTGCCATGGTTGGTCTCACTGACATCTCAGATTTGGATTACACATGAGCACTAGTGACAGTGAATCAGTATTGCTGGCCTGGTAACTACAGCCCGCACTCTCTTCGGACTCCCTGAGCCTCTCTCGTATCCCTTTCTTCTTGTTGGTGCTCCAAGATCCCTTCCGCAGACTGCTGTCTATTTGCTCACTGGACTCCTTAACAGGGGCAGTTTCTCAGACTTTCCTTGATTCTGCTGATCTGGGTATTTATTTTATTATTTTTATTTTATTTTATTTTATTTTATTTTATTTTATTTTATTTTATTTTATTTTATTTTTTACACTCCAGATTTCATTCCCCACCCATCCACCCTCTGACTGTTCCACATCCCATATCTCCAACCCAACCCCCTGTCTCCATGAGGATGTTCCCACCCTCTATCCCCAACCCACTGACCTCTGAATTCCCTGGGGCCTCCAGTCTCTTGAGGGTTAAGTGCATCATGTCTGACTGAACACAGACCAGCAGTCCTCTGCTGTATATGTGTTGTGGGCCTCATATCAGCTGGTGTATGCTGCCATTTTGGTGGTTCAGTTTTTGAGAGATCTCGAGAGTCCAGATTAATTTAGACTGCTGGTCCTCCTACAGGGTCACTTCCTCCTCTCAGGTTCTTCCAGCCTTTCCCTAATTCAACCACAGGGTTCATCAGCTTCTGTCCGATTGGTTGGGTGCAAATATCTGCAACTGACTTGTTGTGTCTTCCAGAGGGCAGTCATGATAGGTCCCTTTTTGTGAGCGTTTCTTAAGCCTCAGTCATAGTGTCAGGTCTTGGGACCTCCCCTTGAGGTGGATCCCACTTTGGGCCTGTCACTGAACCTTCTTTTCCTCAGGCTCCTCTCATTTCTGTCCCTGTAGTTCTTTTAAACAGGAACAATTATGAGTCAGAGTTTTGACTGTGAGATGGTACCCCCTCTTTCATGTGATGCCCCATTTTCCTGCTGGAGGTAGAAACTTGCTTTGTGCTTTGTCTGGTGCCATTTTCATGACTAACCAACTAAGTACAAAGAAGACCAAAAAGTTGACCACAAGAATCACAGAATTTAACTACATCATATTAATACCATGGAGTTTAAGCATGATTTTACTGGGTTGAAATTGTATAGAATGCAAGTTTGAGATTATCTATCAGGCTTCTCTGCCATGAAGACTAAGGATCTAGAAATACACAGTTAATTTCCCTCAGTCAGGAAAAAGGGAATAACCTAAATTCAGGAAGACAAATAATTTAAATAATCTCTACATGAGTAGTGAATTGCTAACCATTAATTTATTGACTTATTCATATCAAAATGTAGATATTTATTTTATAATTTTTATTAAATTTAATACAATATTTTTTGTTATAGCATTCAAATTCTTCCTGTTTTGGTTATTGTGGTTTCTTCTACCTGGCTCCTATATTCTTCTGACAAATCAATCATTATTATTTTCTTGTTCTCTCATGCTTCCTTACTTCCTGATCCTATAAAGTAGTAAAAGTTATTTTCATGTCTTGTGACCTATTGGTTTGACAGGCTTTTTATCTTGCTATGTTGCTGTTATACCACTTTGTTATTCTAAACATATATTCTCATTGAAAGTTTTCTTTTTTATTTGTTGTAGCATTTTCTGGGTAAATCAAGAACGAAGGGAAGCAGTAATTGGATATATCTGAGTACTGTGGATTTAATAGAGATTTTATGAGCATTATATAAGCAGACCATGAAATTAGCTATTACTCCGCCACAACAAAATATATAAACTGGAAATCTTGCAATTAAGCATTTATCTTTGAATTAGTTATTCTCTCTATAAAAGTAACTCACTGAATGTTCTGGAAGTCATAGCAGTCACAGCTGGGACATCATTCCTTATGTGTTAGAGCAATTCTTTGGATCTATTTCTTTACCTTTGAAATCAATACAAATAAAATTTTGTAGTGCCTCAAGAAACTGCTCTGGGAAATTGGAAACAGCCTAATCATTTACTCACCTCTGCTACCAAATGCTCATTCAAAACTGCTCTTCAATTTGCCCAAGATACGCATCCTCTTCCTGAGTTTCTTGACACAGAAATAACATTGTCTCATTTTTTTCTGACAATCTTCTATTTGCTGTTTACGAAAAATTTATGCATATTACATAATTTGATAGTATAGGATAAATTTATCTCTAAAACAGCTTAGATAACATTCTAGGAGCAGGAATAAAGATCTTTATATACTTGAGAAGGTCATAAGTTTTAACAAGGAAAAGAACTTTATTGTGCCTTATTAAAAGATCAGCATTCATTTTGTAGGGCTTCCTCTTCTAATTTCATACATGAATGCATGGAATGGTGTATTATTTCTAAAAATCTGTCTTTCCCATGCCTTTTATGTGTGAATAGTGAAAGTCAAGTTTTCTGAGACAGAGTAGGTGGTACCTAGTGTCAAGTCACAGAATAAATAGAATCTTGACCCTAATCCAAGGATGAAAACTAATTATTTGAATTCACTCAATTAACCCTACCTCAGTTGCTCAGCTGAATAACAAAGATAATTTCAATGTTAAGCATGTGTAAATAAGATGTCAGTGAGATAACTTGATCTACACTCTAAGGCTCTTCTTGCTTTTTCTTTAATCAGATAAACAACTGAGGAACCCCACTAACAATAGACATAAAATTGCCAGATCAATTTACATTTATTTATTAACTATGTGTACTCATGTGTGTCTATTCATGCATGATAGTGTGTGTGTAGGCCAATGATAACTTGTGAGAGTTTCTTCTTTCATGTTGGTTCTGGAGTTGAACTCAGATCTTCAGGATTGGTGGTAAAAGCCTTTAGTCCCGGAGCCATTTTGCCAGCACATTTTAGGAGCAATTTAACATCATTCACATGTATTTACTTCTTGCTGATCTCTAATGTCCATAATGGCAGGACTCCTAAATAATACTTCCCTCTTTACTTCCTAAAACATTTTCAAAATTATCACCAGATTCCTCAAATAATAGTTCTTCTTCAGGTATATCAATAATTCCTCAATTCTTCAGTTTAGATATTTGCAGTTTACCCCAAGTAAATGTTGCCTATTAGTCTTTCAATAGTAGTAACCTTTCTGTAAATCAGTTAAACTAGTCTATATCATACCACATCATAACACATGGCTAGTTACCTCCCCTTCAACTTCATGTGAAAGTTTTCCTCAGAGTTCAGGGTGAATCTCCTCCCATGCCTGACTCTATTCAAGAGTTCCTTTCTCATATCAAAACTCCTACATCCTATGTCCTGCCTCAACTCATTGGTCAATCAGTTTTTTATTGATATTATGCTTCCATACAGTACAGAAGAGATTCTCTCTTATTTCCCCATATTATCCAATAAAAGGATCTTTCTCTTTCAATAAGAATCTATAAACAGTAACAACAACAATGAAAACTATCATGTAAGATTGTATTCATAATATCCAG
Organism: Mastomys natalensis; assembly: GCA_021653895.1. Lineage (NCBI taxonomy): Eukaryota > Metazoa > Chordata > Mammalia > Rodentia > Muridae > Mastomys > Mastomys natalensis. Next base: position 948,554 of record JAJTUV010001256.1, read on the forward strand.
TCCATATGTATTTGGCAAACTTGGAGAAAGTACTTTGCTACTTATCCTATTTTGATGAGTTCATATTCTGTACCTAAAACAATTTCTATCACAACTTGCATTATCAAACTAAAAACATTTTCTTAAACCTTAAACTGTTTTCTTCAATCTGAAACAACTGAAGCTTGATTGTAAGACTACAATTATATGGTCGTCAAACCCATCGGAGACTGGAGAAGGAATAAATATTACCTGAGTATGCAGGAAGTATAGGCAAGCAGCTTACCAAGTTATAAAATGACAGAGAAATCTATTTAGTTGAGAAGCTCCCCGCCGATTATTTCTCTGAGCTGTTGGAGTATCATCTTTGCACTTCTGACCCACAATGTCTGGCAGACTTTTCTGAGAAGCAAGAAATATGAAGGACTACTTACCCTGTCTTGGCAAAGCTCAGCAGTTGACTTCTCTATGTTTCATTTGTACAGTTTGGATAACATACTGTCAGTAGTTGAGGCATGGGCAGTTTCTTTCCCAGTGGCTAGCTTGCCACATTTGAAGCAAACTGTATATACAAAGCTCATCATCCTCTTTGAAGCAGAATGGGGATGCTGCCAGGAACAATCCTGTCTTACTGTCATAAATGTCTTTTGTCAATAAAATTTCCTACAGTGCCATTTTATATGGATATCTGAAGTTTTTGAAGACTACTATCTATCTTCATCTATCTATCTATCTATCTATCTATCTATCTATCTATCCTATACCTGAATAGGCAAACATTGCTTGTTTCTAGCTATGTATTATTTATGTTCAATCTTGAAAACATACTTCTGTAATGATTACACTAGTATTTAATGTGACCATGAGTTTGATTGACTATTAACTTGTATATTTTAATTATCCTAAACAGTTTATACTAGCAGCTTTCCAAAGGACTATAACTTAAGATATTTTTAAAAATTACATAGGTACAATACCTTAAAAATAGTTGATACACTGTATGTTTTAACAAATATAAACTTAATTTTATATCAATATACAAATATATATATCAATATATGATTTTTGGCTAGTAGTTGCTCTATTGTTTAAAAGTTGGTTCAATAATCTTCCCTTCATTCCTATTTTTTCCTATATTAGTCCTATATCTCCCCTTTTTTTTCATACCTTCTCCCCCTTTCTCCCCTAACACTAGATAGAAGGGAAAAAAGGTTAGAGGAAAGAAAAAGAAATTAAAAAAAAAAATCCCTGAATCTAACCTCATTCATTTTGTTTTCTTTCTATATAACACGATAACAACTTGTAACCGCACCTTGTAAAGGATGACAAATATCCATCATCCATTGAACAACCAAAACCATTCACTTCACTTCTTAGGAATGGGGACAACAGTCTCTTAAAATTGCTTCCTGCTAATTTGAGGTATTATTTTTTCTTTTGAGCCACCCCTCCATTGGGATACAGGAAAATCTTAAGAAAGCTAATTGAAGTGTTTGCTCTCCAGTTGAGAAAATTCAGGGCGTGACTGCTAGATGATCTAGGTAGCTGTTGTCAAATTGTACCAAATAGAGATTTTTGAGGAAAGGGCATTGAGGCAGTCTCAGGTAGGATCAAGCTGAAATACATATGTATCAGAAACTCAGCAGTATTGAGGATAAATTTTCTCAGGCTACATTGACATCATTGCTGCTGTAAGCGTATAACTTTCAAAGGTAAAGACTGTTCTGCAATGAAAAATGGAATGTCCATTGTGCACAATTCAGTTAAGGATAATTCTCTGATGTCTGATTGAGCAGATAAGGCATCTGTCTGTCTTTATAAGTTAGTTACGATTGTATAAGCAAATTGTAATATAAGTTTCTATCTATACCATTTGAAAGGATGTCAAGAAGAACAAAACAGGTAACTTATTGTTGATCCCTCTACATGAGAACATCTCTGAGATTGACTGAAACTTGAAAATATCTCTAGCCAGGACTTTAGCTGTGTATAGCTATTAAATCTTGTTGGCTAAAATATCCTTTTGATTTCTCTCTGTCTGTAGTCTGAACCTTCAGAAGTCTCCACTTGTCAAATCTGGTTTTTATTAATTTTGAAAGATCACATAGTTTTGCTTCTCCTATTGAAATAAAACCATATTCTCTTTTCCAATGTAACACATCTCCTGCCTTCCATTCTGAGGTTACCACATACTTACATGGATCTAATTCAGCAGTCTTTTTAAAAATCCAGTGATTTTCAGCAGCTGTCGTACCTATCTCATTGGCATTTAAAACACTATTTAAACTATCTTTTTGAGAGGCCATATCCTTTTGTTCTATGAGCATTTCCTTTAGATTCTTGTATGATTGCTCTACAATTGCTACACCTGTAGGGTTGTAAGATATGTTTGTAACATGTTCACTGCTACTATCTCTAAACCATTGGTGCATTCTAATGGATACATATGCTGAAGCAATATCAGCTTCCGTGTGTAAAGGCATCTCCAAGAAAACAATCATCTCTAAAATATGTGCCACCTCAGAATCAGTCTTTTCAGGACATGAGCCAGAAGCCCCTTGGAATTCTGATTATGTATCAATAGTATAATGTATCAATACATGTACATAATTTAATTCTCCAAACTCTATAAAATGAAACATGTAATCTCTTGTATGACATTGCTTTAAGGTAGCATCATTAAGTAGAATTTTTAACTCAGAATGTTGTAGCTCTATGGACTGCCATTCTAATTCCTCAACCCTCTAGATTTTTCTCATCTGGAATTACCTTTTCTGCTGTTGCTGAAAGTTCCAGATTGGATTCTTTTGAAGATTCTTTACTCTGATTTAAAGCATCCTTTAACCTCTGTTCTATGGCTTTCTATCTAGTATTCTATCTCAATCTTTTCTTTCTCTATGTCTGATTTATTTTGATCTCTCTGCTGCCTTTGCTGCAAGGCAACAGTGTTTCTTTAAAAAGTTGCTCCTGTGAAATGAATACGGCTTTGGTTTCTGGTATCTAGCTAAAAATCTACTCTATTTCTAGGGAGTATTTGTTTGTACCTTTCATCCAGAATTTCCCAAACTCTCAGCCTGGTTCTTTCTAAGTTTGGATTCTGTGTTTAATGGTGGATGCCATTTGTAGCCAATGGACTTTTCCACTTCTTCTCTTTATTCCCCTAAAATAACAACTTCTTATATAAGAATACATTCCTAAGTTAATAGCAATTCATTCATTTCCCTAACCCATAATTCAATATCCTGTTTAAAGTAGTCTAATTTATGCCACTTGGCTTATTTACCTCTTCTACAGTTTTATGTGACTATTTTCTTCAGAATTCAGAGAACATTTCCTCCCTTGGATGACTCTATCTCAGAGTTCCTCCCTCCTTACCAGAACTACCACCTCCTATTTCCTTCCTGCCTTAGCTCATTGGCCAATCAGCTTTTAATTGGCAGGTTATGTTTCCATAGATTACACAAGAGACTCTCTCTATAAATGATTTCCAGCAAAACCCTCATGGGCTTGTATCTAGTCACTTGCATCTGTTAGCATGGTGTGGAGCTTCCCTGGATATGGACGAACATAAAGACAGGGAACATACCTACCTAGTTTTCTTTATCATTGAATAATTTTTGCTTTGATATAGAATTTTCTTCCTAAGCTGTGCTCAATATCAATGCTTATATTTTAGAATCAATACATTTAATAAAGACCTCTAGTTTTAATATGAATTTTTTGTTTGACTTCACTTAACATCTTAACATAGCTTTGTGTCTTCATAGGTGTAGTTTATTCTCTGAGATCTTGTTTTCAGTTTGTCCCATTTCTACTTGCAGAGGTTCTCAGTCTATCACCTCTGCTGTGTCTTTTCTGTAACATCTAATGTGAGTTGTCTTTTAAGAACTAAAATAACAATTATAAAAATATTACCATTATCATTGGTGTGTGCTATAGGGAGGCTTCATCATTTGAGATTTATCATCCACGTCAGTGACCCTCCCTCCATCCCTACTTTCCATCTCTGCTAAGACTAAATTTCAGTAGCCTATTTATTGGCTTTTTTTGGGGGAGGGGGTTTCTTGTTGTTGTTGTTAACAGTGGTATTTTAAAATTCCATCATTTTTCTAAATCTTTTTCAGTTTCTTGATCCTGGGCTTTCTTCACCTGAGACAAATTATTATGCTCCTTGGTTTTTCTCAAAAAAGAAAAGACACACACACACACACACACACACACACACACACACACACAGAGAGAGAGAGAAGAGAGAGAGAGAGAGAGAGAGAGCAAGAAAAAGAGAGAGAATAATTACAAGACCCCCATGGAGGACCTTCATATAAGAATATTAACACTTTGAATACTTTATAGCAACTTTGTTCAAAAATGATATTCTTCATAAACATATACCTGAATCTATTCCAAGTTATAATTTAGAGACCAATTAATGAATGCACACTGCCTGTCTTAACCATTGTTTTATTGCTGTGAAGAGACTTGGTGACCAAGGCAGCTTATTTAAAAAAAAAAAAAAGCATTTAATCAGGGCTTTCTTACAATGCCACAGTATTGCTCCATGACTATCATAATGGAAAGCATGGTACTAGGCAGGCAAGCAGTTATAGTACTGGTGAAATAGTTTCCACTTTATCTCCAAGATGGGGACAAAGAGCAACCATGAGCCTGGATTGGACCCACCAGCAGCAGCAGACCACCTGCAACCAGGCCACATCTAATCCTTCCTAAATAGTCTATTAACTGGGAATCAGAGATTTAAATATATGAACCTACAAAGGGTCATTCACATTTAAAACCACATTTCACTCCCTGGCTCCCATCGTCTTGAATCCATGTAATACAAAATATTTTCATCCAACTTCTAAAGTTGCCATAGTCTTTTATAACTGCAATACTGATCAAAAGTCCAAAGTCTATTCTGATACTTATGGCTATCTCTATACTGCAACTCCTTGTGAAATTAAAATTTAAAAGCAGATTACATACTTCCTAACATGAGGTAGTATAGAATACATATTACTGTGAATCCAAAACAGGAACAAGAACAACATTCTTTTCAAGTTCCTGGGAAACCAAAACAGGAAATATACTAGGAAAATTAATGGTTCTGTTTCAGTTAAGATAGTGAAGAATAAGTTCTTGTTTGTCTTGTTTTTGTTGACCCATCAATATCAGATATGCTTAGATTTTAATGTTCCTTTGGTTGTTTTCTAAGTATGAACGTAAAGGTTGTTCTCTGAGCTAAAACCTCTCTGTCTAATCTATATATGCATCCCTCTGAACTGAGAAAAGAATGTTCATGCTTTTTAACACAAAGATTTACTAGGACTCAAAGACCTGAGTCTACTTCAGCTGTTTCCATATACCTGTAGGCCGTTTTATCTATAGTGAGGATTTCAGTCCAAATTATAAACAATAGTAACATTAATATATCTATTCCTGAAAATGGAATCTCTGTCTCCTGGTGTTGGAACTCCTCTCCTCCCCAAATTACTAGGACTATGGACCTACAAATTATGAATATAAGATGTTCTTTTTAAGTTCCTAAATTTTAACTTCTGCCCCTAGTCTATATCTGTTTTAGATTTCCACTTGGCTGACAGATACCATTCATGGATCAGCTGCAGACTGACAACTGCTGTGCTCTGAACTTGATGAAAGCTGACCTGAACCAGACCAGCAAATTGCTACCTGGATCTTCAGCTTGGTCAGTTAACCAGATGCTTCTGATGAATGTGCCACTGCCTGAATCCTCTCCCAGTTTTTGACTATCAATTCAGCCTTCTTGGACCCTGACAATAATGTTCTGGTTTTGGCTGGAATAATTACAGCAGAGAGTATGGCAACCCTTGTGCTCAACACAATGGAATATTATCTAAGAGAAAACTGGCATAGGGAATGAAATTGGCTAAATATAGTGCCAACTGGCATACAAGAAAACAGGCCCAGATCTATCAACAGGTAGATCAATTAACTGAAATAGTTCTAGAGTACGATGGAGCATCTGATCTTATTTATGAAAAGGTTATTGTATAGATTTAAGAGAAAATTGTTGTTTTTATACCAACCACCCAGGAGTCATCAGAAACAATTGGTTCCAATTACCAAATAATAATTCGGTAAAAAATACCAAAAATGGGGAACCTGCTATGAAATAAATGACTGGTGCCCACTGTGATTTCCTGGCATCTCCTATATAGTAACTGTTAGCCTTTTCTCTAGCTACAACCCCACAATTACCTGGCAACAGCCAGGAAGGCCTGACCCACTATAAAAGGGGCTACTTTCCCCCTCCTCACTCTCTTGCTCTCTTGCCTTCTTGCTCTTGCTCTGTCACCTTAACGCTTTCCCACTTTCTACCCATTCCCTTTCCTCTCTCTCCATGTGCTCATGGTCAGCCCCTACTTCTCTCTCTCTCTCTCTCTCTCTCTCTCTCTTCTCTCTCTCTCTCTTTCTGTCTGCCCTTCTCTGCCACTACTACCCTCTTAACTCCCCTCCCATGCCCTGAATAAACTCTGTTCTATACTCTACCATGGTGTAGCTGGTCTCTCAGCAGGAAGGGATACCTCAGCCTGGACCTGCTGAGGCCCCCCTGTTCCCCATGCCTGACTACACCTCCATAGAGCATATCTCCCCACTCTTTATCTTTTTACAAACACATCAGTAACTCTATGTCAGTCCTTGCAGTGCCTTTGGTTCTGCTAATTACTGTTTACTTTTGTATCATTGCTGATACTTTACTAGATAATTCTGATCTGGGTTCTGATGGTTATTAGATACTAATATACACAGGTGCCTATCACATATTCAAGGATTAGAATCATGATGAAACTTGGAGGAGAAGGAGATATGTGAGAATAAAACAGAAATAAGAACAATACACCTTGCAAGTTACTAGGAAAACAAAATAGGAAAAATGTACTCTGTAGGCTAAGGGTTCTGCTTACAGTTCTGATAGTTAACAATAAGTGTCTGTTTGTCCTATGTTTATATGACCCCTCTATACCAGATGTGTTTCATCAAATGTGGATGGGAAGAAGGTGGTCAAGATGTACGACAGGGTGTGCGCTTGCCCTTGATTGAATATGGAGGGTATTCAGGGAGGATGTAAGTCAGGATATATTCTTGTCCTTGATTGGACCTATTGGAAGTACAAGGTCTGTGGGTGTGCCTTTATGAGCCTCAGCAAAGTGTGATTTGTGGCTATATCATGGGAATACTGGAATGATCCTGGCCAGAGCCCATCATCCTGGCTAGTATTTAAGCTTGCTTTAAATTTGGTATCAAACATTATGGAATTGTTCTTTCTCTCATGGTTCTCGGGTTTAATATTACCATTGCAAATAGGAGGAAAGGTAGCATGGTGAGAGATACAGGAACAAAGCAAGACAGCAAACCAACAGGGCCAACTCTAAATTCAGTATTTTAATATCTAGTGTCAAAGTACTTTTCAGATCTCCCACTCTTTCCAGTTTTGTTGATTTTCTCCTGGGCTGTTTTCACAGCCTGTTTGAAGCTTTACTCAGTAGATATTCCATGATTTCAGCAGCTTTGACAACTTGGTTTCTCCAGTGCAATCTAGGCTTCACCTTCACAGCTTCAGTAATGGTGTCTCTAGGTCTCCATGCAAGGCTTCCTCAGCCACATACCTGGCCTTAGCTGACTTTCCTTAACCTTGGAGGAAGATTACACAACCTGTATCCTTCTTGATAAAACCAGAACTACATGGCTGAAGCTGCAACGTTCATCAACTTGGTGATAACTTGACCCCTTCCAAGACTTACTTTGCATAAGCTTTGACTTGATGGTTATTCAGTTGTGCAAATTGCTCCAACTTTTTTCTTTTACAGACAAAAAGACGAGCTGAGTGGGTTCTTGGCCAGATGATAACATCAGATCATCAGGTCTTTTTTTTAAAGTCTCACTTCTTTTAGTACAGAACCTGGCTCACACATTACATTTTCTGGTGCTGCTCCTGGTCTCAAACTCTGCACTTTATATATCTCATCACCTCACTTGTTCTTTTTCATGTATCATGTTATCACTAATAACCTCAAAGCTCAGTCAATACTATCTTGTATTGAAATCCAAAAGTCTTCAATTTAGCCTCTGTAAGAATCTGAGGGGCAAAGACAAAAAAAAAAAAAAAAAAAAAACAGCCATATTTTTTTTGTTGTTGTTAAAGTATCAGCACAATGGTCTCGAGGCCAGTTGCTAATAATATTAATATTGTTTCCTCTACAGTCTCTTAATCTGAGTCTATGTAGTCCATATTGCTCCCAGAACTGCTATTTTCTCTGTCCCTATTAGAATGGCCCATTAAGTCCCCCACACAGAATTTAATGGATCTTCTACTTCAAAGTTCCAAAGTCTTACATATTCTTCCCACAAACAACATGATTAGACCTTTCACAGCAACACTCCAATCCCTGGCAGCAATATGTCTTTCTTATTGTGCTATCAAAGAACCTCATGGCTAAGGAAGTCTATAGAAGGAATCTTTTAATTGGAGGGTTTGCTTAAACATTCAGAGGATTAGTGTAATATCATCACGGGGAAAGTGTAGCAGTAGGCAGACACCTAGGCAGATATGGTTTTGCAGCAGTATGTGAGAGCTTACATCTTGTATTCCAAAAGGAAAGCAAAGAGATGAATGGGCCTAGATTGACTATTGAAACTTCAGAGCCCAACTCCAGTAATATTTCTTTTTCAACAAGGTCATACCTCCTAAATAGTCTATCAACTGGGAATCAGACATTCTGGTATAAGAGCTCATGGGACCTATTCTTATTAAAGCCATCACAATGTCCATTAATCAGGTTGTATCTATAGTCTAAAATCAGAGTGGCCCCTTAAAACATTAATTTATTCATTTATTTTTGTTACTCTCTGTAATTGGATGGTAACAGATGAAGACACCATTGACTTATCTCAATGAACATATAGAAATTGAGATGGTACCCAACAGGAAGCTTCTCCACTACTTAGTAGCATTTATGGTACTAGAAAGTATTATATATGCTACTGGAAGAAAGAAAATCATCAACATCACTTAGTTACAAACCCTGAAATATACAACAATGACTTGTCAATATCCTAGTACAATAATGACACAAATGTTATAGGAGAAACTAGCTATATCTTGATTGAACTTAAGACAGACTTTCTGAGGTGGAACCCATACTTGATGCTGCTAAACTCACCAAGAACCTGTGACTAAATTAGTTATGTGCCCTTAGGGAAAAACAACTTCTAAGTGTTCAGCTAAAGGAATATACAATAAAATAACCCTTAAGGACAAATTCCTACTGTAAACATAGTCCAGTGCCTCACTCAGGCATTGAATGTTCCTTAAGTTTTGATGAAACTTTTGGGATTGAATGAAATCACCAACTCCTTCAGCAGATTTCTGAGCTGTCAATCATTTCCTTACGTTTTGGAATTGATTTTAAATTAATTTTTAAAAGAAAGACTATCATGTGCTGTTATCACACTCAGCAAGCATATCCTTATATTAGGTCTGGGTAATGATAACAGAATAGTCACAAACTCTTCCTTCTAAATGAAACATGTCAGGTATTTGATATAATTGGCCATAGTCAGAGTCACTTTTCAATCAGGAATAAAGATAGAGGAGTGGTGTCTCCAAAAATAACCTACAATCTGTCTAAACAAACTCCTATTTTTTAAGCTTTTATGCACACAATAATACTGCTTCTATGGGAAAAAAGTCCTTGAAAAAGTTATAAAGTCCTCTATAAATGGAGAATTTGCAGATGGTGCCATGTACCTGAAAGTTCATCAGACTGACAAAAGAAGCCAATTCTGATTCAAGTTCTGTGACTTAATAATTGAAAAATTCTTACCAAATATTCCATCATCTCGAGCTTTACTTTCTTCTTTTACTAAACTGAGATAATTAAGCCAGGCCCATCTGTTGCAACATGTGTTTATGAGGGGAATGGTGGGGATATTACACATGAAACATTTAAATGGCAATGTAAGAGTGCAATGCTGGTAATTGTAGTCATAACACCGGCATCATTAATAGAAAAGAATAGGGGATAAACACAAAACTGACAACAGTACACAGAAGATGTGGTATTAGGCAATACCATCACACACAAGTTTTATCATTAAAACACATTAATTAAGCGTACACCATAACAGGAATAATACCTCCAGAATTGCGAGAATTAACAGACAATGGTTCTACCTTAAAGTTTTCATGTATAAGAGGCCATATGCAGAACAAATAGGTTCTATAAGAACATCAATGCAGAGTAGCAATGTGCACACTGTAAAATTTTATTATGTAATTACAATTTTACATTAAGGGGTGCATAGCATTCAATTTTGCATTTTAAAGAATTTTTATGGTATTATACACAAGAAAGGGAATTGTAATATCTAAGACAGTGGATCATAATTGCCCCACTATAAAGAAAATTCTTTTACACAATAGGATATTTTCAGCTTAACAATTTTATAATAGCTACTAGCTATTTTCATGATCATTTTTCATAGAATTCTGAAAATACTTGATTATGAAAATGGATTTTATCAGTTGACGTTTGGAAAACCAAAAATGTTTGAAGTTAGGGAAAAAAGGTGTGGTTAACACTCCCATGCACTTATCCTACGTTATGTTGAAGCAGTATCCTTTAAAACAGTTACACTCATTCTGAATCTGGAAAATGTCATGATAATACAGCAAGGGGCAAAGGTTCAAAGTGAATTTTGTGGCTTGGTGATTCACTGTGCATCTTTAGAGACAAGCTCTAGGTTAAATGTACCTTTGAGCTTTGATACTGAGAAAGTCACTAGGCTTCTTAAACATAATCTTATAAGGTATGGAATTCATTTAGATAATTATAATAATTAATATAATCACTGAAAAGACTTCAATGGCATCAGCATATTTTAATGGAAGCTCAGTATGATTGTTTCTTTTCATTTTCTTTGCTAGTTTATAATTTAACTTCTCTTCTTTCATCCTTTTCTTTGTTGTCTTTCTTTATGATGTTATCTAACTAGTGTTCCAAATGCAACATGATATAAGAAAGAGAAAAGACTACTGGCGTGGTTTATGCTATACATACAGAGCTACTGTAGAACCAATTTTGTTTTCATACAGATCTCTTGCTATTACTTTGCAGAAATACAGTGCTTCAGGCAGGCAAGAATTGTGACAGAAATGTATGTTTATAGTTTGTCCCTAAGTCTGCATAACTCAGTGTGATATTTTATCATTGCAAATATGTCCAAAGAGGTAACATAATGAAGACTGTAGAGGAACTTAGAAAACACTGTGTTGTCAGCACATGTTGGAAGACTCATGAAAAAGAAGAAATGATTTCAGATGTATTCAACATTTAATAATTTATAGTTCCTATTTCTAAAGATATTTAAAATATTATGAATAAAATTTTATAAGTACATTAAGCAAGAATTGTGTTCAATTAACAGATTTTCTATATATTCATAGGCATATATGTGATTGAAATGTATTACAGAATGATAGAAATCAGGATTAAATTTAAATGTCTTATTCCTTTGCTGAGGGGAATTTTAAAATGTTAGATAATACATTTTACTCAATATTAACATCATATTAAGAGTTTTAAAGGAAAAGAAAATGATTTGCTGAATTTCTTAGAGGATATTTATTGACCTAAAAAGATGGTTTTGCAGTAAGGTCAACCTAGATCAACAGCAAATACAAGCTCTGCTGAAAGTACAATATTTACTGGTCAGGAAGAGAATGCCAAAAGGCAGGGATAGTTAAAGAAATGATAAATGGAAGCTTTGAGTTCTAGTCTAGAAAATAATTTTGAGTTCTACAAATTGCAATGCTGGTAGTAATGAAAAAGAAGTACATGAAGTACTGCATTTGTCAGTTGAAACAAAATGTGTACAGACATAATAAATATATCACAAGTATTGACTTATTTCTGTAGTATTACCTATCAAGTAGATCAATGATAATGTATTTTAATAAACTATAGCTACATGCATAAAGAAGTGGGTAAGCTTAAGATATAAATAGAGCATTCAGTCCTTAACAAAATTTCAAGACTACTTTTAAACAAATGCAATTAATTTACATCTTGATTAGAACAGAGCCAAAGCAAGCACTGACAAGCTGTAATGAGTGTAGAAAAATGAATTACTTATAACAGGTAGTAATAGTGAAGGCAGGATTTCCAGTGCAGTGCATTTCTTGAACAAAGTGGGCTACGGTAACAAGTCTAGACACACACTTCATATAGGAAAGCACTTGAAGTGGGGGAATGTTTGTGAGCACGCTGAGTAGAGCAATGTAATTTGAAAGAGGAGACTAGCAGACATAGTTTTGGCCATGCTTATCTCATAGCCATAGAACATATGTCATAATGTTTAAATGTCCAGAAGAACACTTCAAGGAATGCTCAACTTTCATGATTCACCTGTAGTTGAAACAAAAGGAAAAGACATTTTGAAAATGAAATGAAATGCATGCATGGTTAACCCTCAAAGGTGCCTTCCTGTCTATGCAAATAGTATCTTTCTGGGTAAAGACTCAGGTAATTTTAAGTGGTGTTTTAGACCCATGTGTATCACAATACACTATGACAAAATGTACGCTATCAAAATACATAATATGATATGACAAATACTGTGTCACTGACATGGATATTGATGGCACATCACAGAGAAGGAAATATTTCTCTACAAAGCATATTTCCAGAGAAGGAAATATTTCTCTATAAAGCTCATTGGTCTACCTTGGATCCAAGGACAATGATGATTCTTACTCCTCTCTGCTTTCTAAAGCCTAGAAGAGGTATCCAAGTAGAACAAAGCACAGTTTCTTCATGGCATTTTTATTTGGTAATTAAATTACAGCTTCCACCAGAGAGAAATTCAGCATACTGTAAATCTATTCTCAAAGAAAAAAGCATGCTTGAGGGTGCTCATTGATAAAATGGATTATTAGGGAATAATGGACCATGCAATTATTTAGCATGTGGGGGGAGGATTGTTTATCCCAACTTGTTATTCTGGAATATATTGATCATGAATATTTCTTATTGAAGTTATTCAATACATAACCAGCATCTGCCATAACTGTATCTGCTCAGAGGATGAAGGCCTTGTCTCATGGACAGGAGTTTACATTCTTCTCTGGAAAGGGGAAATTGTAGAAAAAGTCCATATATACTGACAGTATTCATACAAACGGGTGGATTGTAAGCATGATGTAACAATAAAGATATAGATTTAGCATTCTTCCTTTTTCCTAAATAGTCCATTTCTACTTCCATGGTCAGTGAGAGAAAGAGAGATGGAGACCAAAGAGGAGAGGTAGATGTATGAGAAGCTCATGGTGTGTGTGTGTGTGTGTGTGTGTGTGTGTGTGTGTCTGTGTGAGTGATACACATGCATGCTCCTCTCAAATTAAACCAATTAACTTGTGAACTAATTTTAAAAAGAAGAGGCACAACCAATGTGTGTTTAATAGTACTTGTAATTTTCTTTTTTCAGACTTACCATGACATTATTTCAAAATATTCAATGTAGCAAGTTCAACTTAGCATTTATTGAAAAAGAAATTTTTTGCAGCACAAAAGATACTGTCCCTAACATTAGATATATCTATTAGCTGTTGTACAAATAATTTTTATAGTAATTTAAGAAATTTTTTATAGAATTCATTAACACATAAGTATTTCAAACTGATCAAATGTCAAATTACAAAACTAGATCTACCAACATTTGATATCAAACTATAAACATTTTCAATATAATTAGGAAATAATTATGTTAAGAAAGAAAAATAACATTTAGGGCAAGAATATGTACATTAGCTGTTTCCATTAAGTGGAGAAAACTGTAGAAGCATATGTGGGGCAATGCCTAGACACCCAATAACTGTACCAACTAGAAAGGTGTGCTGTTTATAATGTTACCAGAAAGTTCTATATCGACTACAGGAAGTATAGTGCTAGGACTTAACATAGCAGCGCCTTTTCCAAGTTATAATAATATTTAAATTAACCGTTATATCAATATTTAACGTGATCCTCACTAAAAACATGGTTGTCCCAATTTCCTTGCAAAAACAGCATGTTCCTAAAATCCACATGGTAGGAGAAATTTTTACTGAGGAAATTGAAGCTCAGTAGGAAATAGAAAACTTGCCTATTTGTGGTCAATAACTCAGAAAGCAGACTTTTGAGGAAAATAAAGTAACATAGTCTGTTGGATTATCCTGTAAGGTAATGGGTTTTAAGGTAGACTTATATGAGGGTTTGAGAACAGGCTACACTAAGTAACAAGATTCTGCTTTAAAGTAAAACAAAAAAAAACAATAAAAAGTATTCTTTGAAAAGGAAAGACAGCAAAGCATTATGTCATTGTAAGCTTGTGATGTTATTTCCATTTTACCTTATGGGCTTTATCTTATGGGTTTACTGAAATGATATCAAGGAACTATGGAAACATTGAGTCATAATTAACTTCACACATGACTATCAATGTCATCCTTATAGCCAGAAATTAAGTGATTAAATCTGCTGACCCAGAACTCCGGATCCTCAGGGATGAGGGAATGTAGACAGCTCTCTGATTCACCAGCGCGATACCATCTCTGCCAGCTACTGAACTAACAAGGCCTACAACTGAACAGATGTACAGAACTGAAAGAGCTCACACCACACACACCAGCTAGAACAAAATCTATAGAGAGCAGGCATTCTCCAGCACATACAGCTGAGGCACTTTCCCTCAAACTTCTTTGGACAGAGAACTATAATGTAGAAACACATCTTCATATATACATAGAGACACATATGCATAAAAATAAAATGAATCTTTTAAAAACAAGCATCCAATAGCTCATTAGTCTACTTTGGATTCAAAGGACAATGACAGATTCTTACCTGGGAGTCAAAAACTCTGACCCAGAATTATTTCTGTCTAAAAGAACTGCATGGACAAAAATGGAGAAGATACTGTGGGAAATGAACTCCAGTGACAAGTCCAAATTGGGATCAATCTCAAGGAGAGGCTCCAAGGCCTGACACTATAACTGATGCTATATGTACTTACAGACAGGATCCCAGCATGGCTCCCCTCCAAGAGGCCCAACAAGCAGCTGACTGAGACAGAGACAGATACTTATATACAACCAATGGATTGAAGTCAGAGACTCTGTGTTTGAACTAGGGAAAGGATAGAAGAAGTTGAGGAGGAAGAGGAGGAGGAGGAGGAGGAGGAGGAGGAGGAGGAGGAGGAGGAGGAGGAGGAGGAGGAGGAAGAGGGCGACCCCATAGGAAGACCAGGAGTCTGAACTAACCTGAACAGCTATGATCTCTCAGACACTGAGCCACCAACCAGGCAGCATAAACTAGCTGGTACTAGGCCCCAGACACATATACCAAAGAAGACTGCCTGGTCTGGCCTCATTGAGAGAAGACATACCTAACTCTAGAGAGACTTGAGGCCCAGGAAGTGGAGAGGCCTGGCGAGGTGGAAGTGGGGTGGCAGTAGGGTGGGCAATGGGAACATTCTCTGAGATGGGGAAGGGGAATGGAATGAGAAACTCTGTGTCAGAGGTTGGGCATACCTTGAGGTGGATAAAGACTTGTCTTTCAAAAAAAAAAAGAAAAAAATTTTAATATGGAATAAATTTTTTAAAAAGTTACATATTTTATAAATAAAAAAATTTAACATAGTTTTCTAGTAACAAAACTTTGTTCTGCTATTTAAGATAATTGTATTTATTCATATATTTTAACAATTATGGCAAAGTTGATATAAGTGAGAAAAAAGAAGTTTTTCTTTTTCTATTACTAATTCTTTATCTATTACTCCATTCTTCTTATTCAGCAGAAAGATAGAGTAGAATTCCAAAGCCTTTATTGTTTTATTTATTTATTTATGAGAAATTAGGTCCTTTATTTGCTTCCCAAAGCCCATTAATTAATTATTGGATATGCATTTATTAAGATAATGCAATGTTGTCCTTATTGATGTGTGTATCAGAATGTGAAGGAGAAATAGATAGGGTGAGGAGGGAGAGTCATCAGGAATGTCAGACCTATCAGCTGTAAGTCAGATTTGTCTGCGGGCAAGGACATTTCCAAGTATATAATAATTAAAGTAATCATAGTAAGATTTGAACACTAGAGTATCACATCCTATATTTAGGATTTATAGAGTGATCATTAAAGCCAGTTGTTTACATGAAAATTGTAATCTGGGACAAGGACATAGCTAGGAAAAAAATAAGGTAAATAATAAAACACATACCTTCAGCATAAGAAATTAAACTGGTTTATAGGTATTACATGTTTCAATGGAAGAGTGTGTATGGAAGAATAAAGGACTGGGGTGAGTATGCTCTGGAGGAAGGGAATACAGAAACAAATTTGCTAGTAAGCATTTCCTTAAAAGCCATGAATCGCACTCCAGGCTAGATTTTGAAATTCTGTAATAAAAAACATTTATTGAAGAATCACACGAGGTTTATGAAAAGGGACGTTGTATGATGTCCTAATATTGGGACAGAATATACAATCTAGGATATAATTTCAAGGTAGGAAATTGTCATTTTTTATTCTGGAACTATTCTCTATAGAAGATGATTTATTTATATTCTATGGTTTGAAATTTATTGAAAAAAAATCTAAAAGCCACAGATAAAACCATAAACTCTTAAATGCTAATCTGAAAACTTTTTCTCTCATTATATGTTTCCCTTCATTTTTCTTTCCTAGATTCATTAACTAATTCAGAGGATGTGGTTAAGGTCTATCTATTATATTCAAGTACTATTTCAGGTTTCAGAAAAGCAGCTAGGAGATGCATTTTTCCAAACACTACCATTTAGTCAATTAGGAAAAAATAAAATAAAATATTTTATGAATATAAAATACATTAGTTGAAAGGGCAAAATATAATTGACATTCTAGAGTTTAAAAAAATAGCAAAATTGTGCGAAATTGCTATATAAAGATTGGATGCTTAAGCTCCTCAAATGAACAGCAGGAGTTTTATAACCAGCAAGACAAATTGCCTTGGCCATTAAGAAAAATATATTCTAAGAAAGGAGGTAAGAAACCACATAATGAAACATAATGCTTATTCATTAATTTTTTAAAAACTTTATTAAGTGCTCTACTAGACAGTGGTGATGAATAGTCAAAATTTGCAGAATGTCTCCAACTGTCATGGAATTTAATGTGGATGAAAAGGGACAAAACAATGTAGCATGCACATTCTTCTGTAGGAATTCTTTATACATGCCCCACCCTGGTCCCCTAATGCTGCCACCAACCATACACAGACAGTATTAACCTTTCTGTATACGGTTCTTTCCTGTATAAACATACTTGTGATAACATATCTTTTATCAATTGGACATAACAAGATATGAATGATTAACGATAGGATGGTCACAGTAAGCTGTCTCAGCCGTTAGTCTTATTCTTTGGGGCCAGTATTAAATACAACAAGAGATTCTCCAGCACAGGAAAAAATGCTTCTGGAGTGGTATACTGAATACTGCATCTGCATAGCAAATACACTACAAAGATCAATCTATAGTTTAGGCAGGATGGACTGGAGTGGACTCTGATTTCATTAAACTGCACAGAAACAGAGTAGAGCAAAGATTAAAACATACAGCTCAATTTTTGAATTTTCCATATTTTCAGCCTGCCATTGCCTATGCAAGTAAAATTAAAAAAAAAAAAAAAAACCATTGGACACCTTCAATGATTGTATACACTTTTCTTCTTTCTGGGTGTAACGCCAGTCGGGAAACTCTTTAAGCAAGGCAGGAGCATTATGACTTTCTTTTTGAGAAGATGATTTCCATCATGTCAGGAAGGAATGGAAGCCTGTTGATCACATTCTATGAGCACACAAGAAGCTGAAGGGGAACAGGAAGTCTGGCTAGGCTTCCCTGCCTTTAGACTGATTGCCAGTGGCCCACTTCCCCGGCAAACATTCCCCTGAATAAATGGTCCATAACCATGTAGCTGTTTGTCACACTCAACCACAGCACTACACTAACGATGGGAGATTCCAAGGGAGTTTAAAGAGAGACAACTAAACAATCAAATATCTCGCAGTGAACTGACATGTACTTCACAAGACACAATGGTAAAAATGCAATAAAGAAAACCAAATTCCATGGAAACTCTTTCAGATAGTTTTTGATTCTTTGATTCTATTTTATGAGAGGGGGAATACAATTGTTAAACATTTTGTTTGTCCCTCACATGTTTCTGGTTTTTTAAAAATATCTTTATTTTTATTGTGTGAACTATTTGCTATCATGTATATCTGTTCACCATGTGTGTGCCTGGTCCTGTGGAGGTCAAAAGAAAGCATCAGACTCTCTAGAACTGGAGGTACTGGTAACTGTGAGCTACCGTGTGGGTGCTGGGAATCAAAGCTGGTAATCAAATCAACTCTGTGTGAGTGGCCAGTCTTCATACTTGCTGAGCAGTATCTCTGGCCTCATCGTGTGTTTCTTAGAAGTTTCCTTTTTTTAATCTTCCTACTCTGGGCTTTTTTTTTTTTTTTTTTTTTTGCATTTACACACACTCACACACATACACAAACACATACATATACACAGTAAGATACACACAAACACATAGACACACACAGGCAGAAAGAAACACACAGATAGATACACAGACACACTCACAGAAAAAGACACAGACATATATGTGTATAAGTTTTATTAAGTCTCTCCTGTATTTCATACATCGTTAAGCCCATCTAATAAATTCTTATGTTAATGTCATAATGTTTCAGTTGAAAGCTAAACTTGCATTCAATTGAAAACATAAATTGATGAGAAGATTTAATAAATAATTAGGATTTATTGTAACACCTCAAGTTTTTACAGTAATGTTATTATCTCTCTCTATTGTAGGTACTTAGTATTGCTATTTCAAGGTATCTGCTTCTAATCTCTTAACTAAGAATAGATTCATCTGTTACACACTTTTTTGTATATGTGCGTACCTATTGTACACAACACGTTAGACTGCTGTAGTGTTTGCCTGAATCATGATATTGAAAGAAACAATATTGAACATGGACATTTACCCTTTTGTCTTGAGAGTAATACATTCAGTCCTGGTTTTCTATTGCTATTTGATCCCATTCTTTGTTGCTTTTAAAGGTTAAAAGTTTCCATGGGAGAATTTACCTTTGTAAATGCTTAAGAAAAAATAACACAAATTATTTAATATAGTGAAAGTTTATAACAGATGTCTTTTCCAAGAAATATAATTGTGCCCCCAAGGTTTTACAGATTTCAAGCCAATTTAAAAACCATAATAATGTTGGCTGGTCATGCATTGCTTATTAAAACTTCAGTGTAGGCAGGCTAGGGAGGTATCATCGAAGGAAGTGAATATACTCGGAAAGGAACCTGTAAATTGCAATTTAAGGAAATTCTTGGGAAAGAAAGGGGTTTAGGGAAAGTAAGTGGTATTTTGATGTGAGGTTAAACATTTGCTCTAAAGAGAAAGATACCACAGGTGAAGTACAGAGTATGGTACCAAAGTGCTCAGAATCAAAGTTGATTTGGAAGTCAACATGACCCATGTGATGTCTCATTGTCCCCGCAGCCTAGAGTTTTCAGACAACTCCACTTGCCCCTGTGTTTGATTTTAATTCCTGCATTCTTCTTGGGTACAGCTGTTGCTCCAAGCCCATGTTGTCAACTGAAAGCCCACACAGTTTGCCACACCTCCTCCACTTCATATGTTCTTAAAAGCAATCTCGATTTCTTTGTCTTTTATTTATACTTTGAGATTTTCATGTATGCATACAATGTATCTTTACCATATACATCCACACCCCTCTTTTCCATGTCCAGACCCCCCCATCCCAAAACATTTCTTAGTTTCATGTCTATATTTTCAAATACCCAGTTAAATATCCAGTTAATGCTGCCCATATGTGCACGGCTGTGTGATGGTCCATTTCTTATGATTTCTGTCTACAGGCTCTGAAATCTCTGCTGAAAATTCCATCCTCCCAACTATTCTTCGGAGAATCTTAAATTTTTGCTTTAATTATGAAACTTTTATGAATCACAAATGAGGTTTACATAAAGATTTTTGTAACTATCTGTAAATATTCATCTGTAGATTTATATTAAATTGCAGCCTTTGATTGAATTAAACTAAAATCTTCTCTGCTCAGGTATAGCCTTTGTATTTTTCTACATGTTTTACGTTACACACCATGATTTCCTAGTATTTCAATGAAAGAATTGAGTTGAATAAGATAGTCCTGTCTCACATCCAGTCTCTCATTACTACAATCCCAGAACTGAATTCAATAAGATGGCCCCATCTCCCATCCCATCTGTCATCACTTAACAGTTTAACGGCAACTGGCTGGGTTTTCAATTCCTACATCAAAGCCATGCTAGTCCATTTCTTTTCGTTAGTTGCTCTTCCTTTAGAATTTCTTTTATTATTTGGTCTATTAATACATCTGTGGTATGGGGATCCCAATGGGGGAGTTAGAGAAGGGACTGAAGGAGCTGAAGAGGTTTTCAACCCTATAGGAAGAAAATCAATATCAACCAACCAGACCAAACAATCCTCCCCATAAACTACCAATCAAAGAGTTCACATGGTGGAACCCATGGCTCCAGCTGCATATGAAGCAGAGGATGGCCTTATCTGGCATCAATGGGAGGAGAGGCCCTTGGTCCTGAGAAGTCTTGATGCCCCAGTGTAGGGGAATGGCAGGGCAGTGAGGTAGGAGTTGTTGGATGGGTGGGGAAGGACCCTCATAGAAGCAGGGGGATGGGGGATGTGATAGAGGGGTTGGGGAGAAGAAACCAGGAAAGGGGATAACATTTGAAATAAAATATACAATAAAAAAATTAAAAAAATACATCTGTGGTCATATTTATTCATTTACTTATCAATTTATTTTCATGAAACAGTCTGGCTCGATTGCTGTCATAAGCCTAGAAAATCTGAGATTAAAAATATAGTTTTCAAATTACCTTTCTGTCCCTATAACCTCTCCTGGGATCATACAATCTCCATGGATGGACTTGATTTGTTTCCATACCTCCACCCAGTTCTATCCACTCCTTTAAGTTACACTGGTGATGGGTTTCTTTGTGAGGATACTTTAACTTGGCCATTTGTAATGCTGACTTTTTTATTGATTACATAAAAGTTAAACTTTTTCACTATTCATGCATATATAATTCATGGTATTCAATGACTATGCACCTGTCTACTCTGTTAATGCACTATGCTTAAGTTCTGTTGAGCCGTCAGAACTGACTTTTTAAAGGAAAATTTTACTTATAAATGAATAACATTTGAAAGTAAAAATAAAGGGAACATTTTGTAGAAAGTACTGCTGGTCTTTTTACATATGTGAGGAGAATATACAAACTTCAATAATAGTAAAAATACATTGAAGATTAGAAAAATACCAGAATTGAGTCCAATTTTTTAAAATTTTTTAAAAAACTTATGTGTATCCATGTGTGTCTGTGTTGTATGATGGGCTATTTCCCTCTCAACCACAAATGAGTGTGTGCTTCATTTCAGCAGGTGCCTCTAGAGACCAGAAGAGGATGTCTAATTTGCTATACACACATATATATAGGTGGTAGGTGGTTGTAATAAACCATACATGGGTGTTTACAGTGTAACTCAGTTCCCCAGAATAAAATCAAATGCCCTTAACCATTTCTCCAGTCAGGAAAAACAAGTGTGGATTAAGAATTGACTTTTTTGTACAAATGTGTTAATGGCGCCAACCCTATTAGCAGTCCACACTTGTTAACTTGTGGGGTAAATGATGTCAAGCTCTAGCAGTCTGATAGTCTCTGTAGTCAGTTCTTTCGTCATTAACAACTGTGGATGAACTTTATTCTGGCTCATTTTTTCATTAACTTTCCTCATAAAAGAATGAAGGAGTGAATTGTTACTCTATAAAATCCAAGTGGTTGGGACTGGTGGCATTGTTCACCAGGTATGCTATTACCTACAGACCTGTTGATCTGTGTTCAACCCCCGGGACCCACAAGGGGAAAAGAGAGAACAGGCACACATGTGTTGTCCTTTGACCTCATCATGTGTACTATGGCATTCTTGAACCTCTTGTGTATACACACATGCACACAAAATAAATACAATGTAAAAATGTAAACAGCTGATTCCAATATTTTTTCAGGAAGCAACATTCATATAAATGCATTATTCTTTATATTCCTAAAATTTTGCTCTGAGTACAACAATGTAATCCTGAGTGTTTTCCATAGCTCAATTTACTGTGCTCTGGATTATAATATTGAAATCACCAATTAAATGCTACTCTGTCAATCTCTGTCTAATTTTAAAACCTTACAAAAAAGTGACTTTATGTGGGGCTGTAGCTTGCAGGTGGGTGTGGGTTTCATTAGTCTGAGTTGTGGTTCTCTTGTGTCTGCTGTCCTTGGCAGATGGAACAGCTGGAACCACTGGAACCGTGGCTCAGGAGACAGAAGCGTGGGAATTTGACGGAGCTCACTCCACGCGGCAGTGGGTGGGCGCCTGGCTAGGGGAAGCCAGAGTTCCACTAGAGGTGTGGGAGATCTCAGCCTGAGGTCCTGTGGGGGCAAAGCTCCTGGGTTGGGGGTCTCTGGGCAGAGGCAGCTGACGGGAGACCGGCTGGTCTCAGCCCTTGGGCTCCCAGGTGCTACTGGAAGGCCACAGAGGGACTGAGATGGGGAACATACAGGCTGGACTGGCCAGCAGCTGAAAGGGGAGAGGGAGAGAAGCTCTGGTGGTGCCCCATGAGGTGATTGAGACTCTTGGTTGAGGAGACTCACTTGGCTGGGTCATGGCTGGCTCAGCTAGCTTGCTTGAGTTGGTGGGCTCTGTGTCTGGAATGCAGAGACGTCCTCTGGGGGATATTAAGCTTGGTTCATTAGTTGAAGACCTTCTTCTCCGTCGCCCATGGAGGGCCCCAAAGACGAGAGGAAGTCCATGATCTTAAAAAGTTTATTGTCATGGCAAAAAGTGGTGAACCCCAGGGCAAGCCTGGGTTAAATATCTTTTGTAAGGAGGAGGATCTGTGAAGGAATGCTTAATTGGTTATGCCCTCTGACCTTTAGGTTTCTCATTAATATGGAGATCTCTTGAGGCTCTGTGGCCTGTAGTCATGCCCTCTACCTGTGGTACCTGTGCTATGTGACCTAAGGCCACAAACTTTTCTTTTGGAGGGGCTGTGGATAAGTGAAAGGAACCGGGGCCCAGGAGCAAGGCCGAACACCTACTGTCCCATTAGGATATTATCCAGGGTTCAAGGCCTGTGCTCAACCAGGTACTCAGCTGCCTCTCACAGCCCAGTGCCCCACAACTTTAAAGATTATCATATTATATTTTATGTTTTTCAGTATTTACTTCTATTTTGAAACAGGTTCTCACTATGTAGTCCAGGCTGACTTCAAACATATGGCAATACTTCCAACTCAGAAAAATTACTAGGTTTATTTTTAAATGTTTGTTCTGATTTTTTAAGGTGTCTTCAAGTTTATTTTAAGTAGGCATCTATTTTACCATAAGACTACTAAGTCATTTTATATCTACCATTTAAGTTTTTAAACTTATAATTAGTTACTGATTACATAGCTGTTA
Organism: Mastomys natalensis; assembly: GCA_021653895.1. Classification (NCBI taxonomy): domain Eukaryota; kingdom Metazoa; phylum Chordata; class Mammalia; order Rodentia; family Muridae; genus Mastomys; species Mastomys natalensis. The sequence continues at coordinate 972,208 of JAJTUV010001256.1, forward strand.
TCTACTCTCAAAGAAAATTATTTTGACCATTTCTTATATTAGTCAAAATAATGTTTATTTTGTGCTGAAAATTTCAATGTTCTTAGTTCTTTCCCATGGCTAATCACCACATGTTGCATTGTGGTTTTTTATTTACATTTTCTATTGTTTTTAAAACTCAATATGTTAGTATATGTATATAACCAGTGGAGAAACATACACAGATATACTGATAAAATTATTAAAAAGAATAAATATTACTATAAATTATTTAAACTTTCCATATGTATTTAAAATGTGAAAATCATAAGCTTCTATTTTTATTATGCATAGAACAATTTTACAGCAAAATATTTTTTACCTTAGTTATTCTGGCACTCAGGAGAGAAACTAAATTAATCTGTAATAAAAGGGAAATGATCCTCAGATAAATGATAATCTCTTTGAAGGTATTTTCTCTGTTTTGTTAAAATTCAATGTAATGACACAAAACTGGCTGCTAATAAATCATTATGTGGCATTTTAAGGTGATTATCAGAACCACCCATGTTAATAGACATCAAAGATGAGATAAATCCAACAGTGAAGAGAAAGGTTAAATGCCTTTTGAAGAAAAAATACATTTATCAGAACTACTGCCAATTTTTGCCCATTTGTCTTCTGTCAAAACGATAATCTGTCAAATCACCATGAAATTCTAATAGCTGGGAGTGTAACTCATCAATGGACCATGTACTTACAATGCTCATAACCTTGGTTTTAATCCAGAGCATCAAGACATTGCAAAACTAAAACAAATCAAGTAAACGAAAACATCATTCTAAAGTCGCAAATAAGGATCATTTCTTACTTAGTTACTAGAAGAGTCTAGTGTAAACTCAAGTTTACAAGAAGAAGTACATGTTTTATTAATGGGAAAAAACTTTACAATAATAATTAGTAAGCAGAGATACATGGCCCACATCCATATCAGTAATAACACACAAATTGATTCCAGTTGGTGTTTAAAGTACTCTGCCTGTAGCATCTCAGTCTACAAACACCATAACCTTTAATTGTGATGGACAGTGTTATACACAGATTCTATGAGAAGAGACAGAGACATGATGTTGTTTGAATACAGCTGATCATGTCTTGCAGACTACAAAGTACTTTCAGTGCCATCTTAGATTTCATATTAATTATTATTCTTGCTATAACCTAATACCTAACAAAAGCAGTTTAAGAGAAGGAATTAATTCTGTCTTATGGCTTAAGAGCATATGGTGGATTACTGTTTGTAAACATGGAAGAATCATGACGGCAGGGGCATGTTACTGTGACTCCTCACATCTGAGACCAGGAGATGCTCCGTGTCTCCCGTTTATTATGTCCAGGATCCCAGTCCATTGGGATGATGCTGCACCTCTTTAAGGGTACATGTTCCCTCCTCAGTTAAATATCTCTGTAAACACCCTCAATGAAAAGCACAGGGATGTGTTACCAGGAGATTTCAAATCTAGTCAGGTTGAAAATGAAAATGTGTCATCCCACAAACTTAGGTGACCTCACTGAGTGTTTCTATATTACTTTGTTCAACAAGAATCCTAAACATTATCAAACAGATATAAAGCAAAACTAATCTGAACCAGATCATATTAAGTTAAAAGAGATCTTCTAGCAAATCAAAAGTCTTTAAGGAAGTAATATTCACATTTAACTTCATCCTACATGAATATACTAATAGATTGTTTTGTGACAATATAAATCCTTCACTGTGTTTCCCAATTATTTTTTTCTGGATGCTTGGTTGCATTACATATTTGGGAAGAAGAATTCATTGAGTCCTTCTTTAAGAAAAAAATAATTAATCCCAAAGGAGAATTATTAAACTCCTTCAACATTTCAAAACAGTTTTTGAAATATGTTTTTATCATATTGCTGCTGATTTAAAGAAACATATGTATTCTTGTCTTTCCAACTTTCTATGGAATTTCATTTTAACCACAGCTTTGAAATTAGCAAAAAATGATAAAAATATTTGGGTGACACTAGAGTTGACACAGTGTTGACAATTGTGGTAGTTGATAGTGGTGTCTACCATATATCATAGCCTTATAATTTATGTACATTTGCCATACAACTCTTTGCAGAGGCTACCATCTCTGTCCCTAAGTTCTTTACACAGCTTTGGAAACCTATTTCCTCTTGCTATACTCCAGGTCAGAAGTATAAAGGGAGTCCAAACCACCTGACAGCACCCCTCAAATCACCTCAAGATAGTCCCCTCAGCTTTCTCAGTGCACAAATAAAACATACTTGAATGCCTAGAGCAGCAACATCGACATGTGTGGCCCTTGCTATTATTAGCTCAATAAAGGACTCCCTTGGTCAGCTCCCTCCCAGTCCTTGCCTTTATGCCCCCATAATCCTGTATTCTTGGCATCACAAATTAATCACAACCACATAGGGATGTGCTTCCAAAGGATGACAGTATGTCATTTTTTTGTTGTTGTTGGTTTGTAAAATCTCATAAAGGTTCTTCTAAGACTTGAAGAAACATGAAACAGTCAATAATATGTGTTGATTAAGACAATATGTGACTCAGCTAACTGTGACTGAGATGCCTATATTAACCCAATAAAAACCCTAAATTCACCTTGCAGGAATGATACTGTTTCATGACAAGTTGTTGAAATGAAGTGTCTCCTTTCTTTCTTTTAACTCTTAATAAATACTGAAAACTAAAGCCTATAGTATTATTTCTACCCATGGTTCACAGTCCCTGTCTCTCTCTATGTGTATGGGTGTATGTCTGTGCAACACACAGATGTTTCTATGATGGTGTACATGTACTTAATAATATGGCACATAAATCTTCACTAATTAGGCTTTGGCATAAGTACTTTCAAATTTAATTTCTCAGATGCCAAAAATACGGCTTATATGAATTCACATAATCAAGTACAACTTAAAGCCTGCATCTCAGCATCTTTGTAGTAACAGTAGCCCACACAGGAAATTGGGCTGCCTTGAAAACTCACTTGGTTTACATTTTATTATAATTTGTGCAAATACCCTGTCCATTCCAATGATTGATCTTAAAACTTTGACTAGATTTGCGCTAATAGTATATAGTAATGGAAAACTAATACCAGAAATGTTATCATCATAATAAAATAATCCAACTACTATCCAATTATAAATACATAAGTGTGAAGTAATCAAAACCTATCTGGATGACAGTATGTGAAGTTCTGGCTCAGTGAAGTACTCTCCTTTCTGTGACAAGACAGGGCATTTACTCGCTTTCCAAAAAAAATTTACCTCTTAGGCAGAGATACTCTGATACATTTTTCTTCCTTTTGCTTTAATGTACATGTTTTGTCATATTTTATTCTTAGATAAATTTTAGGTATACTTGAAGTTTACACCAAGTTTTCTGAGTTTGCATGTACTCCATCTTTCCAATTATATGTAGAGTTTCTTACATAGAACCTCCAGGGATATCCACTTGTCATCACTGAAAACCAATAGAGTCTAAGTACCATAAACTAAAACTCCTAATGAGATTTCAGTTTGCTGTACAGTTTACTGTCATGTACCCACCATTAATTTGACTCATATAGGCACCATTCCTTTATGCCTATTTTATACAATATGTCAAATCTTATTTTTATAAATTGTATTCATATATAGAATGTGTCTGATTCATATACATTCTACATTCCTGTCTAACTCTCCTCACTGTCAGAACATGGTCCAAGAATGGAGCCTTGCAGAACAATTCTGATTGCCTGGGAAAAACTCCAAGAAAACAAGACAAGGGTCTTGTGACCTGAGTTTACCTCAAAATACATAATTGTTCCTGATACATGTTTTTGCACTCCTCCAAGATGTGGTGGATAAGACTGAGTTTACTTCAGATAATTCATTACAACTGGCTATTGTTATTTGTTTATATCCCTCTAGAGCAAAACACATTTTTGCAGCATGAGGCTTGTCCTTATGATTATATGTTGTATTCATGTGATTCTTCTTCATCATTAGAGTGAGTATAAATTATCTGATGTTCTGGATAATGTTGGCTTGTGTACGAGACTTTTTCATCTCTACTCTCCCTGGTCCCATTATCTTTAGAGCTGTAAGCAAACAGCGCCACATATTGGTGACCCACTGTGGGTTATTAGATAAGAGAGAGGAGACCTTCACAGAAGGAGGTGAGTGAAAATAATGGGACAGAAAAGAGGAAAGGTTTTCCCTTATGTCCAGCTTGTGAATCATTCTTTAAAGAAAAGAGGAGTCCTTAGTGAGGTAACCCAGACCCAGAAGACATTAGTTACAAAGTACAGGATAACTATGCTACAATACACGTACTCAAAGAAACTAAATAATAAGGAGGGCCCAAGGGAGCATACATCAATCTTACACAGAAGGGAAAATAAAATAGACATTGGCGGCGGATGGAGGGAGGCAACTCAGTTGGAGAGGGATGAGGAGGGGAATGGGAATGAGTATCTGGTGTGGGGAGATGGGGTGGCAAAGGTTTTCGAATGTGGACCAAAATTAGTGAGAAGCGTCTCTGGTACTAGCCAGATACCTGGGATGGAGGAGGCTCACAGGAATCTGTGGGGGTCACCCTAGCTGACACTCTTAGTAGCTAAGGATTTGGAGACTGAGGTAACCACCTTCTGTAGCCAGGTAAGATTGCCAGTACAGAGACAGAAATATCAACCCACCCACAAAATTTTCAACACAAAATTTGTCCGGCCTACAAGATTTGCAGTGTTGAAGAGGAAACAGAGATTGAGGAAATGGCCAAGCAATGACTAGTCCAACTTGAGACTCATCCCATGTGAGAAAGGTAACCCCTGACACAATTATACCCCTCCTGGGTATATACCCAGAAAATATTTCAACATGCAACAGGGCCACATGCTCCACTATGTTTATAGCGGCCTTATTTATAATAGCCAGAAGCTGGAAAGAACCCAGATGTCCTTCAACAGAAGAATGGATACAGAAAATGTGGTACATTTACACAATGGAGTACTACTCAGCTATTAAAAATAATGAGCTCATGAAATTCTTAGACAAATGGATGGAGCTAGAAAATATCATCCTGAGTGAGATGTCCCAATCACAAAAGAACACACATGGTATGCACTCACTGATAAGCGGATATTAGCCCAAAACACACAATACCTAAGATGCAACGCATAAACCTCATGAAACTCAAGAAGAAGGAGGAAGACCAAAGTGAGGGTGCTTTGTCCTTTTTAGAACGAGTATCAAAAGATTCAACCAGAGCTCCCAGGATCTAAACCTCCAGCCTGAGAACAGACAGGGGCAAGCTGTCCTCTGAGAGGCTCTAACCGCAGCTGACTCAGACAGATACAGACATCCAGAGCCAAACAGTGGATGGAGCTTGAGGACTCTTATAGAAGAATAGGTGGAAGGATTGTGGGCCCTAAGGAGATAGAACTGCACTGGAGGATCAACAGAGTAACGAACCTGAACCCTTGGATCTCTGAGAGACTGAATCACCAACCGTGGAGCATACCTAGTCTACAAAAGATCTACTCCATGGGCTGAACCTAGGGCCTCCCTGCACATATGTTGTAAATGTGCAGCTTGGGTTTTCATGTAGGTCTCAAACATCTGGAGTGGGGCTATCCAAAACATGCAGCCTGTATATGGAGTATGGTCTTCTAAAAAAAAAAAAAAAAAAAAAAAAAAACAGTTATTCAGTTATTCATGGAATATTATTTTTTTATATCTCTTGTATTCAGTTTGCACTACTTCATTGAGAATTTTTGTATGTATACTCATGAGATACTGGACTATAATTTATATATTTTTGTTGGGCTTACACTTGATTTCACTATTTCAATATTATTTGCTTTGTGAAGGAGCTTATTGTGGTTCTGAATTTTTTTAAACATAACTCAAAAAGTATGCTTGTTTGAAGGCTCTATAGAATTCTTGTATAAGTATATCTGACCCTTGGTATTTTGCTTGTTTGTTTCTTTTCATTTTATTCTGTTTGAATGCTTTTTAAATTTTTTGATTTGCTGAAAAAAAATTAAAAATAAAAATTAAAAAGAAAAAAATAATACTCTCCTATGCTTATAGATGGGAGGCTGGCATAACTGTTCCCTGAGAGGCTTCGTTCAGCAACTGATGAAAAAAAGATGCACAAACTCACAGCCAAACATCAGACAGAGCTCAGGAAGTCTTGTGGAAGGGTGGGGGATAGGCTTGAGTGAGCCCAAGGGATGAAGGACATCACAAGAAGACCTACAGTGTCAACTAACCATGGCCCATGGAGATTCATAGAGGCTAAATCACCAACTAAAGAGAATGCAGGGTCTAGACCTAGGCTGTTTACACATTTGTAGCAGGTGTGCAGCTTGGTCTTCATATATGTCCTCTAATAATTGGAGCAGGAGCTGTTTCTGACTCTGTTGCCTGACAGTGAATCCCATTCCTCTAACCAGACTTCCTGAATGGGACTCAGTGGGAGAGGATGTGCTTTGTTCTCCTGGGACTTGATGCCCCCATTATGACATGGTACTCGAGGGAGAGCTTCTCTGAGAAGGAGAAGGGTAATGTGGGAGGAATTTGTAAGGGTGGAACAGAGAGGACAGAGGGAGGGAGGTTGGGCTCAGGATGTAAAGTGAATGAATAAATGAATGAATGAATAAATGGAAAAATGAGAAAAGCAAAAAAAATAATAAAGTACAAGTAACAAAATCACAAGTATTAATTGATTATAGGTTGCTTATTGTTATAATCTCTGGTTTCCAGTAGGAAGTTTAGGTGAAGAAATATGGGACAGAGTCTGAAAGAACATTGAAACAATATAAACAAAGGGAAAAGATTCTTTGACCACTAATTTGAACTGTATTCAAAATACTTAGGGAAGATAAAGAAGATATTAACTATGAGTAAGGGATATTAATTTCTTGAATTAATATAAATGAAATAAAACTTTGAATTGATAAACGAGGCAAAAGAAGGGAGATTTTCCTCATTCATGCAAAATTTAAATAAAAACAGTACCAGCAACCACTATGCTAGTGATGACTCCCTCAACTCCCTTACTGGAGCCTCCTTTATATGTGTGTGCTTGATGGCCTAAAACAACCCTCAAGGCTTGAGCAATTTGATATTCCATCTAACCTTGAATTTTCTCCACTTTTCAATGAGGACTTAGGAGAGTCTATGAAAAGCTAACGTTACAGTCTAGGTAAGCTGGGGCATGGCAGAGAAAAGGAATTTACCTATACTGACTAGAAGAGGCATCTGTATATTCTTCCTTTAAACTAATTTATTCTTTTCTACTGAATTGCTTCTTCAGGTATTTTAACACAAGAGGATAAACCTTTGGGATTGATTTATTACACAATAAGGGATATAAAATACTAACTGCTTCCCCTTAACCTACTCAATGTTGAAAATTTTATAGATTTGATCCTTGTATTATATTACCTTTAACCAACAGTCAGTTTTTAAGATTCTTACAGAACACTATAGAGTTTAAAATTTCATTTTTAGATAAATATGAAAGGATAGAAAACTATTATACAGGTGGTAACCTATGGAATTTCTCATGTGGACTAAATTTGTGATTAGTAAAATTGTCCAAACTTCTCATGTTCCAGAGACAGATGCATACTTGTTTAAATTTTTGATCATTCTTCTGTCATATATATTACATACTGATACAACTTCCCTCCCCCCAACTCAGTCTCTTCCTCCCACCTCACTTTTCTCAAAGAGCTACACACACCCCTCCATCTCCCCTCAGAAAAAAGCAGGCTTCATAAAGAGTTCAACCAAATATGACATAACAAGCTACAATAAGACTAGGCTCATATACTCACATCCATGGTAGGTAACCCAGTAGGAAGAAAAATGATCCAAAAGGCAGGCAGAATAGGAGAGAGAGAGTAGAGAGATAGAGATAGAGATAGAGATAGAGATGAGAGAGAGAGAGAGAGAGAGAGAGAGAGAGAGAGAGAGAGAGAGGAGAGAGAGAGAGAGAGATCCTACTCTCAGTGTTAAGAATCCAACAAGAATATTAAGCTTCTCGGTCATAACATATATACATGGTAGTACATTTGATGCCTGGTCAGTTGATTCTCTCAGCATGTACTTGTGGTATCCTTGATCTCTCTGACTCCTCCAATCATTCTCCCCACCTCCTCTGCAGGACTCTCCGAGCTCTGCTTATTTGGCTGTAGGAAGCTGCATCTGCTCTCAAAGTTTCTCAATTAAGTTTCTCTGGTCTCTTTGATGATGATTATGCTAGGCTCCAGTCCCAGGATATCCAGCAGGCATGACGAAGTGTAGGTCAGAGGTTTTGTGGCTGTGTTGGTGTTCCAGTTCCTCAACTTGAGACCTTTCCTGGTTACAGGGGATGGCTGTCTCAGGCTCTGTGTCTCACATTCCTAGAAGTCTGCAATGGATTCTCCAATAGATTCCATAGAGTATCCATTGCACTAGTTCTTAACAAACCCCAAAAAAACCTCCCCCCAGTTGCAGGATTCTCTCTCAAAATTTCCCCCTTGATACACCCCAGGCCAGATTCCTCCTGTTCTCATTCCCACCAACACCCAGTATGTTTACTAAATCTATTTTATTTAGTATTCCCAGAAAGATCTTGTGTACCACCTTAAGCCTTCCTTGTTACTTAGCTTCTCTTGGTGCATGCATTACAGCAAGATTATCCTTTACTTTATAACTAATCTCCACTTACAAGTGATTATATAACATGTTTTTCTTTTTATGTCTGGATTACCTAAAACTATGATTTTTTCTAGTTTAATCCATATACCAACAAATTTAATGAAATCTTTTGTTATATTTGTTTTGTTTTTTAAATCTGAGTTATACTTTGTTTTTGTAAATGTACCACATCTTCTTTATTCATTCATCAGTTGAGGTGTTGAGGGACATCTAGGTTGTTTCCAGTCATAACTATTATGACTAAAGTAGCTATGAAAATAGTTGACCAAGTGTCGTTGTGTTAGGATGGATGTCATTTGGGTATATGCACAAGAATGGTCTTGACATAGATTGACTCCTTTTCTGAGAAACCACCATATTGATTTTCAAAGTGGTTGTACAGATTTGTCCTGCTAACAGCAAGTGAAAGTGTTTCCTTATCACCCGTCCTTTCCAGCATGAGCTGTCACTTGTGTTTTTAATCGTAGCTATTCTGGCAGTTGTAAGAAGGAATCTCAGTTGTTTTGATTTTCATTTCCTTGATGCTAAGATGGTGAACATTTCTTTAAGTGTTTCTCAGCCATTTGAAATTACAGTGTTGAGAATTCTCTCTTTAGAACTACCTATTTTTAAATTGGGATATTTAGTTGTTGATGACTAGGTTCTTGAGTTCTTTATTAATTTTAGACATTAGCCCTCTGTCCGATATAGAGTTGGGGAAGATTCTGTACCATTCTGCAGGCTTCTGTTCTATCCTACTGATGGTATCCTTAACCTTGCAAATCTTTTCAGTTTAATGAACTGAACCTGAGCTACTGGACTTTCTGTTCAGGAAGTTGTCTTCTGTGCCAGTGAATTCAAGACTATTACACACTTTCTCTTCTTTATTAGATTCAGTTCCAGTTTTCCAAGGAGGTTGTTGACCCACTTGGATTTGAGTTTTTACACATAGTGATAGATATGGATCTATTGACATTCTTCTACTTATGGACATCCAGTTAAATCAGGAACATTGGTTGAAGATGCTTTCTTTTTTTCGATACATTTCTGGTTTCTTTGACAAAAATTATAGGTGCTTATATGTGTGTGGATTTGTGTCTGAATCTTCAGTTTGCTTCTGTTGATAAACCTATCTGTTTTTGGCAAATATCACATGGTTTTTATGCTATTGCTCTGTTGTACATTTGAAATCAGATATAATGATAATTCCAGAAGTTCTTTTATTGTACAGAATGTTTTAGCTTTCCTGGGCTCTTTTTTTTTCCATATGAAGTTGTGGTGTATGTTTCTTTCAAGGTCTATAAAATTATATTGGAATTTTGATGGGAACTGTGTTAAATCTGTATATTCCTTTTGGTAAAAGTGGCCATTTATATTATGTTAATCCAATGATTCATGACCATGGAAGTTCCGTATCTTTTGATGTCTTCTTTAATTTCTTTCTTCAAAGACATGATCTTCTTGTCATATAGCTCTTTCATTTGCTTGGTAGGAGTTACAGCAAGATTTTATATTATTTGTGGCTATTGTGAACGTTGCTGTGGAGGAATAATGCTATAACACTGTTAAAATTTGCCCTTGTGTTATTCAAATACTGATTCTCTGCCCTCATACTGGTTTCAATTCAGTCACAGAATTGTAATGCTTTTATCAAGAATTTCCTGTCTCAAGTTTGTATAAAAACTCTTACCATCTATTCTCTTCATTGTCAATAAAGGCTGATCACCAAAATGCTGAGAAAAATAGAGATAGAGTGGAAATTCCAACAACCAGAGAATTCCAAAACCATGAAGAAGGAGTCCTGAGAGAGATCATGAAAACACATCTGAGGCCCAAAATGCCAATCAATTATAATATTCAAGTATCATGGGATAGAGCTGGGAAATAGCTAGAATTAGTTTAGAAAGCTAAGGTAGATCATTTAACTATTCAGCTATTGAGGTATAGTTTTAAATAAATCTTGGTTTATCTGTGAAGTTATTGGGGGCTAGCATAAAGAAATACAGTTGTTTGATTAATTTACTGTTTACATTTATATTAAAAATAGTTCATTAAAGTGTTGTTTTTCTGATTTCCTTTCTGAGCCATTTGTTGTTCCTATAATATTTTTATGTTAATTTTGTATCCTGACACTTTGTTGAAGCTGTTTGTTCAGGTATAGGAGTTTCTTGGTAGAATTTTTGTGGTCACATATATACTATCATATATATGAATAGAGATACTTTGACTTCTTTCTACCCAGTTTATATCCCCATCTTATTGAATAGCTACAACTTCAATCATTATATTGAAGAATATGAAGAGAATGGACACCTTTGTCTTGGCAAAAATTTTAATGAGATTGGTTTCAGTTTCTTTCCTTCTCATTTGACGTTGGCTATCAGCCTGCTATATGTCTCCTTTATTATGTTTAGGTGTATGCCTTGTATCGTGATCTCTCCAAGATATGTTCATGAATGGATTTGGGGTTTTTGTTTAAAGGCTGTTTCAGCATTAGTATGTTATCTCACTAATTTCTTTCATGAATGCACTTAGTGCTATGAACCATCCTCTTAGCACTGCTTTTAATTGTATCCCACAAGTTTGAGTATGCTGTGCATTCATTTCATTGAATTCTAAGAAGTCTTTAGAGTCTTTTTGATTTTTCCATGACAAAGTGACCATTGAGAAGAGAGTAGCTCAGATTCCATGAGTGTGTAGTCTTTCTGTTGTTTCTGTTGTTTTATAATTCCAGCTTTAATTCAAGATGGTCTGATAAGGTAAAGAGGGTTATTTCAATATTCTTTTTTTAAGAATTTATATTTTATTCACTTTATATCCCAACTGCTGACCCCTCCCCTACTTCACATCTTGTTCTTCAAAATCCTTCTATTTCCTCCCCTTTTCTCCTCTGAGAGGAGGAAGTCCCCTTCATTAACACCCCACTCAAGGCATCTAATTCCAGCAGGACTAGGCACATTCTCTCCAGCTGAGACTACCTTAACCCGTGCAGTCCACGTAGGGGATGGGATTCCAATGGCAGGTAACAGAGTCCAAGACAACCCCCACTGCAATTTTTAGTGGACCTATAGGGAGTCAAAGCTACACATCTGCTATAAATATGCACATGGCCATTGTCCAACCCCTGCCTGCCCTTTGGTTGGTGGTTCAGTCTCTGTGATTCCCTGTTGGGCCAAGATTAGTTTACTCTTTAGGTCTTTTTATGGTGCCCTTGAACTCTCCAGCTGACTCAATCCTATCCCCACCCTTCCAGACGACTCCCCATGCTCTGCCTGATGCTTAGCTGTGAATCTTTGCATCTTTTTCCATCGTCTGCTAGATGAAACCTTTCAGGAGACAGTTATACTAGGCTCTTAACTGCAAGCATAGTAAAGTATCGTTAATAATGTCAGGAATGGCTCTCTAGATGAGATGGGTCTCAAGTTGAGCCTACCTAATTTGGCTGTTTCCTCAAACTCTGTCCCTTTGTATCCCTGTGCATCTTGTAGGCAGGAGAAATTCTGTGTTGAAGGCTTTGTGGGTGGGTTGATGTCCCTGTCCCTTCACAGGAAGTCTTGCCTGGCTATAGGAGGTGGCCATTTCATTCTCTAGATCCTCTGCTGGTAGGAATTTCAACTAGGGTCACTATCATAGACTCACTGTAGCCTTCCCTGTCCCAGGCCACCAGCTAATCCCAGAGACACCCCCCACCAATTTCCATTCTCACTACCAAACCTTTTTGACTCCTGTCTCCACACCCAACTCCTCACCTCACTCCTCTTCAGGCCCACTTTCCTCTCTCCATCCACTTCTGATGAAGACTTTCTTTCCTCTTCTGAATAAAATTCAAGCATCCTCCCTTGGGTCCTCCTTATTACCCAGTTTCCTTGGTTCTGAGGATTGTACCATAGTTATCCTGCACTTTATGTCCAATCTCCACTTATAAGTGAGTACATACCATGCATGTCTTTTTGGGTCTATGTTAAATCAGGATGACATTCTCAAGTTCCATCTACTTGCCTGCAAATTTTTTGATGCCTTTGTTTTAAATAGCTGAATATTATTCTGTTGTATAGCTGTACCACATTTGCTTTTTTTTTTTTTTTCATTATTTTATTTATTTATTCACTTTACGTCCCGATCACAATCCCCCTGTTACATGGTTCCCCAATTAACCCCTACCTTTTACCTCTGAGAAGTGTTTGGTGTCCCCCCTCCGGGTACCAACCCACCCTGGCACCTCAAGTTACTGCAGAACTAGGAACATCCTCTCCCACTGAGGCAAGACAAGGCAACCAAGTTAGAGAAACTGAATTCACAGGCAGACAACAGAGTCAGGGTCAGCCTCAACTCCAGTTGTTGGAGGACTTGCATGAAGACTAAGCTGCACATCTGCTGGATAAGTGCAGAGGCCTAGGTCCAGCTTTTGTATGCTCTTTGGTTGTGGTTCAGTATCTGGGAAAACACAAGCATACTGGTCCATTGACCCTGTTAGTCTTTTTGTGGAGTCCTATTTCCTCTGGGTTCCTCAATTCATTTCCCAACTTTTCCATAAGACTTCTCGAGCCCAGTGTAATGTTTGGCTGAGGGTCTCTACATTTGTTTAGGTTATCTGCTAGGTGAAGCCTCTAGGAGGGCAGTTATGCTATGTTCCTGTCTTTGAGTCCAGGCTGACAGATACAAACATAGCCTGAGGCATCAAGGTAGTTGAAGAAAGAAAGCAGGCCAGCAATGTGTCCCTATTGATCCTCTAAGGACAGCTCAGTGCATTACCCACAAATTGGCAAAGAGTTGCTACTGCACTCATTTATGGCCATCTAACACAGAGAACCTGTGTATCCAGGCCAGCAGTGACAAATATAGCTGTCAACAGTGACTTCACATGTTATATCATTGTGACAAGTCTTTGACCAACAATGAAGTATCAAAGTCTCACACTGTGTCCATGTGAATCTACTACCTGTGTGGTCAGAGTACTATTTGTTTCTGCCATTCACGTATACTTCTCCTATAGATATGGCTGACTGGCACATTCATCAAAGTTGAGTTCCCAGCAAGCACATGGTGACTCACAACCATAAGAGCTGATGCCTTCTTCTGTCATGCAGTCATGCTGTATTTTCTTTATCCATTCTTCAGTTGAGGGATATCTGAGTTGTTTCCAGTTTTTGGCTATTATAAATAAAGCTGTTATGAACATAGTTGAGAAAGTATCCCTGTTGTATTGTGCAGCATTTTTCGGTATATACCCAGTGGTGGCATAGCTAGGTTTAGGATAGAATCCTTCCCAATTTTGTGAGAAACTGCCAAACCAACTTCCAAAGTGTTTATATAAGTTTGCACTTCTACTAGCAATGGAGAAGTGTGCCCCTTGCTCCACATCCTCACGAACATGTGCTATTACTAGAGCGTTTGATCGTTGCCATTCTGATGGCTGTAAAACAGAATATCAGAGAACATTCCTTTAAGCACTTCTTGGCCATTCCTGATATCTCTGTTGAGAATCTCTGGGATTTTGTTTTGTTTTGTTTGTTTGTTGTACTTGCTGTTTTTTTTTTTTTTTTAAATTTAAATTTGCTTTTACTTATTCTCTTTACATCCCACTCACTGTCCCCCTCCTGGTCACTCTTCCTACAATCCTTCCTCCATACCCCCTCCCTTTCTCCTCTGACTAGTTGGGGTTCCCATGGGTATATCCCCACCCTGGTATTTTAGTCTCTTTGAGGCTAGGTGTTTCCTCTGCCACTGAGGCCAGACAGAGCAGCCCAGCTAAAAGAACATATTCCATGTACAGGCAACAGTTTTTACTATAGCCCCTGTTCCAGTTCTTCAGGATGCACATGAAGTCCAAGCTGTACATCTGCTACATATATGCAGGAAGGCCTAAGTCCAGCCTGTGTGTGTTCTTTGGTTGGTAGTTCAGACTCTGAGAGCCCCAAGGGTCCAAGTTAGTTGACTTCTTTGTTTTTCTATGGAGTTCCTATCCTCTTAGGAGCTATAATCCTTCTTCATTTTTGTCTATAAAAGTCTGAAAGCTCCGTCACTGTTTGGCTGTGTATCTGCATCTGTCTGAGTCAGTTGGTGGGTGGTATCTCTCAGAGGACAGTCATGCTAGGCTCCGGTCTGCAAGCACTACAGGGTATCAATAGTGTCCGGGATTGGTGCTTGACCATGGGATGGGTCTCTAGTTGGGCCATCTATTGATTGCCCACTTTCTTAGTCTCTGCTCCCTCCCCTGTGCCTGCATTTCTTGTAGACAGGATAAATTTAAGGTTGAAAGCTTTGTACATGGGTTGGTGTCTCTATTGCTCCACTGGGGTTTCTGTCTGGCTACAGAAGGTGGTCTCCTCACATTCCATATCACTAGTGTACTGAGTCACATCTAAGGTCACTGCCCATTGAGTCTTGGGTGCCTCCTTTATACCAAGTCTCTGACTCATCCTGGAGATCACCCTCCACCAACTTACCCCCATCAGCAGCAGATTTCCGTTCATTTTCATGGCCATCTAGCCATCTCTCCTCTCCTTCCTCACACCTGATTCTGAAACTCACATTCCCCTCCCCATGTCAACCTAATTTCCTCTTTCTATCTGCTGCTTATGACTATTTCACTCCCCTTCTAAGTGAGATTCAAGCTTCCTCACTTTGGCCTTCCTTCTTGTTTAGAGCCTTCTTTGGCTCAGTGGTGGAGTGTAATATCATACCTATATTTTCCAGTTACTAACCATTTATAAGTAAGTACATACCATGCATGTCTTTTTGAGTCTTGTTTCCCTCTCTCAAGATGATATTTTCCAGTTCCATCTGTTTATCTGCAAAATTCATTATGTCTTGGTTTTTAATAGCATGTGGTTTCCCTAATTTGGTTCTCAACATATTTATTCTATGTTTAAAGGAGAGCAACTTGTTTTTTTTTTTCTTTTGGTTTGTGTGTATATGTGTGTGTGTGTGTGTTGTATGTGTGTGTGTGTGTGTGTGTGTGTGTGTGTGTGTGTGTTTGGTTTTTAGTTAATTTTGTATCTAAAATTAACTAAAATTAACTACTTTGTAGAAAGTGTTTTCAGCCATAAGCGTTCTTTGGTAGAATTTTGGGGGTCATTTATGTATACTATCATATCATCTGTGAACAGTGATACTTTTTTCTTTACAGTTTGTGCCATATTGTTTTCCTGTAGTTGTCTTATTGCTCTAGCTAGAACTTCAAGTACTATATTGAATAGCTAGGGAGAGAGTGGGGAACCTTGTCTTGTTTGTGATTTTAGTGGCATTCCTTTAAGTTTCTCTTCATTTAATTTGATGTTGGCTATTTACTTGCTTCATCTCGCTTTTTACTATATTTAGGTATGCTGCACCTCTTATTCCTGGTCTCTCCAAGTTTTTTAATGTGAAGAAGTGTTTGATTTTGTCAGAGTTTTTCAGCATCTAATGAGATGGTCATATGATTTTTCTTTCAGTTCATTTATATGGCACATTACATTGATGAACTTTCATATATTGAACCATGGATTCATCCTTGAGATGAAGCCTATTTGATCATTGCAGATAATGTTTCTGTTGAGTTCTTGGATTTTGTTTGTATTTTATTGAGTATTTTATATCACTGTTCATAAGAGAAATTGGTCTTAAATTATCTTTTTGTTGAGTGTTATTTTGAGGTTGGTGATGGGGTGATGATAAGGTGTATGTGTGTGTGTGTTTGTGTTGTGTGTGTTCATGTTCATGTGAATGAATGCGTGCATCTTTCCTTCCTTCCTTTTTTTTTTTTTACTTGTGTGGAATTATTTATTTTCCGTGTTTTTATGGTGTAGTTAATATTGTATTGTAGTTTTCCTGTTTTCTATATGGCTAAATTTATGGATAGATCCTGTTTAAATTTGGATTTGTCATGGGATATCTTGTTTTCTCAATCAATAGTAGTCTCAATGGGCTTCTGTTGTCTCTTAAGAGCGCAGCATGTCTGGCCAGAGCTCTTTCACTTTTAGCTTCTCCTTGAGTAATTGAGTATAATTCTAATAAGTCCTCTGTCATAACTTAGTCTTCCTTTTTTCTTTGCAGCTTTTTATATTCATTTTTTTGCTCTGTGTATTTAATGTTTTGATTATTATGTGACTAGAAGACTTTCTTTTATGCTCTAATCTATTTGATGTTCTATATGCTTCTTAAACATTTAGAGACATTTCCTTCTATAGGTTAGGAAAATTGACTTCTATGATTTTTTTTTTTTTTTAGTTTTATTTAATCTTTTTTTTTTTTTTACACTCCAGAATTTATCCCTCTCCTGGTTCACCATCTGGTTGTTCCACATCCCATACTTCCTCCCCCACCCCTGTCGCTCCAAGAATGCCCCCATCCCAACCCCTTCCACCACCTCACCAGACCTCCCAACTCCTGAAGCCTCCATTCCCTTGAGGTTTAGACGCATCTTCTCTGACTGAACCCAGATCCAGCAGTCTTCTGCTGTATAAGTGTTGGGGGCCTCATATCAGCTGGTGTATGTTGTCTGGTTGGTAGTGCAGTGTCTGAGAGATCTCAGGGGTAAGAATTAATTGAGACTGCTGGTCATCCTACAGGATCACCCTCCTCTTCAGCTTCTTCCAGCTTTTCCCTAATTCAACCAAAGGGGTCAGCAGCTTCTACTCACTGGTTGGGTGTAAATATCTGCATCTGACTTTTTTAGACGTTTGTTGGGTCTTTCAGATGACAGTCATTATAGGCCCCTTTTTGTGAGAATCCATAACCTCAGTAGTAAAGTTAGACCTTGGAGCCTTCCCCCAGAGCTGGATCCCACCTTGGGCCTTTTGTTGGACCTCCTTTTCCTCAGGTTCTTCACCATTTTTGTCCCTGAAGTTCTTTCAAACAGGAAAAATTCTGGGTCAGAATTTTTGATTGTGAGATGGCAACCCCATCCCTCAGTGCCCTGACTTTCTGCTGGAGGTGGGCTCTACAAGTTCCCTCTCTCCACTGTAGGACATTTCATCTAAGGTCTCTCCCTTTGAGTCCTGAGAGTCTCTCACCTTCCAGGTCTCTGATGCATTCTAAAGGGTCCCCCACTTCTTAACTCCCAAGGTTGTCTGTTTCCATTCTTTCTGCTGGCCCTCAGGGCTTCAGTCTTCTTCCTCCCACCCAATACCTGATCATATTCCCCTCTTCCCCTTCTTGTCCCCTTTCCCACAACCAGGACTCTCCCTCCTTTCCCTCTCATGTGATTGCTTTCTTCTGGCTCCCAGGTGGGATCGAGCCATCCTCACTTGGGCCATTTGGCTTGTTAACCTTTTTGAGTTCTGTGGTATTCTGGGTATTCTGTACTTTTTTGACTAATATCCACATACTAGTGAGTACATACCATACATGTCCTTTTGGGTCTGAGTTACCTCACTCAGGATAATATTTTCTAGTTCCATCCATTTGCCTGCAAAACTCAGGGTGTCCTTGTACTTAATAGCTGAGTAGTATTCCATTGTGTAAATGAACCACATTTTTTGAATCCATTCTTCTGTGGTGAGACATCTGGGTTGTTTCCAACTTCTGGCTATCACAAACAAGGATTCTATAAACATAGTGGAACACATGCCCCTGTGGCATGGTGGAACATCTTTTCACTATATTCCCAAGACAGGTATGGATCTTCAGGTACATCTATTTCCAATTTTCTGAGCAAATTCCAGATTGATTTCCAGAGTGGTTGTACCAGTTTGCAATGGAGGAGTGTTCCTCTTTCTCCACATCCTTGCCAACATGTGCTGTCACCTGAGGTTTTGATCTTAGCCATTCTGATTGGTGTAATGTGGAATCTCAGGGTCATTTTTATTTGCATTTACCTGATCACTAAGGATTTTGAACATTTCCTTAAGTGCTTCTCAGCCATTGAATATTCCTCTGTTGTGAATCTCTGTTTAGTGCTATACTTCACTACTTGATTGGGTGGTTTGGGGTTTTGGTGATTAGCTTTTTGAATTCTTTACACATTTTGAATATTAGCCCTCTATTTGATGTGGGGCTAGTGAAGACCTTTTCCTAGTCTGTAGGTTCCTGATCTATCCTATTGACTATGTCCTTTGCCTTACAGAAACTTTACATTTTCATGAGGTCCCATTTATCAATTCTTGATCTTAGAGTATGAGCCACTGGAGTCGTTTAGGAAATTTCCCCCTGTGCCAATGAGTTCAAGGTTCTTTCTTACTTTCTCTTCTATTAGAATCAGTGTATCTGGTTTTATGTTGAGGTCCTTGTTCCACTTTGACTTGAGCCTTGTGCAAGGTGACAAATATGGATCTATTTTCATTTTTCTACATACAGACTGCCAGTTAGACCAACACCATTTATTGAAGATGCTTTCTTTTTTCTATTGTATATTTTTGGCTTCTTTTTCAAAAATCAAATGTCTTTAAGTGTGTAGTTTTATTTCTGGATCTTTAATTCTATTCTGTTGACCAATATGTCTGTCTCTGTACTAATATCTTGCAGTTTTGGCCCCTACTGCTCTGTAGTATAGCTTGAAGTCAGGGATGGTGATTCCCCCAGTTGTTCTTTTATTGGTAAGAATTGTTTTCTCTATTCTGGGTTTTTTGCCTTTCTAGATGAGTTTGAGAATTGCTCTTTCCAAGAAGGACTTTGAAGATTTGTGTTGGGATTTTGATGAGGATTATGTTGAATCTATATTCTGCCAATCCATGAACATGGAAGATCTCTCCATTTTCAGAGATCTTCGATTTTCTTCTAGAGACTTGATGTTAGTGCCATACAGGTCTCTCACTTGTTTGCTTAGAGTTACTCAAGGATATTTTATATTATTTGTGGCTATTGTGAAGGGAGTTGTTTCCCTAATTTCATCCTCAGCCTGTTTATCCTTTGTATAAAGAATGGTTACTGATGTATTAGAGTTAATTTTATATCCAGCCAGTTTGCTGAAGTTGTTTATTAGCTCTAGATCTTCTCTGGTGTCATTTTTAGGGTTGCTTATGTATACTATCATATCATGTGCAAATACTTCTTCCTTGCCAATTTGTATCCCCTTGATCTTTTCTTGTTCTCTTATTGTTCTAGCTAGAACTTTGAGTACAATATTGAATAGATATGGGGAGAGTGGGCATCCTTGTCTTCTCCCCGATTTTAGTGGAATTGCTTCAAGTATGTCTCTACTTAATTTGATATTGACTATTGGTTTTCAGTAAATTGCTTTTATTATGTTTAGGTATGAGCCTTGAATTCCAGATCTCTCCAATACTTTCAACATGAAGGGATGTTGTACTTTGTCAAATGTTTTTTCTGCATCTAAGGAGAAGAATATGTGATATTTTTCTTTGACTTTGTTTATATAGTGGATTACATTATTGGATTTTAATATATTGAACCAATCTTGCATCCCTGGGATAAAGCCTACTTGATCATGGTGAATGATGGTTTTGATATATTCTTGGATTTGGTTTGCAAGAATTTTATTGAGTATTTTTACACTGACATTCAGAAGCAAAATTGGTTTGAAGTTCTCTTTTTTGGTTGGGTCATTGTGTGGTTTAGGTATCAGAGTAATTGTGGCTTCATAGAATGAACTAGGTAATGTTCCTTCTGTTTCTATTTTATGGAATAGTTTGAGGAATATTGGTACTATGTCTTCTTTGAAGATATTGTAGAATTCTTCACTAAAGCCATCTGCTACCTCCACCCTCCCCCCAAAAAGCCGCCTTTTTTTGGTTAGGGGGATTTTAATGACTTCTTCTATTTCCTTAGGGGAAATGGGCCTATTTAGAAAGTTTAGCTGCTCTTGATTTAACTTTGGTATGTGGTATCAGTCTAGAAAAACATCCATTTCCTCTAGATTTTATGGTAGGATCTCTTGATCTTTCGAATTTGCTCCATTTCTGTTGTTATGTCTCCCTTTTCATTTCTGTTTTTGTTAGTTTGGATACTGCCTCTGAGACCTTTAGTTAGTTTGGATAGGGGTTTCTCTATCTTTTTGATTCTCTCAAGGAACCAGCTTTTGGTTTTGTTAAATCTGTTTGTTTCTATTAGGTTGATTTCCACCCTGATTTTGACTATTTCCTGCCTCCTACTCCTTGTGGGTGTGTTTGCTTCATTTTGTTCTAGAGCTCTAAGGTGTGCTCCTTAGTTGGTAGGGTAGAATCTCTCCAATTTCTTTATCAGGGCACTTACTGCTATGAATTTTCCTCTTAGCACTGCTTTCATTGTGTCCCATTAGTTTGGGTATGTTGTGTCAACATTTTCATTGAATTCCAGAAAGTCTTTAATTTCTTTCTATTTCTTCTCTGACCAAGATATCATTGAGTAGAAAGTTGTTCAGTTTCCATGTGTATGTGGGCTTTCTATGTTTTATCTTAAGTCCATTCCATTCATAACCTCTATTAGTGTCACTTTCTCTCTGTTTAGTTTCTGTTTCAATGATCTTCCCATTAGTGAGAGTGGGGTGTTGAAATCTCCCACTATTATTGTGTGGGGCTCAGTGTGTGTTTTGAGCTTTAGTAAAGCTTCTTTTAGGAATGTGGGTACTCTTGCATTTGGGGCATAGATGTTCAGAATTGAGACTTTCTCTAGTTGGATTTTTCCTTTGATGAATGAAATGTCCTTCCTCATCTCATTTGACAATTTTTGGTTGAAAGTCTATTTTCTTGGATATTAGGATGACAACTCCAGCTTTTTTCTTGAGAACAGTTACCTGGAAGACCTTTTTCCCAGCCCTTTACTCTAAGATAGTGTCTTTGTTATTGGGGTGTGTTTCTTGTACATGCAAAATGCTGGATTCTGTTTGCATGTCCAGTCTGTTAGTTTATAGGTTTTATAGGTGAGTTGAGTCACTAATATTGAGAGATATTAAAGACAAATGATTGTAGTTCCTGTTATGTTTGTTTTATATGAAGCATTATGTGCATGTGGTTCTCTCCTTTGGGCTTTGTTGTGATATGATTAATATCTTGTCTTTTCTTTAATATAGGTACCCTTCTTATGTTGGAGTTTTCCTTCTAGAATCCTCTCTAGGGCTGGATTAGTGGATAGATACTGTTTAAATTTGGTTTTGGCCTGGAATATTTTGATTTCTCCATCTATCTTGATTGAAAGTTTTGCTGAGCATAGTAGCCTGGACTGGCATTTGTGTTCTTATAGAGTCTGTAGACCTATAAGACCTCTGACCAGGCTCTTCTGGATTTTACTGTCTCTGTTGGAAATAGAAGTATAATTCTGATTTGTCTACCTTTATATATTACTTGGCCCTTTCCCTTGCATCTTTTAATATTCTTTCTTTGTTTTGTGCATTTACTGTTTTGATTATTATGTGATGAGATGATTTTCTTTTCTGGTCCCATGCATTTGTTGTCTTATAAGCTTCTTGTACATTTATGGCCATCTCTTTCTATAGGTTTGGGAAGTTTTCTTCTATGATTCTGTTGAAGATGTTTTCAGGTCCTTTGAGCTGGGAATCTTTGTTCTCTTCTACTCCAATTATTCTTAGATTTGGTCTTTTCATTTTGTCCTGGATTTCCTGAATGTTTTGGGTTAGGAGATTTTTATGTTTTGAATTTTCTTGGACAATCGTGTCAATCTCTTCTACAGTATCTTTTACACCTGAGATTCTCTCTTCTGTCTCTTGTGTTCTGTTGGTGATGCTTGCATCTGTAATTCCTGACTTCTTTCCTAGGTTTTTCATTTCCAGGGTTGCCACCATTTCTGTTTTCTTTGTTTTTTCTATTTCCACTTTTAGGTCTTGGGTCACTTTATTCAATTCCTTCACCTTTTTGTGTTTTTCTGTATTTCTTTAAGGGATTTATTTGTTTCCTCTTTAAGGGCTTCTACCTGTTTACCTGTGTTTTCCTGTATTTCTTTCAGTAAGTTATTTATATCCTCCCTAAAAGACTCTATTATCTTCGTGAGATAGGGTTTTAGGTCAGCTTCTTGATTTTCAGGTGTCTTCTTGTATTCAAGGCTGGCTGTGGTTCGAGAACTGGGTTCAGATGATGTTCACGTATATTGGCTTCTGTTGCATATGGTCTTGTGCTTGCCTCTCTCCATCTGGTTATCCTTGGTTTTTGCTGGTCTGGGTGACTGTCTGGAGTCTGCCTCTTTTGTTCCTGGGTTGCTTCACGTCTCCTTGTAGGCATGTGGTCCTGGCTATAGCAGACCTCCTGTGGGACTCCCATTTGGGGGGTCTTCAGAGGGGCAGAGAAGCTGCTGATTTGTTGCCCTTGCTGCAGCAGTTCTCCTGGAAGGCCTTCAAATAGTTGGATATTTAGAGGAGCAGTAAAGCTGTTATCATGTGTGAAACTCTTCTCCAGGGGTGCCTATGGACTGTGGTTTCTGTTTCCCTGTGTGCAGCAGGACTCCAGGGAGGGTTTCAGTCCGCTGAGGTAGTTGCACTGCTTGCTGGGGAGCCCATAGGAGGTCTTCAGATTTTGATGTCAGTTGCCCAGTTGCCCTGTGTACAGAGGAACTCCTGGGATGCCTTCAAGCTGTGGTGTCAGTTGCCCTGTGTGCACTGGATCTCCTGGAATGCCTGTAGGCAATTGCCTTATGAGCAGTGTTTCTAGGATGCCTGTAGACTGTGGTGTCTTCAGGGGAGTGGACTATCTGGCAGCCTTCCCCTGGCAGATGGCGCTAGCTGGAAGGGGAGTGGAATTCTGCGGCTGGGGTTTTAGGGGGTGATTGGTCCCAAGTCCACTGGGCTCCCAGTGGTAGCCGTGGGATTCCTGAGGGTTCTTCCCAGTTGCCCTGTGTGCAGCAGATCTCCAAGGACGCCTGTAGGCTATGATGCCTACAGGGGAGTGGACTAGCTGGTAGTCCCTGGCAGATGGCCCTGCTGGAAGGGTGAAAAAAATTTTTAAAAACTTGATCTTTCTCCTGGTCTTGTGCTCATGGTTCTTCTCCCCTCATGGCAGCTTCCTCCTCATCTCTCTTCTATGATTTTTTCAAATATATTTGCTGAGCCTTTGAGATAGGAAGTTTGCATTTGTTGTTAGCTTTAGTCTTTTCATAATGTCTCAGATTTTCTTGTGTGAAGAAAGTTTTAGATTTAATGTTTTCTTTGATGTATCTATTTATTCTATCACGTCTTCCACTCCTACAATTTTGTCTTCTATTTCATATATTCTGTTGGTGATACTTTCATCTGTAGTTCTCTGTTTGACTACCTAGATTCTCTATTCCAGAATTTTCTCAGTTTGTGTTTTCTTTATTGCTTCTGTTTCTATTTTCAGGTCTTGAACAGTTTTATTTCTTTGCTTCAACTGTTTGTTTTTCTTGGTTTTCTTGCCATTTTTAAAGGATTTACTACAATTTTTTGATTGTCTTTTCCTTTATTTCCTTAATGGATTTAGGTGCTTCCTCTTTAAAGACTTCTATCATCTTCATAAACTTAGGGTTAAGGTTCTTTTCTTGTGCTTCTGTGTTGAAATATTCAGGGGTAGCTGCAGTGTATAAATTGGGTTTGGGTAGTGACACATTGCCCTGGTTGTTATTGATTGTCCTCTTACATTGACATTTAGGCATCTAGATTTGGAGTGATTATATAACTAGGTGCTGATTTCTGAGTTTGTCTTTATTGGATGGGTGGTTTTATTTTTTTCTTGGATTCTTTTTACTTTTTCTTTTCCTTTGTTTGTTTCTTTCTTTCTATTACCTCTCTGATCTTCTGGGTTAAGTAGCCTAGAGTTGCATATAGGGTATCCACCTGGGTTAAGGGATGTACTTCTGATGGCCTGGATAGCCACTGGTTCAGCAGGGTTTGCCATCTAAACTAGTTGTGGAATTCTGATCTGAACTGTGGGCCTTTGGGCTTCAGAATGTTTGCCTGCCTTTTGATGGGGTAGGATGTTTCTGCCTGGCTTTCAGAATGCTAGCTTTGTCTCTAGGATTCAAGATGCTGGACATAGTCTGAATCATTGTTCCTGGTAGCATACTATTACACATAATGCTTTCACTGTTCTGATGTAATAAAGTGCTTAGGTATAGGATATTCATGCATCAAATGACAATTAAATTTATATATAATAACTCAAATCAAAACTATTCTGGATATCCTTCACTTAAAATATAAAAATGGGGTGGGCTGGAACATTGTCCAAGAATGGAGCCATGTGAGGAGAATTATGATTCTTGTATGAAAACACTAAGGAAACAAAACAAGAGGATTGTGACCTCAGTTTATTCAAAAAACATGGAAATATTCATAGAAAGTGCTTTGTGACCAGAACCAGTTATTTGGAATAGGAATGTGTTTTCTTCAGGTTACTCATTAAAACTGGCTATAGGTCTCTCTGATAAAACACTTTTCTGCTACATATACCTTGTTCTTGTGGTTACAAATTTTATTTATGTGACTACTTTTATCCCTTAGAATATAAACTGTTTGATCTTCTAAATAAGTTGACTATCACCAGAGACTTTAGTCCACCTCATATTTAGGTGCTATTCTCCCAGGCTCCACTGCCTCAATAACACTAAACACCTCATGGCTTGCCCAACAGATCCCCTCCCAACATTAGTCATCTTATTATTTTTTTAAGATTTATTTCTTTTTACTTTGCTTATTAGTGTTTGACTACATCTAAGTATGTACCAAATGACTGTAATACTCATGGATGTCAGAAATGGGGACCAGATACCCTAGAAGTAGAACTACAGACAATTATAACCCCCACACATGAGTTCTGGTAACTACACTCAGGTCCTATAGAAGAGTACCAAATTCATTTAAGCAACCACTGGCCTCTCTCCAGAAGTTGCAATTCAATATTTTTACACTCAAGGAGTTTTGCTAGTGCAATATACAAGAAAAACAAAAAACAAACAAACAAAAAAAACATGTCCTGTGTTTAAACAACTAATGTGTGGGTAGTATTTTGTTGGGAAATCATTGTTAAATACTGGGAAAATTCTTCTACTTTTTAAAATACAAACATGAAAGATAACTACAAACTTTTTTAAAGAATTTTAATTTCAGTCCAAAATATAAAGAAAAAGTCCTTGAGAAGTTGCAGCTGTATGGACATTTAAGAAGAAGTCTAAATAGGGTTCAGTGGGGAATATGCTCAAACCAGGCTACATTTTGGCCAGCTATAGAAATATATATTTTTTTAAAGAATTTTTACATCTTACTAAGAAAATTGTACTGTCAAAGTCTAGTAAATGATTATAGCATTCAACATTTATTAAACATCCTTTCCTTTCACATACCCACATATGGGGGAGAGGTGTTACTATTTTACAATAAACACTGAAAATACTATGTTAGGAACTTGACAGTCCTGAAGAGCATTTTCCTGACTACATCTTACTGCTGTGTATGTTACAATAGAGGGTTGCCAAGTTCCATACAACCATGTGTGACAGAATAGATGGATTGCATCATTAATGTATTGCCTCCTTAAAGCACTACAAGATAAGAGCTGTCATTTCTACTTAATAGGCCAGAATGGTGAAGCTAAAAACAATGTCCCAGATCACATGCATTAGTAAATGTGAATTGTTATCTTTGTGATGAAGTCAGCATAGCATACAATTTTCCATTTTAACCAATTTAAATGCCTAATTCATTGGCATTAACTCTGTTAACAATGCTTAGTAATTTAAGACATTTTATCATCTCAAACAGAATCATTATACTCACTGAACACTAACTGCAAGTCTTCTCTTCCACAAATCACTGTAGCCTCTATTCTCCTCTCTGTGTTCGCGATTTTATACCTCTTAGGTCACTGTATGTAGCCAGCAGCATCTCTACTTTTGTATCTATTTCACTTAGATTGTAGCATTCATGTTTAACACACGTGGTAACATGTTTCAGACCTTCATTCTTTTGTGGCTAGAGAGAAGGCTCAGTGATTAAAAGCACGTGCTGTTCCTGAAAAAGATCCAAGTTCAGTTCCCAGCACTTCCAATGGGGATTCATAAGGACTTGTAATTCTAGCATGACAAAGGAATTCATAAAATGAAGAGGTGTTTCTTTTGGTAGGGGCTTTTTTAGTCCCTGTAGTCCTGTGATCATACATAAACAATAAACATACATGCATGCATACCTACATATAAAATAAAACAATATTTTAAAAAGAATTTTATTCAATCCTCTCCCATAATATCTATTATAATACACATATACGTACATGCTAAAAATATTAATTTTAATAAATATGTGGGGTTTTTTTGAACATTATATGAAAATCTGTGTGATTCAAAGGCCACTGGTAACTTGTCTAATTTACTGTTGTCCTACTGAGGAGAATATAGTTTATTTAATAGACATGAAAATAATATATAAGCATTTGAGGAGAGAAAAAAATATTGCACTCAATATGTAAACTTATAATCTAGCATAGATGTATTCTTATATTCTCACAGTGATACTGTATGAAGAAATACGATAAGGTTTTCCCTACTAGTAAAACTGTAGTAACAATAAAATTATCTTTATTGATGGAATATATCAAATTAACATTTATTAGTAATTCATAGAGATTAGCTTAAAAATATACAGAAAATTATGTAAGAAAACTGAGTCTGTCTTGTGCATTATATGGTATTAAAATTGAAGAACAGACCTGCCAGAAAGATGGAGCTCCATGAAAATATCTTGAATGGATGGTTGAATGAGTATTGATTTTGAAGTCTTCTTTGCTTTAACTTTAGTGTGCAGATTAGTGCTAAAATTAGGACAGACACATCCTAAACCGTTCATAACAAGCTTAGTTGTTATGAAGACAGGATGCTTCTTTGTCTTGCTACTTGCCTTACTCTGTATCCCTCTACATTTATTTTATTCTATCTACATTTATTTTCTGAACCATTTGAGAATACATTATAAATATAGTCTTTTATTAGAGGTACTTCAAGATATTTTTCAACTCTAAATCTATGCAGAGTATATTTAAAAATGTCTTTTATTTGTATGAACACTATACCATTATCTAATCCATGATACATGACATGGTTCTATCAATTTACACTATAATGTCCACATCAATTACATGCTCACAGTCTGCCGTCAGTTTTAGAATGGCACATTGCAGCAAAATGCCACTGCTTTTCAACATCCCTCATTCTGGCACACTGTCTTCGAAGGCTATCTTTGTCTTCTATGACCTTTATATTCTGAAGAATTCAGGCTTGTCATTTTAGCAAGTTTCTTACTAGTCAAATTGCACTCGTTTTCCCTCCTGGATTCAGAATAATGCCACAAACATTGGATCTCAGCATACACCAGTCACCAGACTTATATTCCCATTCTTTGATCCCATTCTCTTCTGTTTCATTTGCCTAATATAATGTCAACTCTTACTAAAACTACCATATTAAGTTGTAGCTACTGCTAACTTTTATGAAGTTAATACACAGACGAAAATACTTAACTTTACCAAAATTTAAACTATCACATGAGACACTTATTGCTGACTACCAATTCAGTCAGTAGAAAACTTTTATCTTTAATGGGCTGGAAATGACTCAATGGGTAAAAGTGCTTTCATTTCATACCTTACAACCTGAGTTCAGTCCCAGGAACCCAAGGTAGAAGGGAAAAAGTAATTCCTAAAAGCTATTCTCTGTCTTCTACACATGTAGTGTGGCCCCTATCGGCATTCTTTCTAAAATTAATCAAATAAAAAATAAAGTAGAAAATCTTTTATTATGTATCTTCAGTAAAGCTAAAATATGTAAAATATGTCATGATAATCACTATTAAGTCTAAGTACAAACAATGAAATTGGAATCAAAATTACTTTCATAATGAGGTTTATTGCATGCAAAAACCTACCCCTTATTTGGAATGTATAGTCCAAGAAAATAAAGATGTAAATATATGCTGTGATTTAGATATAAATATATGCTCATTCTAAGGATTTTCTGTGCTAAAATCAACTATTGCCAATATCATGAGAATATGAGAAGTAGTAGAATATTTTAAGAGGTTGCACATAGTAGGAGGTAAATATGGTAACATCATTAGAAGATATTAATGCTAGGCCTGCCTCAGTAGTCTGGGGCTGAATTGCTTACTCATTGAAGAATTACTATAAAAAGCATGCAAGTGTTTGACTTCTTCCATCTCCCCTAAACATCAGCTTGGAGATTTTATCTCCATCATTCTATATGGATATTACAGGAAACCTGACTAGATTAATCTGGCTGATCTTGAATTTTTCTGCTTCCAAGAATTTGATGTAAATAAGCCTTTCTTTATAAATCAACTAGCTTCATGAATTTTGTCAGAATTGAATGAGAAATAAAAAACATTCTTAATGAAGACCAATTTAAGTCCAACGTGTGAAGATATTTATTTCACCTATTTCTTTTTTATCATTTTTTATGTTCTTATTGTGCAAACACGTTGAATTTCTTCTATGGTTTGTATAGCATCCATGTTGGACATACTGAACAGACTCTTGGTGTCACCCTCTCAACATTCAGAAAATTGTGATGTGGATTTTAACAATAAAAAATTGCTCAGCATGCCATTGTCATTTACAAGGTGAAATGGACTCATAAATGGACATGATAATCTTGTCTGATTTGAGTGTCCATAACAAAATACCATAGATGGCATATCTTATGTAAATTTTCATTGTTTCTAGATAGGAAGCACCAGATGAGACCTTGGTTTTGCAAATTTCAAACTCAAGGTGAAGGCAGGTGAGGATTCTGCCTCATATCTTATCTTATCTCATATCTTACACTCAGACATGGTTTTATAGAGCTCTTTACTGTTGTTCTATTTTTCTGTTTCCTCTCTTGTCATGTCCAGGTACTCACCAAACAGGAAAGGATGGACAGTAAGGAGGTCCATGTCTTTCCTTGGTGTGTCTGGACTCTGATTCAACAGGTTCCTTTTCCAGTAGTAGGGTGGGATATGGTAGGTTGGTGAGGGGGTCTCAGCTCTAGGCTGAGATGGGGTAGGGTATCAAAGGGTGTTTCTTCCAGAGATCTCAGTGTTATATAGCTCTTTAAGGTTACAGCTCTTTGAGATGGTGTTCAATGAAGCAGCTCTCTCAGATAGTGTTCGACGAAACAGTTTGTGTGCATACCTTTATCTAGGGTGGGCTTATACAGACACAGTTTATTTGGGGGTGGAGGATGGAGTATTTGTGGATTTTGGAGACAAACAAGTTTTGGGGGTAAATGAAAATCATTGGTTAGAGTTTTAAAGTCCTGTGAATACCTCATTTGCATGGAGAGACATCCCAGGAATCCCAGGTACTTGTCGGGCAGGTCTTATGGGGTGGGAGGAAGGAAGGGGAAAAGAAGTTGAACCTACAATCCAACCAACACTATGTGACATTCCACACTTAGAAGGTGGGTGGTTGGGGTTCTCCAGAGGAGGTCAAAGGAGAAGACTTACTGGTAAAGGGAGTCTGCCATCTTGCACCAAGCTTAGGGCTTTTTGGTAATATCAGACTTTGACTTTAGTTAGCAGGTCCCAACACTTTACAATGGGACAATGGAAAATACACCTTAGATAAATGTCCTAGAATGGACCAGTCCTCACCCATAATAAGCTCTGGCATATATGATAAGTTTGTTTGAAAGAATTGCCAGAAGAGACACTAGATATTCACTAGCAAAGCATCATCAAAAGACATTTTGCAGTTTTACAAAGTTTATCTGCTTAACTGCTTAGAGGCTGCAACAGGGTGGTCTGAGTACTACTTGAGTGGGTAGAGACCTTAGTAAAATTATGTAGGTCACAATTACAAACAGGTTGAATTTCAGAGGTATAGGCTCACTGTTGTGTTTTATAAAAAGATAAGGAGAGAAGGAATATGTTTGTACAGAAAAGGGGTCCTTCTTTGGGCCCATGCTGAGGCATCTCTTCCAACTAGGGACCAGCCACCTGATGATATAGTATAGAATAGAGTTTATTCTGGGCACGGGGAGGGGAATTAAGAGAGTAGAAGAGACAAAGAAAGGCAGAGAAAGAGTAGAGAAGTAGAGACCAGCCATGAGCATGTGGAAAGAGAGGGGGAGCTGGATGGAAGGATAGAGCAAGAGCAAGAAGGTAAGAGAGAAAGAGAAAGAGGAGGGGGCAAGAAGCCCCTTTTATAGTGAGTCAGGCATACCTGGCTGTTGCCAGGTAACTGTGGGCTAGAGCTTAGACAAAATGCTAACATTCACCAAGATTAGAAAGGCAGGCGTTGGTGGCCAATGTTATATTGTTAAATTCCCTGTGAGAAGCCCTTGCTACGTCAATGTGTAAAGTCATAACAGAGACACCTGTATAAAAGTGGCAATCATAGACTGTTAAAGACACAAAAGCATGAAACTTCTGCCATAGGAAAGCAAAAAGAAATTCTTGGTGTCAGCCATAGGGCAAATCAGTATAGGTTGACAGGAATAAAGTTTGTGTGTGTTTCTGTGTTTGTTTGTGTGTGTGTGTGTGTGTCTTGGGGGAGGCTTTCATAATTCTCAGAAGCCTAATAATTCCATAACATCCTTCAGGTAGATGGTATGGAGCTGCGCGATTAATGTTTGTGTTGGTGGTATTGCTCTGACTTTGATCTGAGCCTTCCTTGATATCCATATAGTTTTATGTTGGATGTATGTACTTCTGTACCATATATATGAGGCATATATAGTCCAACATTTTATATTACAGTGATACACTTGCAACATAAAGTATATGTTTATTCTTACATTATACACACACACACACACCACATATATATTTGGAATTTGTAGTCCTATACATAATAGTTTACTTTGAATATCAGAAATAACATTGAACTTGAAACTTTGGAATAATCTTTGAGCTATTTAGAATGTTGAGAACTCTCGAGGCTTGACTGAATGCATTCTGCATTATTAATGGATATGAACATATGGCAAGATAGTGGAGAATGTTATCTTATGAAGTCCCATATTTTGGTCTTCAATTGGCAAGAGGTAAGCTTGTGATTGCTTTTCATTGTCAAATTTACTGAATTTAAAATCACCAAAGAGAATAATGAGGTACACCTCTGGGTATATTCTGTGTAGAATAGTCCATGACAAATGATTATACCACCATGACATTCTGCCAACTGAATTTATGAGATAAGCTAAATATTCTTTCCCTCAGCTTGTCTGTGTGAGATATTTTGCTCACAGTGATAAGAGATAACTACAAATTTCTTTGCAATCAAGTGGCAATGACCCTTTTGTCATGTCTTTAAGAAATAAGTCCAAAGGCAAGGATAGGGTGTTCTAGTGGTTAAAAGATTCAGCCCTGAGTACTGAATGCTTGGCTATAAGACCAGCTATTAAAATTGAGAAAAGGGACATTTTTTTCTAGGTTTTCAAAACTTGTAGTATCTCTTAGCAATAATACATGATTCTTATCAATCTAGAATTTACTTTTAAGGCCTCAACTTGGCAGTTATTATAATCCCCAGGGTCCAACATCAGTGGGTAGAAATTGCAAAACACATCAGTGAGCAGATGTTCTTATGTTTTAGACCCCAAACAGGGCCCTAAAATCCATTTACCTTAAACCTTGTCAGCTCTATAGAATGTTTCAAGTTTCCTGTATACAGATCTGCAGAGTCCTAATCCTTACATCTGTGCCCAGCCAATTCTATATCTTCTGCTTGCTGAAGCCTTCAGGTGCCCTATCAGTGCTGCTCTCCCTAAAGTTGCATTTGGTTGGTGCTAACTGTTGGAGTCTAGTAATCACCACACAAATCACTCAGACACCAATCTCATTCAAATAGAAATAGTTTATTCAATATATACTTAGGAATTGATTCATCAGGGATGTAGGTCAGAGTCAGGAACTAACACTGAGACCCTAACTGTTTCCTAAATGCTCATACAGAGATGCAGGAAGTGCTGCCTGGTGGTTGTAGCAGTTGGTTCAGGTTCAAACTTACTGTAGGAAACTATACAAAGGAGTTCTAACTAACCTTTATTGTAATTGGCCCTAAAGGAAGGTCAGGACTGACGAATTTCCAAGAACACCAAAGAGCAAAACAGCAAAATATGCAGTTAATGGTTAACTCAAACATGATAAAAGTTCTCTGTAGCAATGTAAGATGGCTGGCTATAGGTATAAAACAAAATGCCTACAGTAATGTCAAAAAATAGATGCAGCTATCTAGGTCTTAACACTAATTACTTCTACTGCTGCTCATTGCTTCTCCTGCATAGTGGTTTTGATGTTCTTTGTGTCTGTGTCACTTGCTTATCCTCTTTCTAATTGTAAAAGTATCTTTCATTCACTTGATGTAATTGTCATCTTGGAGACTTCCTGCTATGGCTGGCCGGTTCAACTCAGCTATCTTGGCTCAAACTTCTCTTCAAGTTGACTGATTCAAAATGCCTTCTCTTGGCTTCTGACTGAATTGCTCTTCTTGGCCTGAAGCTAATACTGGCAATTTGTTGTAATCTTTTAGTTCTTTCTTAGTCTCTGTAAAACTGACCTAGTGAAATTCTCTCTCTCTCTCTCTCTCTCTCTCTCTCTCTCTCTCTCTCTCTCTCTTGGTGTGTGTGTGTGTGTGTGTGTGTGTGTGTGTGCTGTTCTCTTAAGTTTATGTTGCCTCTCTTTCCTGTCTGATCTCCTAAGAGTTAGGCATATCTGACTCATTCTATCAAATCATATCTAATTCATCAGTTTGTCTTCCCCTCTCAATTACACATCTGTTTCAAACATGGCTGCTTCTTTCTACAAATTAATCATACCTTCATTGTTTGAGATTAAAGGTGTGCACTATGGGCATATTTGCATTCCTGCCATATTGTAAGGTAATTCAGAGTATGTCTGCATTCCCACCAGATCACATATACCTAGAAAGTCTTTGATGTGACCCTTGACAGAGCAGCCATGCTTCTTGGTTAGAATATCTCTACAACTTCTAGCAAATTCCAAAACTGGAAAGGAACACTGAATTGCTAACACCCTTTACTGAGCCCAACACTACAAGTATCAGGAGATTAGAGAGATGGTTTCTGCTGTATAACACATGGTATGAGCCAAAGAGCTGACTTGGTGCAAAAAAAGAACTATTGCAAAGTCTCTAATTCCACCATGGCATTGAAGCCACATGAAGTTGCAGAACTTGGTATTAATCTGTTAAGAAATATTATCCCACTTTCTTTTTTCTCTCATAGGTTTCCTAGGCCTGGAAAATTAAAAAAAAAAAAACTATTCTAGCTTTGGTGGATATAAGTACTGAAGCATTTAGAGTTTTCTAAGGCTTCTGATTGCAAAGATATTTCATAAACAGAAATAATTTTTCTGAGGATCTAACTATAGAAGCCACAGTTGTCTTTAGGAAGCTAGAAACTCTTATAGCTAGGTAGTTTTCTCAAAGGGACCAAGAGTCAAAGCAATCAACAGTGACAAGCGAGAAATTAAACTGGCTGATTAGTGGATGATCTTTCATACAGCATAACGTAAGACACCAGGGGAAGATGCAATAATTGTCAGCTAGGAAATCAAAATATCTTTGTTTTTAATATCTTATCTAAAGAAAAACTCAACATTAGGAAAATTTTCTTATGAACATTAACCACAAATAAATGGTATTTACTGTTAAGACCTATCTATCCATTCATATCATGCTGTTATTACTGCTTTAAGGAAACTCTTATATGTTGTTACCACAGTTACTAGAAATCTTTCTCATGACTGAGTTGACTGCATATTCTGTTATGTTCTGTGCTTTGGTGTTCTTGGAAAACAATCACCCTAGAGATCAGTTAGAACTGCTTTAGTATAGTTAGCCATAGTAAATGGACCAGAAACAACCACCCATTAACATTTCCTGTACCTGTGTATAATAAGCTATCCCTAGGATTAACCCCAACATAAGAGACAAATGCACCAGTAAAAAGAACCATCTGGAATAAGACTTCCAGTTTGAGTAGGGGTCAAGTAAAGCTTTTAAGTCCTAAGACTCCCTGAGAATTGGTGGAAAGAGACATGTACATGGGTAACAGACATCCTGGTTGACAAATTAAGATAGGATTGCTAGGCAATTTAAGTCTTCCTACAACAGTTGAATAACCCAATGAATAGGAACTGGATAAGTGTACAACAAAGACATGTTCCTAAGAAAGTCATCTATCCCTAAATCCTGATTGGTGGAATAACTTGGCAAAAATGTTCATGATTTCCATGCTTAAAAACTCTGTAGGATCTGGATCAAGATTACAGTCAGCTCCTAAGTCTTCTCTGTGGCCCTGATCAACCAGTTTTGAGGCAAAGAAATTATCCTTGTCTGACCAAGATCAGTGCTCATATTTTTTTGGGGGGGGGCAGAGCTTCCTGGACCACAACAATTTGGTAGTTGGAGAGGAATCACCTAACCACTAATATGTCGTTGTTATGATGGAGCCACCCTGATGCCTTGGTTATAAATCCT
Source organism: Mastomys natalensis (assembly GCA_021653895.1). Lineage (NCBI taxonomy): Eukaryota > Metazoa > Chordata > Mammalia > Rodentia > Muridae > Mastomys > Mastomys natalensis. Next base: position 1,007,208 of record JAJTUV010001256.1, read on the forward strand.
CTGTGAGGAGATAAGTTTTCCTGTACCTGTAATTTTGTTTTGTTTTGTTAGATTCTGATAGCTCATGTGAGGAAGTTGGACATAGCACTGCTCTTCTGAGTTACAAGTGGGAGACAGCCTTACTCTTCCTGGTAAAGAGGGGTGCATTTATTTCCCTTCTTCTATTTCTTTGATTGGTTCTCTCAGAGAAACCCAATGTGCAGAGCTGTGTTGTCTTTGAAATTGTGTCTATTCAGTCTGCATCTATGCCCTACTTTCCTTTTGTGTTTTGGGTGCCTTCTTCCTACCTTTTTCCTAATTTAGCTCTTCTTATGGAAAACCCCTTCTTTCTCTGACTCCCCCCTAGAGGTGATTCTGTGACTTCAGGCTTTCAGAACAGTTTTTGAGTTCACTGGAGGCTCCACATTTTCTGAATCAATGGCTCTCTTTTGACCAATGCCTACAGGAGGGCTCTTTGAATCTCAACATTTTTCCATTCGAGAACCCTTTTTTCACGAATGTCCTAAAACCCTGTCAGAACACTATTATGCACAAGCCTGGAACTTCTTGTTTTGACCCTTAAATTTGAAAACAACATTGCTCCACGTTTTACCCAGGTGGAGGAATTCTTAGCTCTCACTGCAGGGTCCCCTAACCCTAGATGGACCCATAATCCTGTCTCAAATACCACAGTTCATGGCCAAACATCATTTTTTTTGCTGTCTAAAATACATAGATTATTGTCTGTGCGCTTGGGTATAGATTATGGCTAACAATTATTAATGTATAGCTAAAACAATAATCATGTCATGAAACAAGTTGTATAAACAAAAATCGTTTGGAGTCTTTTGGGAAACTACACATGGTATGACCTGACCAAAGACATATATTTCTAAAGATACTTTTAAATTCAATAAAATTTTATGTAATTCTTGCCGTGTCTTAAGAAAATCAGACAAACAACCACAACAACAACAACAGCAGCAGCAGCAGCAGCAATAATAACAACAATAGCAAAAACCCAGAAAATAAAAAAAACCAAACCAAATCAAAATAAACAAGAAAACAAACAAAAGCAACAACAAAAGCAAACAAACAAAAAACAGGATTTAAAAGAATTTTTTTTTTACTGAGATATTAAAGCTAGACCTTCATATATTCAAATACAAGATCTTTTCTTGTGAGCAGCAAAACTTTTTTTTTTTCTTTTTTTCTTTTTTCTTTTTTTTTTAATTTTTATTTTCAGCAAATCAAAAAAATTTAAAAAGCATTCAAACAGAATAAAATGAAAATAAACAAACAAGCAAAATACCAAGGTCAGATATACTTATACAAGAATTCTATAGAGCCTTCAAACAAGCAACACTTTTTGAGTTATGTTTAAAAAAATTCAGAACCACAATAAGCTCCTTCACAAAGCAAATAATATTGAAATAGTGAAATCAAGTGTAAACCCAACAAAAATATATAAATTATAGTCCAGTATCTTTTTAATATGAAAATAATTCTCCTGATATTGACTTTAGAAATACTAACTTGTTTACACAGAACTTGACTTTTTATTCTGAAAATTATGTTTATAAATTTAAAAAGGTTAAGAATCATTGGCCTAAGTATATATATCTTTACCTAATGTCTATTCAGGCAAACAGAGACTGATTTAAGGATATATATCTAACCCCTCTTTTTCTAGCATTATTAAATATTGCCTTCATTATAAACTGAGTTTCATATAGGAAACTATCGTGTTTTATAAAGACATATCACAAAAAGGTTAAAATGTTCCCAGTGGACTAACTGTGGACTATGTTTGTAGATTAAAAAGTTTATTTTGATACTAGATGAGTTTCAAATCAAAGCTGTGATTTTTAAGGCTCAAACCTAACAGGGATGCAACCTAAAGTTCTACTCTCATAAAAGCTACTACAATTCAGAAATACAAGTAGGCTCTATGAGCCCTCTGTGGCAAGCCAAGCTTCTGTGAGCTGCTTGCTATCCCATGGTGAACTACATCCTCACGCTGTCTTTCCCAGTATCTTCATCAGACTTGAGCTCCTGAATCATACAGACAGGAACATGTTCTCCTTTTAGAGGCTCCACCCAGTAGCTGACTCAAACAGATGCAGATATCCCTGCCAAATAGTGGATAGAACTTGAGACACTTATGGAAAATTAGGAGGAAGGATTGCAGGCCCCGAAGTGAAGAGGAATTTCATAGAAATACAAACAGAGTCAACTAACCTACTAAACTCTTGGGTTTCCAGAGTCTGAATTCACTGTAAATCAAAGAACATAAATGTCTTAGACTTAGGTCTGTCAGTACATATGTAGTAGATGTGCAATGTGGTCTTCATGTGGGTCACAAACAACTGGAAAGGGGACTATCCTAAAAGCTGTTTCCTGTAAGTGGGATATATTCTTCTGGCTGGGCTGTCTTGTCTGGTTTTGGTGGGAGAGTAATCACCTAACCTCACAGAAACTTGAAGTGCTAGGGTCGGGGAATACCCAGGGGATCCCCACCTGTTCAGAAGAGAACGGGAGGAGAAAGGAGAAGGATTGTGTGTGTGGAGGGTGACCAGGAGGGGAACAGTGAGCTGGATGTAAAGAGAATAAGTTAAAAAAATTAAATTAAAAGAAGAAAAGAAAGAGGAAAGAAAGAAAGAAAGAAGAGAGAGAGAGAAAAAGAAAGAAGAAGAAAAAAGAAAGAAAGAAAGAAAAAAGAAAGAAGAACAACATTGATAGTAACCTTGATGGTGATCAGATCCTATAATGTGTTCAGAAATATATTTGAAGTTATGCTAAGAACTGATGTGGTTAACTACAAGATTAAGCTTTATTTAGATTCCTGTTTTATGTTTACAAGGTACATGTGTTTAAAGTTCAGCCTAGGATGAATAATTAGAATCAAAGTAAATTTGTTTATCCAAATATACTGGAGATAGATAGGTGGTTCTTAAGCCTTTATACAAGAATTGTTGAAAATGGCTTCTAAGTTTTTATATCAGAAAGAAGTCAGCTGAGTCTTCACAACAGGGCTAGATGAAGGCTATGCTCCAAGTCCAAGTTTTAGCTTTGAGGTCAATGCCATCACAGCAGAGGAAACAAGGGAAGCCTGCTACACCCCATTCTGCCTGAATCTAGCCAAAAATAAACTCTGCCAGTGGCCTGTTTTAAACATAGATTGCTCCTGCCACTACTCCAACCTGTGGAGCCCACCAAGTCATGTGCTACCTGCCAGCAGTCTGACCAGTGGAAGTCAGAATGTGCCCATGAGGGCTTAACCTTTATGTCCAGGATACAGAGGCCTAGCCCCACCAGCTCAGACACTGCATACCCTGTAGCCTTTGAGCTCCTTGGCTTGATGGATGACTGACAGCTCTTAGACTCAGTGACCTTCATCACCCTTGCCAAACCCAAGATAAAGCTACAAGTAGAAGATATGTGCATCTCAATCCTAATGGAGACAGGGGCTACCTATTCCATTTTAACCTCACACTCAGTTCCCATGGTCCCATCATCAACTGCTGTGATGGAGGTGGATAGAAACCCCTCTAATAAAAAGTAACATATAATAGTAACTTTATCTAAAAGGAACTCACTTTATAATGATTACTCCAAGTGACCAATTACCTGCATCTCATGATAAATATGTAGAAAAAGATATAAAATTTAAAGTTTATACAAGATCTGAAGTAATAAAAGCTTCTAAAATATTTAAGGTCTAAAATATGTTTAAAATATATAAGTACAAATTTAGAGATATAAAAATGATTTAAGACCTATAAAAATGGGAGATATTTCATATCCCTAACCCACATGTTATTGTTGATGCTAAGATTTCATAGTTCAGAATTTTAAAATTGATCAATGGAATTCTGATAAGCTGATGGAGCACTGGGTACAATTCAGTCACAAGTTAAAGATTTTTAAATTCCCTTTGGGTGTCCTCTGAATATAAATTTAAAGGTGCTTCTGATCATGACAAAAACATCTCTACAGACACTTATTAACTGTTTTTCTAAAATATGGACTTCAATACTAATATACATCCTTCTGTAAACTAAATTCACATATGCTTCAGGGAAACAAAAATGTTTTAAAACTTGGACCTACTTACCACAGATTAAGTGGACTCCTGATAAGTATCTCTGCCTGTTCTTGAAAATGGGGTTTCCCCTTTGATCTTGAGATTCCTTACCTTCCCCAAATTAATAGATAATTTTAACTTCTGTTCAGTCTATTATCTCAGCAGATTTCCACCTGACTGAGAGACTCCATCCGGTTATCACCTGTAGACTACAAGCTGCTGACTTGCTAAAAGCTGATATAAACTGGTCCAGCCAATGTAATTGCTTCCTGTTTTTCAGCTGGATCAACTATTAAGATGCTTCTGATAAATGCCCCTACGCCCATCTTTGACTAACCTTTCACCATTCCTGAATCCGATGACAACACCCTACTGTCAGTTAGAAGTAGTTGCAAAAGAAGAATGCATCCGTTGCCCATTGTCCCAACCTGCCTTGCTAAAATGATAAGTCAAAGGCAAATCTCCTAACAGGAACAAAGGCCAACAGGCATCCTACTTCCATCCTAACTATCAAGCTACCAAATATACAGCCAATGATCCCAAAGAGTAAAAACTTTTGGGTAAGGACCTGTCAACAGTTTTTGGGAGTTATGTTGGTCTCACCTTAATCTAAGAACTACTTTAAGAAATATATGAGACTAGATGAACAATGTTGTTTCTATGCTAACCATTGTGGAGTCATTAGAAACACTTTAGCTTAGCCAATAACTTCTTTGATTGCCTCCTTATCTGGTTCCCCTACTGGTCTTCACCTGCCAACCTTACATAATTAATGTTATAGTTTCTTTTTAAGGCGTATATTCCATTGTCAACCTTGTGGTACTCTGGAATCAATATAACCCCCAGACCTCAGGGGAAAATTTTGAGTCAAGTATTTGACTTTCAGGAACAACTCAAACAAGGGAATGTTAAGTCCTGTGTAAGTGCTGCCTATCTAGCCAGACGTTTTATGCTGTTATTACTGTTACAAGGAAACTTTCTTTTCCAAAAAGAGACATGATATGTGGATAACTGACATCCTGGTTGGCAATTTAAGACATAACTGCAAGTCCTCCTGCCACAGTTGAATTACCCAATGAATAGGAACAGTATAATGAAGATATGGCCATATGGAAATCCCACATTTCTAAATCTTGATTGGTATAAGTTTGCATAAGTGTTCATGGATTTCAGTTTGGAAAGCTCTGTAGAATACTGGCTCAGGTTCACAGTGGACTTCTGAGTATGGTCTGAGGCCTGATCCATCAATTCTTGGACAAATGTTTCAATAAACTGTCTGACTGAAATCAGTGCTGTGTGGTTTACGTGAGAAACTCGTGGACCTCAACACTTCCAATATTCACATAATGCTTAACTCCTTTCATAACATCTCAAGACGAGGGTGTTACTCTTACCTGTCAGTTATTCCAGTACTTTATTGAGAATATTTTATATTAGTTAATCAAGGAAATTGACTGTAGCTCAATTTGAGGTAGTGTTGTCTGGTTTTTGTTTTGTGGTTTTTGCTTTAGTTTTTGTTTTTTTAATCAGAGTAATGTTATACTTGTAACTAAGTTCCAGAGAATTCATTGCTCATAATACTTGTTATTAGTTGAAAACCAAGTGATATATGGACTCATGCTAATTTAGTTGGCTGAATACTTGCATAGTGCAAATGTAGCCCTGGAGTAATTACCCACTGTAGTGTAAAACAGGGTATAGTGGCACACAGGTTAATCCCAGCACTTAGAAGGTAGAAGTAGAAGGATCAGAAGTTCATAGTTACCCCTGGTTACAAAGTTAATATAAGGAGAGCCTCACCTACACGAGTACCTATCCTAAAAAACAAAATAAACCCCATGTTTATGATGAAATTAATAATAATCCTCTGATTATAGAGTAAGAATAAAATCTCAAAGCATTCAGTACACAGGAGAATATGCCAAGGTTGTATTACCTAATTAAAATTATTCTTAAATATAGATAAAAATTATCCCATTTGAACTAATTTCTTCTGACAATAAGAAGCCTAAATGTTTCTCTAGTTAAAGTTCACAATTCATTTTCTCAAAGAAAAATTGTAATGTGATATCCTTTCAAACAAACCTTTAGATTTTATCAAGAGGCAAAAAAAAACCCTCAATATGTGACAGTGAACATAATGGGAAAATTTTGTGCTTTCTCTCCTTTATACTAGTAACAGGCAAATCATAACTCCTGTTCTATTTTTCATTTGTGCACCTCAGAACTTCCAGAACCATTATCTGACTGCCAGAAATGCAGGAAAGCCTAATTAAGGTTACTTTAAAATTAAACTTTGTATTTGTCTCACCAGGCAAAATTGGACTGAACAATATATTTATTAGATGACTTCAGAGGTTGACTTCTAAAAGCTAATACTTAGACTGGTTATTTCACCAGCATTCTCATGTTGGTGAAAGAGATAATGCAGACAAGGCAACGCCTTTGAGTACGGACACTCATATTAGTGATAAGTACCAGAGTATCTATGAATTTATGTTTATACTAGGAGTTCAGGACAAGTTCCCTAAACATGTGGCTGCTAGGTTGACTCTAACTGACTTACTAGATTAAAAGCCTTACCTCCAGAATGAATGGTACTTTCATTGCTTAGGAGATATGTGTAGTGAGAGAAAGATATGTATGTCATGGTCTTACACTAATGTTGCCTTTGAGAATTATTATATTGCTTATCATCTGTAGATTTTGGTATTTTAATGAAAATTTGTAAAATGCATTTTGTTTGTGCAATAATATGAAGATGATTGATTTAATTTGCTGAACAATAAACCCGCCTACACTTAAACATACAATTTATCACTGTTTGTAAAATAACTAAACTAAACATTTCTTAATGTATTAACATGCTAATATTTAAAACTTAATCTAACTAATATATAATAAATTGGATGGATGTAATTAACTTGGATTTTTCTATGGAGCACGATCCACTGGTGACCTTGTGACTATTTTAGAACAGAGATTGTAATAATAAAAATACTTTAGATAATAATATTCTTTTTTTCTTCTGTCTTCCTGTCTTCCTTCCTTCCTTCCTTCCTTCCTTCCTTCCTTCCTTCCTTCCTTCCTTCCTTCTTCTTTCTTTCTTTCTTTCTTCCTTCTTCTTCCTTCCTTCCTTCCTTCCTTCTTTCTTCCTTCCTTCCTTCATCTTTCTTCTTTCTTCTTCTTTCTTCTGTTATTAGATGCTCTGCTGGGAAAATTGTGTACCACTTTCCTATCTTAAGTCATCAAGTATCTAACTTTAGGAAAAACAAGTTCATAGTATTATTTTTATATGTCTGTCTTGAGTCATCTCAACTTCACATCTTGCTTTCCATCATTTTCACACTACTTAAATGTATCATGTGTGTGTGGGAGGACATCAACTGTAAGCTTAACTGTGAGGTTTTAATTGCCCTGTCTAAGAAACTAAAGCAAAAAGGTTCTGCCTAATTTACATGCTCATATTTAATATTACATATTTAAGTATTACATATTTAATTATTACAAATTAAATTTCAAGGACAATTGAAAAACATTATTATGAGATTAATAGTGGTTGGCTTCTTTTTTTTTTTTTTGGAAGAAGATCCTTCCCTGCAGCATATGGTTACCAGGAAAAGAGGTACTAATTTTAAGCATACCTAAATAATACTATTCTCATTCCCTTTAGAGAAATGTGAAAGAGTCCCGCTTGTACATTCTTTGTTGGATCAGAAAATCACCTCTCTCCAAAAAGAAAGCTAACTGCAATACTTAGTTTTCATAAGAGATATTTTCAGAAACTGAAAGTTGACGTAATTGTTAAAGGACAAATCTCAACAAAACACCCACTGGTTCATATTTGCTGGGGGTTAAGATTAATGCTACAAAGTAAGTTTCTGTCATCTCTCTCAAAGAATAATAAAGCATCAACCTTCTCATTAACTAACAAATTTTGCCATAATACTTTCAACCACACATTAAAACTAATTGTTTATGAAACCACACAGAATTTATTTCATGCATGAAATAATTATGAAATAAGAAACCATACTGTTTACTATACAACAACAAGGATACAACAACACTTCACATGGTATTAGTTACTGTGGGAGATCGTCTTTTTCTGCATATTGAGATGGAAAGGATATGAAGAGAATATATGGGTACGTGTGGACATAAGTTAAGGATTTGGAGACCAAAAGTTGTCAGGATTTCTTGCATATGATAAAAAAATGATTCTTTTCTATTAATAATGATCAACAAAGTATAATTTTGGATCAAATACTAAGCAAAATCCAGTAAAAATATTTGAATTTTTTCCAAATGCAGATTTTAAAGACTATTGTCCATCTAATTTGAATTGAGATACCATAGAAAACAGTGTTGAATGTACTCTGCAAGTGGAAAATATCAACCGTACGGCCTGTGTGTTAAGGATGAACCTTCAATATATTAATGCAATACCTCAAACTCTATGAAAATACAGTATCATAAGTGGATTTATGAGAGCCAAAATGATCCATCAAGTAATGCTCTAGTAATTTTCTTTTCCAAGCAGGCAGTGATTCAGGAGGATACAAAGCACCTTAACTGCTTATCTTTCTTTTTGAGAGCTTAGCTATAGGATATTCATCTTTAGAAGCAACAAGTATTCTGTAAGTTTCTTAGAAAGAATAAGAATTTGCTGTGTGAAGCTTTACTCTTGGCTCCATTTCCAACATTTAACAAATGTTCTTGACAACTAATGTCTTTATGACTAATAAATGCCTCTCAGGTAAAAGGAAAGGGCTCATTACTACCCTTGACTGCTTGTCTGGGCTTCCTTTGACAGTCTTTTCACTTGAAGTGAGCTAGTTATTCTCAGCCATCTGCTCCCCATCTGATGGGATATACCTGTACCTTTCCTGATGCTGTGTTCTGCTGCCGCTGTCATGAAACATGAAACATGCTCTGAAGTAATTTCTGGCAGTGTTTATTCCTTCAGGATCCTATGTTGTGTTATTTATGTGCTTAATATCTTTGTGTCTATTGTTTTATGAGCAAGGAGACCATCACACACAATACAGACAGACCAACAATGAAAAATATTTGTTTACTACTCAAATAGTGAAGGAGATGAGGTCCTGTTATTTTCTTAATTTTAATTAAATTTATATTTTAAATTACTTGAGAATTTTATACAAGTTTATCATGTTTATATCATTCTTATACTTCCTTTTCCACAATTCAATTTCCCCTCAATCCTGTAGGGGAATGCCTCTTAAATTCATGATTTCTTCTTCTTTAATTATAATTATTATATATAAATACAACTTTGGAGAACATTTAGTGTTATGTACACATATATATGTTCCTGGCCAAACACTAGGGATTAGAAAACCTACATCGAGGTTCCTCCTTGGAAAAGGCTGGCTCTTTCCCTCATGTAAAGCCATATCTTATAGTCAGAAACAGATAAATTTTTGAAAATTTTCAATAATAATTGTATTAACATAACCATAAAACAGAAATAAAAGAATATCATTGAAGAACAATAACTAAAAATGTACAAAGTGGTGGCCCTATTTTACAGAAAATAATGAAAAACATTTCATATAAAGACAAAATGATACACCTTAGAATAATTGTCTCATTCCTGTACATTGCAGATAATAGCCATAAACAATTTTATCATATCTATATAAAGAAGAAAACAAAATCTGTGAACTATATTGGCAAATGTGAGTTCATAGCACTACAGAAGATTCCATACCATTAATTATATACCTCTGAAGATTTATTAAATTAACATTTAAAAATGTTCAATGTTAGAATAAAAGAAAACATAGGTTTGCATCAACACATAAAAATGAAATGTAACAGGAACCATGAATTTAATTTCCAAATAGGAAGTTTAGGCAGACACTGAAGTTGATCTGAGAGTTTTGAAATTACAAAGAGAGCCAAAGGGGTGATTATATTTTCCACTACTGAAATATGTTTCAGTACAATTTAGATACAAAAACTACCAAACAAATAGAGATTTGATATATTTCCATTGTACCTCTAACATAATAATGATGCACTTGATACTAAATAGTGCCATAGAAACAAAAACAGAATCTCTTAATACTTGTCAAATTTTTATAATTTGAATAAACTTAATAATTATATGAATGTGTGTGTGTGTGTGTGTGTGTGTGTGTGTGTATGTATGTAATTATCTAATTACCTGCACATGAGAGGGCAAGTACAGTCAGAGGCCAAAATCCACATAGAAGTTTACCTGATTTGCAGAATACACAGGCTCAAGTGATGAAGTTGTTAGCTCAGCATGTTCAGTATGACAAATATAAGAAAATAGTTTAAACCCTATCAATAATTTTTCTGTATATCATTCTAACAGTTGTATTCATGAAGCAGATTATTTTTCTTCTTTGTACTTGATTTGTCACAGAATAGACTTAAAATTAATAAGAATTAAATCTAATGGTGGTAATTTTATGTATTTGCAGGCATCATCTGCTCATGAGACCTGAAAGTCTGTAAGATGCAGGAGGAAATATTCCATTGAAAAAAAGTGATGGAGATCAATATGAAGATGAAGGTTGCCTAGAACTAGAGGACAAGTACAAGTGAGAATAAAAAAGTCTCAAATCAATGCTTCTCCATTATGTACTTATACATAAGCATTTGTGCATAGGCTAAGCTTCCAAACCTATTCAGAAAACAGCAATTTATATTTCAGTATGGGTCAACTGAAAAAAACAGGAAGATACTACCAAAATTGTGAAATAAGAATATTATGACATGATCACAAATATAAAAAAAATCATAAATAGTTACAAATGTAAAACATAGACATTTTTTTAAATTGGCAAGCAAAGGAACATATGAAAGCATTTTACTGATGTTTTTCTATACTAACAAGAAATAAAGTTGTAGATCAAGGGACATTTCTCCATTGAAAACTGTGAGGTCATAGCCGACACACACTTAAATAAAAGAGAAATTTAAAACAATTCCACTAAAATTCGTAATAACAATTGTCTACTCTCTCCAAACAGTTCAGTATGGTGTTTTAAAGTGTTAGCTAGAGGAATAAAACAGATGGAGGAGATCAAGTGTATACAAATTGGAATTGAGGAAGTCAATGTATCTTTATTTGTTGATGACATAATAATAGTATACATGAGGAAGCCTAAATATTTTACCAGGAACCAACTTCAGTAGTTAAATATTTTCAACAAAGTAGCTGAATACAAAATTAACTCACAAAGCGGAAGCCTTTCTATAGACAAATTACAGACTGGGAAAGTAATCAGAGAACATCACCTGTAACAATAAACTCAAATAATATTAAATATTTTGAGATAACTGTAACCAAGAGTCTTATATAATGAAAACTTCAAGTCACTGAAGAAATAAATTGAAGAAGATATTAAAAGATGGATAGATCTCCTGTGCCCATGGATTGGTTGGATTAATAAAGATGCCATCCTACCAAAATCAATCTAGAGTTTCAGGTTATCTAGTCATAATTCCAATACAAGTCTCCACAAGTTTTGAAAGGACATTTTCCTGCTTTATATGAAAACACACAACCACACACACACGCACACTCAACAAAAATGGACAAAAAATAAATAAAAACAGGATAATAAAATTCTCCTGAGTAATAAAATAACTGCTCATGTAATTACATGGCTGTTTGGGGATTTCTAAGGGATACTCTTGAGCAAAAGCTCAATTAAATGTAACCTAGTACTGCTGTTTGAAGCCTCACCTGCTCATAAGAGATGCAGTTGAGATTCTATATACCCCACTACTAGAATTCCTCTTTAGGATCACTTTCATAAATGTTTTCTGAAGTCTTCAAAATATAGATATTTTCAATAAAATGAAAAAAATACACAAATAGTAAGAAAAGCAGAATAACATCACTTTGGAAGTTGATGTAGGTACATAACCACGAAATCTAGTGACACTCGGTAAAAGGAACAACTAAAAGTGTATGTTTGCAAATAAAAAAACAAAGATATTGCCCTTAACCTCAAATCATATTAAAGAACTACTGTGATAAAAACTGTATAGTATTGGCACAAAACAAAACATAAAAATAGAAGAGTTAATCAACAAAATAGAATTAAAGACCCAGATAAAAATCCACACACCTATGAACATATGGTTTTGGTAAAGAAGCCAGAAATACACCCTAAAAACAGATAGCATCTTCAATAAATGATGTTTGTCAAACTGGAGAGATGCATGTAGAAGAATCTAAATAAATCCATATGTACCAACCTGTATGGAAGTTAACTCCAAATGGATCAAAAAACTCAACATCAAGCCAGATATCCTGAAACCGATAAAGGGATAGTAGGGAATAGCCTTGAGCTCACTGGCACAGAACTATTCACACAAATACTACAATCAATAATTAATAAATAGGACATCATGAACATGAGAAGCTTTTGTATGGAAGGAAAGAAAGAAGCCTACAGAATGGGAAAAGATTTTAACCAACTACATTTCCAATAAAGGGCTAATATACAACATATATGAAGAACTCACTCATATAAAACTAGATATTAAGAAAGCAAATCAACTAAAATATTGGGTACAAATTTCATAATAGCCAGAAACAGGAAACAATCTATATGTCCCCAAGAGATATATGGATAAAATTTGTTACATTTACAAAATGGAATTGCTCAGCCATTAAATAATAAACAATTAACTGCATAGACTGCATGGCCAACAGTAAATAGATGCCCAATGGAAATGAACACAGTGCCATCGGTAGAGGTTCATTATGTCACATATCATTTCAGCGATTTCCTTCTTTTCATTTTTATTTAAATATATTGTTTTATTTAATTTAACTTTATGTATATATTTCTTTTCTTTTCTCTTGTTGTACCACAGATCACAGGTATATATTATTGTATTATTTGTATTGTATATAATGTATTGTATATAGTGTATTTTATTGTCTATAATGTGTATATATATTGTATTATTTAATATTCTAATAGGATGTCTGAGTGTGCAAATAAAGAGTCTCTGTATCTGTATTTGTTTCCTGTGCCTTTTCTTGGGCTATTTTCTTTCTGATTTTTTGTTTTGTTTCTGGTTTTGATTTATTATATTATATTTTATCCGTGAGAAGCCTGTTTTTTTCCTAATAAGAAAAATGAGGTACATCTGGATGAAAGGAGAGATAGGGAGGCAGGAGTAGATAGATGAAAAACTATTTTCTTTTATTAAAGAGAAATTCTTTTCTCATACACTATATTCTGATTATAGTCTCCTGTCCCTCTCCTCCTCCAAGATCTCTCCCTCCCTTCTGAGTCCATTTCCTTCTGTCTCTCATTAGACAAGTACAGTCTTAGAGATGACAAGGAAATATGACAAAATAAAATATAATAAGGTGAAGTAAGTACTATCATATTGAACTTGGAAATGGCAACCCAACAGGAGGAAAAGAGTCCAAAGGACACGTACAACAGTCAGAGACATATTGTGGCCACATTCAGGAGTCCCATAAAAATTACTAAACTTAATAGCTATAATATATACTCAGAGGACTTGTTGCAGACCCATGTAAGCCCTGTGCTTGTTGCTCTGTCTCCATGAGCTTATGTGCATTTTAGTTAGATGATTCTTAGGGCCTTGTTTTCTAGGTGTCCTTGGTCTTCTCTGACTCTTACAATCTTTCCACCAGCTACTATTCTCTGGGATTCACTAAATTCAGAGTGAGAGATTTGATGGGGACCTGCAGTTTAGACTCTTTTTCCCACTCCCCCCCCCATCCCTGTAATAATGTCTGTCTGAGATTTTGGTATCTCTTTCCATCTGCAGATGGAGTAAGTCTCTTTGATGATAACTGGAAAAGTCACTAGTATTGCACCATATCATTAATAATCATTTTATTATAGCTTTTTGGTTAAATAGTATTTGGTTTACCCTAGGACTCTGGACTATCTAGTGTCTGGTTCTCAAGTTTGCAAGCAGTGCCCAGTATGAGTTCCTTTTCTTAGAGTGGCTTAGGTCATATCAGACATGATTGGCTATTTCCATAAGTTCTGTGACATCATTGCCCTAGTATATGTAGTAAGTAAGACAGATTTCATGTTAAATAATTTTTGGCCAGGTTGGTGTCAGTCTTGTTTGTTAGTCCACCAAGTATCTTCCCTTAGCTAAGAGACTAGAATATAGCAGAGAAGTCTCCATGTAGGCACAAATTCAACTTCTCCATATTCAATGTGGGTTTTATCCTTAACAATGGGCCTCACTGTCAGTCTGTGGAGAGCAACTTTTTGTCTTAACAACAGCCTGGGTTATTTGGGTAATTCCATTGGACACCCTTGACAAACAACAAAATCGATTGTAACCTACTCCTGTCACTTGAAGCCTCACCTGGCTATAAGAGATGGCTAGTTGAGATTTGTATTTCCCACTACCAGAAGTCTTCATTAGGATTATTTTCATAGTTTCCACGTTAGTGTCTGGTATATATATATATATACACCATACTACATATACACACACACACATACATATTCAATAAAAGGAAAAATTGCAAGTTGTAAGAGAGCAGAATAACAACACACTGGAAGTGAGCATAGGTACATTGCCCCAAATCCAGTGTCACCTAGAAAAAGGGGCAACTAGAAACTATATGCTAGCAAAAAGAAGAACAAAGACATTACCCTTATTCTCATTGTTGTTCTTTTATTCTTAATTTTTGATAACTTTTGTAAGTGAGATTGTAAGGTGGAGGACATATACATAGGGGCACAGAAATGATTTGGGTACATGATGAAAATTCAGAAAGAATCAATAAAAAGTATTTTAAAAGAAAAGAAAAGCCCTCATGACTTAAGTCTAAGAATACAACTCTGTTTATAAAAAATTAATAAAAATTTCAGTTCAATAACACCACAATTTCTCTAAATTTCAGATATTTCAGAATGACAAAAATTGATTTCCTATAGTTCTAGGGCCTAGAAATTCCAAGAACAAGCACTGACAAGCTTGATTGTCTAGGGAGGGTACTTACTGCTCTTAAGACAGCTGTTGTAATAGTTTGTCACACACAGGAAAAGGAACACTCAACTTATATGTTGAAGTCACAGAATTGCTTCTCTGCTTGTATTTGTGCCCAGTTTTTCCACCATTTTTGTCCATAGGTCAAGTTCAGGTGATTGGACTTAGCAGCAGTTTTCTTTATTCACTTAGCTGCCTTGTGAACACTCAGCACAGGAAACACTGAAACCAATATGCATACAAAGAAATTATACCTGACTCACATGCAATGATTTCAGAGTCCAGGACTTTTAAGCTGATGATAGGACAGTGAAAGTATCTCATCTCTGTGAGATGGACCTTAGAAAACCAGAGTTGAAAGTCCACTGGGATTAAGAAATAATGACTAACTTTTTGCAATCACTAAGTTTTGTGCAGAACACAGGATTTACTCATTCGGGTTTACCAGTGCAGGGTTTATTTAAAAATACTTTCTAGAATGTTGTAAATTAAATAAATGTAATACATTTAAGGATTTTCTCAATATTGGAACAAAATTAAAACATTACCATGAATATTGCAAGTCCATTCCTTTTAAGGTGGATATGTTGGTATGAAATCTAGAATCCAACAATCATCAAATGAAAATCTTTGAATGAAATTAAAACCCTAAAATAAGACTCCATTCTAACTCTTCTCAAAAAAATTGCATACCAAGTCTGACAAGGTCATGGCAGGACACAGAGTTTATACACTGAGTTCATGGGATAGAAAAATGTCTTGAGATTCACATCCATTCACTTGAAAATGAATGAAAACAATGTCATTTGGTGGGCTATCTATAATGGAGGAAAGCCAAGGTGATTATCCAGTCATAAAACCAGCTTTATAAAATCAAAGCCTCTTTCCCTGAAGGCTAGAAAAGGCCAAAGGATTCTAGAGACTGTTTTCCCCAGTTACCAGGAGGTTGAGAAAAATAGGCAGCCACTGGAAACAACAGTTCTCCAATCCAACCTGTAAGTGTTGAATTTCCTGAATGACTCTACTGGATCTGTGTGTTTCTTCCCAGGCTTCTTCCCTCAACCACAGCTGTTCTTTACTTTGAGAAAAAATGAATTTTATGATATCTTAGTAGCTTCCAACAGCTTGGGGATGGTATCTGTTTTCTCTAAGCTATCAGTACTTTCATCTTAACTCTTACAAATATTTTGTCTTCAAATCATCTTATGCTTCACAACATTTGATAGAAAATACAACCAAATATTTGTTCTTTAAAAGTCTCCTCTGTGCATAGTGCCCAGGTACTTAAGCTACAGGCAAAGGCTATTCTTTGATTGAGAGAACCTTGAAGTACAGATTTAATTTCTTTAGAATGGTTTTTGTCTTCCTGGAATATTCTCAAGGAACAGAACTTTGACCTTTGCAAGAAGTTAATAAAAGATTTTATAGCCACACTCCCATCTTTGCCCATGATGTATCACTCTTGTAATGTTCTGCATTTGATCTTCACTCATAAATCCTTTTCTTCTGTAATTTGAACGTCATCTGCTTTCTGGAGAGGCTGGGAGAACTCAAACTATGCACTGGCCTCCTAGTATTTAACAGTTTCCAATGTTCTTTCTTTATTGTTTACTCAATTCCTCTTGACATTTGCTCTAAAACTTCAAGAAGAAAGGAGGTGATATTTCTGTCATTAAAATTCTCCTTAATTGGTCTGGCCCAGACCTGATCCTGTCCACAGCACCCGGAGCTGATCCTGTGTTATAGTTCTCCATACTCAGATACCACCAGGAGAGAGCTAGGCTCCCAAGAGTGCTGAAAAGCATGTGGGCACAGGGAAGACCTCCCATTTCTTCTCAGAGCGACCCTCCTGGAGCGCTCATGATACAAGAACCAAGGAGCAGGCTAGGACAGGATCCTTCTGCTTGCCATCTGTTCCCGGAGTCTGGTCCTGTACCACAGCACACTGAGCTGATCATATGCTACAGCACTCCATAACCAAATACCACCTGGAGAGAGCTGTTCTTCCAGGAGTGCTGACCCACCTGTGAGCACAGGTAAGACCACCACTTCTGTTCAAATTCCTGGCCAAGAGGGATCCGCCCAGAGCCATCAGGACACAGGAACCAAAGAATATCTGGGGACAGGATCCTTCTGGTTTTCGTCTGTACCCCAGAGCTGACCTTGTGCCAAAGCTCTCCATACTCAAATCCTTCCCAGAGAGAACTGGTCTCCCAGGAATACTGACACAGAGGATTCCAGGAGGGACAAGACACAGTCAGAGAAAGCAAGTCTAGCTAACACAAGAGATAACCATATGGTGAGAAGCAAGGGCAAGAATATAAGGAAGAGAAACCAAGGCTACTTGGAATCATCAGAACCCAGTTCTCAAACCACAGTGAGCCCTGAAAACCCCAACACACCAAAAAAGTAAAATTGTGATTTAAAATCACATCTTATGATGGTGATAGAGAACTTTAAGATGTATATAAATAACTCCCTTAAAAAAATACAGAACACAAGAAAACAGGTAGAAGCCCTTAAAGAGGAAACACAAAAATCCCTTAAACAAAGGAAAACAAAACCAAACAGGTGAAGGAATTGAACAAAACTATCCAGGATCTAAAAATGGAAATAGAAACAAAAACAAATCACAAAGGAAGACAACCCTGGAGATAGAAAACCTAGGAAAGAGATCACACATAGATGCAATCATCACCAACAGAATACAAGAGATAGAAGAGGTAATCTCAGGTGCAGAACATATCATAGAAAATATTGACATAACTGTTAAAGAAAATCCAAAATGGAAAAAGTTCCTAACCCAAAACATCTAGAAAATTCAGGACAAAATGAGAAGAAGAAATCTAAGGATAATAGGTATAGAAGAGAGAAAAGGGCCAGTAAATATTTTCAACAAAATAATAGAAGAAAATATCCCTAACCTAAAGAAAGAAATGCCCTTAAACATACAAGAAGCATACAGAACTTCAAATAGATTGGACCAGCAAAGAAATTACTTGTGTCACATAATAGTCAAAATACCAAATGAACAAAACAAAGAAAAAATATTAAAAGCAGTAAGAGGAAAATGTCAAGTAACATATAAAGGCAGACCTATCAGAATTCTACCAAATTTCTCACAAGAGACTATGAAAGCTAGAAGATACTGGACAGATGTCATACAAAGCCTAAGAGAACACAAATGCCAGCCCATGATACTATACCCAGCAAAACTCTCAATTACCATAGATGAAGAAATTAAGATATTCTATGACAAAACCTAATTTACACAATATCATTCCACACATCCATCCCTACAATGAATAATAGATGAAAAAACCTCAACACAAAGAAGGAAACTACACCTAGAAAAATCAAGAAAATAATAATCTTTCAACAAACCCTAGAGAAGGTAGACACATGAACCTAAATCCAATTCTAATAACAAAAATAAGAGGAAGCAGCAATCACTATTCTTTAATATCTCTTAACATAAATGTACTCAATTCCCCAATAAAAAGACATAGACTAACAGACTGGATACATAAACAGGACACAGCATTTTGCTGCATACAGGAAGCCCACTTCCATGTCAAAGACAGACACTCCCTCAGAATAAAGGGCTAGAAAACAATTTTCCAAGCAAACAATCCCAAGAAACAAACCGGAGTAGCCATTCTAATATCGAATCAAATCAACTTTCTACCAAAAGTTATCAAAAATGATAAGGAAGGACACTTCATACTCATCAAAGGAAAAATCTACCAAGATTAAATCTTAATTCTGAACATATATGCTCCATATACAAGGACACCCACATTAATAAAAGAAACTTTAATAAAGTTCAAAGCACACATTGCACCTCACACAATAATAGTGTGAGACTTCAACACCCCAGTCTCAACAATGGACAGATCATGGAAATAGAAACTAAACAGAGACACAGTGAAACTAACAGAAGTTAGGGACCAAATGGATTTAACAGATATCTATAGAATATTTCATCCTAAAACAAAAGAATATACCTTCTTCTCAGCACCTTATGGTACCTTCTCCAAAACTGACCATATAATCAGTCACAAAAAGAGGCCTCAACACATGCAAGAAGATTGAAGTAATCCCATGCATCCTATCAGAGCACCACGAATTAAGACTGGTCTTCAATAACAACAAAAACAACAGAAAGCCCACATACACATGGAAGCTGAACAGCGCTCTAATCACTGATAATTTAGTCAAGGAATAAAGAAAGAAAGAAATTAAAGACTTTTTAGAATTTAGTGAAAATGAAGGCACAACATACTCAAAGTTATGGGATAGAATGAAAGCAGTGATAACAGGAAAACTCATAGCCCTAAGTGCCTCCAAAAAGAAACTGGAGAGAGCATACAGCACACCTGAAAGTTCTAGAACAAAAAGAAGCAAATACACTCAAGAGGAGTAGACAGCAGGAAATAATAAAACTCAGGGTAGAAATCAACCAAATAGAAACAAAAAGAACTATACAGAGAATCAACAAAACCAGGAGCTGGTTCTTTGAGAAAATCAACAAGATAGATAAACCCTTAGCCAGACTGACAAGAGGGTACAGAGATAGTATCCAAATTAGCAAAATCAGAAATGAAAAGGGAGATATAACAACAAAACCTGAGTAAATTCAATAAAACCATTAGTTCCTACTACAAAAAGCCTATACTCAACAAAATTGAAAAATCTGAGTGAAATGAGCAATTTTCTAGACAGATACCAAATACCAAAGTTAAATTAGGATCAAATAAACCATCTAAACATTCCCATAATTCTTAAAGAAATAGAAGCATTAATTAAAAGTCTGCCATCCAAAAAACGCCCAGGACCAGATGTGTATAGAGCAGAATTCTATCAGACCTTTAAGGAAGATCTAATATCAATACTCTTCAAACTATTCCAGAAAATGTAAACAGTAGGGACACTACCCAATCTGTTCTATGAAGTCACAGTTATGCTGATACCAAAACCACACAAAGTCCCAACAAAGAAAGAGAATTTCAGACCAATTTCTTATAAATATAGATCCAAATATACTCAATAAAATTCTCCCAAAATGAATCAATGAAAACATCAAAAAGATCACTCACCATAATCAATTGGGCTTGATCCCAGGGATTCAGGAATGGTTCAATATATGGAAATCCTCAATGAAATCCACTACATAAACAACCTCAAAGAGGACACCACATGATCATTTCATTAGATGCTGAAAAACATCTGATAAAATTCAACATCCCTTCATGTTAAAAGTCTTGAAAAGATCAGGAATACAAGATCATACCTAAACATACTAAAAGGAATAAAAAGCAAACCAATAGCCAACATCAGACTAAATAGAGAGAAATTTGAAGCAATCCCGCTAAAATTAGGGACTAGACAAGGCTGCCCATTCTCTCCCTATCTTTTCAATTTATTACTTGAAATTTTAGCTACAGCAATTAGACAACAAAAGAAGGTCAAAGTGATACAAATTTTAAAGGAAGAAGTCAAAATATCACTATTTGCAGATGATATGATAGTATACTTAAATGACTCCAAAGGTTATACCAAAGAACTCCTAAAACTGATAAACAACTTCATTAAAGTGGCTGGATATAAAATCAACTAGAAGAAATCAATAGCCTTCCTATACTCAAAGGATAAACAGACTGAGAAAGAAATTAGGGAAATGACACCATTCACCACAGTCACAAACAATATAAAATTCATGGTGTGACTATAAACAAACAAGTGAAAGATCTGTATGACAAGAAGTTCAAGTCTCTAAAGAAAGAAACTGAAGATCTCAGAAGATGGAAAGATTTCCCATGCTCATGGATTGGCAGGATTAATATAGTAAAAAATGGTCACCTTGATGAAGGCAATCTACAGATTCAATGCAATCTCCATCAAATTCCAACTCAATTCTTCATATAGTTAGAAAGAACAATTTGCAAATTCATTTGGAATAACAAAAAACTTAGGATAGTGAAAACTATTCTCAACAATGAAGAACTTCTGGGGGAATCACCATCCCTGACCTTAAGTTTACTACAGAGCAAGAAGATAAGAACTGCATCGTATTGGTACAGAGACAGTCAGGAAGATCAATGGAATAGAATTGAAGATCCAAAAATGAACCCACACACCTATGGTCACTTGATCTTTGACAAAAGATCTAAAACCATCTAGTGGAAAAAGGACAGCATTTTCAACAAATGGTGCTGGTTCAACTGGATGTCAGCATGTAGAGGAATGAAAATCGATCCATTCTTATCTCCTTGTACAAAGCTCAAGGCCAAGTGGATCAATAACCTCCACATAAAACCAGATACACTGAATCTAATATAAGAGAAAGTGGGGAAGATCCTCGAACACATGGGCACAGGGGATAATTTCCTGAACAGAACACCAATGGCTTTTGCTCTAAGATCTAGAATTGACAAATGGGACCTCATAAAACTGAAAAGCTTCTGCAAGGCAAAGGACACTGTCAATAGGACAAAATGGTAACCAACAGATTAGGAAAAGATCTTTACCAATCCTACATCTGATAGAGGGCTAATGTCCAATATGTACAACTTAATCAAGAAGTTAAACTCCAGAGAACCAAATAATCCTATTTTAAAATGGGGAACAGAGCTAAACAGAGAATTCTCAACTGAGGAAACTCAAGTGGCTGAGAATCACTTAAAGAAATGTTCAAAATCCTTAATCATGAGGCAAATGAAAATCAAAATGACCCTGAGATTCAACCTCAAGCCAATCAGAATAGCTAACATAAAAAACTCAGGTGATAGCAGATGTTGGCAAGGATGTGGAGAAAAAAGAACACTCCTCCATTGCTGGTGGGATTGTAAACTGGTACAACTACTCAGGAAATCAGTCTGGTGGTTCCTCAGAAATTTGGACGTAGTACTACCTGAGGAACCAGCTATACCACTCCTGGGCATATACCCAAAAGATACTCCAACATGTAATAAGGACACATGCTCCACTATTTTCATAGCAGCCTTATATATAATAGCCAGAACCTGGAAACAATCCAGATGTCCCTCAACAGAGGAATGGATACAGAAAATGTGTTACATTTACACAATGGAATACTACTCAGCTATTAAAAACAACGACTTCATGAAATTCACAAGCAAATGGATGGAACCTGAAATATCATCCTGAGTGAGGTAACCCAGTCACAAAACAACACACATGGTATGCACTCACTGATAAGTCATATTAGCCCAAGTGTTGGAATACGCAAGATACAATTCACAGATCATATGAAGCTCAAGAAGGAAGACCAAAGTTCAGATGCTTCAGTGCTTCGTAGAAGGGTCACAAAAGTACGGGAAGAAATATGGAGACAAAGTGTGGAGCAGAGACAGAAGGAAAGGCCATACAGAGACTGCCGCACCTGCTGATCCATCCCATATACAATCACCAAACCAGAATGTTTTGGTTGCTGGGAAGTGCTTGCTGACAGGAACGAGATATAACTGTTCCCTGAAAGGCTACAAATACAGAAGTAGATGCTTGCTGCCAACCATTGCAGCAGGGAGTCCCTGATGGAGGAGTTGGAAAAGGAACTGAAGGAGCTGAGGATGTTTGCAGCCTCATGGGTGAGCAACAGTGTTAAACGGCCAGATCACTGGAGCTCTTGGGGACTTGACCACCAACCAAATAGTACACATGGAGGGACCCGTGGCTCCGGCTGCATATGTGGCAGAGGATGGCCTTGTTGGACATTAGTGGGAGCAGCAGCCCTTGCGCCTGAGGGGTTTTAATGCCCAGTGTAGGAGAATGCCAGGGCGGGAAGTAGGGAGTGATTGGATGGGTAGAGGAGCACCCTCATGGAGGCATTGGGAGGGGTATGGGATAGGGGGCTTTCCAGAGGAAAGACCTGAAAATGGGATAACATTTGAAATTGAAATAAAGAAAATATCCAATAAAGGGGAAAAAAAGAAAAAGTTCTCCTTAATTGATTCACCATTATTCAATATGTCTTAGATTTTCCACATAGCCAATAGTAGATGTTGTTAAATATTTTTCTGCGACATAACAGTGATCTCCTGGACTCTAGTTTCCAATAACATTTTCTTCATACTGTCTTCAAAATAAAAATGAATTTTAAATTAGTTTTGACTTTTTTGTTCATTTGTTTTTAAATTTTTAAAAAGTCAGCTCTCAAGGAATTTCGAATGCAATTTTGTACACTTTAGCTTTCAATTACCACATATTCTATTTTAGTTACAAATATAAGGAATACTAAAGATATTCCAATCCTTGAAAAACAAAAGTTTAATCATAAACAGTAATGAACCCTGTTTTTTTTTTCTTACTATAAGATAGGTTTTAAGCCTACGATGGAGGGAGGCTGGCTCTTCAGGTTTGTTTGTTGTGCAGGCTATGGTTTCTGTTTGAAGCTAAAAAGTAAGTTTCTCTTTGGCCTGTGTTAAGTCTTTGCAAGTTAAGGTTTCTATTTGTAATTAAAATAAATTCCGGCTTATTAGATGTGTTGTAAACTGCCAAACATGTTTTTTCAACGTACACTAAACTTGAGACCTCATTCATATGAAGCACGGTCTTACCCTTGTTCCTTCATTTTCATTGTATTTTTCTAACAATGTCTAACAGCTGACTCTTCTTTCCCTGTGGACACTTTAAAGGGGAATCTCCTTTAAAGGAGACTTAAAGAGGAAAGCCAGGAGCTGCTCTCTAAATTCCAACTTAGAGAGAGGTGGCCTGACTGATCAGTCACTGGTGCACCCAAAATACAGCTTGCTTTAATTGGACAATCATAGATTTGGTCTTTGTCCGCACAATTTTCAGGTTCAACACAGTGTGAAAATATGCAACAGCATAAAAAAATATCAGAGTCACACACTTAAAGAACTACAAGCAACTTAAAAATATTTACAGCAGGAGAAATGGTCTTTGTTAGGAATGAGCCTCCCAAATGATTACCTAATACTAGTGATCAACCCTGAAATTATACACACACAAGAAATACTGTGCACACACTGATGTTTGTATTTCTGTATTTATGCATGCCATAATAAAGAATGCATGTGAAATTTATGTAGCAACAGTTAAAGAAAAGCAAATCATGAATTTGACCGGAAACTAGAAGGTAATGATGGGAAGATTTAGAAGGAAGAAACAGAAGGGATAAAATCTTACATCACTTAAATCTAATTCTCTGCATAGAGAATCAATGGGCTCTAGACTTTAGAAAATGTTTTCAGAAATAATTGTGTCAGTTGCGCCTGCAGAAGATCTTGTCCGAGAGCTGAATGAAGAAAAAGGACACCTCTTTCTATGTAATGTGATACAAAGAAATATTTCAACAGGCTGTTTAAAAGCTGGAAGTACAGAATCAACTGACCAGAACTTTGTAATCCTCTCAGTTCATGTGCAATGACTGTAAACTGAGGAGAGAGAAAAAAATATTCTATCTAATCCTTACAATATTTTTGAAAAAAGATTAGTTAGTGTTTTAAAATTTGTTCAAACTGCTAACTGAATTTGAAGATGTTTCTACTTAGTTCCTTCTTTTGAATTCTGATAAGGTTTTAACTTTTCACAGAGTTTTAGAGAATACATTCTTTTTTTTTTTAATGAAAGCTTATAGAATATGGTTTAAATGCTACTTAGGTAGCCATTATCTAAGTCACATACTAGGTTTGTCTAGGAATATGAAATATTTTAATTTAATATTGATGATGCCTGGGTCCCAAAAATTGAAATGGAGGGAAACCCTGTAGGAATTCTGCTGGTATTTGATTTATTTATTTATTGATTGATTTAGTTAGTTAGTTAGTTAGTTATTTAGTTAGTTACTTAGTTACATTCAAGTTGTTGCCCTTACCTCTCCTCCCTAGCTCCCACAGTTCTTTGTCACATTCCGTTACTCTCTTGCCTCTGAGAGGGTGCTCCCAACACAATAAGCCTCCCGCTTCCCTGGGGCATCAAGTCTTTCAAGGACTAAGCACATCTTCTCCACTGAGGCCAGACCAGGGAGATCTTTGCTACATTTGTGCCAGAGGTCTCGGTACAGCCCATGTATGATCCTGGTTGGTGGCTCAGTCTCTGGGGGCTCCCTGGGGTCTGGGTTTCTTAAGACTGCTGGTCTTCCTATGGGTTGCTCACCCCTTCAGCTTCTTCAATCCTCCCCTAATTCAACCCTAGGTATCCCCAACCTCAGTCCAATGGAAGGAAGTAAGTATCTGCTTCTGGCTCAATCAGCGGCTGGTAGGGCCTCTCAGAGGACAGTCATGCTAGGCTCCAATCTGTAAGCATATCCTAACATCAGTAATAGTGTTAGACGTTGGTGCACCCACCCCCAAATGGATGCAATGTTGGCTGATTATTGATCAGCTTTCCTTAATTTTCTTCTCCATTTTTGTTCCTGCAGTTCTTTTGGACAGTAACAAGTCTGAGTCAGAAATTTTGACTATGGGTTAGTAACCCTGTCCCCCTCCTGACACCCTGTCTATATACTGGAGGTAGACTCTTCTAGTTCTCTTTCTCCAATGGACATTTTGGCTAAGGTCACTCCCCACCCACTGCTCAATGAGTCCTGAGAGTCTCCCATGTCTCTGGTACTTTCTAGAGGGTCCCCCCACCTCCGACTCCCTGAAGCTGCCAATTTCCATTTATTTTCTTGGCTCTCTGGGCTTCTCTCTTGTCCCTTACCCCCCATATCTGATCCTGTTCCCTTTCCCCTCCCTTCCCTCTTCTACCCAGGTTGCTCCCTCCCTTATTTGTTTATTGTGGAGGCTAAATTCTTGAGTTCTTCATATATTTTGGATATAAGCCCTCTGTCAGATGGAGGGTTAGTGAAGATCTTTTACCCAATCTGTATGATGCTGATTTGCCCTATTGAAGGTGTCCTTTGCCTTCCAGAAGCTTTTCAGTTTCATAAGATCCAATTTATCAATTGTTGATATTAAAGCCTGAGCCATTGGTGTTCTGTTCAGAAAAAATTTCCCCCTTGTCAATGAGTTCAATGCTCTTCCCTTCTTTCTCTTCCATTAGATTCAGTGTTTTATGTTGAGGTCCTTGGTACATTTGGACTTGTTTGCGCAAAGTGATAAATATAGATCTATTTTCATTCTCCTACTTACAGTTCATCAGTTAGATGATTGAAGATGCTTTATTTTATTCACTGTGTGTTTAGATTCTTTGACAAAGATCAAGTGACCATAGTTGTATGGATTTACTTCTGTGCCTTCAATTCTATTCTATTGATTGACCTGTCTGTCTCTGTACTAATACCATGCCATTTTTATCACTATTGCTTTGTAGTACAGCTTGAGATCAGGGAAGATGATTCTCCCAGAAGTTCTTTTTATTTCTTGAGAATTGTTTTAGCTATCTTGGTTTTTGTGTTTTTTTCCATATGAAGTTGAGAGCTGCTCTTTCCATGTCTATGAAGAATAGTGTTGGAATTTTGATAGAGATTGTATTGAATATGTAGATTGTTTTTGTAAGATGGCCGTTTTCATTATGTTACTCTTACCAATCCATGAGCATAGGAGATCTTTCCATCTTCTGAAATCTTAGATTTTTTTCTCAGAAATTTGAGTTCTTGTCATACAGATACTTCACTTGTTTAGTAAGATTTACATCAAGGTATTCTACACTATTTGTGGGTATTGTGAAGGGTGTTGTTTTCCTAATTTCTTTCTCAGCCTGTTTGTCATTTGTATAAAGGAAGGTGCTGATTTGTTTGAGTTAATTTTATATCCTACTACTTTGCTGAAGTTGTTTATGAGCTGTACAAGTTCTCTGGTGGAATTTTGGGTGTCATTTATGAACACTATCATATCTACAAGTAGTGATATTTTGACTTCTTGAGTGCTATATTGAATAGATAAGGAGAGAGTGGGCAACCTTGTATTGCCCTGGATTTTAGTGGGACTGCTTCTAGTTTCCATTTAATTTGAAGTTGGTTGTTGGTTTGCTATATATTGCTTTTATTACATTTAGTTATGCACCATGGATTCCTGATCACTACAAAACTTTTAACAGGGAGTGGTGTATTTTGTGGACATCTTTTTCAGCATCGAATGAGATGATCATGTGGCTTTTTTCCTCGAGTTTGTTTTATATGTATGTTACATTGATGGATTTTCATATATTGAACCATCCCTACGTACCTGGGATGAAGCTTACTTGATTGTGTTGAATAATGGCTTCGATGTGTTCTTGGATTTGGTTTGTGAGAATTTTATTGAGTATTTTTTCATCAATATTCATAAGTGAGATTGGTCTGAAGTTCTCTTTCTTTGTTGGGTGTTTGTGTGGTTTAGGCATCAATGTAACAGCAGCTTCACAGAATAAATTAAACAGTGTTCCTTTTGTTTCTATTTTATGGAATAGTTTGAGGAGTATTAGTATTAGTTGTTCTTTGAAGGTCTGGTATAAATCTACTCTAAACTATCTGGTTCTAGGTGTTTCTTAGTTGGGAGATGTTTTTGATGACTTTTATTTCCTTAGCAGTTATGTAACTGTTTAGATAGTTTATCTTATTTTTATTTAACTTTGATTCATGATATATGTCTAGAAAATGGGAGAATATTTCATTTACATTTTCCAGTTTTGTACAATATAGGCTTTTGTAGTAGGTTTTGGTATTTTTTCATTTCCTCAGTTTCTGTTGTTGTGTCTCCATTTTCGTTTCTGACTTTGTTAACTTGGATACTGTCTCTGTGCTCTTTGGTTAGTTTGGCTCAAGAGTCTTCAATCTTGTTGATTGTTTTTTAAAGAACCAGCTCTTGGTTTTTTTGATTTTTTGTATTCTTCTATTTGTTTCTGACAGACTGATTTCAACCCTTAGAATATTTCCTACTGTAATTACTCCTCTTAGATATGTTTTTTTCTTCCATTATAGAGCTTTCAGATTTGATGTAATGTTGCTTGTATGAGATCTTTCAATTTCTTGATGAAGGCACTTAGTCCTTTGAATTTTCCTCTTAACACTGCTTTCATTGTGTCCCAAAGTTTGGATATGATGTGTCTTCATTTTCATTGAATTCTATAAAGTCTTTGATTTCTTTCTTTATTTCTTCCCTAACAAAATTATCATTGAGCAGATAGTTGTTTAGTTTCTATGAGTACAGAGGCTTTCTGTTGTTGTGTTTATTGATGTGTAGCCCTAATCTGTGGGAACCTGACAGTTTGGATGGGTTTATTTCAATCTCATAGTATCTGTTGAAGCTTGTTTTATGACTGATTATAATGTTAGTTTTGGAGAATGTTCCCTGAGGTGTTGAGAAGAAGATGTATTCTCTTGTTTTGGGGTGAAACCTCTGTAGATATCTGTTAAATCCATTTGTTTAATAACTTCTGTTAGTTTCACTGTGTCCCTGTTTAGTGTCTTTTTCAGGACTGTCCATTGGTGAAGTGGGGTGTTGATCTCCAGTATTTTGTGTGAGGTATGTGTGCTTGAGCTTAGTAAATTTCTTTTATGAACATGTGCCTGATTAGAGCAAGAAAGTTAGAATTGAGAGTTCACCTTGGTAGATTTTCCTTTGATGATATAAAGTGTCTTTCCCCATCTTTGTTAACTTTGAGTTGAAAGTCTATTTTGTTGGATATTAGAATGGAAACTTCAGCTTTTTATCTTGGGACCATTTGCTTGGAAAACTTTTTTCCAGTCTTTTACTCTGAGATAGTGTCTGTCTTTTTCATCTGAGATGTTTCTTGTATGCAGCAAAATGCTGGATCCTGTTTACATATCCATTCTGTTGGACTGTGTTTCTTATTGGGGAAATGAGTGTCATTGATGTTGAGAGATACTAAAGACAGATGAATTTTAGTTCCTGTTATTTTTGTTTCTAGAGGTGGTATTATGTGATAATTCTCTTCCTTTGGGTTTGTTTTGAAATGTTTCATTTCTTGTGCTTTTGTGTGTAGTTATACTCCTTGTGTTAAAAATTTCATTCAAGTATGCTTTGCAGTGCTGGATTAGTAGAAAGATATTGTTTAATTTAGTTTTATCATGGAATATCTTGATTTCTCCACCTGTGTAATTGAGAGTTTTTCTGGTTATAGTATCCTGGGCTAGCATGTTTATTCTCTTAGGGTTCAATGATATCTGTCCAAGATCTTCTGGATTTTAGAGTCTCTGTTGAGAAGTCTGGTGTAATTCTGATAGGTCTGACTTTATGTTACTTGGCCTTTATTCCTTACAAATTTTAATATTCTTTATTTGTTCTATACATTTAGTGTTTTGATTATTATGTGAAGAGAGGATGGATTTTTTTTCCTTGTTCAATCTATGTGGGGTTCTATATGCTTCTTGTAGATTTATGCTCATCTCTTTTTTAGGTTAGGGAAGTTTTCTTCTATGATTTTGTTGAAGATATTTTCTGGTCCTTTGAGCTGGTATTTTCACCATCTTCTATTCCTATTACTCTTAGGTTTTTATCTTTTCATTGTCTCCTGAATTTCCTGGATAATCTGTAGCTCCTGATCTCTTTCCTAAGTTGTGTGTCTCCAGGGTTGCCTCACTTGTGTTTTCCTTATTGTTTTTATTTCCATTTTTAGGTCTTGGTTTTGCTTTGTTCAATTCTTTCACCTGCTCAATTGTGTTTTTCTTATTTCTTTAATTGATTTATGTGTTTCCTCTATCAGGGCAGTGGTGGTGCACACCTTTAATCCCAGCACTTGGGAGGCAGAGGCAGGGGGATTTCGGAGTTTGAAGCCAGCCTGGTATACAGAGTGAGTTCCAGGACAGCCAGGGCTTTCCAGAGAAGCCCTGTTTCAAAAAAAGAAAAAGAAAATGTGTTTCCTCTTTAAGTGCTTCTACATTTTTTGTCTGTGTTTTCCTGTATTTCTTTACATGATTTCTTTATATACTCCTTAAATTCCTCTATCATCTTCATGAGAAGAGCTTTTAGGTCAGTATCATGTATTTTAGGTGTGTTGAGGTATCAAGGCCTTGCTGTGGTGGGAAAACTGAGTTCTGTTGGTGCTGGATTGCATTGGTTTCTACTGCTTACTATTATACACTTGCCTCTGACCATCTGGTTATCTCTGCTGTTAACTGGCCTGGATGTCTCTGACTAGACCAGACCTCCTTGGAGTCAAGAAGAACTGGTATTCTTTGAGGCACTCAGTGCTGTCTGTGGTTAGAGTGGGCCTCTTGTGTCCCTGGTTAGAGCAGACCTCCTGTGTCCCTGGTTACTGTGGAAATCCTGGGAGGTAGATAGGCTGTGGTATGATATAGGGGTCCACTGATTTGGACTTGTTAGAGAAGCAGACCGGAAGTAAGGTGGAGTTTGGGGGTGGGGTGAGTCTTGTGTCAACTGGGCTCTTTGGTTATCTCTGGTTACTCTGGACTTCCTGGGTGGCATAGATGCTGTAGTGCTTGGGCAGATATCATTAGTCCAGTGATCTGCCCTGCATAAGAAACAGAGCAGAAGAAAGGTGGAACTTGGAGGGCAGGGGATCCCACATCTGCTGGGCTCTGTGGTTGTCCCAGCTGGCATGGGTATTTGGGCAAGATTCTCACCTGTGTCTTTGGTTACTGCTGACCTCCTGGGAGACACACAGGCTGCAGGGTATGGTTGCTGGTGTTTTTAGATGTTCATAGCATAATTTATTATGAAACATGCTGTATACCTCTGTTGTGTAATGAAAAGTGAAAGACACATGACAGGCTTGGTATAATCCAGTTTGTCTTTTGTTTTGAAAGTCATAAATACAATATGCCACTATGTTGTTTGAGCAACATAATATTTCACACTGTAATGTGACACTACTATCATTTTTCTTAAGATTTGTCGTTTGTTTTATTATGTAAAAGCACCATTGCTCTCTTCAGACACACCAGAAGAGATCCCATTATAAATGGTTGTAAGCCGGCATGTGGTTACTGGGAATTGAACTCAGGACCTCAGAAAGGACACTCAGTTCTCTTAACCACTGAGCCACCTCTCCAGCCCTGTCACTGCTATTCTTTATCAAATCAAAGCTTTTCTTACAACAAAAAATTGTTTGGTTTTTGTGTTGTTGTGGTTGTTGTTTTTTAAATGATGTTAGGTAAGCAATCATCGTTAATGGTAGAATAAGAAGAAAAGATCCATGAAAATAAAACATTCAGATATAAAGTTGCTAAATAAAGGCAGTAGTGACATTCAGTAGGAAAGAAATCAGCTGTGATCAGGTAAGGAGAAAAAAATGGCCCAATGGACAATGCTGGTCTTCATTGTCACAGCGTGTAAAAGAGTGTAGCAATACTTAAAAGCATGCTAGCTATATTCATAAAGTCTCACCAAATGTGAGCTGAACAAGGACAATGTCAAGGGCATGCCAAAGTGTAGCAGGGAAAAGTCCACAGGGCCACTACTCTGCACAAAGGACCACAGCGAACTGAGGAATGTTGAGCACACGAGAGTTGGCCCTTCCCAGGGAGGAGTTCACCACTTTGGTCCAGTGCCAAACTGTCCATACTGGAGAACTATACAACAATACATACAGACTGAGCAGGAATATGTGTATATATAAGTAGATATGTGCATGCAATAACATTAAATGAAAAATGGTCATGAATTTGAAGGATAATGGGGAGAGAAATATGGAAAGATTTAGAGGGAGGAGAAAAAGAGGAAAGGAAAATGTTGTAATGATATTATAATCTCAAAAAGAAAGAAAAAAATGCTTAAATCCTGTGATTTGAGATGCAATGAGAGAATTGTAATTTTGCTTATGGCTATAATTTGATTGATGGCATAATGTTTCCTGATTTTTTTCCCTTTTATCATTAAGTGTAATAAAACATGTATCTGTACCCTATGGCTGACATAGCTGTGTGAACCATTTCAGTAATCCTCCCAACAAACACTTCTTTTTTTGAAATTGTCATGTAGACGTGACTGAGCAAGCAAAGCACATTGAGTACAAATGTGTTTTCTATGAAGTACTGATAATAACATCCATTATAAACAATGGCTAAAGTCAAGCATTCACTAATCAACTGCCAACTCCAATCAACAAATAGATGAATGAGCTACACACACACACACACACACACACACAAACACAACATCACCATCATCATCATCATCGTCATTGTTGTCTGTTCTTTTGCCGTTAGTAAGTAAGTAACTTTCTATTTACAAACATCATTCCTCATGCTGAGATAGTTTCTTTTTATCTGTGGCATGTTGTCTCTGCTGTTCTCTGTATTCATAGATAATTAGAGTGACTTAGGAAAAGGGAAATACTAACATTTGGGGCAACTTAAAGAAAGGATACATGGCATATTTCTGCAGCAGTGCAAATGTTTAGATACAGAAAGACAAACAAAGGTTGCAGTAATTAGTTTTTGAAAGTTTCATTGAGCAGAATTTGATACTGGTATCATTTAAATGAGAAAATGATGTATATAGTGCCTATGAGGGATTTAGGCAAATGGCAATGCGAAATAGGAAGGATGTACACTAAAATCACAGGAAAAGAATGATGAAGAGGAGTTAAAAGGGTTCAAACCAGAAAAATTCTATTATTGTGTAGAATGTTTGTTGTTTACTTAGCTACCTTTTGTGTATTTGGGAATATAACTAAGACAAACAATTTTGACTGATGCAGCCATGATGTGAAACATACCAAATCATAAGTGATTGTGTCTATGGTGAGAAAATATGTGGTTAATGAAAACATTCAGTTTTCTAACAGGATTCAGGGTGTTGTTTTCTTGAATTCTACCAGTGTCACTCCACCTTTTGTTTTTGAGTTACCAATTTCTTGGACTACACCAATGCCATCCAGGAATTATTTTATGGAGTTTCATAATTTTTCTAAAATTATATCAAGATCTGTTTTAATGCTTTTTGAATTTTTATTTATTCTTTATTATTTAGTGTCTGTGTGGTTACTATGACTACTCAGTGTTGGTAGCAAGTCAAACTTCTGATTTTCATTACAGATCATTTAAAACCTGTGAAATACATGATGATACAATTACATTTAATCATTATGCTTAAGGAAAAAAATGTTACATTTTTGTTCATAATTTTAAAGTATTTGACAATTTGTGGTCACCACAATAGAAATCAGCTGCATTTCAAATGTTCATTCCTATGAGACAGGTTTTATAATACAGAAATAAAGGGTAGGAAGGAAGAAAGAGTCATATTAAATTCCTATGATCAAGAGGAATATGTTGTTGCAACTGAATCAGTGAATGATACAGTGGTATAACAAGCAGGAAGTGTTTCACAAATCCAGCTGTATCTCGTCTTCACTCTCAATTCAGACATTAACTCCACAAACATCAAATGCCATAAGCACTATCTCATAGAAAAGAGGGAAAACTTTTTCTAAATGTATTCTTTTTGTACTGTTTCTATGTCACCACTGTGTAGATCAAAATCAAAGTATGTTCAAGCCCCATATATACAATATAGAATATTTACATGCAATTACACAAATCCATTGTCTGTAGGTTATATATGTCACATGTCTTTCTGGTGGACTAATAATAAGAATGTCTGTAGAGAGAGAAGAAAGAGGGCTCTGTATGAAAGAGCATTGATGGCACTTCCAGCAGACCAGAGGTCACTTCCCATTACATGCTGGCTTGCAGCAATGTGTAACTGTACTTCTGGTGAATCTGATACCTTCTCTTGGTCACTGGATTCTCCTACATGCATGTGTCACATATACATCCCAACACATTTACAAACACATGAAATAAAACTAATGAAAAAAAGCTAGAATTGAAAGAAGGCAGGGAAAACACAAAACAGCAGTGAAAGCCTCAATGTTTCTCTCATCAATTAGGAGAGCAAGTAAAAATTAGCAATGACTTAGAAGAGTTCAACTTCATCAATAACAACAGCCTA
Source organism: Mastomys natalensis (assembly GCA_021653895.1). Lineage (NCBI taxonomy): Eukaryota > Metazoa > Chordata > Mammalia > Rodentia > Muridae > Mastomys > Mastomys natalensis. The sequence continues at coordinate 1,041,135 of JAJTUV010001256.1, forward strand.
TAACAGACAATCTTTAAACAGGTATCAATTCACCAAACAGCTGAACCTATGCCCTGGAGAAGAACATTCATTTTCTTTAATATCATATGCAAGGATGTGTCATATACTGAATCACAAAGCATATCTCAACAAATGCAAAAGAATTGAAAACAAATGATATTTATGTTTTTCCAAAATAATAAGCTTAGATTAGAAACCATTAATGTTCAAACGTCAAAAATGAAAGAAATCCCATAAATTTAGAAACTATATTATTCTCAATAATTCATTAGTCATTGATGAAGTCTAAAAGAAGATTTAGAATATGTGAATTAAAATACAGCAGATCAAAATGTGATGGTCATAGGCTGTGCCCTTGGATTTTTAGCATAAATACTTGTACTGAACAAGAGGGAAAATCTCAAATGAATAATGTTACACACCACCTCGATTAGAAAACAAGCAAAGAAATAGAGCAATGTAAGTAATAGCAGTAATCATTAAAAGAAAATAATGATGGAGACATGTCAATCACACAACAAAGCCCTTAGCTGAAATTATAAACAAAAGATAGTCCCTCACACACCCACACATATCCATAGGGAGATAAATAATATTGGGAGTAATAAAGAATATAAGTATAATTATTTTAAGCTGCAACTAAAAGGAATTACTAAATTATAACTTAAAATTATACAACAAACACATTTCAAATGCAAGTGGTATTATGGAAATTTTAACCTAATATTGAAAATATAGTTAATATCAATTTCATGCAAGCATTTTAGAATAATATATGAGATATATTTACTTTTAACCATTAAAAAATTATTATAAAGAATTACAAATCACTTTAAAATTTACTTTTTAAAGCTAGCATCACAGTTTACTGTGATACTATATGTTGCTAATGCACAAATAAGAGCACGTGCTAGTATTGCTCACAAATATGGGTACCAAATCCATTTAAACTGTATCAAAAATAGCTTGGTTTATAGCCCTTTGGTTAGACTAGTTGACTATAATGCAGAGTTCTCTTTATTCAACCTTCAGCAATTTATACATGGTGGTATAAGCTTGTTAAACTTCTACTTTGAAGCTAGAGAAAGGATGATCTGACATTCAGTGTCATCCTTGGCTACACTTGGATGTGTGAGACTCAGCCTCACATACAAATAAATAACACAATACAACAAAAAGGTAAAACAGAGGGTATACAAATAATAATAGATAGAATTTATTTCAGGCACAGTATATAATACTGTCAAAGATTTATGAGGTATTCCATCACATCATCATATTAGAAAAATACTCATGATATAATTTGCCAGTGTAGAATAATCTTTAAAAGTCATCCTTTACCAAAAACAGTTACCAGATAATACATAAAACCTTTTTCAAGTCTATTAAAACATTTACAAAATGCCCATAGCTGGCTTTATAGTCAAACGCAAGGAATGAATCTTTTCTCCTTAGAGCAGTAAGAAAGCTATGATGTCTACTCTCCTAACTCTAACTAGAATATTACATGAAATTTCAGCCAGTGTAATAAGGCAAGTAAAAGAAATAAAAATAAAAAGCATATTACAAAGGAAGAAATACAAACATCTACCTTTAATCAGCAAGCATATTTCCCGGTAGATAGCATCTTTGTCTACAGAGAAAAAAATTTTTAAGAGGATATAAATATAAGAATATAAAGAAATACATATATTTATTTTTATTTATATAAAATGAAACACACACATATATAATATAAATATATACAATCACATGTATTTAAAGAAACAAAAATAAAAACATAGAATATTTTAAAATAAATACAAATCTAATTTAAAGAAATATAAACAATGTAATTTGAGAAAGTACAATTTTTAATTGCTTCATAGAAAAGAACATGGATATATATATTATGTTTTTCAGAAAATTTTCCCAAATCTGTGCAAAATTGTTCATATGCTGCATAAATAATGTAACTAAGAAATGTATAAAAATGTAAAAAGTAGAATATACTAAAAACTAGCAACATTCATGCTTTATACAACAAAATAATAATTATGGGAGGAACACATACCTTTGAAAGAAAAACAAAACTAAAAGGAACACAAATGACAATTGTAAAGGATACCACCGAAGTCCGTATTATCAAGTATGTAATCATATAATTATTAACAGTAAATAATTTTAACTGTCAACACTAAAGGACAATCTCTATAATAAGTTAAAATAAAGAGATGAATTTATCAAATAAATAAAATATATATTCTGAAAAAGCATATATGTATATATGCTTTTGATCTTTCCATGATCAAAGAGTTCTTTACGATGAGATATTAGGTCACACCTTGTATACTAAAATCAAAAGTGTGATTATGTCAACCAACCAGACTCCCCAGAACTCCCAGGGGCTAAACCACCAACCAAATGAGGTACCCATAGCTCCAGATACATATATAGCAGAGGATTACCTTATCTGACATCAACAGGAGGGGAAGCCTGTGGAGACTCGATCCGCCACCATAGGGGAATGCTTGGTGGTGAGGCAGGAGTGGGTGTGCAGGTGGGTGAGGGAGCACCCTCATAGAGGCAGAGGGGATGGGAATAGGATAGGAAGTTTGAGGAGGGGAAATTGGGAAGAGGGATAACATTTAAAATATAAAAAAAATAAAATAACCAATAAAAAAGAACCTAAAAAACTACTTTAACAGACATGTTCTTAGATCCACCTTTAGTTCATTGTTGGGAGAGAGTTAAAGTGCTGAACACGAGGAAGGGTTAAGAACAAAAGTGGTAATGAAACTTTCTACCCTCTTGAATTCTGTTTTATTGTATAGTAGTTCAATGAATTCTTTGTATATATTGAATATTAGCCCTCTATCTGATGTAGGATTGGTAAAGATCTGTTCTTAATCTGTTGGTTGCTGTTTTGTCCTGATGGCAGCGTCCTTTGCCTCACAGAAGCTTTTCAATTTTATGAGATCCCATTTGTCTATAGTAGATCTTAGATCCTGAGCTATTGGTGATCTGTTCAGGAAAATTTCCCTTGTGCCACTGTGTTCAAGGTTCTTTCCCAATTTCTCTTCTAACAGATTCAGTGCAATTGGTTTTATGTGGAGGAGGTCTTTGATCCACTTGAGCTTTGTACAAGGAGATAAGATGGTCAATTTGCATTCTTCTACATGCCAACAGCCGCTTAAACCAGCACCATTTGTTGAATAGGCTGTCTTTTTTCCACTAGATGGTTTTGGATTCTCTGTCAAAGATCAATTGACCATAGGTGTGTGGTTTTAATTCTGGGTTTTCAATTCTATTCCATTGATCTACATGTCTTTCTCTCTACCAATACCATGCAGTTTTTATCACTATTGCTCTGTAGAAGAGCTTGAGGTCAGGGTAGTGATTCTCCCAAAAGTTCTCTTATTGTTGAGAATAGTTTCACTATATGCTTCAGCTTAGGGGAATGCTAAGACAGTGATGTGGGAGGGGAATGGTTGGGGGAGCATCTTCATAGAAGCAGGGGGGGATGGGGATGAGATAGGGTGTTTGTGAAGGGGAAATCAGGAAGGGGGATAACATTTGAAATGTAAATAAATAAAATAACCAATAATTTTTTTTTTTTTAAAAAAGTAGTTCAATGAAGGGCAACTGGAGTACTCCTCTCTGTGAGTCTCTCTTTGTCTATCTCTGTCTCCCTTTCTTTCTCACTCACACACTTCCTTCCTCTCCCTTCTCCCCTCTCTGTGTTCCTCCACTGTCCTCTCCTCTCTCTTCTCCCTCTCTCTCTTCTCTCCATTCGTGTGTGTGTGTGTGTGTGTGTGTGTGTGTGTGTGTGTGTGTATGTGTCCCATACTGTTTTCACAGACATTAAGTAACTCTCCTTGCTGGCTTATGGCATCCCGTACATTGCTGGGATTAAAATTTGTTCTACCACATGGAATATGTTAAGGTAAGGCATGATCTGTGAGATTTACCTTTGGTGAAATACATGCTGCTCTCAAGATTTCCCCAGTGGCCTTCTAATTGCTGAGATTCCAGGCAAGCATTCTGATTGATATCTGATCCTTTGTATTAGGTACAGGCTACAAAACAACAAAACAGGAAGTGAAAAAGACATTCATCATCCCAGTGACTAATTCTCAGTTTAAACAGAAGAAAATAATTGCTAGCATGAAGGCAATGTGATTTTTCTGAACTTAAAGCCCTCATATAATTATAAGTACTTTATTACTAATTATGAAATTACATTATTGTGTAACAGGGGTAATGAAGAATCCTTGAGGCAGGTTTTAATCATAATCTTGTTTTCCAAAAATAAATAATTTAATTAGAGCCTTGTTACTAATTTAAGAATTTTTAATTAATGACTTATGGCCTAAAGGATTTTTTGCACCAGTTTATAAAATACTAGTTGTGTAATTAGTAGAAACTTAATAATTTAACTGCCAATTTCCAAATTATTGGATTTAATAGGGCTTTGAATTAAGACTATTATATTTTATATTAATTTAAATTATTTTAAATTTAGATATATGAGTCATTAGATTTTAACTATAAACTTTATAAGATGAATCCCATTCCAGATAGATTTTATAAGTAAAAGAAATTATATAATAATTGTATCCCTTGCTTTGATTAATAAGATGCTACATAGGTATTTCCTCTATTTAATATTCATATGCTTTTATGCTTCATGAGCATCCTGTGTAATTATAATCTTTGGCGATGTATCAGAAGATGACTGACTGAAAGCTGTTCTTAGTTGTGTCCCAGAGTTGTGAGATGACTGATACATTTATAAAAAAAATCACACTTCAATAAATGCATGAAAGACTTGGGGAAAATCGAAAGTTAGCTAACATGCTTCCATTGTCTGTGGGCTATACTGAGTTCTCCAAAAAAAAAAAGAAACCCGCAGGGCATCTAAACAATACTGTAAACAAAAGGATATTGACTCTAGATATTGGCTCACAGCATGAAAGAAGCTAAGAGACCCAATGACTGCCTTCTGAAAGCAAAATCTGAGAGTCCTGTGGTCATGAGGAAGTCTAAGGAGCAGTCAGAGTCTAAATATGGAGTGAGCCACTTTCCATGTCTGAATGACTAAGAGATATAACTTCTGTACCTATGGGCAAAAGAATATCAGTGTCTTAGTTTACATAGAGAACAAATTACTCCCTCCTTGTTCTTGGCTTATCTAGAGTTTCAACAGACTGGAAGATGCTGAACCACCTGCTTTACCCAGTTCGCCACTCCACAGGCTTGCTGAAGATATCATCACAGACAGATCAGAAATGATGTAGATAACTGAACATACTTTTGTTGAGCAAATGTGAGCAGATGAAATATATCCTGCATCAGGAATGAGAATCTCCTTTTGAAATCTCTGAGGCACTGTAATATATATGTTATCTAGCACAAAGGAATTGTATCCCAATTTTAAAGACTGTTGGAAGAGGAGTCCTGTGGTTGCCATGATTAGCTGAAACAAACCATGGCATTCTTGTAAAACAAAAATGAAACGTTTCAATAGACAAGAACAGTAAGTTATCATTGATGTCGCAATGATTAGTTACCCATCACAGACACAATGTTTTCCTCAGTAAGGCATGTAGCTAATATTCATTGAAAGCTTGTCTGTATAATATTCAGATAGTTTGACAGAGAAACCCAATCTAATCTTTAAGGAATAATGATCCTGATATACTTTGCATTCCTTTTATTTTCTTTAAATGCTAACATCTTTAATTTTTTAATATCTTAACCTATTTAAGTGTTAATTCACAAAAAGATATGACTTTGATACAAAGGACCTTAAAGAAAGACTGTTAAAGGAATTTATAGCAAATTTTCAGATACTACTTTATTTTCAATTATTCAACCATTGTAGAAGAAGCATAAATTTGAACAGTTTGGCTCTAGACATGGTGAAATGTCTTTGAAGAATTAAGGGCAAGCCTCATGTCCAGCAGTAGAGTAGATAGCTAACCCAGAATGAACTTGGTGGGATTTGCGGAGGTTCCTTGTCTCATATGTAAGTCTGGGCGTTTTATTTCTACCCTATAGGTCCTTAGAATATATATTTCATGGTGTCTACTTTTGGGTTCTTATTTAAGTCCTGTGTTGGGGAGCTTGTTGTTTCTGCTTTTCTTTGACTTCTTTTCTTGTTTGCTTGTTTGTTTGTTTGTTTGTTTGGCTTCTGTCATATTCTAATTTCTATGTTATTGGTTTATTTTATTTTCCATAGATGTCTGTTTTTTTTCCAATAAGAAACAGAGAGGCTGTGGATCCAGATGGGAGGGGACATGGAGAGGAACTGAGAGGAGTAAGGAGTGCAAAAACTCTTATAAGAGCATAACTGTATAAAAAGTCTATTTTCAATAAAAGGCAAAAATATAAAGATGTGCAAAGAGCAACTCTTATGTGTTATTGCATCAATACCTTTAAAATCCAAATATTTATTATAAATTATATATTGCTGTTGCAGGTGATATTTAAAACAGTGGCACCCAGTCTGTCTTGAGATATAGGGCTGTCATGTTCCCAACGAGGCAAGGCCTGTGGCCACAAGCTGCAGTGGCATATTTTCCCCACCTCTCAGTTCAGACTGCTGGCTCAGGCGGCCAGAGACACTGGCCCTTCCATTCAAATAGATGGGAGATGGCTCTGCCAATCTTCCATGCTGTCTCTGCAAGGCTGGACTTTGTCCAGACCATCTGCCATCCACGCAGGCCCTGTAGGAAATGAGACTCTAATGATTAAATATTAATCAAAGGCTTTATATGTTTGGTAATGCTCAATAACAATATGCCCATACAATTAGATATGTTTCCCAATTATCTAACCTAAATATAAGTTGTTATCCAGGACTGCTCTCCATACCTGTGTGGTTCTTCATCCTCCTACATCTCTCCACTTCCCTACTCCTCCCTTCTTCTATCCTTATTTCTGCTCTTCCTCTCCTTAATACATATTTCAGTAACAGTTTTTGAAATAGCAGTCCCAGGGGACTTTCTGTGGCTATAGTCTATCTTTATTAAATAACATCACCTAAGTAGCTGCAGCTGTTTAGGACATCTCAGCAGAAGATATCCCATACAATATAGATGGTGATCTTACCTGTTGACTGTTGGCATGCTAATTTCCTCTGAACTCAAGCATTCCCTAGTGGAGGAAGAAAGAAATCTCAGAAGAGATAGGAAGTAAATACAGCCTAGACAGTTCATGAAACTGAAATTTAGAGGATTCATTTGTCGGTCCCTACAACTTACAAGGTTATGCAAGCAGCAAATAACTGCTAGGGAGGGGAGACTTTCCAACAACCCAAAGAATCTGATCTGTCACCTGCCTGATCTATGTGAATGAGTGAGCAGGAGACACCTTTACTCCATCATTACCGAGATGGAGTGGACATCTTGATACTGAACTACCTTTTAGGCACTTGCACCTCTCTAAGAAACCTCTTCCCAACACTCCTTTAAATAATCCCAATGAACTCACTGGTTGGCTAAGTTGGACTCAGGTGGAGTAATTTCTATGGTCTGTGGCTAACAGATAAGGTTCTTATTGCCCTAGGAACAATCATACTTGACTTTTTTGCATGTTTCAGGTATCTTTGTGGCAGGTTCAGCTTAGTTTTGGTGACAATACAACGTACTGGACTATCCAAAATGCACAGTGGGAAAGAGAAAGTAAAGAATAATGAAAGCTTACGTGAACTTTTGGGGTAGAACTCTCATTCAAAGAAGAAGAAAAGTTCTTATGCAGAAAGAAAGATGCAAATTTCACTCAGTCTAATCCAAGACCTAATCATTTTACTAAAGTTGAATAATTAAAAGAAGACTCCAAAGGATACACGAGAGATGATTTTTTGAAGAAGGTCAGCATGACACAAGAAAAGGCAAACTGCTCAAAGTAAGAAATTAACTTTAAATACTACCTTTGAGAAGTCAAGGAAAGGTAAATTATAAATACAGGCTAGGGTATCTCTACCATTCTTGTCCAATGAGAAATGTTAAAGAGTGTTCTGTAATTAATGTAGACCTGATAATGAGAAAAAAAAACATAGAAAGACATAACAGTATATCTAATAATAATCAAACACAGATTTAGTATGTTTATTGAAAACATGGCATGTAGACAACTCCTATCTTTATCATGAAGACTGAAAATCAAAATATTATTTCAAAATAAAGGTGCCTCAATATAGTATTGATGAGAAACTTAGAAATATGAAAATGTGGGATTTTAAAATTTAAATTGCAAGTGGAAATTAAATGCGAGTTTAGATTTTTCTATCTCTTTATCTTTTCTTGTGATCTTATTTGTAGTTATGTTGTCTCCACTTTGATAGCTTGCTATAATCAAGAGGTGATTTCCAATCCTTAAGACAACCACAGATCAAAACCTGTAATGGATAAAAAGATAATAACCTAAGAATCAAGGTGTAGCTGCTAGAACAAATAACTTAAAAGTAGTGTAAGAGAGGGAGAAAAAAGAAAAATCCAGAAAGTATGCTACATAATAGCACTATTAACAGCTTGGCTAGGAGTAATTGTTATCTTGAATAGAAGTGCACTAAAATTTCCATTTAAAAAACAGTCATATCCAGTCTAGTACAGGGTTTTATTCTCAGATACTAAGAAGGCAAAAGAAAAGAGAATCCTGAATTTATGACTACACTGGATTACAAGTACATTCTAGTCTTGTCTAACTAACTTATTCATAATCTATCTCAAAATATACAGTTGTTCTAGTGCATGTATATAAGTCACAGGAAACTTTAATAGTCTCCCATGCCAACCTGAAATCAAACCAATATGTCTATTTAGAACTCTTTATTCTGGGACAAATTAATTTAATGTTGCTCTGAGTGATGGCTGATGTCTGCCATGATTAGATTGGAATACACATTTCACACCGAGGATACTATTTCTCAGTAGAAAACATGCTTAATTCCACTAATTGCCTTTAGGGCTTTTTCTATCAGCCACACACTTTTTACATGCTAATAATCTTATCATCAACTGCTGTGGAGCTAATTAAAATTCATGTCTTTAAGTACAGACCAAACCAAAAGTGTGCATTCTGATTACTGTTCCACATACCCATAAAAATTCAAGGAGAAAAGTTCAACTTTCCATTTTCCAAACAACCCTGTCCATCTAAACAAAAATTAAAAATTGAAAGAACAAGTTTTTATTTCTTTTTTAAATTTAAATTTATTTTATTTACTTATTCATTTTACATCGCACTCACTGCCGTCCTTTCCCACAATTCTCCCTCCATGCTTCCCTTCTCTTCTGAGTGGGTGGGCCCACCCATGTATCTTCTCCCACCCCAACACCTTCACTTCAAATTTCTTTGAGGCTAGGCGCATCCTCTCCCATTGAGGCCAGACAAGGCAGCCCAGCTAGAAGAACATACTCCATGTACAGGCAACAACTTTTGGATAGCCCCTGTTCCAGTTTGTCTGGACCCACATGAAATTTTTTCTACAATTTTTTTCTGTCTGCAAAATGTGCAGGAGTAAAGATGAACCAGAAATTGAGGAAATGATCAAGCAATGACTAGTCTAGGCTAAGATCAATGTCATGAGACATAGCCCACCTCTGACACTGTTAATAATATTCTGCTATATTTTCAGAGGGAAATAAGATAACAATCATCAGAGAGACGTCACACAGTAACTTCTGGAAACAGATGCAAAAACTCCGTGGAGCTTAGTGAATCCTGCAGAAGAGAGGGAGGAAGGATTGTAGGAGCCAGATGTATCAAGGACACCATAAGAAAACCTACAGAATCAACTAACCTGGGCCCATAAAGTCTCACAGAGACTGAACTGGCAACCAAAGCAGGTATGGGATGGGCCTAGACCATCTCCATATTAGTAACAGTTGTAGAGCTTGGTCTTCATGTGGGACTCCCAACAGTGGGAGCAGGGGCTGTCTCTGACTTCCTTGCCTGTCTTTGGGAAACTTTCGCCAATCTAGGCTGCCTTATTTTTCATCAATAGAAGAAAGTTGCCTTGTCCTATTGCAACTTGATATCCCATGGCTGGTTGATATCTATGGGAGGCTCCCTTTTTCTGAAGAGAAAGTTGGGAGGAGTGAATGGGAGAGAACAGGAGATGAGGAGAAACAACTTAAGAGGAGCATAGAAAACTGCAGTTGGGATCTAAAATTAATTAATTTATTAAAAATGAATAACATTTTGTTTTCTTGAAAGAAGGCAGAAACCAGGGCCTGAAGATACTGGCTTTGCCGTTAAGTCCTCTTGCAGAGGACATAGCTGTGGTTCCCATCTTCTGTGGCTGCCAGACAGGCACATAGTAAAATATATGCAAATGTGATATAATATAAAATAAAATAAATCTAAAATTGTTTTAAAAGAAAGAAGGAATTAAATAATGTCAATCAATATTGCTATTTTATTAATAATCCTAGTGAAAAATACAAAACTGATTATAAGATCTATGTGAGTAGTATTGTTGGCAAGTACTTCTACTGCCCAGAGAGACCATAGAAAATATAAACATCCCATCATATAAAATTCAGCACTGGGGACCTCTGTATCTCAATGTGTAGTTTGTCAGTTTTTGAGAATATTTTGTATTTTAAAAGCTTCTGTTGGTTAGAACTTTATTCTAATTAAAATTCAAATTTCTCTGAAAGATGTTCCAGTGAAGTATGTATGTGCATATATGTATATTATATACTAGATTACACAGAGTATTTTTTCTTTTACAGAAGAGTACACATAGTAGTTTAGAAAATTTTATTTTTCCTGACTTAGTCTTACCTTGCATTTATAATGGAAGAAAAAAAGTCTATTACTAAATGAAATAAGTTACACATCCAGACAAATACCTAGCATGGGTATCTCTTATGTGTGTCTAATTAACAGCAATGACATACTCCAGGGCTTCCCAGGGGCCGACTGGGATGCAGACATGGTGGAAGCAGATGAGACCACAGTAAGTCTAGCATCACCCAATGCACAGTGTGAAAATTTTACTTTTGATATTTTGTTGACTGGAGGAACTTTTCTGTGAAATTTCACAGATATTTACCCTCCCCTATTCTGCATGTTTTATAACTGTGGAGCAGATTGAGTATGTTGATATGCTTGATTATATAATTGCTATTCAAATACAGATACTCATATAGAAAACACACTTCATTTTGTGCCTCAGAAATATACAATAAAATAGAAACTGCCATTTAAATATTAGTAGAAGACAGGTGTGAAGGAGTTGCTTACTTTGTCCTCAAAATTCAAGAACTGACTTCAGTATGAAGACAGTACAACAGAGGCATCCAGAATGGATATCTTTTCTTATCAGACCACATGATCTTACCTCTATATTAATGATTTTCATACTTTTGTTAATATCTGTTTATACTGTCCGTAGCCAAGATGTAGTAAAGTTTGAAACATGTATTTATTTTTATCAATACCAGGGTAACAAAGTCAATAATGTCTAATTAATTTCCAAACCTACATCAAGATCAAGAGGTTTTTGTTGCTGTTGTTGTTTGGTTTGGTTGTTTTATTTTACTCTTTTTACTTTTTTTACTTTGGAGTGAGTAACACAATTAAAATCAACAGGCGGTAAATCAGTATTTATATTTACACCAAGCAGCCTGAGAAGTTAAGTGGGTTGAAATTTAATTTAGTTCACATAAGAATCATGATAATGGAAAGTAGGCCGTGGGTTGGGAAGTGAGAGAGGACTATAGCCTGAACAATATAGAGGGCTGTCATAGAACGTGTAGATTTCAGATTGCCAAGAAGAACAGGCACAGAAGATTCAAAGAAGGCATAGCAGACTCAGAAAGAAATGGTGGTTCCTGAGAAGAATTGACTGTATACAGTCTCCATCCCTTTTATTGACTCTCCGTACTTTAAAAATTGGGTTATTTAGATTTTTATTATTTTACTCCTTATTCTAATAATACAAAGCAGTGGTTTAATGACTTGCTGCCTTCAGTTCTAAGCTTCTGGTCAAGCACAGAGTGCTGTCTAGTACAATAGGAGTCTCTCCTTAACTGTCCTGATTCCTACTGTAGAGTATCAAGACTGGCCACACTTGAAGGCTTCTCACCTGTGGGTGGCATTAAATCTCACTGTGAGTTTAGTCACTTGGCACCAGCTTCTTTGTAACAAACATTGCTGATGTTGTGGGTTTTATTTTTTTTCTCTCATCAGAGATTGTATTTCAATGCTTTCTGGTTTGATTTCTGCTGCTGCTGGGTTCACTATCTGTTACCTCATTAGCAAGCATCTTTTAATGCCAGCCCCCAGGCAATAGGTTGCCCCATTGCTCAGCCTTTGGCTTTCCTTGGGACTATCCAAGTAACCTCCTCCTCTTTGCCACAAGGAGACTGTCAGCCCTTTGTGAACCTATACGATAATTAATAATCAATTAACAGTTAATAATAAAATTGCAGTCTCTTGTACTTTGGCACCACAAGTAATTTATTTTCATTGCACCAGTAGCTGCTGTCACCAGCTACATGAAAGCCCTTACTGACTGTGATTCCTCCCGTTCCTGGAAAGTTTGCGTAAGAAGAAATAATGAGACGTGTATAAAAGAGGTGTCAGAGAGCTGTAAGAAATTGCTTAATTTTTGTTGCCATATGAAGCAGGCTGTAGATCCTTACAAAGAAGGTGTTATTTAAGCACAAAATATTTGTGTTGTGTCTGTACTTACTTGGTTTATAATTTATATCTTGAGATTTCATTGACACAAAGCAAGATTTTAGCACGCTAAGCAAGCAAAGTCAAAAGAGCTGTTCCCAACATGATCTAAATGGTTACCAGCGGAGGCCTAATACTCATGTCATTACCAGTTATCTATAGAGGCTGATGGAAAAGGAAGGGAGGCTGTCTGCTTCTCTCAGTGCCAATAGGCATTTATATGGGAACAGGAAAAATGTTCTGAACACATAAAGGCAGGAAATTGGGTATCAATAGACGTGACCCCAAGCAAATGGGCTACAGGAAAAAGTTGTGGGGTTTTTTGTTTTTTTTTGTTTGTTTTTTGTTTTTTTTTTGTGCAGAGAATAGAAGTAACTATTAAAATGAGGCTGACCCCTTCAGATTGTGTCTTGCGACATGTCTATTAGCTTATTAAGTAATTAATTATCCAAGTTAGATGATGTAATGATGGATTATTGTATAATCCACATTCTAAAGTATAAGAAGATAAAAATTTTGTTAATTTCTTGCTTTTAAATGTATTCACCGTGAGTGTTGACACAACTTTAAATCTCATCACTGGGACAGCAAAGTGGGGGTGGGGGATCCAGTGAACTTGAGGCAAATCTGGGATGTGTAGCAAAATCCAGACCAGCATGGGCTCGAGACAGAAACTCAGTCTCAAAAATAATTAATTAAAACTAGACACTAAAGCTCAGTAGTAATTTTTTGTAATGGCACAGGGCAGTGGCTTCCTGTAAATGCCACTTGAGCAGCTTTACATACAGGAAGTGAGTAAAATTACCACTTAATCTACTTTTCTGTCATGGAGTTCTTTGCATTTGTAGGAGGATTGCTTTGCACTTGTGTACAACTCTGCAGATCAGGTCAACTTCCTGCATCGGACACAGCTCTTCTCCCTGTGGTCTCACTGTTTTATTCTCTCCGGAGGAGGACTGGTTGTTTGTCAAAACACTCAAGTGCAGGCAGTCTGCTTGGATTTGTCTTCCGTTAGCTCCTTGGTGGACCAGCTCAGATGTGTTTGTCTACATTAATGCCTAGTGTTCTGGTGGCTCTCAGTAAGCCCATGTGGGATTCCTCAGGAAGTGAGAGATCGGCTCTGAATAGTCTGGCATTTTCGGTGTCATCGGTGTTCTTTGTTAATGTTTTAGGTAAAATCATGTAAATAGCTCTTGTACCATCATCTTCTAATTTGGGGTTCTCCTCCTTTGCTTAAAAAAAAAAATCAAAATAAATCAGAATGTCCCCAGGGTTAAGACATAAATGACATTCCTAATTAGAACACGGCTGCCATCTAGTGGTCATGATCGCTGCTACATGCTTACTGGAAGAGAGCCAGAGGAAGGGGGAAAAAAAGACAGGAAGATGGAGTCTGCTGTAAGTTAAACCCAACCCAGGCTAGGTCGACAGGCAGGACTGCACAGTAAGAACCTGTCTATAAAAAGAGAGAGAGAGAGAGAGAGAGAGAGAGAGAGAGAGAGAGGAGAGAGAGGAGAGAGAGAGAGAGAGAGAGAGAGAGAGAGAGAGACAGAGAGGAGAGGAGGAGGGGAGGGAGGGAGGGAGGGAGGGAGGGAGGGAGGGAGGGAGGGAGAGACGAGAGGGAGAGAGGGAGGAGGAGGAGGAGGGGGGGAGGGAGGAGGGAGGGAAGCTTTTTAGAGTGATTTTCCTGGGAAATACCCATTAATTTCATAAAAGAAAAAGTCATACACATTAGAAAGAGAATTTCTCTCGTGGACCAGAGAAGAACAAGATCCTGAATTCAGATGAAACAGAAGACAGGGTAACCAAGAAAGGCAGGTGTGGCAGTGAATCTTTGAATGGAAGATATTTTCTGTGAACCCAGAGGTGAAATGCGGGTGATCTCTGGGCTTGCTGACGATTCCATGGGTGAGGGGGAAGGCCACTTCCCCACACCTATGCAGCCTTTAGGCAGCAGGCATAAAACTGAACAAATACTAGAAACAGTTGAAGACTTTTACTCCAGCTTGGGAAAGCTTGTTGATAAACTATATGGAAGCCATTTGATCATGAGCATATGGATCCCAAATGATTTTTCCCTATATTGAGACAGTTTTATATGGGAATATATTGATGAGAGGATTCTATAAGAAGTAGAACATAGCCATGTTTGAACATAAAACTAGGAAACACAGTGTGGTGGAGCACACCTGCAATCCCAGCATTTGAGAGCCTAAGGTGGGAATCTTGTGAGGCTCTGAGCCAGCCTGGGCTATCCAGCAATTGCAAGTCAGGGATAGACAGTGAATCCCTGCCTCCACACAAAGCACAGCATCAATGAATCAAGATTGACATGTTCTGTGAAATTGAAATCTGTCCAAGAATAAAGAAATACTTTCAAATGATGCTACTGAGTTAAAAGTAAAAGCAAATGCAATTGTAGTCTGTCAACAATTCTTCCCAGCACCTTAGTGGCATCTATCCTTTTGTCTTGCTTCTTTAATCTCCTCCTCGTCCTCCTCCTCCTCCCCCCCCTCCTCCCTCTTCCTCCTTCCTTCCCCCAGCTCCCTATCTTTGAGGAAGAATTTTTTTAGTAGGCCATGGTGCCATGGAAGTCTAAGCATGAATTCCACACAGAGGAAGAGGCACTTTTGCACCCTATGCATGTGAGAGCTGGGACTCTGCCAGCAGAGCACTGTCCTGAGGGCTGGCCATCACTTCTCTCACAGTTGCAGTTGTAACTGGTATCTGGACATTCACGGCACAGGCAATGCTCTTTGCTGCTATTGCTGAAGCAGCTGCTAATTAAATTGACAGACTCTCAAAGTCTTATTAAGATTTGTCTATTCTGCTTCCAGAAATCAGCTCCCATTAGTAGGACAGCTAATTTTATAAACCTAAA
Source organism: Mastomys natalensis (assembly GCA_021653895.1). Taxonomy (NCBI): domain Eukaryota; kingdom Metazoa; phylum Chordata; class Mammalia; order Rodentia; family Muridae; genus Mastomys; species Mastomys natalensis. Next base: position 1,056,694 of record JAJTUV010001256.1, read on the forward strand.
ACAAAAAATTAAAAGCCTCAATGTTTGCTCATTTTAAATAAAAGTTGACTTAATTCACACCTACTGATGGAGCTGCAGTCAAGTGATAATGTATTTTTATAAAATTCTTTAACTGTATTTTTCCTTAAACACATCTGTCCTCCTCCTTGACTGACAATATTACTCAGACGATTACAACAACTGTATAGATAATGCAAATAGAAAACAGCCATAATGGGCAAAGCTGAGTGGACCTGTGGACTTACATGATTAACTGACTAGAAATCTGCTTGCTTCCAGTTTGTAGTGCTTTGTATATAACAATTGTATATAACAATTTAGTCCACTTAACTGAATCACAGGCACTCACATAAGCAAGTGTTTTAGTAAGGAACAATACAGGAAGGTGTGATATAAAGAAAGTCATCTGTAGCACAAACAAGACAAGAGCTTACGCATAGCAGAGAGGCCACATCTGCACTGCATCTGTTTGTTCTCTCACTGGGGACTAGGAGACAAAAAGATGAAGACTTTACATAAAGACGATTAGACAACAAGATCAGAAAAGCATCATGACAGCTATATGGGGGTGCGATAAGGGAGGTTTTGAAAGTTTTACTAAGGAAACACTTGAGCCCCTTAACAAACAATACTTTTTAATTCATTCAATGCTCAAGATTTTATCAAGGCAGAGGATGGGTTGATCCATCCAAATTGTTGCTGACCCTATGAAATAGGAGATGTGATGTTTTAATAATAACCTATTAATTCAGTAGCACTGGGGTTTTATAAAAGACATGGATGACTTCATGTCTTTTAAACAGACATCTTAAGTCAATGCCATAATTTTTAAAATTCTACTTCTACATGATAGTACTAGACAAATCACAGTGACATCTGTGAGCCCATTTGATAATGCTCAAAAATCATTAGTCTTTCTTCACACGAGGGGACAGTCTCTAACTTTAAGTATCACTGTTTCCCTTTGCTTACATGCCAGCCCTGTGGCTATGAGAAAGTGTAACTATGAACATAACAACACAAATTTCATGTTCTCAGAAAAACATTAGAAAGTAGACAACATGAAGTAAGCTCCATGATACCAAACTTCTAAGCTTTACTTTAGAAAGATGAAGTCAGACAGATTAATATGTATGCATATTACAAGTATAATATGCATATATATTACAGGTATATAGCATATTAATTTACCATATATTTATAAAACAGTGTAATAAAGAAGCGAAAATCAGTGTAGAGTCTATAAATTTTGGAGAAACATAGCTGAGTAAATTTGTCTGTCCCAAGTGATGACTAGAAGCTGCCATTTTTTAGTCTGAACAAAGAGAAAGAAATCTTACATCACTAATTAATCAAACTCCCATGTCTTTCTATTCTCAAATGATCAGACGATCTCAGAAGGGAAAAATACTATCTCATATTATGCTATTAACTTATGCTTACACAATAACTTATAGTATATCTCACTTACAAATTTATTTTGTTTAAAGGGAGCCAGATTTAATCCATCTACAGCATTCTTCTTTATTTATTTAATTGATTGATTTAGAATTGCCTGGCTATGTAGTCCAGGATGAACCTTCACTATGTAGTCCAGGTTGTACCCACATTCAAGATTTTGCTGCATCGGGCTCGTTTGAGTGCTGAGATTATATGTATGTACACCAAACCTGATGCACCTCTATCTTTTGAGAGGCAGATTTTGTTATTTATTAACTGTGGAACTGCATATGTCCCTCTCCCCATTAGTCATTTAATGTGTGACAAACTAGGTATTATTTTTTTAAATAAAAACCAGGTTGAACTTCTTCATCACTGTCCTTTCTGACCAAATCTTCTCATGCTTTCTGGTATTTCATGACCTCATGCCTTAGGGCTACATTCATTATTTACTGTTCTAGTGAATACATTTCTAGAAGTCAACTTTCATCTTTTCTGGATCAAGGCTAGTTGAAAGCAGATATATAAAATAAAGGATTCAATGACTCAAATATATAACAAAGGTAGGAAACCACCCACAGTAGACAGTAGTGAAAGATCATCAGATCATTATGCTTAGGCGCCTGAACTGTATGTGTTCAATTATAACAAATATTGATAACTAAAACTTCATTGTACAATTGTTAAAAGGCTTTAACGCTTTTAGACTCTGAATCTGTTTTGCAATATATTTAAAGAGCTTATACAACTCTTGAGATTCTTTTCCCTAACCAACAGCCTGCTGTAGGAATTGGGCCAGCATAGCAGAGAAGGCCCCAGAAAACTTGCCTCTTCCCAAACAATCCCTCAGCTAACACATAAGGAAAATAACCTAATTACTGGAAAGCAGGAACAAGAAAATAAAAAGTATGGAAGGGTAGAGAAGCATTAAATGCAAATACACATTAATTGTCTTTGCTGTGGAGAAAGAAGCCAGTCTAGATCCTGAGGGTACCCGTTCAATGAAGCCTTGATGTTTGCATAACATGTGCAAAGAGCCAAGGACCAGAAAACGACTAATTTTAATTACCAGGAAAGCTGTAAGAACGGGATCACAGAGCTCCAGTGGTATTTTGGCTTCCAGCTACCGTCTCTGTGCGCCTTGCCAATTACAGCCTCTTGAAGCCACTGGGGGCCAAAGCCACGCGCAGATGATCCATCCAGCTGAACGCAGGCTTGGGTTGGACGCACACACATGTGAGCAGCGTGTACCTCCTGGTACAGGTGCAGCTTGAAGCTCACGCAGAGTTCCAAGTGTAGACAGGCTGGCAGGGAGAGTGTGTGTGATTCCAGACTTGTCACGTACAGGTGCAAGCCACATGGAGTTGGAGGCAAAATGCATGTAACAAAAATTTATTTCATAAATACAGGACTGTAGCCACACACATGAAACTGGAGTACTCAAAGACAGGGAAAGTGAGAAACCTGAAGAACAATGACACTAAAGCTGCCACCTCAGATTTACTACCTAGGCTATTTTTTGTTCAACTATGGACACTGTGACAGAAAAATTCAGAAAACAAAAAACAAAAAAAGCAGCAACAACAACAAACTGCTATTTCCTTCGCTGTTCAGAACTGACTCTAAACCACCTCCATGGACCACTCACCACCCTCAAGGACAAGTAATAACAGCCCTCAATACCAGCACCCTTAGATGAAACTTGCATGTGTACACAAAAGAGAATCTCCTCCCAGTTAGAACCTAACCACACTCTCCCAAGTTGCAGTTCCCCTCTGGAGCCCACATAAGTGTGTGCCTGGGTCTGAGCCTCTGACTGTCTGAGCTATCAACACAGCCTGACAATCAGCAGGACAGCGGCAGGCCAAGGGAGAAAAGACCCAGAGTCTGCCAGCTCCTGGAACACCTTCAGACAGCACGTTCGCTATCGCTGAGAGGTGGCCAGGTAGGGGAATGGCCTTCATGACTTTGGAGAGAGGAAGATTGGGGAGGGAATCGGTTGGCGAGTGATGCCAGTGGAGTACCTTCTAAGAAAAGAAAGAAATCCAAAGCGCTGCTTGAGGCACAGTCTTTTACAGGCAGGGACATGCTAAATGAGCCTTTGCAGCGCAAGGCAGTGAGGCGCCTGGCGACGGTGACAGCGCGGAGCGGGGAGGGCGCGGGCCGCTCCAGGAGGGACCCAGCCAGTCAGGGCGCGAGGCGCGGGCGCGTGGACGCATTGGAGCATCCGCGCGAGCCCAGAGCAGCAGCGAGAGGAGGCGCCCCACTTACACCTGCCTGCATCTCCCAACTCCTCCGCCCCGTGCAACTGCTGGCAACCAAGTGCCATTAAAGCTGGCAATCAGGAGGATGCTTCACCTGGGTCCCCACTGCTGGGAGAGGCAGGGCAAGCCAGAGGAGAATTCCCAGTGAAGGACTCAGAACTCTGGATTTCCCTTCTGTCACAGGCTGCGGAGCATCCAAGGAACTGCTCCACGTGAGGTGTGTCCAGGGCAGGAGGATGGGAGACAAGGATTGAGAGTCACCGAAATGGACAGAGGCAGCTGGCATCTCATTGGTAAGTGGCTGGCATTCCTTAGCTGGTGATTGCTCCCTGTGAAGCTGCACTTCGGTTCCCAGCCACTTAGGGTTTTTGACACAATCGCTTCTGCAAAGCCATCCTTCCTTGTCGTGTTGCCAGAGGTAAAACTGTTCAATGATGCTTGTTTAAAGACGGGGGAAACAGTATTTTTTTTCTCTGCTGGGATTTGATGTTGAAAAGTTGAAGCAAGTATAAAACCTACTTGTATGTTTCATATAGCTACCAGAAAGAAGAGGTAAAAACTAGAAACTATTATGGTTTTGAATGGCAAATGTCAGGAGGGATAAGAATGCTTTTTTTACCAAAGCAATAAAATGTTTTGGAAGACAAAAAATGAAATGGTTTTCTCAGGTCATGGCTGAAAGTCTCATCGTCTGAGTAACTGAAAATACAGACAGACTACCTGGGCATGTAGTTGTGGAATAACTTGTTATAATTCGGTAGAGATGCAAGTAGAGTTCTGCAAAGTTTGGGGAACTGAGAAAAGCGGCACCTTGAATTATGCTGAGTGATCTCCCCCACGAGTTGTGCATAGATGTTTGCTGAATACATGCTCCCAATTTCTTATTTTTATAGGAAAGTGGGGAGAGTTTTCTGAATTTCTGTGACTATGATGTGCAGTAAGATGAGGATTGCTATGACAACCTGAACATTTTCAGGTTGCTCAAATTTATTTTATTCCAAAGAGATATAAAAGAATTCACTGATATTTCAGAATAATTTTATGTAAAATTAGCATAGGTAAAACAAAGCATAGTCATTTTAGGACAGGTTTGCAAGCGGACTTTGCTAGTGATCTGTGTGTGAGGCTCTACCCACAGGCAGTTCATATGCTTTTATAAAAAGAAGTCACTAGGTAATTCAGCTCTCTGCTCTGACTCTGAGTCTTAGCCATGAAAAAGAAGAAATGAAAACAGTAGCAAACCTTAAAATAGCAGTAGCATATAAAAAAGAAACAATGAATTAAGTTTACAAACTGTTATAAATGTAATTGGTTGTTACTGGGCTGCAGCACACCTTCTGAATTACCTCTAAATGTCACAGCAGGCTATAAGTTCTGCATCCTGATTAACACCAAGACTAAACTGAGACTAAGACAGGAAGAAATGCTTACAAACTGTCAGCGGCCAGTGGAAAGCAGCTCACCTGTGGGGCTTCCCATAATTTCTCATTTCATGCTGGATGCATTTGAGTTTTTCATGGCACAAGCCCGAGTCTTAAGCTTGGCAGGCATGCTTATACTAATGAGACAATAAACAGTCAATGACTATATACAAATAGATTTTACAAAGTGGCTAACATCGTGGATATATTATGTAAAATAATCAACTGAACCTAACCAATGGTAGAAGGAATACAGTTCAGACTCAAAAGTTAAAACAATAAATGTAATATAGGAAAAGAATTTTTTGGATTAGTTATCTTAGTTGGAACATCAGATGTAAAAGAGGTTGTATAAACCACAGACTGCTTAGTGTAGAGACTGATGTTTGGAGGTAAGGATTGGTGAGCACCTTAATTTTACCTAAAACTTCTGAAAACTACCAGAGTAAAAATTGTATTAGACCCCTACTCTGGTTTTATATGTAAGCAATAGAGAATTAGATACTTAAAAGTTAAAAAAATGAAAATGATTACTATGATGAACTAAATGCTTTACTTTGGCCTGATGCTGGGAGTTTCATTTACATTAGAATGCTTTGGAAAGTATCTGGAAAGAAAGGTTGCGGGATTTTTAAATGGATGGCTGATATACCTGAACAGTCCTCAAGGTCTGTAAAATCAGTTTAGCCATATTAGGGGGCCTGAAAGCTAATAGTGACTGGAAAATAAATCAAAAAGTAAAACTTAAAACTTATAAATAAACATAAATTATTTTGAACATTATAAATCAGCTGTGCAACAAAATATTTTTAAACTTATACTTAAATCAGTCTAATTTAGTGAAAATGTAGCTTGTTGATATACATGCTACTTTAAGTGTCCTTTTGTTTGACCATTTGGGAAACCTTTACTACCTTCAAAGTCGGAGTGTGGCCTGCTGATCAAGCTGATTTAGCAATTGGGACCAGAGGGTGTCGGTGAAGGGCAAGCGAGCTCACCAGAAGGCAGCAAGTGGGTGGTGTGCTGGCAAAGGCATTGTGGAGTTTTCTTTACTTGTAGATGAAACAAAAGTTACATTTCTGTAAAGACTAAAATAAAATCACAACAAATTGTCCAACTATGATCCTGTGAGGGTGACTGTGGTAAATAGAATTTAGGCCATGCTCACCAGAGTTTATAACCGATAGAAGTAAAGCTCTCCATTCCATAACCTATGAAGCTAAGATATCTGCACAAATCACAATTTACTTCATCCACACCATCACACATACTGATTACCTATTATTGTAATTACACATGAACTATATTTGAATGCTCTTTCTAGTCCATATAGAAATGAATGATTTCTCCTCAAAATATGCATGCCTTTATATGTTTAGAGTCTCAAACTCTGGCATCCAAAGCTTATGTGTATATGACTTTCTTTCTTATTCCCCAAAATACAAACCTGTACTAACTCAGTTGTGTGTTTCTGAGATGCTGTTTTTCTATGTTAGTGTTAAGGCTATGTTAAGATGTTTCATGAACTTTTCAGCACTTTAGAGCAGGAGAGAAGCCAGTCGGAAGCTCAGAGGTCTGACATCCCTGCAGGTCTATTTCCTGAACCCTTGTGATCAATAAGTCCACATTAGAAGCTGATTCACTTTCAAAAGTAATGAAGTTTATAAATACTCCTTAACAGTTGAATTTGGATTAAAGACCATTATGAGCTTTTTCCAATCTCCTTGCTCTTTAAAAGTATTGAATATTCCTATGTATGTGATTAGTAGGTTATGATAAATAGATATATTATTTTTTCAATTATTATCAGATTTATTTTTTAATAAATGACTTCTATTAAAAGTCAATAAAACAAATTATCATGTTTCAATGCAGTGGCTATTAGGATAATTTTAAATGGCTTTAGTTTATATAGAATAAGTCTTTAAAAAGCCATGGTTTATAATTAAATTTTCTAGTCAAAATTATTTTCACTGAGTTAAATGCACTGGACTTGTTTTTCAAAAAACTATTTATAAAACTTACATTGGGTTACATGCAAAATTTCTTTGCCTAAGTCAAATTTAGGTGATTTTTTTAATCACAATGATCTCAGGACTTAAAATTGCGAGTGTTTGAGGATATACTCTGAAGCAGTATGTTGCCTCGTTTCCAGTGAAGCCCCTTCTGCATTGTTCAGAACATGTGGTCAAAGGACAGGTCCTCCTCCACGGCAGACAATAACACTCTTCAAACACTGAAAAACAAACAAATTTCTATCTATGAGAATAATGTCTATGGCAACATATTTTCTTAATGTAGTATAGAGTGGTGTGGATGTGTCACCCGATTACAATCTTTATATAATGTAGCATTGGACTCCTTTAGGATGTTATCCAATCTGAGATTGCTTCCATCCCTGACATATTTTAAACAGTTTTCAATAAAGGTTTCATTAGGTGACATGAGTGCATAGCTACTAAGCTACTTTTCCAGTGATTTTAAAATTTGTATTTTCTTCAGAATTCCTGGGTTACCATTTCTAAAAATTTGTCAATAAAGTTCTGTTAACAAATTAACAGAGTCTTTGTTCCATGAATACCAGTTGTGGTTCCAAATAGTCCACACCTCAGTATGCACAGACCTAAAAAGTTTAGGTCTTGTTAAAAGCTCATCAGCCTTCTTCCTATCCAGCTTTACCTTTGATCCCTTTAGTTGTCTTATTGCTCTAGCTGGGATGTAAGTACTATAGTGAAGAAATAAGGAGAGTGGACAGCCTTGGAGTTTATGTATTTTCATACTAACACGGATTAATGATCCCTGTGTCTGTTAGGAAGCATAAGCCTGCTTCTGTTTCCATCATGATAAGTCCTGTGAAGTTTATCCGAGTTATAGGCAGCTGGATTTGGGCCTGGATGACGATGAAAGTGGCTAAGGTGGATCAAACATTTATTGGTATCATATTAGTAGAATCCTCAGTAGGGTTGAAAGAACAGAGACATTTTTTGACAACGTCTAGAAATACCTCATTTCCCATAATGCCTATAGTCAACCTTTCTGTTCATGTGTACAATGTTGACAGGAACTAAGGAAAAAATGGCTACTTTATAAGAACATACACTTCCAGTATATCAAATTCATCTGTACTTTCACAGAATTTAACGTCACGTTTTAAGGTATGATTTAATTAAAATAAAATGTCTTCTCTAAGTAGCCAAATGTAAACCTAACAGTATGAGTGTAACAATTGTGTGAATTCACCTAGAATTTCCGTGTGATTTCACACAAAAATATCCCTTTCAATAGTGCAGTATTGCTGAGATACATTGTACTCAGACATTAACATTACAGAATTATCACAAACTCCCTGCTGGTTAAAATGAATATTAATGAGAAGACACAGTAAGTGACAATAGGAATTTTAAAAACAGTTCTTATATTACTGGGAAAAATCATTTTTGTTTAGGTAACGTTCTCTTCATTAAATGGATTTGGGTTCGCGGGCAATGATCTGATTTTTTAAGTGGGTTTTTTCTTGGGAAAAATTATAAAAAAACCCTGTTTTTTTGTTTGACGTTTGCTTTTGAATTATTTCTTATTTTGAATATAGCTTTCAGATTTTCCTTTCAAATTAGCTTTATTACTCTCAATTTTTTTTGGGAAAATAGAATAAAATCTGGATATAAACAAATTTTTAAAAATTTTTAAATTTTAAATTTTAAATTTTTATTTTTTTCCCAAGTACTTCAAGTTATGCCTTATAAGGACCCCGGGACTTCCCTCTTTAAAACCCAAGACAGTTCTTAAAAAAGGTCTTCTTTACTTTAGTGTACCTTTTTTAAAGGCAAACTTTTGGGAAAGAATTATTGTATTTTTTTATTATATTATATTATTTATTTATTTTTTATTATATTTCATTAAAATTTTCATTAATTACATTATATTTATTATATATATTATTATATTTTTTTTTATTATATTTTATTTTTAATATTATTTTAAATTATATTTTTTTTGTTTTTTCTAAGTGCTATTTCCTCAAACATGACAAATTTTTTGAGTTACTGATGAAAAGCAACCTGTGAGAGACAGTTTAAAAAAGATAAAATTAATGTCTTTAAGTCTTGGGGGAAAGGGTGCTTGGCATTGCTCCCCCCGTTCACATGTCCTCAAGAAGATTTATTAATTTTGGGGAAAGAGAACAGGAGTGTTTAACTTCTCCTGGAAAAAGATGTAAAAACACCCCGGACCCTTCTTTTTTTTATTTTTTCCAGGGGAATTTTGGGAATTTTCAAAAAATTTTGGGTTTTTCCCCCTGTGTAGATGTCATTCCCCCAAAAGTTTTTCATTTTTTTTACCTAGAAATGTTGGCCCTTTTTAAAATTTTTCTGGCAGGGTTGATTTTCGTTTTTTCCTAAAAGGGAGGGCTGTTATTAAAAAGGGCTGGAAACTTTCTTTTCTATGTGGGGGCTTCACAGGACATGGCGGACGGGTTTTTTTCCCTTTTTGAAATCTAGATTTTTATCTAGGAAATTTTTTGGGGGAAATTTTAGAAAAAATAAAGGACCCAGGCCCTTTTTGAACCTTTATTTACAAAAATTTTTTTTGGGGGAAAAAAAAAAAAAGAGGTTTAAAAAATAAAAATTTTTCAGTGTTTTTTTATTTCCCCGGGTTTAGTTAACCTTTTAAAATATTGGGAAAAAATTTTTTGGTTTTATTTTTTGTTATTGTATCATTTTTTATAACACAAAAAAGGTAAAAATTCTTAAAATAATTCCCATCCCCCCCTGAGTTTTTAAAATTCAAAAATTTTAAGTTTTGCATTTTAAATTTGTTAGTTTTACTTTTTTAACCCGTGGGTTTGAAAAATTTTTTAAAGAAAAAGGAATCTGAATGTTATTTAGCCCAAAATTTTGTGAAACCCAAAGTTCCCATGTTTAAATGAAAAAAAATTTAAAAATTTTTTTAGGTGGTTTTTTTTTATTAAAAATTTCTTTAAATGGTTTAGGTTTTTTTTTTCCTTATTATTTATTGAATTGTAGGATTTTGAGTAAGACTTTTTTAACTTTGAATTAATTCCCCTCTTAAATTCCCAGTAAATTTCCTTGTGAATAAACAACTCTTTAGGTACAATAACACCTTGAAAATAAAATTTCTAAAAAATTTTGATATTTTTTTCCTTTAAATTGTTTTCGGTCCACCCCCGGTTTTTGTGAAAACTAAATGTAACTTAATTGTAGAACCCAAGTCCGACCCAAAGGTTTTTTTAAAAAACTTGATTTTTAAAACCTTTTTCACCACCCATTTTCCTATGGTTAAATCTTTCATACCTTTTAGACTTCTTTTTCTTGGAATAAACATTAAAGAATTAAAATAAAATTCCTTTTTAAATTTATGGCAATTTTAGATTTTTATTTTCCGCTTTTTATTTTATTTGAGAAGGGTTTCCCTTTAAGCTTCCTTTTTTTTTTCTTTTTTCCAGGCTTTTTTTAAAAAAGGGTTTTTTTTTTTTGTGAAAGCCCTGGGATGCGGGAGTCTTTTTTGCCAAGGCCGGGATTCAGAAATGTTGTCTGCCTAAAATTTAAGGGGGAAACCCCCTCCCCCCTTTCCTGTGACCACCCCTCTGTCCCCTATTCCTTTTTAATTTATCTATGTGTTTAAGGGTTTCCCTTAAAATTTAAACAGGGAAAATAGATTTTATAAAAAATGATTTGTTAAACATGGGAAATGTTTTAACCCATTGAGCGGGGCAGAAAAGCCTCTTACCTTCAAAAGCTCCCCTGCTAATTACTGAGCTTTTTGTGTCCGTGCAGTTCACAAAAAGGAAAAATGGAAGATGGGGGGATCCAAAACATGGGGGGGGGGGGGGGGGGGAGTTTTCATTTTTGGACTGCAAAATTTTCCTTATTGAATTTTCCCCGTTTCTTTTTCATGGGGAACCCCCCTGGCTATTGGTTTTTCAAGTGGGGGAAATTTTAGTTTGTCCTACATGTTTTCCCCCGCCATAGAGTTTATTTAAATTTTTGTTTTAAATCCCCCAACCAATGTAAAATTTTCTAAATTCCAAAATTATGGAATTTTTAAATGTGAGGATTTTCATGTCAAATAAAAAGGATTAATTTTCTAAAACTAAAAAATATCTAAAAATGTATTTTTCTGAATTTCATGTTATCATTTTAAAAAACCCCTTTAAAAAATGGGGAAATTTTAAATTTTTGATTGTGTTGATTTTTTTACATGGCAATTTAAATGGAAACTTTTTTTAAAAATTGTACTTAAAACATTAAAAATCTATTTTTTTGAGTTGGGTTTTTATTACAGGAGGGACCTTCCATTTTTAAACCTTTTTTCAATCGACATTACTCATTGTTATCTAAAAAGTTTGAAGAGCAGGATTTTTTTTAAAAAAGGGGGGCCTTCAAAATAATACCTTTTTAACCTTCCAACCTTTCATAACAAAAGAGGAATTTTTATTGGGTAAAAGTCTTGCCCCCAATCTTGTTTTATTGAATCAATAAAGGGGGGGGTAAGTGGGAAACCCCCCAAAAACGGTTGAAGAAGGGGGGAGGGGAAAGGGAGGCCCAAAAAAGTTCTATGTACTTTGAATTTTTTTCAAATTTTTTTAAAATGCAATTAAGAAAAGTAGAGAAAGGTTAAAGGGGGAAAAAAGGAAGGGATAAATTGGCAACGGGAAAAGGGAAAAAAAATTGGGTATCTGGAAAAATTAGTCCCTTTGTAAAACAAATTTAAACCTTCAGAGGGTTTCTGTTAAAAATAGTGGGGAATCCTTTATACTGTGGGCTCCTTTCCATATTGAATAGGGGAGCATTTAACGGACAACCCGAGATGCATTGATTTTTTGTTCTAAATGGGATTATTGTCCTTTTCAACAACGCTGTTGCATGTTTTATCTAAATATTAGTCATTCTGTCCATCTTACTAAAAGTGGCCTGATCTACCCACGTTTCTTCCCGTTCCTTATGAATTTTGTGTTCAGTAAAAGTATAGGGCCTATGTCGAGTGTGACCTCTAAAGTTCAGGTTATGGTTTACAGTGTCATTTATGTCTTTCTGGATTTGGAAAACAAAGTCTTGAGGAGCGCTGAGAATGGGGGCGAGATAAAATTGAAGCGTGAAGAATTTGGAGTACTGCACACAGCAGGCCGTGAATCGAACTCTCTCTCTCCTTCAAAATCAAACCCACTGGTTAGTGTAGTGCCTCAGATGAGAGCCATTTGGCTTGTTAAGCCCAGGTTTGAATTTGCCACAATAGAATCTTTTCTCATTGTTTTTATCTTAGAGTACACAGTAAAACATACTATCCCTTCTGGGAGGTGAATGATAGAGCTTGTGCCTAGAGTAGAAGGAAATAGAGGGTAATGTGAAACTCAGTCTTTCAGAAATGAACGCTTTGACCTCAAACTATGAAAACTAACAAGTGGAAACACTGTGGAGATTCAGAACGAATCTTTTATATTTGAGGCAAAAATAGATGCAAGTTCAAGGTTTGGCTTAGAGTTTTAAAAGGTAAAATGATTTAATTCCTACAAAATATACATGGATGCATTAGAATTTTAATTTTTTCTGTAGTTTTCCAATTCTTATGGGGTCTGCGTGATGCCATCCACAACTCGGGTTCGGTGGTATAACTTAATGTTCTTTTGCTCCCTTTCTTGATCTATTATTATATTTGCAATTTGAATGAGATTATCTCTCTTTGGAACATTTCGCTGCTTCGTTTTCGGTTGTCCCTGTGTGGTTGTTTTCTCTATAAAAAATAGGTCACCTTTTTTGTTCTTTTAAAATAATTACTTTACATCAGAAATTCTAACTGAGTGAAAGCAAATGCGTGAGTTGAAATGTGTGATTACATAATGTTGCATGTCTATTCTATATCATGCTTTTAAGTATTTCCTTCCTTTCATTTTATTAGGGGTACTTTTAACGCTATATCTTTGAAAGTGTCTTTAATTATTTTTATTTTTGTGGTCTACGCACTCTTTTTAAAATATCTTCACTTACTTCTCGTTTCATGTCCATGCCCAACAACCACCATATTTCCTCCTTCTCTGTTTACTTCAAAATTTAGGGTCTTTTCTGCACGGCTCTTATTCTCTGTCATCATTGCCCCATGAGTGTCCTTGGTTTATGATAGGCAGATTAACGTATAACGATAAAAACATTCCTAAAGTATTCCTGTTTGCTTGGTGAAACTGTGTTGATTATGATGTGTTAGAAAATTTATTGTTTGGCGATGCTCTCCTTGAGTACGAAATGTTATTCTACAAAAAATGTTATCTTTTACTACATAGATAATCGAACTATTATATTGTATTCTGATTTTGTTTGTCCTTGTGAGCTCAGGGCCGTTATCTCTGATTGACTTTGGCTAATAAGACGTCATCTAAGTCTTTAATTGCTTTTTATATTCTGTATTTGGGTAAATATCCATGTCAATACTAAAGGCCCTATTAGACTTATATCTAAAACAAAACCTAATCAATTCCCTTAACAGTGTCTATCAAATTATCTTATATCAGTAACTGTATATTTTATGAATTCACAAAGAGTAATTAGGAAATAGTAATTTAACAATACAGAGATAGTCTTCTTTCAAACACTCAACTGTAATTAATAACTGCTATTTCTTAGGACTGTGTAAATGTTTATGAAGAAAAATAGGGAACAAAAATGAAAGTAAAGAAAAAGAACACTCACGTTGCTGGTGGGGAACTAAATTAGACTGTGACAATTTTATTTGTATTCTAGCAAGGATTATTAACTAGGAAATCCGTGTTTGCTTCGAGCTAATCTTTAAATTTTCCTTAAAATTAGTATCATCATATTTCAAAACAATTTGCATTCTTTTAAGTGGATTATTTATTTCTGATGATAATTTAAAGAATTATTATCAAATGCTCACATCTTGTTTCTCATGGTTTCGGAACCAATAAAAATCACCACAACTCACGAATAAGTATAACCCTTGGTGGGCCCTAGACCCTGCTATTTCGAGTGTGTGAAAGGGCGGATTCTGGGGTTTTTTGTGGGGCCCTCCTCTGTTCATTTTATCATTCAATTATTTCCCCTTCAGAGCTCTTTTATATCGATCACACTCCATGTTCAACTAAATAGACACAACGGTATATATTTTTCTAATATATATTATTCTTAGGGTGTATTTATGCACAGAAGCAATAATGATTAAGATGACCATCTTGAGACACACGACGCTAAATTTTTTTTCCTCTAATCCAAGGAATGACTTTCATTAGGGGGGAATGTTACCATGTTCTATCTCAAACACTCCTCCGGAGAATTTAAATTTGTGTAGAAGAAAAGAAAATTCCCAGAAAATCATATGCTTCTCTCTAACTGTCCACTTTTTTTATGCGCTAGAAAATATAACCTCGCAGTTATTCATTGTTTTGAGTGTGTTCAATGAGGACAGTGTTTCACTAGAATTGGCTTTCTGAAATATAAAAGCAACCATATAAATGTTTCTTTGATGTTTTATTCATGATTGTTATCAGTGCTATAGAACGACTTCAGTGGATCTTTCAGGCTTATTCTGTACGGCTAAGAGTTGTGCTGATGCATTCCTCGTGGGTTATCGAGAAACAAGTATCTATTCACCCATATGTAAATTTTAGAATTGAAGAAGACATCTATCCTTAAGGTAATATAAAAAAGAATGTGTTGCTTTATCGTCTTGCCTTCTCCTCCTCATTTCTTCCCCATTTTTTATTACATCATTCACCCCACTTCTTATTAGACGAATCATACTATTACCGATTAGCATTGGGAAATAGAATTAGAATTTTTATTTTTTCTCCTTGTTTATTTTTATTTTATCTATTAAACAGATAAGGAAATTTATGGTCTTTCTTTTTAAGTATCGGTTTTTTATTTTTTTATTGCTTTTTAATTTAAAGTTTTACTTCTTGTTTTTTAAATATTAAGTCTCATACTAGATTTCTTCTTTCGATCCTCTGTAATCCTCCAATGTTAATAAATGTGTATACCAGCATTGGTAACATCTGGAGGAATGCAGACAGTTTCTTTATGTGGTAGTGCGCTTGTCTTTGGCGAGGTTAAATGTGCATGTTTGTTTCTTTTTTTTGGAGATGAATGATTTTGGAGAAGAAAGAAGTTAAATTCCTAGCCTAAGAAAAGTAACAGGGGTACTGACTACCGATAGGGGATGCATGTGACCTGTTGATCGCTAAAGTTTCAAATGCCTAATGTAGTGATGGTACGGAGTGTCATTGCTGATCCTATTCTTATTCCGTCTCTTGAGTTGGTTTTCAGTATTTTGTCTCTCTTGCCTTCCCACTCTGTCATCCCCTTAATTTGCCATATTATCCTGTCTTCTTTTTTGTTTGTCTATGTTCAGTACTGGACTAAACCCATGAAACTACACTCTTTATCCTATTAAAGTCCGATGCTGTTGTAATCTTTGGCACTTACTAGGGCTCTATTACTACCACCCTCTTGCTTTTTCTGCCTACCTTCTCCTCGCAAATTGCCTTCTCCCCTGTGTTTTTTATTGCAATTCAATTCAAGCTTTACCATGCCGTCTTCTCGGCTCTCATTTTAGGGTAAGTGACCTAGTAGTAAGCGCAAAGCGCAATCTAAGGCGAATTCTTTTTATAAAGCGCTTTACTATTATTGAAGACCAACGTAGCAGCGAGTATAGTCTTCTCCCTGTTTTTTTTCGATTTTCAGTTTTTCCTTAGATATATCTCCGTCTGTTATTAGTCTATGTTCTCCTCACTAAAAGAGTCTTATTGAGTCCCCTTGTCCTATGTATTTTGTGGGGTAAGATTAAAAAACAGAGTCACATCACTTCGGGGGCCCTCGCAGATTACGTCCTTTAGCTACTCCATCCCGAGCAATCTTACTATATTTTTATATTATGCTTCTGAAACCTTCTCAGAGAGCTATTGAGCTTTTGTATTGTTACTAGTTCTAATACATCATACTTCAGTTGAAAAGGGAATTGACACTTCCCCCCCAAGGTCTGAGTTTTTTTGTTCCCCATTCTATGTTTTTACACTCATAACCATGTTATAGACTAAGTCTTAAACAATGTTACACTACTGGGTAAAAATAAACCAGATACAGAACCCCAAGAGCCTATTTATCCCCTTTGAATCACCATTCACTTTATATGTGCAGAATGCTTTTTTAAAAAACCCTCAAAATCATGAAGAGTAAACAAAAGTAGAATAATAAAAATAAATAGCCTCTAGCCAACTGATTAGAAGAAATATTGTTAGATTGAGAATACACGTGGTGCAGATTTTGCTGAGGTGGCTCAGTTGATAAAAACACATTGCTCGTACTCACCTTGATTGGCCCTAAGGATTCAGTTGTGCTAAATAAAAATGGTGTACGAAGGAATTAGTAATGCAGATTGGATTGTATGAAAGTTTAAAGGCTGGGTGATGATGCATTGTGACTGCATTGCATCTGTCATCTTCTTGACTTTATACTCAACCGCTCACACGGACCCCTCAGCAGGACAAACCACAAATAATAAGTAAAATTTTTTTAAAACAAAATAAAAGAGATCATGAGGAAACACTAAAAATATTAGTAAATTTAGACTGTCAGTTGCGTATAGTCATCACGCATGCTTGTAGTTGTGGGTAAGCTCATCCAACTTAGATTACACGAGGAGTGTCTAAGAGCAGACATCACCTTATACTCTGTCATGTGAGTAGATTGAGAAAGTGACATCAGCTGATGTTCAAGTTTATTTGCACACATTATAGATATGCATATATTAAAAGTTTTACATAACAAAATGAGTAAAACCTTGCCATCACTACCAGGAATAAAAAAGGTACTGAAAGCCTCAAATTGCAAGTATTCCCAAGTCCCACCTTTTGCCATTTGCTATTCCATCATACTTTTTATACATGCATCCAAAATAGCATTTTACTCTACTTGGGTATCTGCAGAACAGTTTATATTTATATGTGTACACAGATTATTCCATAGTAAGTATATAATGGTTTACAAACCCTTCTTTAAACTATTGATAAACTCATTTCAAATATGAAATCAAATATAAGTGAAGTGAAAATCCATATGTATATTTTTTAGATATGTTTAACTATATCTGAGTGTAAAGCTACTAGGTCAGAAAAAAATGCATTTAAAAGTTTGATTTCACTGCTAAATAGTCCTCCAAGCAGTATGATCCAGGGAGTTTTCCTTCATCCAGTGTATTTGAGTGTGTATTTTCCTCATGTGCCCAACACAGTCTGTTATCCAGCTTCCTTCCTGTGCCAAGAGAATACATAAAAATAAGTCTCATTTTGTTCTATTTTATGTTAATAATGTGAACTTTCTCTGTTTGAGCCTAAAGTTTGTGTCCATTTTCCAGGTTAACTCTGTGAGTGTGAGATGTTTTCCCTGTTCATTTTACTTGATAAAAGAAACCAGAAGAGGATCAGAAGCAAAAGTCAATTGAAAATGGTTTGGGATAAAATTTGTTAGGAAATGAATGCATGTCTATGATAAACCAAAGATATTTATATAAATGGTACCCTCTTTCTCTCTCTCATTATTGTGAACAAAAGATTTAGTGGAGGTACAGACACAAGGAAAATGCTCAGGCTGGGTAGGTAGAAGAAAGCTAAACCTTCCCTTGTGTTTGACTGAACCT
This sequence comes from Mastomys natalensis, assembly GCA_021653895.1. Lineage (NCBI taxonomy): Eukaryota > Metazoa > Chordata > Mammalia > Rodentia > Muridae > Mastomys > Mastomys natalensis. The sequence continues at coordinate 1,074,476 of JAJTUV010001256.1, forward strand.
TCCACTGGCTCTCATCTCAGCAGGTGATAATTTCCTGCACTGGAGAGTGTTTGTCTGGTCTGTCCTACACTGCTTTTCCACTTGTCTAGGGTGATCGAATAGCCTTCTGTTTGCATTGTCTGGTGGTCAAACTTTAGGGAAACTTTGTGCTTTGTTGCTGCATCCCCATCTGCAGGATGCTGCTTAAGAACAGCACATGAGTCTTTTAGGAACTTGTGCCTTAGTTATGGTTAACACTGCTGTGATGAAACACCATGACCAAAACCAAACTTGGTGAATAAAGATTTAATTCACTTACACTTCTAGGTAACTGTGCAAAGTCAGACAAGAACTAGAACAGGATAGGAACCTGTAGGCAGGAGCCATGAAGGGAAGCTGCTTATTAGCTTGCTCATCTTAGTTTGTTCAGCCTGTTTTCTCATCGAACAACAGACCATCAAGCCCAGGGGTGGTACCACACACAATGAACTAGGCCCTTCCCCATAAACCAGTAATTACAAAATTGGCTCACAGGAGTGTCCATAACCCAATCTTGTGCAGCCATTTCCTCAGTTGAGGCTCCTTTCTCTCAGATTACCCTAGCTGTGTCAATGTGACATAAAACTACCCAGCACACACCTTAGGCAGCCTGGAACTAAAAATATTTTATGTTTTAGATTGAAGCACACGAAAGCCAAGCCTGTCTTTACATCTTTTCTACTTCTTACATCTGTTGACAATATTTGTTCTCGCATGATTCCCAATGTCTCAGTAAATAAATGTTAGTAAAAATGACTTTTCTACCCTTGCATTTTTTTCAGTTTTACAAAATATTTGCATAATATTTGTACTGCGAATTTCTGTTCAATAAACTATTGCTATTAACACAACATGATCTACCAATATAATGCTTAAATTATAAACCAGTAAATAAGAAACAATTATTTTTATTATAGTAGAATGCAAGGTGAATTTTCTCAGTACATATTCTTGTATGAGTTGTAAATTAGGACTTGTCTTTGACCTAAATAATAAAAACATGAATATTATCTGTGATTTGTATTTTTCTAACCTAGAAATTGAAGTACTATGTAGTGTTCAAAACTCTGCTAGCACATATTTTATACTTGCTAATTTTATTTAAAAATTTGTTGTTCTGTTGTTTTCAATATAACTAAACATCATAATTAACCTATTATCTAACAAAATTATCATTAATAACACAAATAAAACTGAGTGGATGTGCCTTGTTTATTTAAAATTAATTTTGGAGTTTGAGTTAAAAGAATTTTAAGTCAAGTATGATAGCAATGTTCATAAAAGTGAACATTTCCTCTATTCTGGCAAAATATGACTGAGACACTCAATAACTCATAAAACATAAAGATCAAAAGAAGAAAGAGAGGGGAGGGGGAAGAAGAGAAAGAAAAAGGAAGAGGAAGAAGAGAAGGAGAAAGGGAGGAAGAGAGAGAGAGAAAGGCAGAAAGACAGACACAGTGAGTGAAAGAGACAGAGAGGCAGACACAGAAAGAGAGAGGGAGACAGAGAGACAGGGAATGAGAAATGAGAAATATCTGGAAAAGAAACTGATTCTGATATCCTGAGAGGAATACCATGTTAGAGCACATGGTATGTCTTCATGCCTGAGAGCCTCCTCTGAAGCCCTTAAAGCCTTCTGCTTTTGTCTTCTCTGCCTTAAGGAACTCTGCCTTCAGCCAGTCCCTACTGAATAGAAGGTTCAATGTTATCAACAGGGAGCATCATCAAAGTGGAGCAAGAATCAGCCTTTCTATACTCTTATTTTTCTATCACTATAGAAACTTAAGCTGTTATTCATTACATTCTTTTTGCCTCAATAAAAACACTAACAGCAAAAGTGAAATGAAAAACTGAGACTCCCCTTTGAGACCAAGGGAAAATAAAGTTTTAAGGTGTCTGACACAAAATCATAAGCCATGGTCATACACGACCTGTGTCACAGCATTCAAGTTGCCTTCCCACTCTGATTTTACAGAGTAGTGGGTAGATTAAAAAGCCATAAAGAAACTGATTATTGCTTCCTTGGGCTTTGTGTTGAGAAGGGGCTCTCCTGATTCTTTCTGTAGTATCCATGTAAAATAAATGCTTTCCTGTGTCTTCAAATGTCTATGAGGAAGTTTCTGAGAAATGTGCAGAGAGCAGGGAAAAGATCTCAGTCGTAAGCTGCTTGCTACAAGAACATAAGAAGTTAAATTCAGTGCTCAGTACTAACATAAGCCAAACATCATACTTACAACCAAAGTGCTGGAGAAATGAAGAGAGGAGGTCCCTGAAGCTCACTGGCCATTCAGATTAGACAAACTGGCGAACTTCTCTTATAGTGTTCCACCGGGGCTTACACTGTACATTCTTACAGTCTTCCATGTTCACACATACACATATTCATGAATACAATTGTCATGATATGAATGAAAGCTTATCATCATAAAGTATCAAAGAAAAAGATTTTTGAAGATTAAAATGGATTTTATACATTTTTGCTGCATTATTTAGGTAGTGGGTTATTGAGAAATGATTTGTTGGGTAGCGACATTTATGTCTGCTTAGTGTCACAGTCTCACAAGGTTATGACAATCAGATTTAAAAACTATTTTCTCAACAGAAGAAATGTGGAATGCAAATCGGGCAACTTCACACTGTTTTATCAAGGTGACACTTACACGGAACACGGTGTTGGAGAAAATGGCAAAGGTGTTACAGTAGGAAATGAATTCTGACAGTAAAACAACCCAAATCATAGAACTAATGCTATGTGTCTAACTGTATTCATCCCTGCATCCAAATACCAAGGAAACTCATTAAGTCTTACAGTTTTTGATATAAGCAAAACCTACTTAGCAAAGATTCATCAAAACAACTATAAAAGGTATATTAAATACACATTTCATGCCAGTCAGGTCCAAAGTAAAGTATAATCATCTCATAAATATCTCAGAAAAATAATGTACATTGAAAGTTAAAGTTTTGGGTGGCCCTGTCCTTGGAGAAGATACAATGCTGCAATTTTTATTATGTATTTAATATAAATATTTTCTATGTATTTATTAATTGCTCCACAATTACCCAATAGATGGGGAAAATATAATAGTTTTCCTCATCTCCCAAGCAAAGTTCTTAAACTAAGGTAGGTTTACTGTGCATCTAATATTTTTCCTAGTTATTCACTACAATATCTTGATCTTACATAAAATGCATATAAATTCAAAAAGTAGAAATAATCTTAAAAATTAAAAAAACATCAAATTTCACTCATAATGTAATAAGGTACTATAGCTTGTCCATTCTCAGACCATAAATGCTGCCCAAACTAGAATTTACTACATTAATATCTCACACATGATAGATGATGTTCCTCTTATATCTCAAAAAATATTATCAGGAAATGGTCCGGAATTGAAAGCATTGAATGTTACTTAGTGTAGAAATATATTTATCCATCTGAAGCAGAGAGTTTTATTAATTCACATCAGTAATCAACTATCTAATGTTTTTTTTTTCTCTGTTAAGAGAGAGACACACAAACACGGAGAAAAAATGTTGTCATCCAAGCATGACAGTCAATATGGATTATAAAGACTTTAATCAAAATATAAATATAAACACACATTTAATATATATATATATATATATATATATGTATATATTAGTACATACATTACCCAAACTAACAGCTAATATTTATTTATTAAAAGTAACTATTTCATAAACTTTTATAACACTTCCTCCTGCTCATTCATCTTATATTAATAAATATATTCAGCATACAATTATTAAAATCATGAAATGTAAATTATGATACTGATTTTATAATTTGATCTGCCAGAGAAAATGAAAATCACACATATTCCTACTCAGGAAGTCTTTTAAAATAAGGCATTCAATTGCAGTAACAAATTTATATAACATTAGGGCATAACAGAGAAATAATTTTACAGTTTTTACACAGCTCCAAATTACCCAATTACTCCAAAATATATTTTTAAAAGATCATTTACAATAATTTACAACAATTAATACAGGATATGCTAATTAATTCATCTAGGCTCTGAGTCATAAAGCTGTCTAAAAGTATCTGAGACTTTACCTTAACAATTAAACCTTAACCTTAAATATCACACTGCAGCAGCCATGGATGATAGAGACTGCTTAGACAGCTCTCGTGTGTATACACACTACTCTATACCACACTGAGCTCATGATAAAATGCTTAGAACTCGTGTATACATTACTTTTAGTATCTGAAAAATTGCAACGTGTGTATAGTTTAAGGTATTTATTTATAGTAATGTAACATTATTTGGAAGTGGAAAACTTAAGGTATATTTTCACATTTTATCTAGATTTATTGAATGTATTTAACATATTTTCAAATTATGCAGTGAAGGAATTTTAAAATAAGGAATAACAGAACACTTTATATGTATTAAAATAAAGCAAAATGAGCTGATTCCTGGACACACATAACTCCAAGATTTAAAAAATCTCTGCTGGACTATTTAAATCAGTTTGGAATTTCTTCCCTTTTATTAGCAGTTTGTCCAGGAGGCTTCATGGTGAGTGCACACACCTGTCTTAATAAGATAATAAATCAAGCCATGGTGTCAGTTTACAGAAAAACTTGAAGGTCATCTCAAACATTGAATCAGTGGAATGTCTTTGGAATTTTTTCTAAATAGGTTTTGTGCTACTAGACAACATAAGGCAGAGCAAGGGTACCAAAGGGAGGTGATGAATTGGGCTGGCATTCCATGCATGGTACCAACCATTTAAAACAAAACAACAGGAATGTGTACCAACTTTAAAGAAAATCAGTTATTATTGCAAGGACTCATGTTTGCCTATTTTGTCTCTATTTCTAACACTCCATACATTATAATAAAATTCTTGATCACATATTATTATTTCAAAAGAATGCCTGTAATTCCCATACCCAGAGATCTGACATCTACTTCTGGACTCTGCAGGCACATGCATTTAAGCACATATATCTACATACGAAAATACCTGTGTACATATAGTCATAATCAAAATATATTTTTAAAAGAACATTCGAATGTCATTATTCAATGACAAAATTTCACAAATTCACACAGACATCATTAGCTGGATTACTAAATACTAAATAGGTACAAATTGACTCATTAGGAGATATCTTACTTGTGCTTCATTGCCTTCTTAATAAATTACAATGCCCGTGTGAGGCTGAGGTTTTCATCTCGCAGATAGCACCAGTTCTGGATCTTCAGCTTCCCAAAGCAGCTTCCAACTAAAAGCTGTTCCCCTATAACACTCTGTGTCTGTTAGCTAGCAAATTCAAAAATAAAATTCAATAAATAAAATCATGATTTAGTTCCATACAAAGCTCATGTCTCTACCAAAGATGTTCTCTTTTCTGAAAACTGGATATGGGTCAAACTTACATTGCTTAGTATGTATTCATCAAATGAGTTTGGCTAAAATAGTCTATAAAAATATCCTTATGAAAAATTCTACAATTTTTTTTCAAGATAGCTGTGAAATTTAATATTAACATGTAATAAAAAAGAGATGCATGCTATATTCAGGCATTCAATTATTTTCTTCTTTCATTTTATTATGAGTTTTACTACATTTTCTAAGTAATCTTATAAAAATGTCTTTTTGTTTTTTACTTTTGAAGTTATAGTTAATTAAAATATTACTCCCTTTTTTTCTCTTCAAACTTTCCCAAATATCCCTTTCCAATCTCCTTTATTCTTCAATCTTCTTCTTTCATTATTTATGATTGCCTGTGTATCTGTATAAGTACATACAGTGGAATACAAGGCCTATTGACTAATAACAAATTCAAACTGATCTTTTATATGTTGAAGAAGTTGCTTAAATTTACAGCAAAACAATAGAATTGTTTAATTTGAGTACAAACACATTTTACAAAAAAAAATTCCATAAATGATATTGAAATATATTGCATATATTACATATATATCATATGTAAACAACCAATCAACCTCTTCATTAAATATTTACTAAGCAGTCTATTATTGGATATCAAATCAAAGAAAGGGGTAGTAAAGATAAAAATAAATGTAAAGCAAACATTTGGACAGAAATTAAAGAAGGCTATTTTGCTATTTTCAACAGGGAATAAGTATGTGTTCCTATTATAAGCTATTAACATTTTCCATAGTTGATATGTCAACCAAAACAAGTAGCATTTTCAACTGCATTTGCCTTTGAGATTCCACATGAGCAACGCATGCGCAATTTGCTTTGCATCTCACATAACACAGAGTTTTCTGAAGTTTATTTGTAAAATTGAATAAACATGAGATTAAGACTTAATGGTAGCAACTGACTTAACTGCATCCATTGATTCACCTGACCTAAATAAAGAAATACAAGAGAAAAAGCAATTTCTAAATTTCAAATTTTAATGGAAACCTTATACTACTCATTGAAATGCAGTTGAATATAATCTTCTCTCCTTTGCTAAATGACATCCATAGACAACCTGCCTCTTTCATCTGGAAGCCACTCTAGGAGCAAACACAACTGAGGTACCACTGCATGAAGTAAACTTGATGAAATGAGGATTTATATGAATCTCTCCAGATAAAGATTGGAAAGAGGAAGAAAGGATACACACTACTAATAAGAAAATGACTGTTTTCAAGTCTAGTGTGAGTACTTGCACATGTATCTGGCACATATAATCCTTGCTCTCAGCAGTATGAATAAGACTAACGATGAGAGACTGCACTTCAGCTCTACATATTCTGCCTTAAGTTCCTTTGGACTCTGATCACTTTCATTTCCTGTGGTTTGCATTTTAGAAAGAAAGAATTAAATCTTGATTGTACCATTTCTAATTTGATTTCCAAATGCCCAATGATTGCAAGAATCTAGTGGGTGCTGAGGGCTTTTACAATTAATTGGTTTTTTGTGATAACTAGTTTTTGTTTTCTACAAAACAGTTATTAATTTAAATCTTGTAAATTAGAAACCTAAATGAAGGGCTGTACAGCCATCAGATATATATCTTCAGAGAATGTGATTGCCTCTGTAATTCTCCAATATTCAGAATTACTTCCATGCAAGACACTTTATCAGAAAGAAGAAAAATAAAAAATGGAAATATGAGAGACGTAAACTTTTTAGATAACATAATTTCAAAGACCAAAGTAATGAGTGAACTTTTATATTTAAAGAAACAAAACCAAAGAAGATATGTTTATAATAGCTTTATTATTTGAAATGCAAGCTTTTAAAATTTAAATTGGAACAGGGTTTCACACTTTTGTGGCTATAATATAAACCCTGGTGTTATTCAAATGATATAACTCCTCAATAGCAGTTAATATTTCAAATGTAAATTAAATAATTCTAATTTAAAGAAAATCCATATTTAATAAAATGTACACTTTATGTTTTATGCTTGTGTATCTGTGTGTGTAGGTTGCATGTGTGTGTGTATGAGAGAGCACATATCTAAAGATTAAGGAAAGCATGTGTGAAGAACACATCTTCTTCCACTGTATGGTTCCTTGATCTCTAACTCAGCTAGCTGGATATGGCAGCAAGTGTCTTTAACAACTTAGCCATTTCACTGTCTGAAGATGCTGATTCATAATTGAAAGAATAAGCCTTCATAATGTACATGTCCAAATTAAGTAAGTATAGTGATAAGTTGGCTGTTTTAATGATAACAGAATATATTTTAAATCATTGTTTATTCTGGCTTCTCAGTATTCAGGAATTTCTATTTCATATTCTTTAAATGATCAGACTAGGAACAAATGTATTCTCTTTTTTGTTTACAGGTTTTCCAGTTTATATAGTGAACTTGTTTGCTCTTTTAAGTATTCAGTGCTTAAAGCCTATAAATATTATGCACGTGTATGTTAATATCATGTATGTGCTTTTATGCAACAGTATAATTCCTTCAAATATACATGTGTATCTTCATATGTTTATTATATACATGCACATAAGTACATGTATATGTAATAAGTAATGTTTTAAAGGGTTGTACCAAAGAATATTATTAATTAATATAGCCAAAATAATTATGAAAGAATGAAACTAAATCTTCCTCTAAAATGTAGCAAGTTAATAGAGGATGTACTTCAGCTCCTAACTGAAGATAGTTGAAATGCACTTTTTCTTTGCATCTCTTAAGTTTTAATATTTGTATGCAGGATCTCCTGATAACAATGTTATTTCAGGAAAGGCATTTCTAACTGTGCAATTTTGTTCAATACCTCAATGGCACTTGTAGCATTGGTCTCAAATGTAAAGAACCTAACTACATCATTAATGGCACACTTGGTTTTGAGATCCACATGATTTTCATCATCTATAACTATCACATTCACTAGTGTTACATCTAAAATACAATACTCATTTGCAACATTCAGCACCATCATTCATAAACTTTCCTGTGGTGATCTCATTTAGAATGCCAAAAATCACTAACGGGAGTTCCGTTACAAGAAACAAGTCTGGCTTATTTTTGCAAATTTATTTTACTTCCACAGTCAACAGCAGGTATTGATTGCCCACTGTGTTGAGAGCCTGGTGCTGGGTATTGTGCGGAAATCATTGCACAGGAAATAAAATATTTCCTCTGAGAATTGTGTATGTATCATTTAATGAGAGGAAATGGAAAACTTTATAGCAATGATTAGGCATCAGTAAACCCACTCATTTAGTCGTTATTCATTATCTTTCTTCACTTAAGTTTACTGTGTGCTAGTCTTTTGTTTATTAAACCATCTGCATTTTCATAATTATTACAAAGATGCTCATGTTTCAAAACACACAGTCCACAGGCAGGCCACAGGGAAGACATTTCAGAATAATAGGCAAGCGAGGCTTTACTGTGACAAGTGTTAGGTGAGCAGAACCAGAACAATTATCTGTAGACTGTTCTCAAAAAGCACAATGATTTTAACTAGCATTGACGAACACATTATTGAGTGCAGAAAATGTAATAAAGTTCTGAGTTTGGACAAAACGGTGACACTTAACATGGTAGATTAGCACATGTGATATTGAGTGGCCAGAAACACTGCAATTATACATTTACATGTATAGATGCAATTGTAATGTTACATGTTAAACACACACACACACACACACACACACACACACACACATGGAGAACGAGAGGACATGCTTAGTATCGGTAGATGGACTGGGTTGAACAAAACTGGTGAAAATCTTGAGGAAAATGCTTAACTAAGGATAGTTAACAGACATTTTTTAATAGAATAGTGAAGATACTCTCTCAACTTTGAAACATGCCTTTGCCTTATCAGTGTTATGGATGAATGTGGATGAAAAAAACTAACTGGACTGACATGTTGTGAATCCAGGGAATACTTCCTTCTTAAGTAAAGACGATACTCCATTCTCAGACATTCTCTAATTCTTCCAGCCTATCCATAAGGCTATCAAAATCATATTTTCTAATTCTTCTATCTGATTAAAAATTAAATACAACACTTACTAACTTTAAATTAATGTTACAGAGTTGACTCTCTGGGTAAAAGCACAGTCTGATATCTAAATTCAATCCCGAACCCCATGATGGAAGAAAAAACTTCCAAAATTTGTTTTCTTATCTTCATGCAGATGCAACTTCACACACATATACACCCCCCCCCACACACACACACACAAATGCATGATAGCCATAACAAATAAAAATTAACAACCTGGGAGCAATGGTCAGGCCTGCTTCTGGATAGATTTCTTTTCCAGTGTGCTATTACAGTCCCTGATACATCCTATGAATACCACAGTGAATTACTTTTATTGTAAAACAAAATGTAACACAAATTATCTGTAATATTAGATTCCTTCCATTTTTGTTATTGTTATTTCATAAAGAGAAAGCTGCAGTCACTTCTGCCTAGAATCTTCCAGAATTTATTGCCTAAAAATTTAAAATACCTATTCCATTAAATTGACACATCTATAAACTGAAAATAAGTCCAACATATTTTCAGAGAACAGAAATTATGAAAACACTAAGGAGAGTCTGTCAAGCATACATTTCTTTCTCTAAATCCATCTCAGTTCTTATAGGACTAGAGAAGTTTGCAATCATTCCCTAAGAGGCTGCTCCTGTGTTAGCATTGGCAGTTGAGGCTCCCAGAATGTTGATAGATATAGTTATAGCTTTATGTGTACCTGGCATTATTCTGTTTATCCAGATTTCACCTCCTGCTCAGAATTTACTTTATCCATAAGATTCTTTCTCTGTTTTAAAGAGGGTTTTAAAGATGTACCTAAACTTTGGGAGAGCAGGCCACCAAAACAATGGTCCAGTCCAAAGACTAACAGGATAAAAATATTTGTACTAGCAATATGGCTCTGTATGGACATGGTGCTTGCTGCCTGAAACCTGAGTTCAGTTCCAACATCCACATGGTGAGAGGACAGAACTGACTCCTGCATGTAGTTCTCTGGCCTCCAGATTCTGTCTATGGCAGTGTATGAGCACACACACACACACACACACACACACACACAAAGAGAGAAGAGGAGAGAGAGAGAGAGAAGAGAGAGAGAGAGAGAGAGAGAGAGAGAGAGAGAGGGAGAGAGAATACATACATAAATAAAAGTAAATAACATATTTTAAACAATTTATAAAAAATAAAGACTTAAGTTATAATTTTGGAGCAGCCAAGCATAAACTGCAACATTTCACCTTTTACTTGCCTTTTCCAAGGAAAATTATGAAGAAACTTTATGGACCGGGAACTTTTGGGGAAACGTCTTTATCACGTTGAAAATAGTCATTGAAATGTAGAAGTCATTGTGTGTTTAATCTAATGTTAAACATTCAGATGAACAATTTTTATACATATAAAGTCTCTTAAAATACTCACTGTCAATCTATTTTATGCTTGGTAAAAGTATATTTGAGCTAAGGGATACTATGTTAAATTGGCTAATTGTATTGTTTAATCATAGTGCTTTTGCCTAGCATGTGGTCTGATTTCTAGTACCAACAAAAATAAAAATAGAAATAAAATAAGGCTAGAGAGATAGGACAGTGGTAAAGGATTTGCACTGCTTTAGCAGAGGACCCAAGTTCAGATTCTACTACACATATCAGGCAGGTCACAATTTCCTGTAATTCCAACCCTAGGAGATGTGATGTCCTCTTCTGGCCTCCCCAGCACCCACTCTCCTGTGCCTATAACCCATACCATACAGAGATCCGTACATGCACATACACATAATTATAAAAACATGAAAATGTGGGCAAGTCTCCTAGAGACTATTGGAACAAAAGCATGAAGAGCAGAGGGTCACTGAATGAAGTTAGTGAAACCACGGCTTGCCTGAAATCTCAACTGCATGCTTGTTTTCCATTGTCAGAAAATCTGCTGAATTCTTCATTTAATTGTTACTTTAAGAATTTACAAATGTATGGGTTGTTTTGCATTTGGATAAAGAGATGATAAGACTTGGGTTTTCAGAGCAAGAGCAAAGATCTGAAGAAAATATTTTACAGAAGGAATGTGGCAAATTGTCACCCACGAAAGAGTCAGATTTAGTGATAAACTTACAAGGTCCTATGGCTGTTGTCTCCTTAAGATTTCCACTTAGAAATGTATAGAGAAAATCTATAGCAAACCATAGTCTTTTGAGTTATAAAGTGTTTACCCACTTATACAACAGCTTTAAAGGTGATCAACTGCAGACTGAGCTTCAACGGTGGTAAATTTGCCTAAACAAGCAGTGACCCAGACTCAATGACCAGTAAGACAAAATGAAACACATGATAATCAAAGTCATAAAAAGGGAGCTCACAATAGCTAGGGAAATTCTTCAAATATAAAATAAACTTAATAAAAGACTATCACATCATGATGGTCACAGGACCCTCCCCACCCCCCACCTCCAAATGAGGTAGGTAGGCATTTGAAAGAAAACTTTAAAGTAAGGAATAGTTGAATATTCCTAGCTGAATAATCTTTTCTAAAACAAAGTAATTTAGTATCCATAAGGGTATTACTGCCTAGTTATATGCATTTGCATATCATTCACATAGTGTTAATATAGTATTTATTTTATTTTTTGTTAGGGAGTTACATTCATGCATATATTGTGTTGTGATCCACTCCCATTTCCTCTCCTGCAATTACATCCCTATCCATTATCTCAGACTTTTCTCAATCAGTCTCATCTTATTTTTTTTTTTCTACATTACCTGAGTTCACTTAGCACTGCCTGTATGTACATGGATGTCAGACCAACTACTGGAGCATGGGTAGCTTTAAGTGGGCCACTTACCTGAAGAAACTCCCTTCCCCCAAAGGCCATCAATTAACAATAGTTTACCATCCAAGCTTCAGTCTGGCATGAGCTTCTCCTCAATGCATGCTGGGGATTTAGCTAGCATAATCTTGTGTAGGTCTTATGTATGCCCACAGATCTCTGTGAATTCCTGAGTGCAATGGGCCTGCTATGCCTGACACATACTGCTTCACTTCATACTAGAAGTGTAAATCTTTACTGCCTTCGTGTTTGCATTTTTTTTTTCATGTCGTCTTTTAAGAAGATCCCTGAGCATCATGGGGATAGAGTAAGATTTACAACAGAACACTTCACAATGTCGTATTCTTTGCACTCTATTTTGATCATGACCACCTGGAAGACTTATTGAAGACATTAATAAGTATTAAATTAGAATTTAAAATATTTGAGCAGAAACCAGGAATTTTGCATTTAGGGTCTGTTTTCCTTTTTGATCTGCTAAACAGTTGGAAGACTGTTGACATAAATGGGTTTACTCACTGACTCCTTAAGCTCTCTGGCTAATGAAGGATTCCTAGAAACTAAATATAACTATGAAGGATAACAGAGTTCTCACAACACTGCTCATAATTGTCAGTTGGAAACATGTGAGATGTTTATTCCTTAAGAGATAAGAATAAATAAGATCCCCCCTGTTCTGCATAGCTAATTTTAAGCTATGACAATTTCATGTTAAGCCAAATGGAAATGAGATTTCTGTAATGTTAATTACCAAACCAACATCAATTTACCAGAGTACAATTTATTCTGATTTTCTAGATTCTTTTGACAATGTGAAAATAGATCAGTCAATAGGTGTGAATACATGTGTACTTAGAGGATGTGCTCAGTGGTCTGACTTCTGGTGATACACGTAATGTATTTGGTACCAATATCTGCAGCCCCCATCAGTTCTATGATGCTCATTTAAATGCTTACCATCCTTCATCTTTTACCAACTGGAAGCATTCATCTTATTAAAACTGCACTCTGCCTGTGATTTCCTACCCACTTTTTTGATTCCGGGCTTTAGTGCACCCAGACTTCAGGCAGTCATTCTCAAGTTGAAATCAGAGTGAGTCCTGCCCTGAAGGGCTCCTTTCAACTCACTGCTGGGCCTGAATGGGTTTTGTTCCTTGACTCTCTCTAGTCCTTCATCCTGATCATCTGGCCTTCAGGGACTCATGCCTTAGGGTCATTTGCTTTGGTTTCCATTTCAAGGCTTGCATGCTTTTCACCCTCTGCTTTTCCCTTTTCTTTTTCTGTATTAGGCTTTAAAGTTCCGGTGCCTTACACTTCTGATTGTAATATTTCCTTGGTCATGCTTTGGTGACATGGATATGCCCTACTGTTTTATTGACCCCTTGTACCCTGTTAAGAATGTCAATAAACGCTCCTAGAGTTATTCATTTTTTACTGCAGTTTATTTCAAACATGTATAGTCAGCATCTGTGATAGTTAATTTTTTGTCAACTTTATAAGTTTGAAGAATACCTAGAATGTAAGGGACACCCTTGGATGTGTCTCTGGGATTTTTTTTTTTTTCAATAAACAGGGAAGACACTTTCTGAATGTGATTGGCACTATCCCTTGAGCTGGATCCTAAACAGAATAAAAACTGCATGTATACTATAAAGGCTATCTGCCAGGACAGGGTATAAATAAAAACTTACAGCCTTGATTTCTAGGCTGGTGGCCATAATGACAGTCCTAAAAAGCAGCAGTGGTTTAATTTCATTTTCAAAACTCATGGCCCTCAAGGTCATTGGGGATATAAATAGCTTACACGTGAACACATGTGAGAGGGCACTCACTTGTGAATTAATCTTTCTTTCAGTAGGAAAGAAATTTTGTATTGTATCTCTCCCAGAGTTTTCTCTTGCTTGTCAACTTTCCCAGAAGAGATTTCAAACTGAGGACACTACCTTCAGGCCAAATTTCAACTTGTCATTAAACTGACAAGCAACAACACTTTGAGGAGCACAACTTAATCTGGCCAGAGATATCTTAGATTATGCCAGCTCCTTGGTCTGATGGTTGGTCTGCCTTTGAAATGCTTGACAAATTCCACATGGTTCTAAGTATCTTCAGGAACTTGATCAGTTCATAGGATAGGTTCAATATATATATATATAATATATATATATATATATATATATATATAATATATATATTCAGTATTTGCATATTCTTTTTCCTCTACAAACATGATCAACTTTTTGGTTTAAAACAAATGCTATCATTTGAGTATTTCAGGGAAACAGATCATTTCATTTAAGACCTTCTTGACTATGCTTTATAAATGTTTGGGACATGGTTTTAGAGGGAAGAGAAACCCATAAACCCATGTGGTCATATTTATGCATAGGCCAGAGAAATACATGCACAAGCAAAGTAGCATCACGAAATCTTTTCCTGAACATGTTTCTGAAGTAAGGTTTTTAATTATGAAACAGCTTCTCAATTGACAAATACTTAAGCATATCCATGTCTGTTAGATGTACTTCTAAAAGAAGAAGACAATATACAGAAGAGATAGAGAAGCAAGGTATGGCAGTACATGCCCACAATCCTAGTGCCACTGAGGCTGTGACAAAATCAAGAGTTCAAGAACAAGCAGAGGAACTTACAAAGATGTGTTTTAAACAAAATGGAAAACAAAAATAATAAAGGCTACCATATGCAAGTGAAGAGACTTGACTTCCAGTAGTGATCTGAGCTACATAATGAAAGAGAAAAGCATAGATGTATAAATGCTCATGAATAGGTCAAGAATGCTAAAATAGAGAGGGATTTGGATGTATTAAGAAAGGGAGAAAAGAAAGGGATTTTTCTGTAACATCAGCAGAGGGAGTAACAGAAATAAATGCAGAAAGTGAGGAAGTACACTGTGTAGATTCGATGAGAGATTCTATATAGAGGAAACAGGCTGCAAAATGTGTGAGGCAGCCATTTCTCTGTATTTGCCAAGAAGATCAAGGAGACATGAATGTTTGAATACTTGTCTGTGTCAATGTTTTGCTTGGCTGAAGAGAGGAACTCAAAAAGAGACTTTGGAAATAATGGCGAAAATCACTGTGATTTAGCCTGGGATAAGACTTTGGACCTTGGAGATTATGTTCTTTGAAGTATTTATTACATTTTATTCATGTTTCTTTGTGTGTGTGCATGAGATTGTACACACATACACGCACAAACACACACAGCACTGGCATGTATATGCTATGATTTGCATTTGGATGCTAAAAGACATGCTTGGGATATCAGTTCTCTTTTTCCACCACGTAGATTTGAGGGACTGAGCTAGAATTTAAGGGTTTGACAGCAGGTATGTCTCTTTGCTCAATCCAAAGAGTACAATCTGATTCACATCAGTAACTCCGCAATGGTTCCTCAGAGATGCTTGGGACAACAAGAAAGGATAGTGCCCTGCAGAATCTTAGAAAAGGACAAAGGATGTTTGAGCAAGCAATGAAAACCTCAGTTTGCTGATAGTAGACAGTATGGGGTGTTAGCTGTATTTTGGGAGTGGCATTTATGCAAGGTTGGGTTACAGTGTTAATGTTGTAGTCTAGGGTATAGTCATGGATGAACCTAAATTTCCACTATCAGCAAACAGAGAAGTAGTTATTGTTCTATGGAGTTGACACTAAAGGAAATAGGAGCAGGTTCAGAAACAAAGCTCAGTGTATGATAAATGAGGTTTGAGTTAGGAATTAGACAGCTAAGAAAATATGCCAAGTTAGTATTTAATGGTTACATACATACTTGGTGGAGTGGTCTGGTTTGGTGGTGGTGTTGCATGGTGATGTTGATGATGATGATGGTGGTGGTAGAGGTGATGTGTGTGTCAGTGTGTGTGTGTGTGTGTGTTCCACAGAGGAATAGCAATGCTATATTTTATTGTTTCATATTTTCCTTGAATACTGGCTATACAAAATGCAGGGTGGTTATTTTTTTCTTATTTTCTCATAGTAAGAAGTTACAGATTTTTTCCAATGCCAGAATCTTGCCTTCACAGACACAGAGTAATGTGCCCCAGAATTTGATCTTTGCATCAGAACACACAATGTATCCATTGCAAAGCTTTGCATTTTTAGTAACTCTCCATTCTGCCCCTTGCCCCTCTCTGCTTCCTCTCCCCATTTTGTTTATTTTCCTTATCTGCCCCAGAGTCTTTCTTCATTGCCATTAATCAAATGCTGGCACACTTCCAGGCATCTATGCAGGTGGGGAAGGACAAAGTGTGAGTGGGGGAGGTACCACAGAGCCCAGATAGAGTTCAAGAGTATTTAGAAATGTCTAAGAAGATTCAGAGAAGAGACTACTGATGCTGGGCAGCTCAGAATTCCACACTTGTATATGAGTTTCTTTTAAGAATGAAGAGAGTAATTTGGCTTTCTTTCTTTTCAGCTAAGTTACATTAACAAAAATCTCAGAAAGTTACACTTACATTACTGAAGAGGAGACATAAAATAAGCATAAATATATAAGCCAATATGCAGCCTACCATTATAGGGTTTTAAAAGACAAAATAATATGATCCCTTAGTTTTCCCTTATCCCACCAATTAACTGCCATCATCTGGTGATTAGACTTTTCATAACAATTCATAAATAGCTTGGCATGCAATTCTCATGAAATTCAGATGAGGAAGTGGAAGCATAAATGAACAAACTTGACACGTTAAATTAAATCCAATCAGTCTGGTTCTTTCCAAGTTCTGACCATGCAAGTTGCTAATAAATTATTGTTCCAGATCTATCCCCAGATCCTCTTATCAAAGAATTATGAATTTAGATAAATTTCATTTCATTTACAACACATACGTTGCAATAGATCATTCTGATATTGTACAAGGTACTACTGTCAAATAGAAAATTCCAAACACAATATAAATTGTTGGCACCTGTGTTATCACCAGTGTTCTATATATTTATATAGTTGTATAAGTAGGCAGGCACATCTTTATATTTCCAAATAGCAGAACTGTTAGAATGAGTAGATTTTCTCAAGTTAATGATCATTTGAATGAATCTTGGAGTAAACACACATTCACTTAATGTAGCTTTGATATGAATAAGTCTCTCCCTTCCTCCATTTTTTCCTCTCCCCACCTGGGGAGGGGGTGTTCTCTGGTACCTTCTCTCTCTTCTTCCTTTCTCTCTCCTTCCTTCTTTCTTTCGCCCCCTTCCATTTCTTCTCCTTCCTTCTTACCCTCTTTCTTCTTTCTTTCAGAAATAGAACACTAATCAGTGGACATCTTAGGCTATTTAATAATGTGGATTCATTGTGTATTGGTTATTGAATTAATGGTGGCCCATATTCATAAATTTCAGTTTAGACTGCCTTACCCTTCATAATTGGAGAAAATGTTTTACAAAATGGCTAAAGTATTGCTTAGCATAAACCAAAACTGACTTCGTTTCAAACCTACCTTGTACCATGACCCAAGTGAGAGTTGCTAATTCAGGTTCATTAATGGCATGAAAACTAGTTTTAAATTAATAAGGTGTTTTTCAACAATTTCTCAGAGCAGAATGTATATACAGAATAATAAATAATCCCTTTTTAGCAACATACAGTTTTTTGAGAGAAAATAGTTTGCATAGTCTGAAAAGCACTTCTGACCTTCAACCGCAGAGGTTATCTAAGGGCACTCATACACCTTACATCCACTAAAAGCTTTGGAAGACTCATGACTGCCAAGCTTTATTGACTTTCCTGTAACACACTATTTACAATATGTGCACCGAGCTTCCAGTCTCTCTATTAATACGTCTATTAATATCCCTATACTCTCATGGCCTCTCATTAATAATAATGTCAAGAGTAGCAGTTCAAATGTGCTTATTTTTTTGATCATTAAGAAACCTTACATATACCCAGGTTTTCTGATAGTCATGACTCTATACAAAGTCAGGTTTAAAGATGATTTCAGATATTATTAGTTATAAAAAATGGATTTATGATCATATTGGTTGCTCAAAATTCACTTAATAATAGAAATAATGGTTCAGGTTGTATGTTATAAATTTATTTTGCATAATATATAATAATTTAAAGTTCAGCGTACAGGTCTGTTAGCACAGGTTTTATATATTATATATATATATATATATATATATATATATATATATTTCAAGTATGTATACAAATATATAAATATATATTAGTATATATACTAATACTATGCTGTCATTCAATTATAATTCAAAAACTAGTTGTGTGTTCTAGATAGAATCCAGTTACCCATTTGAAATTGCACTAGAATATTGAATTTTGAGACTAGGGTTATTTTGTTAGAAGTTTCTAGTTAATATCTGCAATATGTAAGGGGAAAATTAGTTTGTGTTCTATGCAGATGAAATGAACACTTATGGACCATTGAGCAGGGAATATAGAATTTTATTTTGTTAACTCCAATATGAATCTAATTCTATACTATAACAACAGAAAGTCATAACAAAGCAGTTGCAGAAAGTATAAAACAGCTGGTGAAAATTTTTGAAAGTCTGTAAATATATATATATATATATATATATATATATATATATATGCACATTTATGATTACATACTATTTGTAAATATATTCTAAAAATCAGGATATAGAAAGTCCATATACCACATAACTAAAACCCAAGTAATTGAAGTCATCATAGTTGAAACATAATCCTGTTCAGATTAATAATTAATTGGTGTATAACCAGCCCTATCATTAGTATTAAGATGATGTGGTAATAGAAGATTCGATTAGTCACAGACAGGAAGGGGAAAAAGGAGATTGATATATGGATTTTTTTTTCACTATATAGAAGCAGTACAAGCAATTTACTCTGGATTGTATGCTCAGAAAAAGGAACTCAGATAATGTTATCACTTGGGATTAGCTGAAGCTGAAAACTGTCTTTTAGAACACATAACCAGTGAAATTAGACCTTTTTGTCCCCATATGTTACTGCATTCCAAAGCAAAAACTGGACCCAGAAGGTGTTTAATGTGCTAGGACTCTCAATGAAGGACTTTAGGGAGAAAGCTATGTGTGCTATGCATAGGTATTGTCAACACTTGTCTACCTTAGAGACTAATACATCTTCTAAGCCACATTCACATCCACTTCCCCGGCCTCACTTCTGGATATTTCCCTTCCGCTAAGTCATAGGCATACCTCAGTCTTGAGGGTTTTTTTTTTTAAATCTTTCTCCTTCATTACATAGCTTAGCATACATGAAAATCAGATAAAAACACTGGGGGCAGGAGATGGTGTCTATTCTCCTCTCTCTCCCCTTGACCTTCCTGGTACCATATGTAAAGAATCTCATAGCTAACAAACTTTACAATAAGTACTGTTCTGATGGCTGGTGTTACAGAGGAAATCTATGAAAATCCATACTGGTTTTCAATTTAAACATCCTGCACAAGTGATGAATACAAGTAAGAATTCATCTAAGTAAAGAACTCTTAAAATATGTCAGGTAAAAAGGAGTGTGAAACAATGGAAATGAAGAGACAGTGCGAGGGTGGAAGCGGTTAAGATTTTGGGAGTTATGGAATAAAAATAAAACTCAGCCTACCTGAGAATATACAAACAGAATCAACCTCTGGGAGGCATCCTATGGGTGCAGGGGTAGAAAATTGAATGCTCTTTGTTTGTAGACTATGGCTTCCTAGGTTTGTTCTTGTAATTATTCAGGCCTCGTCACCATTTCAGGCCGAGAATGGTGGACATCAAGAACATCCCAGGCTCCTGATTGGATCTACAGAAAAAGTACTATTTTCATGTTTGCAAAACCAAAACCAAACATATTCTTCTGGCATGTGCAGGAACCATATTCACATATAGGTTTGTGTACAGGCAGACAAACACAGACACTCACACACATACCTTTGAAATTTAAGTTATATAACCTAAAGACATATGCGTTAATAAAAGTCCATGACACCTGATTACAATGAGCTCAGGTGGAGACTTCAGAAACTTTAGTAGAAAGCATTAAAGAACAGAAAAATAATTATTACAATTTTGAAGAAAAAAAATTTTGAGAACATGTTCTTATTTACACTTTGTCTCCAGTGGATCTAAGTCTCATGGAAATTATATTACAGTGAAGACAGACAACTCCAAAAAAAAAAAAAAGACTTCAGTATGAAAATCCAAAGAGGACAGCTGTGAGTTGTTGGCTTATGGCAGATATAATATTTTCCATCCATTGCTCCTTAGCAGTCTATGCAGCACCCACAATAACAAAACTTTGTAGAAAATATTTTAGCATTCAGTTATAATTATGCAGATAGGCTTTCAGTGTAGAAAAGTTAGTTATTTTGCCCATGCTACTAATCATATCCTGTATGTGACAGAAAAGAGTCTTTAAAAAAAAATAGAACAATATATGCATATGGACTTTCTAGAATGGTGTATAACCCATAGGGGTTGAGGGATCCAATAATAGCTAACTATACCCTGGAGATATTGGGATTCTCTAACACGTAGTATGACAAACTGTGAGTCTCTGCAGGTCCAATCTGCTGCTGAAGACCAGGAGTACTCCTGGAGAGATGCAACCTTTCTGTGTTGGAAAGACAAGGGCAAATCTGAGACAGTACAGAGACAGCAGCAGCAACAGGAATTGCCATACTTATCAGTAAATTGTGAACTCAAGCAACACACAGCACTGTTTTCCCATATGACCACTTGGTATTAAAATATTGGCCATTGCAGGAAGGTATCATCCAGTCTGGAGGAATATGCATCCTCTCTCCTCAAAAGACCCATCCTGCCATTATTATCACAGGTCTGCCAATGATACTGTTAGTAAATTTGATATCCAATCTACTTGACCAACAAGATTAGGCATCACAGCATGCTCTGACAAAAAAAAAATATTAAACTTGGCAGGTGTGTTTAGTATCATTAATGATTATGGAAAGGAACGAAGATAAATAGCAGCTAGAACATAACTGTTTGTAATTTTAAAATTTATTTTTACCAGAAGTATGAGAAATTCAGCATATTATAACCCTAAAGTCAGAATGAATGTATTCAAATGTGATTTATGCTAACAATCAGGGAGAGTTATTCCTTTGTTAGCATACTATTCTTATGCACAAGTGGAACAAACAAAGCCTTAAAAGACTCAGTGACTTTCTCAAGGTTACCTGAATAAAAACATAAGAGCCAAAATTTGAGTGAGGCAGTTTGATACCGTCACTTGTGTTCTTAGGAACTGTATAATCTTCCTCTTCTTTTGAAGATTCCTATAGAGTTTCAATTCAGGAGGACAGACCCAGTCAATTCAAGCCAGCAACCAATGTCACCATTAAAAGCTGCAACTTATGTGTCTTCTCTGTACAGTCAAGGGCTACATTCGGAACTTGGCCGTCTCCTTCTTTAGCTGTAGCATTTCTCTCAGTCACACATTTTAGTTAACCCTCCCTGGGTTACATAGAGCTGCAGGATAGTGGTACTGACCCGTCAGCCTAAAGCAGCTGAAGCTCCTTAGGCAGACATCTAAGTGGAGTCACCATTTATCAGCTTTATCTTCATGTCCCGCAGGCTCTGCAATCTTTCTAAACCAACGGATAGCATGGGAACTCTTAGGTCACCTTTGTCTTTTCTTTTGCTTTATCTGTTGGCTCTTTAAGAGCACAGTGCACTTCCACATGCCTGCTGCTTGAGCCTTGTTTCACAGTTTTGTCTCTGCATACATCAGTGCAAAGCAAGTATATTTGTGAATCAATAAAAAAAAATACAAAGCAGAAAACTTATACAAATTTACAATAATCATGTGAAAATCTACAAAGTTAGTTGAGTGTACTTATCTCTGGTAATGTAGAATTATTACTTTAAAAGTATATTTTAGTAATAAATTGCAACAACGGCTTTCTAAAAAAGAATGAAGAGGATAGGCGATAAGGGCAGAAGTCTTATGAGCAGGAGCAAATGATTAACAAGCACTCAAGATCATATACCTCTCAATAGCAGATACATGTAACTCCTGTACCACTCACTTGACATGTGATTAAATACAATGGCTGATGAATAACATGGCTCTCCATTCTCGTCATGCAGAACTGTATTACTGCCAGCATCCATGAATAGTGCTTTATCTTCATTGTCAACTTGACTGGATCTGGAATCCTCCAAATGGCAAACATCTAATTGTATCCATTGGATGATTTTAGAAAGGATTAACTGTGAAACAAAATCCTAGCTTGAATTAAGCAGAAGCATCCTGTGTGGATTCCTTGACTGCAAAAAACAAAGAAAGCTGGGAAAAGCACCAGTCTCTTTCTACTTCCTCCCTCTGGGTACAATGTGACCATCTGTCTCATGTTCTTGACTCTCTGGAAACTTCTCTTCACTATTTAGATGCACTGTACCCCTTCAAACTATTAATATTTCAATTTTATTTCTTAAATCACTTCCATCAGACACTGTGTCATAACAATAAGTACAGTATAGCATTTCAATACAATTTAATCTTAGTAAAATCTTAAAATCTACATAGTTGTACCAGAAATATTTAAATCACATGCAATTTGAAATTCATACAGCCTACACATATATAAATATTATAACAAAATAAGCCGATTGGGACTGGCTTTTGTTATGTTTGACGCAAAGGATGAGTAGAGCAAGAAGCCTGATTAACATGGGTCACGTTTTTAAATGTATGGTTCGGTGTAGAGTTTTGAGCTCATAATTTTCACTCAACAAATCTCTTCTTAAATATCTTGAATCATAAAGCTAACTTTTAATCAAGCTTTTGATTAGTCCCATACTCTTATATGTTTACTAGTGTTTTTGACATTATTAACAGCCATAAAATGATACCAAGACATAGATATTGTTCTTTAAATATGATGCATAATCAGAATATTTTTAATAATATTTATTTTAATGACTGTTTTTGTGTATATTCAGGATCTATAGTATTAATTGGAGTTTAAATGAAATGGCAGCATAAGAGCTGTAAGATTTTCTCCATTAAATTTTTTATTTAAATTTTTAGGAAATTTTCTTTCCTTTGTAACTGTTTTAAAAGTCTATATTCAACAGATAAAAATAATAAGTGTAGTTAAAAGAAGTTAATTAATATTACATAAAGGCAATTCCTTAGTATTTCCAGGCCTGTAACATGTGGTAGCCATGCATATTTGTCTCTATGCCTGACAATAAAGGCTAATTTCTGGAACTCTTACGCTCTTCAATCTAGCCTTTCAGCAAGTTTCAGTCATAATTCCTTCTTCTCTCTTCCCAACAAACACTAAGCACTACGGTAATGAGGCAGCCCATCCAGTACTCATTCCTGAAGACTTCTACCTGATTCCCACAAAGTCTAAGATCTTTCCTCCAAAATGACTTCTCTCTCTTGTTTTCAAAGATCAGTCTTGTATGAGCCATTTACTACTCCCTTCCATCTTCCTCCTATTACCAAGCATGGCTTGCTAAATTTCTTATTCTGTCTTGTCATTTACTCCTCCTATCTTTCCAAGAAACACAAACATCATAGTGGTTTTGAAATTCTTTGGCAATGAAGATTATCTCTCTAGATTTTAAATTTAGCACTAAAAATTGTCACTTATCATAAAGCATTTTTGATAGATATGGTGAAAATTGTGTCATGGTACTAAGATGCATACTCCTGATACAGCACAAGGAAACCCTGTTGTTCTCCTTGAACAAACATTGGCAGCTCTGCCTATGGAGACATACACAAGAGGAACAGACAATGTTAACTGAAAGAAAGTTCAAACATTCTTCAAAGATCAAAGAACAGAAATCAGTTTCAGTGTAATTTTTTCCCATCAGTACCACACATACAAAATACAAATAATCCATAGAGAAATGTAGGGGCATTCCATAAAGAAAGAAAATATGATATTGGAAGGGAATATTTGGGGAATTTATGAAGGAATAACCTAAAAACTAAAAACCATTGAAATTTACTGTAAACATCATTAGATGACTTTTGGAAAAGCATTTTCATTCTAAAATTTCAATTCTGGGGCTGGAGAGACAGCTCAGTTGTTAAGAGCAGACACTGCTCTTCAAGCAGATTTAACTGAGATCCTAGCTTCTAAGTCAAACAACTGATGACACCTGGAATAACAAAATCAGAAAGGTCCCAGTCTTCTGGTTTCTTGAGGCATCTGCACTCATTTACATACACCCTGCCACTAACACATACACATACATGTAAAAATAAATCTCAAAAGATTTTCCTGTCTACTCTGTCAGAAAAAAAGTAAGTTGGATAATTCATGATATCTTAGTGGAAACCTAATATCCTGAGTCATTAGTTAAGTCATTGAACATTTACATAATGACTCTTCCAAGCCTACTTCCTTGTAGGCACTAAGATACAAATTTCCTACTAGAATGTCTGACAGGAAATCACCAATTGCTTCATAATGACATTAGTCCTTGGCATGTTTAGAACACAATGGGGTGTGAGTGAGGCATTAATAATGATTCACACTAGAGAAGAGTCAGGGGGACTTTCAGATGAAGTGACACATGAAGATATTCCTATCCTGGACTCTCCAGACCAGGGCTGCATATCAGCAAACCTTAAGTTAAGGACCTATGGTGTCAGGGGCAGCATGCCTTGAGCATAGGGTGTGGGGTGGGGAGCAGAGTGAGTACTCATAGTAACTGAAAAACCAATTCTCATAGTCTGGAAAACAAGGGTTTCACCCTTAAAATTCAAAAGATTACAAGAGACCTTTGATAACAGTTCTACCCTTACTGTAGGTTTTTTGAAAGACCATTTCAATGTACTCAGTTGGTACCTCATGAAGACAAAAACAAGGACACCATGAGTTAATACAAATGAGATGGTCCATGGAGGTCTGTGCCTCACCTTTAGTAATTCTTGCCCCATACTCTACTTCATCCTTACCTGGCACCCCTAAGGTAGACAGTAATCACTCACTTTGATTCTGTTTTGAGAACAGAAGTAAGAAGTAGGCACAGGGGACGGTTGCTGATGGCTTAACTGAAACTCTTCAATGTCATAGAAAACTGATATTTGCAGTTGATAATCTATAAAATGAGTAATTTCTCTAGCATTAAATTCTTAAGTCCCTCAATGTCGGATCTGGCAGCACATTTGAAATTACTTACTGAAATAATTTATATCATTTTAAAGTTTTGACCTGAATCCATGATGCGTTCATGCTGAACATTCTAAAGGGCTGAGAGATTAAGGTAAGATTTTGAATGTTACAGTTGGGAAGCCAAAATGATCTTGGGCTATCTTTGTCCCTTAATAGCTATTTATTGGCCAGCTCGGTGCATAAGATAACATCCAGTGACTAATCAGGTAATTCCTTGGGAGATGTAGATTCTCCTAGCCTCTACTAAGTTTAAGAATGTCATCAAATAGCCTCTAAGGTCTGTAATAGAGATTTCCTGATTCACTAGACCCTGCCTACCTCATGTTTCTGTTAATGTATTTGAAGTGTCTTTGTTTACGGTTTTCTTGTTCTTTATAACTGTGGCTTCATTAAACAGTTACCACATTGGATCATAATATTTAAGGCAACCAAATCTATGTTCATTCATATTTGAATCCAGAATAGGCCACCTCTTCTTTTCTTTGAGCCAAGGACTCTTTTTATTTGTTTGTTTGTTTGTTTGTTTGTTTTTGTCTGTTTTATGACAGAATCGACTATGATTAAGTCTGAGGGAATAAGAGATCAGGTGAAAAATAAATTGTAATCAGGAAAATAGTAGCAGATTAAGGATAATTGAAAATAGAATTCAAGATGTTATATCTAATATACCCCATTTAACTTTACACTTATTATTTTGTATTTATTTGTTCATTTGTTTTCTGTTTGGAGGGTTAGCACATATAGACATCAAAGACCAGCTTGCAAAGTAAGGTTTTTGTTCTCCTGTGTGTGTTCTGGAAAGGAGATCAGCATCAATAGCAAGCTCTCTCACCCACTGAGCCATCCCTGAAATCTACCATTTTATATTTGTAAATCACAGTGGATAGAGGGGGTATCTGATTGCTTGATGGTTTAATATTGGCTCTACGTTGAAGCCCTTGCATGCTGCTGTATAGCTATCAATTTCTACTGATTGCCCCTTTCTGCTGCTTTTTGTTCACAAATCAATTTCTCCACTGTAAGTTAAGTTTCTAAGGAGCAAGCATTGGGTATTTTTACAAGTTTCCTTCCAACAGCCCACATCACCACCTGTCATATATCAGGTGTTGAGTAAATATTTGTTTGTCAAAAAACAGCATGGCTGGTTTATATGAAAAATAATTTTGACAACTTCAACATGACGGTTTTTATATAAATCCCAGTTTCTTATCTTTTCGTGTTCCACAGATTCCAAGAATCACTAAATAAATACACAGAGCTCATGGGTGTGGTTTACTTCGGCAAATCTCTGCACAGCAACCCTCTCTTTAGAAAGTGCACTCTGTTAAGATGGGACTCACAGGCTCCTTTCCTGGTTCAGCAGGGAAAGATTTAATTAGCTGCTTAACTTTCCTGAAGTGTAGGGAACAGAGCTTCCCTTGTGTTGATGAGGACTGCCCTGCCACTCAGCCCTTCTCCCTCCAGGTTGCCTCTGCTGAAGGCCTGGGAGTTGGCTGCTGGGGAGAATTCAGTAGCCACAGGCATAAAATTGGCTCCATTAAGAGCCACCCTGCCCTTGCTGTTCTCTAAGCAGTGCCTTTTTCCTACTAACTTCCCATCACTGAGACTCCAGACCATCCATTTTCTGGTAGGATGAACCTCCTTCTCTGTCACTCTGCTTGCTTAGCTCTCCATCCTCACACTTGAAGAGATTTGCACACAAGGGAACTTAGATGGAGGTTTTAAATTTTCATAAATTTGTTATTTCTGTTTTCCTAGAAATGTTTTCTGTGCGTTTAGAAAACTGCAAGCAAAACAGAAAGGTGAGAGAAAAAAGAAAAAAAAAAAGAAAAGAATCAGGTCAGACCTTCTCTCTAGACAGAATCACCCCAGAACTAGCACACTATACCTTGTATTTTCATGTGAATAGAATGTAAAGTGTCAGTACCTTTTAAATACACCTATTACAATGTTCTTCCCACGATTACTCATCTACCTCACTCACATTGTATTAATCCTTATGCTGAAATGTCATGGAGTTAACATGGGAGATGTAGAAAAGCAGCGAAGTGAATGAAAACTAAGACACAAACCTAAAATCATTAGTTATGCTATAATGAGCAATTAGAAACAGATCTTGAAAGGAAGGGTCATAGGTTGAGAAGATAAAACCAGGCACATACCAGGGCCCAATGCTCACCAGAAAACAGACTGGCGTCTCTCGACTTAAATAAGTGGAATGACATAAAGCACATGCCACACAAAAAACAAACTCAGCAAAGATAGAAAAAATTTTGCGTAACATGCTGTGTGTGCGCCAATTAAGACCTCACACCCATCTACATGTGATCAAGGAAGATTCGGACATGTACAGCAGAGGATTGCTGCAGAATCTAAGCTTCATGGATTATTTATTAATCTTGCAGCCTCTAGAGTATCAATAAACTGCTAAGATTTGCTTCAAGTTCTGTTATAACATCCTTGAAAATAACTTTTTGTAACCAAAAGAGAATGAAATTATTCTAAATTAGTACATATACATATGTAAATATGGCCATTGTATTTTTCTCACGAATAGGTCCAATAATAGTAGAAGTATACTTATATAAATCGCCAGGGCATTTGAGAATACATACAAATACTAGGCAGAGAAAATGGCCTCAAATTTATCTTAAACAAGTGATTAAAATACAAATAGCATAAATGTCACTTTTGTATTTTAAATATATTTGAAATAAAAGTAGATTTACATTTAGTTGATTATAGTATAAACTTAGAATTAAATATTGATGAAAACAAATGGAAGAAATGTGAGCTTAAAAACAACATTTCAGCACGGATCCACTTAAACCTGCAGAGCCCTCAGAAATTAATAATCACCTTCCTTCTGGACCAAAAGAACCGCTCCTGTTTTATGTTGTCTATAAATATTATTTATTTAACAGGTTTATTACATTATTTCCATTTAATACATACTGCCAACTATTAGGGGAATTGTCATAAAACACCATATGATCAAAAAATGAAACTCTCGTTTAAGATTGTAAGTATATTATGGTAATGTCACTAGGTCCTTGACTTGTTTAACAACTAAAGACTCAAGTTCGATGCATTGAATATTTAACTTTAAGGGATTTTTTTTTAATTAATTTAATTATTCTCTTTTTTACTTTTTTACTTTCTATCCCACTCACTGTCCCCTCCCACAATCCTCTGCCCACCCACTCTCCTTGCTGATTGGGTAGGGGCCCTCTGGGTATCCTCTGGCACTTCACCCCAGCACTTTAAGTCTCTGCAAGACTAGGCACTTCCTCTCCCACTGAGGTCAGACAAGGCAGCCTAGCTAGAAAAACATATCCCACATAGAGGTAACAGCTTTTGGGATAACCCCTATTCTAGTTGTTCAGGACCCACATGAAGGTCAAGCTGCACATCTGCTACATATGTGCGGGAGGCCTAGGTCCAGCTTGTGTATGTTCTTTGGTTGGTGGTTAGAATATAGAAAGATCTCCCATGCACACAGATAGGTAGTGAACATGGCTATCTTACCAAAAAGCAATCTACAGATTCAATTCAATCTTCATAAAAATTCCAACACATTTTTTATAGACCTTAAAAGAGCAATTCTCAACTTTATATGGAAAAACAAAAAACCCTGGATAATCCTGAACAATAATGAACTTCAGGAGGAGTCATCATCCCTCACCTTCAGCTGTACTACAGAACAATAATGATACTGTTACAGAGGCAGACACATTGATCAATGGAATCTAATTGAAGACCCAGAAATAAATCCATACACCCATGGACTTTTAGTTTTTGATTAAGACATTTTTTAAAATACCCATAATGAGATGGCTATGTTATTAAGAACAATATTTTAGCTCTGAAGGTAAATTGCAAGCCATTTGTGTAACATGAGTATCATCTACTGGGATTGATATTTGTGACTTAAACTACTCTTCTTATTCTAGATATAAAGAGCTTTACTTTGATAACATGGTTACTATTGGTAGAAAAAGTACTTCCTGTTTCTGGGGAAACGGTTCAGGAGGCACAGTGCATGATGGATAAGAACCTGACTGAGTTCAGATTCTATCCTCCATGTAAAACTGAACATCATGAAACCCTAACTTTGGAAAAACAAAGACATTGTAATACCACCAGGCTAGAAGAAACAGCCTGCTCAAGTTTTGCTGATACTCTATTTCAATCCGTATGTTAGAAAATGATAAAGACACCCTTGAAAGTAATTTTTTGTAACCAAAAGAGAATGAAATTATTCTAAATTAGTACACATACATATGTAAATGTGGTTGGCGTTTTTTTCTCATGAATAGGTCCAATAATAATAGAAGTATACTGATATAAATTACCAGGGCATTTGAGAATACATACAAATTCTAGGCAGAGAAAATGACCCAAAATTTATCTAAACAACTGGTTAAAATACAAATAGCATTAATGTTACTTTTGTATTATATGTATTTATATATATATGTATATGTATATGTATATGTATATGTATATGTATGTATATATACGTGTGTGTGTGTATTTGAAATAAAAGTAAGATTTATATTTAGTTGATATTTATATTTAGGTGATATGCACTGGAGGAGGCCCATGTACTTGCCCACACAAGCATATACAAGTCCAGCGACAAATATAATGTATTCATTTAACACTCCTAATGATATAGATTAAAATCTTGTGATAGAATGCTAAAGTAGAACACTGTCTGGGACATTAAATTAGCCTGTGCTGTTTAGTAAGTCAAGCCCAGCTAGACTACAAAGTGTGACCTAGTCCAAAAAAAAAAATTAAAAGAAATATTCTCTTTTTCTATCTAAGAAATACTAAATGTGATAATCTGCTTCTTCAAATTTCTGGGTATTCAATATCAAAATGTTACTTAAATGTGCCTCATTGCATTGAAATTCCCAAGTATGAAAATGGAATTACGTATCTTTTCTAATATAGCCAGTGATTGGTAACAAGGTGCTCTGACATTTTCTGTGTAAAGTGCAGCATCTCATTTTCTTTGGTATTTGGGAGCACAGGCATACGTGTATGGACTTCTCTGCAAGGTAGATGGCAGCGAGAGGACTGACAGAGAGCCTGAGGAAGAGTTACCAGAGAAAATGACTCAGTGTTTCACAGTGAATGAAAATTGTAGCCTATTGTGTATTTCTCCCCTTTAAATTGTATGTAATTTCCTCATCCTCTCTAAGGATTGCTTATTTTATTATTTTTCCGCTTACAACTGAAGCAGTCATAAATTTTTTACACAGATTACCAATTAGAATTGAGTGCCACAATGGCTCTGGTGCCCCACAAGCAATTTGTTTCCCTTCTGCCTCCAGAGATAGCAAAAGCTGTGCTAGCATATTGCATTGCATGAAACTCCGAGATGGGATTGAGTTTTTGTGGTCTTTTGTGGCTTGCCTAATCCTCACATTCAGATATTTTGGAGAAGGAATTTGGGATACGTTGCTCTGTTAACACTGTTAGAATAGAAGGTTTAACAAATGATCGAAATTTAACACAAAAGTAATGCGATACATTGCTCAAGGGACAAAATTTATGCCACAATGCTATTGGTACTTATAGAATAATGGAGATGACAAACTTATGTATTTATTTTTTGTTAAAACATTGGTTTATGAATATTTAATAATACAACTGAAGACAAACAATTATGGATGAAGATAGTCTTGGCAGATTAAAAAATCCATGGGTTCTGGATACACATTTTAAGTGATTTAGGCTATACACATTTAAAATCTATTTGTGATTTTTCTTGGTGACAAGTTCATATTCCTTCCTATGTTTTTACAGACATGTTTTGAGTACATTAGTTAAAGTGCCTAATTTTCTATCGTTTTCATCAAAGCTTACAAATGAGGAAGGGTGTAATCTAAGGTTTCCTTCACTGCTAGCACTCTAGTAAAGTTTACTTTCCCTGTCAATTTATGGTGATGATTTAAAATATTCATTACTTAAATCATGCATCTTAAAATAGGCTTACATGCTTTCACTCTGTATGCCTACTTGGTGGGTACTTTGGCTTTGTATTTCTGGTCAGGAGAGGTCCAGAAGACTGTGGACATTTAAGACTCAGTTCAGACAAGACATATTACTCTAAAAAGGCAATGTGTTGTATAGATTGTTATCTTGATTAGCAATAATCTGTGTGTTATAATTTAGATAAAAATTCCATATTTTCTTTTGGTGAACTTTGGTTTGAGAAGAATTTTCATACCTTGTGAAATTGAAACAGAATTTTAAAGGAAATTCTGAAAAATACAGTCCTCAGATTCAGTGTGACAGATAAAAATGAAAATATCTAATGATATGTAAAATATTATGTAAAGCTCCCTTTAAGCTTTACCAGTTTTTTCTGTGTAGATAATTGACTCAAAGGATCTATGAAAGCTGGAGTAAATATAGAATATACTGTACAGTATTAGATTGCACAGTTGAACACAGTGAGGTAGTCTTTAATGATGGTATTTTTTTCTACTAAGACACATTTTAAGACCAGTTGACCTTTTAAGAATAGTTCAAGGATATAGTCTAAAAATGCAGAAGACTCAAAATCAATATATCCTTTCAAAGAGGCCTGTATGTAATAACAAAGAGGCCTTACATTTTAATTGTAGAAAAAAAACAGAGCATAAATTACTAGTGATGTATTCATTTCCTACATTTCCCACTTGATTTATGAGCTCCTTCCCCTGGCAGTTTAGCCTTGAGCTCAAACAAATTAACTTAAGGTCCTTGAAGGTGTTATTCTGTTTCACACTTCTTTGCCTCCTTGCAGCCTCTGTGACAATAAAGCCCTTAATCTCCCTTGTCAACCTTGTGGACTCCAACTCATCCTGTAAGACAAGGTTCAGTCTCTTCTGTCCTCACTCAACACCTGTGGTGTCTGCTTTTCTGCCACCATGCCACTTGGCTTTATCTACATTCAAGGCTGGGGAAATAATAATATCACTTCTCTTTGTGGCCATGTTTTATTCTAGCCTTTAAATAGTTGTAGATGCAAAGAGCGGACTCTGTCTTGTGGTCTACCTTCATAGTCCTACGTCTGAGGCATATAGTTGCTTACAATCCCAAAGTTCATATAAAAGTACGATGTGCTAAGGTATTTTATTTCATGTTACAAACAGCCTATTCATTAGTGAAAATAAGTGCTGTGAAAATTCATAGAAGAGTGAAATTGAAGACTACTGCATTCTTAGTAAGTTTGAGAGAAGTGGTGTCAAGTTACTCTAAGTTACTTTCTTTCAGAAGTTATGTAGAGGAGATTATGCAAAGTAAAGGGGACATTAATATGGCAATGGCAGATCTTTGTATACACCACTGTGTATTACATCTGCTCTGTTGTCTCCAGGAGCAGTGAAGCATGAGGTGACAGGAGGTTAAATTGGGAGCAGTGGTGTGACTATGAGGCCAAATCCAGGATTGTTTCATTGTTGACCCTTCATGTAAGATCCTTGTCTTCAGGATGTTGACTTTCAAACAGGGGAGAGTTCAGATTGTGGTCAAGGTTTAAAGCCTCAGATATGATCTAGAGAGACCAAAAGGACAAATTTTTTGTTTGTTTGTTGTTTGTTTTTAATCTGTGTATTCATGTGAGGAGATATATTGCACTTGGTTCTCATCAGAACCTTTAACAGACTGACAAGATGGTTGGTACATTTAATTTCAGCACTCTGGAGGGAAAAATAGACAAGTCTTTTTGATTTGAGACACTCCCAACCTGTTCTATATAGTGAGCTCCAGACCAACTAGGACTACAGAGAAAACCCCTTAGTCAGACAAAACAAAAGAAAACAAAACAAGAGCAAAAAAGATCCCTTTAACTGGCCAGAGATGAATGACAACAAATATCAAAAATAGGGATATAATTGACATAGCTGGTCAGTATTGTTAATTCATCCTTGTATTATACAGAAAAGGGAGATAAGTAAAGGAAATGAAATGTGGTGAAAAGGAAATTAACATTTCTAATGAATGGTTTAAAGTCAGAAGAATGTATTTGTGCATGCTTGAAAACAATCTAGGGATGGTATAGACCAGAGAGTGGCCAGCAAGACGATTTGCAACACTACTTTTACTGAGATATACAATTGTCTTTTGAGACATCTTCATAGTTCTGTTTAGGACAAATTCCAAACTTTAACCACATATTGACAAGTTTACTGTCTCTTTCAAAAGAACAAACATATAGGTATATAAATGAATATGTTTTTAAATCGTGAGATATATAGTGAAATAGAACATTTCATTTTTCAAATGTCCATGTGATTGCTTGTATATAAACAGTGATCCATGCAATAATTGTAAACTATTTGCAAACAGAACATTTCTAAGCACTCTGCTTTTTCAATTACTTAACATATGTTCTTCATCATTTCTCAACAAAAGGGAAAGCTGGCTTCTCAAGGCAATAAATCCCCTTCTAGCAATCTCTTCAGTACTTCAGTGCTTTTATTGAGTGGAACTCTAGAATTAACTGGGAAGCTGCAACCTCATTAATTTAACATAGAAATATCCTCACTTCAATAAGCATAAAGTATCGGCAGATGCTACAGAAAACATTTCTAAATTTTAAATCGCCATCTCACCGGAACGTTAATGATGCTTTCTTTGTTTCCTCAGGAAACTTGATCTAATTTCCTTTTCCTAACTATAATTAATGTGTAACTACAGAGTAAAAAGATCATCACTGTATATTCTTTAGAAGTGTCAATCATCTTAACAGAAGAGTAGTATCAAGATGACATAATAGCTCCTTATTGATATGTCCTTCAGTTGATAACGTCTGCAGCAAATTCATATAGATCACTGTCAAGAAAGGATACCTGTGTCCTCTGCTTATGGTCATGATCTTACAAACCACATTTTAGTCATTAGTTTCCTTTTCCACATATATATTTATGTCCTGCCTTAAAAACTATACTCCCCCCCCAAAAAAGACAAACCAGAAAAACTTTCTGTAATTACTGTGAAATAGGTGTTGGTGTTTGAATTAGAACACTGAACCTTTTATGTATTTGAAATTCACACATGGTACAACAATTTCATACAATAATTTAAAAACAAACTGATGTAATGAGACAACTGTAGCAGTGTGAACAAAAATTATTCCAATTTCAAATATGTATGTCAACTAGGACTTTAGGATCACTGACATCTTTTTATTACGAAAGACATGCTAAGTATTTTTCCATAGGACAAACAAGATATCATCTAAAATATACTGTTTAGGAAAAAGTGAATATTTTATAAAAATGCATGATGCATATATAAATATATATACATATATATATATTAGAATTATGTCTAAATATTTTCAGATAAAATATAGATAATAAAATCAGTGAAAAACAACTGTAATATTAGATATTTGATATGAATCTGTGCCTGTTTATTTAAGAGACTTGGAGGGAAACATGTTCAAAGGCTTCTACAGGTTAACTGAGACTTTTAGCATTACTGTGTGATTATGATTCAACATTTACACCCACATTTTAAAAAATCTGAAATATAAACTTAAAAATTAGAAATAAATACATAAAAAATCAAAAGATACTACAATAATGAACATTATATTACCACCCACCACTTCCAAATATTAAACAAAAACAGAAATATGGCATGAATCTGTGTCTGTCAATCATTTGCTAAACTTCCACCAATCAGTATCTTTTCTACTCCTCCTGGCATTACTACATGATTTTTCACCATTTTCATCATCTTTCTGTTACTTCTCATGATAGCTTTGATCATAAAGACCAGAAGGGATGTTGATATAGAAATACAGGAGACTTCCTGCACTCTAATCTGCAGGATTGAAACATCAGTGCTCTTTGGGTTCCTTACTTCCTTGTTGGTGAATCATCTTCATTCTTCTTTCTCAACCATATTCTTTACTATCAAGTCTAAAACTTCTAAGAGAGGACCAACGAGTGAGAATTTTGTAGCAAGACAGCAAGACAGGAAATAGTAATAGCAAAACACAAACATACCACACTGGGCAACATAACCGTGTTATGTATGAACTTAAGTGAATTGAATTATTAATCCTCCCAGCCACAGGTTTCTCTTGGCAGTGTAGAGGCAATGGTCTCTAGCAAAATGTCCAGAGCCTATTGAAGGCAAATTACTATTTAGTATTTTAATAATTTATTTCATTCCTCCTCTTGTCCAAGAATGACTGTCTAGATAATATAATGTCTTCCTCAATACCATGAGATCTGTATCTATTCAAGAAGGCTCTTCAATGCCTAGAAAAGTCTGGGATTATTTGTTCCTCAACCATGATGTTTTATGATATAGTTTATCAAGTTCATAAAAAAAGTACTCAGAAATCCCTAAAGCTATTGCCTATCTGTGGAATCCATCCATTACTTGTCTTGTCTTGTCTGGTCTCAGTGGGAGAAGTGCCTAGACCTGCAGAGACTTGATGTGCCAGTGTGGGGCGATTCCCAGGGAGGGTTCTACTCTCTCAGAAAAGAAGGAGAAAAGGAATGGGAGGAGGGAGTGTGAGAGGGGAGGTCCAGGAGAGGGACAGTGATCTTGATATAAAATGAATAACAAGAATCAATCGATCTAATCAATCAATACAAGTAAAAGTAAATAAAATTTAAGAAGGAACTGACTTGTGAGATGATAAAAATACTCAGAAGGATGGTAAAATGTCAAATCGGACCATATTATGACAGAGTTCAAGTTGTTTCACACCACATGAAAAAAGTAGCTGCTGAGGATGTTTGGTGATGAGTAAGGATGCAGTGCTCCCTGTGCACCTGTTAAGTCACAAGTGTGACTCACAATTATTCTCAGATTCAAGTTCTGTGCTTTTATTTTCCATATTAAAGTTTGGGAATTCTCATAACTGAACTTCTTCACTTTCCTTTTCTCAGTCACAAAGCTTTCTGTGAAACGTAAGAGTGTTGGCTTATTCAACCAGGGAAATGTGTTAAGTGGAACTAACAGGATTTTGTTATTTCCTGACAATATTTGGATAGTGAGAAAATCATAAAAGCTTATGTAAATATTTATTTTTAAATATTTGAGTATGTTCCCTATAAAGATTTGTTGTGTGTTACATGATATATATATAAATGTAATACTTTTATATTTAAACTTGTAATAATTACACTTTGTTACCATTTAAATATGAAGTTTTATTTATATTTTAAATGTTGTCTTTATATTATCTGTAAGCTTGTTCAAGTTTATTTGCACATTTGGTCTCTCTTTTTATGTTCTCTCTGGAAATTAAGTACAAATAATTTCCTACTGTTTGATGGAGATATTTGGGTTAGGAGTTTAAAAATAACCCCTCAATGTCAAGAAACAACATGTACAATCTTGTCCCTGTCTCTTCTCTTTGATTTCTTGTCTCAGCTACTTTGAAATAGTTTGAATATTCTGATACTAATTTGTCTCAAGTACAGATGCCTATATTGTTTCATAATTCTTTAGTCAACTTCATGTAGATAAAGATATCATGCTATGTAATTCCATGCATCAGGTTAATTCACACTGCACTCAGATGGTAAAATAGGTGAGGCGAGACATAAACATATGCCTATTTACCCATATTCAGGAAAAATCTAGTAAATGAACAGGTAAGAGTATACATGTTAAATGTATATTTGAAGTAATTATTTAAGCATTATCCAATCAGAGTACAAATTATTTAGGTTCAGAATTTCATCTGCTACTTCATTAAATGTTTTACAGAAAACATAATAGCCCAGTAGTCCAGGAATGCATGATTTGTTAATTAGAAGGAGGTCAGAGTTATTTTGGTAGAGACAGTGGAAAGAAATCATAATGGTAAATTGAGACATAAAATTCGTCTGACTAAGTGATGGGAGCAGTGCTAATAATAACCGTGGGCACTGTAACATGCTAATGGCATGACAGGTAGTTTCTGCTACCTTCCATGTATGAACAAACAATCTCCATAGAAACATTACCAGAGACTTATACAGGGTCTTTACTTTGTCCACATTTTGAATATGGAGAAAAAAAGCCAAGGGCCATAAAGGATGTAAAACTGAAATTTTATGCCCAGTTCAAAGGATTAGGAGTTTCTGTGTTATCAAGATATTATGAACTTAGAATTAGAAGACATCAGGTCTAAACGTCATAGCATTCTTTAGGCATTTCCATTCAGACACTATGAGGAATAGATGGAAGCATGAACTGTGTGTGATGGAAGTCCAGCTCACTAAGAAAATGGTTTAGTATCCATAGTGTTCTTATTTTATTATGTAAGAAAAAGAAAGAACCATTTCCATATGATTCTTCTCTGAATCATTTAGTTATTAAATAAAGATACTGAAAGATCTTGTAAATCCCACACAATGTGTGCTGCTCAGACGCTGTGATAAACAGGATTTGAGGACGTGGGAGATAGACAAGCATAGTTATGGTTGATGTACATAAAAGTAGGAAGAATCTGAAATCCAATGTAGTGCTGCAGCATCCTCACACCTCCCTAGGGTCAACATATGCCAGCTCTATCTTGTGCTGTCCAAATTTTGTCTGGGTCTTCACATGTGCCTTTCTCTCTTCTAACAATAAATATGGCCCCCGGTTGAAGTCACTTCCCATTATTATTAACAAAGATGAGGCCTTTTCAATGAAAGCAGCAAGGCATTGAACAGCAGTGAATGTTTATTTGAAAATAAAGAGAAGGCTGTTGTTTTCCTTGTGATTCTCCTGTACTATCTGGGTCCTGTTTTAAGGGCTTGGAGCTCAGAAAGAATAGTGTGGTTTCACAGTAAGCCATAACTTCCTTTAGTTTCTTACTAATTTTGTGCTATTTGTTCTGGACTTTTCACATTTGACAGGATCCTTCAAGATCTAGCCCTGTTCCCTATATGTTCACTTTTCTAAATTCTCCTACTATCTTTGGCTTGTCTATTGTTGTTGTCCTTGTTCCACTCATGTCTGGACAGTAATGGTGGTGAGATATTACCAGTGTGACTTCTAACATTATTAGAATATACGGTCTCACAGAAAACTTCAGATATTTTCTGGCTCTTACAATTTCTCTCTTCTAATATTCTGTAAACCTTAGGTACAGGAGTAGATCTATCTATTGGTACTGGACTCTACAGTTCTGATTGGTTGTGGTTTTCTGTAATGGTCTCTGTCACAAAGGGAAGTTTTCTTGATGAGGAAGGAAGACTACACTTATCTGTGGATATACAGACATATGTTTAAGATGTAGTTTAAGATTATGTTGATTTAGTAAAGTGGTGACTGTGTGTTCTTCTCCAAGATCCAGGATTTCACTAACCCTAGGTAGCTTGCTAGGTTTATCAAAGCAGTGAGCCAAGTACGACAAAGGTCTCATGTAGCCCAGGTGAATTCAAACTCACTGTGAGTCTAAGGATGACCTTCAACTGTAGATTCTCTTGCCTCTAACTCCCTAGTGCTAATACCAGGTAGATACAACAATACTTGACTTTAATAATTGTTTTATAATTTGTTATTTTGGAATTTAGCGTAAAAATGTCATTAGCTTTATTGGAGCATTTGTAACACCCTTTGCTGCTGTTGATTCCTCCCTGACTCCCACCGAGTCACACTGTTCATCCTGCTGGTACCTCCTCATTCCAAGGACCCCATCTTCTGCTTTTCTGTCATGTTTTCCTTCAGTCTCTCAGTTAAGATCCTCTTATTAATAGAAAAAGTAATTGAAAGATAGTCACATGTTTCCTACTGGATAGTCATCAGTTACATAAGTCAATATAAAATACTGTGCTCTAATTTGGAAGAATAATTACTAAAATATTTTTGTTATAATTAACATTGTTAAAATCTTATAATTAGCATTGTTAACTATGATATTAGTATGATATATTAAATGGAACTTAACATATACATCTTTACAAGACAGTAGCCATTTTTAACACCAGTTTTGCTTGCTCAAAATCCTTCTACTTCCCATGCATTATTAATAAATTCACCAGAAGAAGTTGTACTGAGTATAGGAGCCTTTTGCTTAAAGTGTATGGTTTTAATGACAAGACTGACTTAATTGAAATTTCTTCCCCTACTATTCAAGTGTTATGTTAAGAACTGTGTACCATCATAGAAAGTCTACAAATAGCTTTGCACAAATAACAACAAAAACCTTATTACTATACAAATACTTACTCTAACATGAGAATGCCTTTTCTAGGTAAGCCTTTGTCGCACAGATCTACTCTCCAGTATTCAGCCCTTGATCCTGGAGGACGAGCATTTGCCTGCATTATTCAGATGAGTAGGAAACAAAGTGTTCCCATGCTTTTCCAAAGGTTTCACAGATCACAGAGTGCATGCTTCAGTTCAGAGTCAGATGGCAATGGCTTTTGCTCCACCACATTC
Source organism: Mastomys natalensis (assembly GCA_021653895.1). Lineage (NCBI taxonomy): Eukaryota > Metazoa > Chordata > Mammalia > Rodentia > Muridae > Mastomys > Mastomys natalensis. The sequence goes on from JAJTUV010001256.1 coordinate 1,114,302, forward strand.
TGTATTAGAGATCACTGAGTGCTACATAGGTGAAGTCTCAACAGGTAACAACATCCATTACCATGTACTCATTAGCAATGCACTGGCTATTTTAACATATTGAAAGATATTTCTTAAATAAAATTCAGATAACCAGTAAAACCATATTCAACCCCATAGCAAATATGTGTACTATAATAGTTTGCTTTTTACAGAAAAGGAATATTTAAATGCTTTAATCCTTAGTTTCTAGAAATTATCAGAAAGCAATTTTAAACGTGATGTTGTCTAGGAATAATAGAAATCATAGAAGAGGTACATTACATGCTGAAGACACTGCTAAGGATAAAAGGGAACCCACGTGGACCTCAGCAGAACATGAAACACAGCCATAGTCCCTCTACAAGGTGGAAGCAAGAAGTTAGCAACAGAGTCTGGGAGAGGTGTACCAGCCCTGTGAGATTTACAGCAAACCAGAGAGGTTGAAGAAAAATCACCAGGCCACATGGCTTGAGGAAGTTGATCAGTGAGTGAGTACACCCGAGTTTCCATGCCTTTCTTTACAACACAAGTGATGCCTTCTGAATGTGGTACATTTACACAATGGAGTACTACTCAGCCATTAAAAATAATGAGCTCATGAAATTCTTAGACAAATGGATGGAGCTAGAAAATATCATCCTGAGTGAGATGACCCAATCACAAAAGAACACAATGGTATGCACTCTCTGATAAGCGGATATTAGCCCCAAAACACACAATACCTAAGATGCAACGCAGGAACCTCATGAAACTCAAGAAGAAGGAGGAAGACCAAAGTGAGGGTGCTTTTGTCCTTTTTAGAACGAGTATCAAAAGATTCAACCAGAGCTCCCAGGATCTAAACCTCCAGCCTGAGAACAGACAGGGGCAAGCTGTCCTCTGAGAGGCTCTAACCAGCAGCTGACTCAGACAGATACAGACATCCAGAGCCAAACAGTGGATGGAGCTTGAGGACTCTTAAAGAAGAATAGGTGGAAGGATTGCGGGCCCTAAGGAGATAGGAACTGCACAGGAAGATCAACAGAGTAAACGAACCTGAACCCTTGGAGCTCTGAGAGACTGAATCACCAACCGTGGAGCATACCTAGTCTACACAGATCTACCTCCATGGGCTGAACCTAGGCCTCCCTGCACATATGTTGTAAATGTGCAGCTTGGTTTTCATGTAGGTCTCAAACATCTGGAGTGGGGGCTATCCCAAAACATGCAGCCTGTATATGGAGTATGGTCTTCTAAAAAAAAAAAAACAAAAAAACAAAAAAAAAAAAAAAAAAACAGTTGTTCAGTTATTCATGGAATATTATTTTTTTATATCTCTTGTATTCAGTTTGCAACTACTTCATTGAGAATTTTCGTATGTATATTCATGAGGGATACTGGACTATAACTTATATATTTTTGTTGGGTTTACACTTGATTTCACTATTTCAATATTATTTGCTTTGTGAAGGAGCTTATTGTGGTTCTGAATTTTTTTAAACATAACTCAAAAAGTATTGCTTGTTTGAAGGCTCTATAGAATTCTTGTATAAGTATATCTGACCCTTGGTATTTTGCTTGTTTATTTCTTTTCATTTTATTCTGTTTGAATGCTTTCTAAATTTTTTTGATTTGCTGAAAATAAAAAAAAAAAAAGAACATTTATACAGCTTGAATAAAATAACATACAGATTAAAGTTTTCTAGAATATAGTAAGTGATACAGTAATAATAGTCCTCTAATTTTATGAAGAGAAACTTGAGTAAATGAACTAAAAAGAAAAAATAATGCTCTTAAAAGAATTTCTCAATAAACGGGCCGTGGTGGCGCATTCCTTTAATCCCAGCACTTGGGAGGCAGAGACAGGCGGATTTCTGAGTTCGAGGCCAGCCTGGTCTACAGAGTAAGTTCCAGGACAGCCAAGGTTTATACAGAGAAACCTGTCTCGAAAAAACCAAAAAAAAAAAAAAAATTCTCAATAAAAGAATCACAACCCTTAGTGAGAATTGCAATACTTCATGAAAAACATCAACAGATAGTATCAGTCAATGCTTAAGATATAAAGCACACACATACAGGGACACACTCACACACATAAACACACAAAGACAAGGAAAAAGAAGAAAGTAAAGGCAATCCTTTGACTACTCACATTAGAAATCCTAGCTGCCTGTTATATAGTAGGAAATGTAAGAGGCCTGAGAATAAATTGCTTATAGTTCATATTTCATAAGTATCTGTCTTACGTGTGACAATTTTACATCTATCATTTTGTATAGAACATGAACAAATTTCTAACATTCATGGAGACATTTTTAATTGTTTTCTCATTACAATTTAAGCTCCAAATTAGTTTTGACCAGTGTCACTTAAAGACAGTTATAAACTAAGCAGCATAAAAGCTTAGTACCTAAGGGTAAGCTCATTACATCAAATTGACAGTATTTGGTAAATTGCCATCGATTATACTGTCTAGCAATTTGATGAGTTTAAACACCGTGCTTTCATTTCAATATACATTTCTAAAAATGATTAAAGTGTGAAATTATTTACATTTGTCCATATTAAACATTATCTGTGATGGATTATTTAGTAATAAAAACACACTATAAACTATGATGGCTTTGTTTCAGTCTTTTCACATCTTACCTTTGGATGTCCAGGCTTTGTTACATGCCAAGCCTGGAAGGAAGAAGTGGAGCCCGTTCCATAGTCCAGGTCTTCCTTTGCACAAAGGGAGATGGGGTTGGGAATCGGGGCAGGGTGGGTTGAAGCAAAGTTCAGAATGGGTGGGTCAGCAGAATCTGGATTCTGCAGTGAGTGCAGGGAGGGCAGTGTTAAAAGTCCCTTTGAAAACAGCTCTCATAGATGACAGTCAATGAAACATCTTATTCACATGCACTTTAATCAAGGTCAACCACAGCTCTCTCTATAAACCTTGGAGAGTGGGAAGGGGTTTTTCTTAGGGTGAAGCTTCATTGAGTGAGACTAAGGAAAATAAGTCTAATGAACATAAACATTTGAACTGTCCATAATTTACATAAATTACACCTCATTTGCATAGAGAGGACATGCCTGGAATTTGGACCTGTAATTTCCTCAGGGATTAGGTGACATTCTTGTAGTGGAGTGTTGGTTGGGCTCTCTAGATTACACAGAGAAGAGGAAGCCCTGACATGAAAAGGGAGCCCTCCATTTTGAGCCCAGCTCAGGAAAGCTGTCTAGACATTGTAGACTACAACCTTCATAGTGAAGTGCAGCACATGATGATATTTTATTGTGTATTTGTATTTATGAAAAAAGTATTTAAAATATGGTAATAGTTATTTTTAGTTGCTGTGATTATGGGTTACTTTTACTTTGTACTTTTACCTTTAATACTTTCCAGTATTTAGCAAGATTTTTGCAATTAAATTTTCAAAAAATAATTTCGGGTTTGTTTGTAAAAGTGGTATTTCTAGATTTTTTTCTGCTGTCATTATTTGTATGACCTGAAGTTAAAGTATTGGTGTTGGTTTTCTGTCTAAGGGATGTTCTAGATTCAGTTATTGATGGAAAAAATAAATACTCGGGGACTCTGTGCATTTTATTTGCTCATTTCTAGTTTATAGATAGATTCTTTTTTTAATTTAAACCTAACAAACTCAAATCAAAATCAGATTTAATTCCCCAGTATGGTTAGTTTTAAACTTTAATTCATCACGTTAAAATAAAGAACTTTGATCAAGAAGTATAGCCCCTAGTGAGATGTTGTTTCTAAGACCCTGGGCAGAGAGTTCAGCAAGTCAGACTTAGTATCATGAACCACATGAGGTGCTCATAGCCTTTTGTTGTATGGCAAACCAGATAAAAATGTGTTGTTGTTACTTATCTTATTTGATAGTTTTAACCTTTCATGGTTCATGTATTAGATATCCAATGAAGAACTAGACAATGGTAGTATTTGACATGAAATGTAACCTGTATTGGATAGAACAAATGACAGCTATATTTGAAGTCAAAATATCATGACATAGTCTGATGAGCTGATGAAGCATAGGAGAAGCAATGATAAGGACTATTGTAAAAACAATTGACAGTGACAAAGTAAGGAACACTTTATAATGAAGAGAGATTTTACAGCATCACAAATTTCTCCAGAATAACACACCATTCTGTTTCCATTTCACATTGCACATAAAAGCAAACTAAGGAAATCAGGTTATGTCAAACACTGTTATATTAGTAAAGATGTGCTGTGTGCACTGGAAGTCTTGCCTGCATCTTGGATGGTACACTGCCTCTTGGTTTTGTGCTAGGGGGTTGTGTTTCATCACTTCTTATGGGAGCTTAACACATTGTGAGTCACTTAGAAATAATTTATTGGTACAAAATATGAGGTCATTAACAAAATTTAGGTGTGGTATATCTGAAATTAATACTTTATACCCAATTAGATACTGTTAGTATATGTATTTGTCATTTATAGTTATAATGTGAAATGCCATTCCTCCATTAGTAATAACAACCTGTGTTTTCTTTGACTGTCTGTTGAACATCCTATGGGAATCAGTAATTCTGTGCATTACATTTGTAATTAGCATAAGAGAAGCACAACAACCATATTTTGTCAATATAATGCATTATTGATTAATCTCATTAATATGTCATCATTATTGCCAGAACTACCCATGTATAATTTAAAGGAATGTGGATCTAAACCATTGATCTGGTCTGAGGGAATCTGGAGTATAATTATGAGTAATTTGAAATTATGAAATGTACTAGAAATAAATGAAGGCCTAAATGAATAAATAAGTGAATAAAAATTTCAACATGATTTCTTGGCATGAGAAGGGCAGTTTTTAATAAACTTATTATTCAAAAGATGGATAGTATCTTCGTCTTCCAAACATGGGGTTTAGAGAACCACAGAAATAACTAATATTTGTAAAAGGTTAGACAGTTTACACATATAGCAGACATGAAAAGACAGCCATCACATATGAAATAAAAACCTCGTGTACAAACAACAGTGTGGCTCTAACAGTAAAGGAATAAGCAGATCTCTGTTACGTGCACATGCCTTGGCAGCAAGGCAGAAGGTGGGGAGTCCACTGTGATGTCAGGATTGCATCCAGCATTCCTCCATGACTCACTAAGGGTCCCATGCTTCTAATTTAGTGAGTTGATTTGACATGGAGCACCAAAGCAACTTAAGTATGACAAAGGAGATTTGTAGAGCAAAAGTAAAGATTTTTAAGCACATTTCTTCCATATATTTTCTATTCCTTTAGCTGTTGATGTCGTTAATCTAAGTGTATTCTGAGAGTTGGAAACACTGCTTTGAGAAAAGTCAAGCATGGGAGCTGGAGAGATATCAGCCAATGAAAGAACATACCACTCTTCCAGAAGACCCAAATTCAAGTACCAGCATTCATCGTCAGGAAGCATGCAGTACCCACAGCTGTAGCTTTTGGTCACTGACCCCTTGTTCTAGAGTCTTCAAGCATCTACACTCACGTATACAGACTCCCATATAGACATAGACACATACCCATGCATATGACTGAAATCTTTTTAAATACATTGAATTATTGAAAAAATTTAAAACATTTTATAAAAGGAACTTCAAATATAATGCAAAATAAATCAAACCACCTATGTAAATCATGGATACTATCAAATATTTGTTTGGTTATTTTGGTGCTTTGCTCTTGCTCATCTTCCCAAGCAATATACCTCAGTCTTATATTTTTGACTCCCTGTAGGTGAGTTTATAGACAACTGTCAAGAAGGCAAAATGGTCAAAAAGAGAAATGGAAGCAAGGAGATTTCACATCACTGCATCTCATCCTTAGATGGGTTTCCAAATGATCTAGAACTGTGTTTACATTTGCGTTTGCTCGGCACCATCAACCATGACTCTCATATCCACTAGGATATTGTAAGAACATTGTGATTAAGATATATGTGGGGCAGAGACATAAAAGTACAATATCATCAGGCTGGTTAAGTGGAGCTCAGAGAACCAAATGAGGATGTGCCTATGTGTACTTTTGAAGCTGAGATACATATTGTGTGGACTTTGTAATAAGGAGGTGAAGGAACACGCAGCATACAGCCATGGGTCAGGGAAGCATTAGCTGGAAAGCTTACATGTCTTTATAATGTAACAGTTAAGAACCATGAGCATTTTTGAAGCAAAGGCAGAGAAAATAATTTTATTGTAGTACCAAGTTTTTCAAAAATATTAACTATTCATAATACTTTCAACTTTTCACCAGGTTTCCTTTTTCATCTATTCAGTTGATGTGAGTTATTTTTTAATATTATACAGTTTTATTCATTCAATTGCATTTAAATAACATAAACATTTGAACTGTCCATAATTTACATAAATGGCTAAACAAGGATGTTTTAGTTGAATTACATCTTACAGTAACTTCACAAAAAATGCTTTTGTTTCATTGAAAAATATCTGCAGGTAAAATAAGTGTATCCAACTGTGGAAATAATGTGACAAAATTATCTCAAATACATTAAAGTTTATTGGTTTTGAAAAATAATTCATTGTAGATAAAAATGCAATTACAATTAGGAAAAAAAATCTCTAATGTGGAACAAAATTGGTCCATTTCTGTGCAATTTCTTTTGGTCCTGCCAGATGTATTGGAGACAAAGCAATGGTGTGGCTTGGGTGGCAGGTGATGTTTCTGATTCCAGGAAAAAGAAATCTGGGGTTTACAGGTCAGAATATTAAAGCAATTGTCCAGCCTGGGAAGGGTGTTCAGATGAGTATTTCTTGTTAACTACTCATGTGGAATATACGATGCCTCTCAGCTGTGCACGAATATTGAGCTCCTCCACCTCTACTATGCTGGAGTTTTCAAATAGCCTCATCTTGTTCATGTTTTGGTCAGGTAGCCACAGGTGCTGTGAGTTCTTGTGTGTACAGATGCCATGTCATATACAGAGGCCAGCATCTTATAAAATACTCATCATCCTGAGAGGAAGGTAGTTGGAGCATGCAGGATTTGGAGAGAAACAGTGAGGGGACCGATGAGCAAGATACAGGGTATATATGTGTAAAGATTTCAGTGAAATATAAAATGAAATAATGATTCCTGGCTGTCTGCTGCTGTACAGGTTGTATGTTTCTCATAGACGTCATTTCACATCTTCCCCATAGCAATCCCCTTTAGGAAAGCAAGCATTAGGATGTCTTGAGACATCAATGACTTCTCCAAGACTGTAGGATTGGAATTGGGTTAATTTCTACCTTTCTCATTCGTACCCTGGCTATACTCACATTGTAGTGTTAGTTGCTGTTGCACACTTGCACACATTCACACACAGAGACACACACACAGACACACGCACACATACACACACACTGTATACACACTTCACATAACACATTATCATGGAATTACAATTTGTATTCAAGTGCAAAATGCAAATGAACTTGTTTTTTATCTTACTAGCTCAATAGTTAAAGAGTATATATTGAGGCTTAAATTTGTTATTATTGCCTTCTTAATAATATTTATAAGTAGTGATTTCAAGAATATTTCAAATGTATTACATGTCTCAGTTTACATATTTAATTAGAAAGGATTTCTTATTATCTGGGAGTTACCAAGCCACTATTGAGTGTTTTGTGCATATGTATATAATGTGGTATATGTCAGGAGATACTGCCATTTGTGCATATTGGCAACTAGAATTCAGTTTATATTCATGTATGCATATATGCATGTAGAAATTTATATTTTAAACCATCTTTATTGAATTCAATTTGATGATTAATCCAAAAATACTCAGAGAAACATGTAAAGAAAATTCTTTGTAACCTTTTTCATCAAAGTTTCATGTCCTGTGCTCAATGGGGAAACCCTTTAATCTCTTTACCTGGGTATAACACATTCTGCATTAAAAGTGGAACATTTGGAGCTTTTCTTAGTGTTCAAAGTTATAAAGGTTTGTCAAGGTCATTGCTTATTATATAAAATGAAGACTAAGCAAAAGAGCCATGGGAGGACATATGTCCAACCTGTAATGGAAAAGATGTAAAACTATAGTAATATAGTACCACATTTTATACATGATAGTAACTTAGGTAGTTTAATTTTTTAACACATTATTGGTATGCCTTAGTTGTGACCAAGATGATAGGGATATTTCATATCTTTCAAACAAAACTAACAATAGTGTACTGTACAATTATAATATCTACATGTTTACATAGATAAAACACATTTCTTAATATACCAATTTGTTAAAATAGTTTCTTTAATTCATTATATTATGAGTGAACCATTACTTGAAACAGTGAACAGTTATTTCTGTCCGTTTAAGAACAATTCATTCTCAATCTGTTTAATATTAAAAAATTATTAAAAGAAATATATTTGCTATTTTCAGGGAAATACTTACATAATATTAGTGATGAGAATCATTTGTTTTTCCACAGAAAACACATTCATAATTTAAGTTGTTCAGCATCCTACTTCTAGAGTTGAATAATGTATCATAATGTATCAGCTTAAGGTAAAAAGTTTTCATATTCAGGGGATGCAACTGGAAAGGAAAGTAGATACAAATTAGCTGTAACAAATTACAAAAATCTCTAGGAAATTACATTAATATTTTTACTGAGTATATTATATATATCAACTATACATTTTTTGGTTTCTGAGTAAGAGCTATAATTGATTTTAATACATACTATACCTGATGTCTGTATTAGAAATGAGAAACTGTATATCCCATTTACACCACTGGCTCCTGAGAACAAAACAATGGCTTCTTTTGCTACTATGTGATTCACCAGCATCGACCAAGTCAAGTCAAACACATTTTTCATGTGTAGCTTCAACAATACCAAGAGTGTTGGTATTTTTAAATTATTTTTTTAAATCAGAAACATATAAACCAACTTCCTTATTGATGAATGCTTAGTGGAGTAGTAGAGATGAGTTTCCACTTCAAATGTAGAATGTAATGTTATTTATGAAGTGCAAACCCCCCACTTGGGAGAGGGTCCTATTTTTGAAAGCTGCCAGTAAGATGGTGGGACAAAGGTAATGCTATACAGCATATCAGCTGATGTAAACCTGAGATATGGGGAGCTTGAGATAACCACAGAAGTTTTCTAAAGGAACAGACAGTGTCACAAGTGGGAAGAGTCTCTCAACGGGGTGACCTAGGCCACAGGAGACAACAGAGGAAAATCAGTCTCTTGCTCTAGGCTTCCCTACACCAATTGCTCTTACTCTCCGCTCTCACCCTAACAGGTTAGTGTAAAGTATTATTTAAGCCATGCAGTGTTTTAATACAATGATGTGTGACTCTAATGTTTTATTTATGCAGGTTTCATGGCCACTTTTTTGGACTCCACCTCTTGTTGAGAGCATGTTCAAGTTTCCCCAAACATCTTCAATAGGGAGTATTTTTCAAGACTAAAAGGTTTCCACATGAGAATCTAATGGTTTCACACTAGTCGCCAACTTGATTTTTTTCTGCTTCTCAGCTGTCTTTAGTTTCACAGTCCAAAGACCATCTGTCTAGACAGGTGTTATCTCACTGGTATCTAAAAGTAGAAACTGAACATCATTATTTTTGAAATCTATTTAGAAATTGCAACCCAAGTGATAAAGTAACACAGGTCAGAGCTCTGCTCTGTCACAGATTCTTCACTTACAACAGATGGACTGCAAAATGGCTTATTTTGCATGAACCAGCTGCAAATTTAAGAAGCAAATGGGGGCTCAGGTGTCACATTAAGCAGAAAAATCAATGAGTTTAACAGGTACATCGAAAAGAGTTTATCGTAACAGCTTCAGTGAGTGGGTTTATTCTTTATAAAATAATGTCAAGAAGTATATGAATCAGCTATAAGCAGCTCATTCTAAAATCTAATTCTACTGAAAGATATTTTAAGGCCTAAAAATTCATGGGCCTTGACTAGGCTTCACCATGTCACTTGAAATTATAGTAACTTTATGTTCAAAATATAAGGCTACAACCGATATATGCCTAGCTTCCACTCTGATGAAGTACTTGCTCTCAATAACATAACTACAAAATATTTAGATATGAAACAGTACTTAATTTTCACACAGATTAACTATCCATCCACAGGGCGATTTCTACCATACACAGACATATAAATCTTGGATATATTCTTTATATAGACACTCCTTGCCTTAGAATTTATTTTATTCTAGTAGTTATGTAGACTCTCACATCAAATTAATGCCTACACTGCAACCTTTGTATCTATGTTCTCTCAGAAAATATAATTTACACCTTGTTATTTTATTATGACTCTTCTTGGTAAGTGGAATATTAAGAACCTTTAAATCATAGGTCCGGGAAAAGATAAACAGCGGGGCAGAGAATCACAAGAAAACTTGACATTTGATAACTAAGCAACAAACATTAGCAGTTTTATTTCCCATTATTATTTCTGTGTTCTAAGTAGGTTGATGTATTCTGACACACATTATTTGAAGTCAAAATACATTAACCTGAAAGAAAATAAATATCTAGTTTGCATAGGAGAAGATTTTTCTTATAATTGATTCTTTCAAAATTAAAAGAAAGTCATTTGCACTCTTGGGTAATTCTGCAACTCCAAATACAGTTTTGATGAAAAAGCATGTATTGAAGCTTTTTAAAAAAGAGAGTCAAAGTGATAATGTTCTTGTTTTCTGGAAATAATTTTTGTGAAGTGTCTTGGATGGTCTGGAAGATGCTTTCACAATGGCATAGCTGGGAGCATGAAAATGACACACTTAAATGAAGGAACTGATTTCTCTGATGATCAAGTCCTAATTCTGTTTGAAAAACCACTTGTGCAAAGACTATGGTTCATGCCATCAACCTGCTAAGTGCACTGAATTAATGACCAGAGCCATAAATGTTCTTGACACTATTGTATCTTATGGAACCTCAATAAACACATGCAATATTAAACTCAATGCAAGCTCTGTGACTGATTTCTACAAGACACATCTAGTCACTCAACAACTTTTACATTATATTCAAAAGAACTTGTGAGTTATTTGTTTGCATTTAAAATTGCCTCTTCATACATCAATGACAGAAGCCAGAGTTTGGTGTAGATTTCTGCTTAAATGTTGGTGATAACTGGTAGACAAGGGCTCACCTGTAAGGCAGTAGGAGGATAATAAGATTCATAGAAACTTTCCAAAAAGAACAAAAACTAAACACTACGTGATATGCTTATTTTTTGTTATTTTCTATACAAGATCTAAGTAAATAAAAGAAGACACAAGGTACTGATATGTAGCCTCAACATGGGTAGAGCAGACCCAGATTACACTAGTCTGAGGAGAATACTGCATCAGTAAGCAACATAATGCTGTGAGAGTTCTCATTTATCATCCATGCCCTTCTTATAACTCATAAAACTGTATGGATTTCTTATTATGTATACTAAGACTACTGAAAAGTGACTTTTCTAGCATATTAAAGAACACTAGGAGAGAAATATATTCCATCCTTCTTCACTGGAAGAAAGTCTGGAAGAAAACAGTAAATGATCCACATGTGTCTAATTGATCTGTGTCTATATAAATACCCAATTTAGATAAAATAACTATTATTATTTGGTTTTTAAAATTGAATTCTAAAAGAATTACATTTTTATCTAGAAATCATGTGAGCCCCTGTAATCTTAGGCTTGTTTTAACAATATTATATTTGCTATCTTAATATGATAATCATTTTTTTTTGTTTTGTATGTGTAAAATATTTGAGGAACATAACCTTTGAGTTTTCATGGGACACAATGATTAAGAAACAAAATAGTTACAACAGCTTCAATTTCCCATTGCAGAAAACTCTAGACGGAGATTGTCTACATAAAAACCAATGATGTGACATCACAAGGAGGATGTGGTTGTATTTGTAGGGCAAGACACGGTTTACACTCTTATATTCCCTTTTAATAGGCTTAGTCTTATAATTGGAGAGAATTCTGTTATGGAACATAACAAGACTCTGTTCAAAAAATAATAAATTATGTTTTATGTTGAATTCATGGAAAATACAAGCTCCCATATGAAAATTAATGTAGTGAACATCTTCATTAAGCTGATAGCTACCTCAAAACTTCAAAATGATTAAGCTTACATCTTGGTAACAATATTGTCATCTCCAAGATTATATCAACATAAAAGTTAATATAGTCCCATGGGAATAAAATATATTTATTACTATAGTAATCATGCAATATGTCTATTAAGCTTATAAGGCTAAAATAAATGCCCATACTTACTTACATATATATATAATATATATATATATATATGCATACTTTTTACTTATGCATTATATATATACATATGTCACGTATTATCAATAGATACATACACACACATGTGTGCACACACACATATATGTGAACACACAAATTGTAAATGATTGTACATATACTTCTCTTTAATATATGCTCCTCATAATACATGCAATAGTAATATGTATAATTACATCCATCCTTTGTATTAATCCATTATCTTACATTCTTAGAGAAAATGTCTCTCTTTTTTGTCACTAGTATAATTTTGATGATCTTCAGTATTTAGGACATATACTTTTAAAGATTTCTATAGTTTATGTGTATGTATGTTTCTCTGTAAGTGTTTTCCACATGTATATGGGGAATGCCTGTACAGATCAGAAGAGTGTATCAGATGTCCGGGAGCTGAAGGTACATGCATGCTGTGATGAGCCTCATCTAGATACTGGTAATTGAATATGAGTCCAATGGAGGGGTGCTAAACATTTGCAAACACTGAGCCTTCTTTCCAGCTCCAAGGAAAACACATTTATTTTCATTTATATTTAAACAGGCAGTTTACATACTATATGCCTATGTAGCACTCACAGTGCTTGTTTCACAGATATTAAACTGTTTTGCCAAAAAAGAAAGAAGGTACATGAGAGATTTGCTTCCAAGATCTCACAGCAGCCTGATTCAACCTTGCAGGTGCCTCTGTTAACCTGAGATGCGGTTGTTCACATGCCTCCCATTCTATCACTCTTAGTTTTAAAATACGGCATATGTACCTGAAGAACACTAAGTGATTAAAGAATGTTGTAGATCATGTGGAATAGAAGAGCAGCAGTAATAGAAGCATCAACATTTGAATTATCGCTTTATTCCCAGCATCTTCTCTATATTGCTTCCTCATGTATTACGGCTTCCATTCAAACATGGCTGCAACTCTTATATGTAATGAAAATAAAAGCAGGTATAAACAACTACTTTTCTCTTTTTAATGTAGCCAAACTTGCACAGGTCCTGCCCAAATAGAATTCCATCAAATAACAAAGAATGCTACTTTCAAATTATAAGTGTTAGTTATTCTAATAAATTAACATCTTTTATATGCTGAGGAATTGGACTTAATCCAAATATTTGATTTACTGAGTACAAGGGATTTTGATAGTGAACAACATAATAAGGCTCATGTCCTCTAAGTAAATATACATCACAATGTATGTGTTGAGATAGTAACATCAAGGGGAGACTAGAACTCCAGGAGAGGAAATATTTAACCCAGGAAACAGATCTGCTATAAAATCTACCTTGTACACTAGGAGAGTGGTTCACAACCTCCCTAATGCTCTAACACTTTCTCAATACAATTTCTCAAGTTGTGGTGACCCCCAACCATAATACGAATATCTGGTAGGCAGTATATCTGCAGTTTGAGAGCCACTGTACAAGGATGAATGTGATCAGTTAGGAGACAGGCGGCTGTACTCAAGTAATGAGACTCATGAGACAAAAGAAATAGCATTGTGGAAATGAGAGAGTTTGTAATGATCCTAATAATTGAAAACAAAGTTCTGTTGTTAGAATCTTCCCTCAGAGTTCATGAATAGATTACTAGGAATCCAGTTATGAGAGCAGAGAGCTGTATTGGTTCACAGTCTATGACATTATATGAATGCTCTTTGTGGATGACTGAGTGATGTTAGCATTTGGGGGTCCAAATGCCTGTGAAAGTTCCACCCTGCCTTAGTTCATGTGCTGTTATTGGGTCACAGTGATCCAATAGCATCTGTAATTTAATATTTCAAGTCCATTTTTAATTGCACAAATTTCATTTGAGAAGACATCCCCTCTTGCCTGCTCCTCACCAACAGTAAATTAGTATAAATACTCTGATGATACAGGGGTAGGCATTGTTCCTCTGAGGGACAAAATTTTATCTCAAACTAAAGTGAAATTTTATATTTTTTTAACCTCTGTCTTATTTAATTTTCCTGGGTTCCAGATTTTACTGGAAAACATTTGCTAACACATCAAAATTATGTATTATTCTTAAATTAGGAAAAAATAAAGCAACACAAGGGTCCCTGGCAATCTGTAATGGATACAGTCCTGTCATTCCAAGGAACAGACATTTTTAGGTCACCAATACTCCTAACTCTCACATGATCTTGCTTATGAAAAATGAATGGTTTCTTGGAATACTTATAATTATCTTGGGTTTCCATATACAACATGAAGAAAACTAGAGAATGTCTTACTTTCTATTCTCAATTCAAAATTAAAATGGAAGTTTCCATTACTAAACTATTCAAATTATTTAGTGACCACAGAATTTTAAAACAACTATGATGGTCTTAAGCAACTGATGTGTACAAGTGTACTTACACATGCCACATACCTATTCACTGTACCTTGAGTCTGTTGAAAGTTAACCCTTTATCTAAGAATCATGAGCAAACATGTATGATGTGTGTGTATATATATACAAATATATGTATATATATATATATATATATATATATATATATATTATATATAAAATTGCACATTTGCTTCTGTAAGTACATCAGTCAATCGTGATTAGAATGATGTGGACAGAGATTAGAAAAGCAGCCATCCCTTTCCTGATTTTGTTCATTTAAAGATTTATTTTAGTGTTGTGTATATGTGTGCTGTGGGGCTGGGGCTCTATGTGCACATGTTAGTTCAGGTAATACTATCAAGAAGAAGGTTTCATGTAAACAGAGTTCCTGGCTGGTATGAGCCTAATGTGGGAGATGACAGCCAAATTCTGATCCTCTGCAAGAAGGTTTGCACTGTTAACTACTTTATCTTCTCCATGGCCCTCGGGTATTTCAGAATTTTAAAGAACAGAACATTTGAAATCTAGTTCCTGGGTCTTGATGATGTGCTTAGCTGATACAGTGCTTGCCACACTTGTTTATATCCAGCATTTACATGGTTTTCATGGGCTGCCATTTGGGTGTTGGGAACTGAACTGGGTCCTCTGGAAGATTAGCATGTGCACCAAGTTGCTGAGCTCTCTCTATATCTCCGACAACATATTTATATCCTAACCTGAATTATGTTCTCTATTGGAAATGAACTTGTTTGCCACCTATTAGAAGTCCTAGGACATCATTCTCCTAAATGGCTTCTCTAATAGATCAAGATGTAGTTTTATTAAACATAAATAATGATCTTCTATTATAAAGAACAAAGATAAGTACATTCTGAATGCAAAGGCATCTTTTGTTGGCACATTTATTGCCTAAGGTATTCCCAGATGTAATGCATCTGTCCCTGCCTGGGAACCTTAAAGACCATGAATGGCATTACATTTTGAAAGCGATAGTTAACCAAATTATATCTAAGTGCCCTCCAGGGATCCAAGCCCACAGCTAATGTCAATTTGGTAAAAGCAGTATTGAAACTACATCCCTAAACCGTTCAAGCTTACTCCATTGTTGCGCTGAAGAGTTTACTACCAGTGTCCTCCATGTGATCATCATTAACATTTTGTTTAATGTTAATTTTCAAGGGAACCACAAGGAACTTCTAGAGACTATGTCTTCCATTTTCCCACCACTTCCCATTCTCTGCTACAAAATGAAAAGTATAATGCAGAGCTATGAAAGTCACAAATGGCATTTCTACCTCTTTGAAACATGCTAGTGTTAAAGTCAAAAGCTCAGTCTATCTTGCTATTTGGAGCCTATAGTAGTATTATCAGGTATTTCCACATTCAGTCAAGAGGGCAGTAGTTCTCTACAAACTGAATACAACCCAGATGAACATTTTATAATGGTTTATTTTACAGTCAGTGTTATGCTTATATGTAGATATGTATCTTTGATTGCAGGTACCCAAGAGGCCAGCAATGTAACAAAATCCAGTTTAAGGGGAGCTGCCACGCATGAATGTTGGGAGCTTAGGTCCTTTATAGGAGCACTAGGTGGTCTTAGCCACAGAGCCACATCTCTAGTTACTCTCCGTTTTAATTAACATGCCTTGTAATTAGTGTCCTCATGAAATTTTCTTATCTTCTTTTGGCCTCTAGCTCTTTGCTTCCATCACCTTTCCCATCAGGGTACCACCTCTTCTACTTTCATATTTCACCTGTCTGTTATACTTTCTCCCCTCAAAGAAAGAACCATTATGTTTAAATGTTTCATTAATTATATCCAGTTTTACAGAATAATGTTTATTTTGTTATTTTTTTATGTATTTAACAATATAAATAAGTCTTTATGATCAGGATGTTTAAATACTTTTTACTGAAATATGTGATGTGAAACAAATATTTAATTTCCAAAAATAATTTGCATTATTTTTAATTACATGTGTGTGTTCATGCATGTGGGTAAGGAATATCACGTGAGTTCAGGTGTCCACAGAGGTCAGAGGCACTGGATATCCTGATGCTGGTGGTAGACATGGTTGTGACCTTTGGCGGATGTTGAGAACCAAGTGTGTCCTCAGAAAGACCACTATACTTTCTTAACTGCTGACTCATCTCCCCAACTTTCAGAAAGAAATACTTAAATTTGTACACTACCCACTAAGACCCACCTATATTAATCTTTAAACTCTGTGATCAGTCTATTTGTGTTATCAAAGACAATAACCTGAATTGTTATCAGAAATCAGACCTGTAGCATGTCTGTCAAGCTTTCTGAGTGTGTTGAAAAATTCTGACCCCACAAGAGGTTATATATTATACATACATAACTGTTCTAATTAATATCAGACTCAGAATGCATATTTACAAAACAGACATAAAATACATAGTAGAAATTACTGAAGGGAGCAAGAAGGGTATTGCTCATAGAAAGCCCACCCTACCAGCTCAGCCTTCCACAGCTCCCTAGTGCCTTGATCTCCTTTACACTCTGAAGAGCCAGAGTAATCAGTTGGATAGATGATACATTTTACTATTTGTTCATCCTCCTACACAATAGTAGAAGGCCTCATAGCTCTAACACAGGCTCATATCTCTGAGAATGTTGGGATTATCAGGTTGTTAGAATCATCTTTCTGAGTCACGTATTGATATGAAACCAGGAGGAAACCTGGTAAACTAGGGTTTCCTATAGTTAGGACAGATCTGTGGGGCAATGTAGCAGCTTTCTAAAAGTAAAATACATTCTGAGTCTTGCTGTGGAACATAAATGGTAAGTCACACATGATGTTCAATTAAACTAAATATGACCACTATCAATGGTCCCCATGTTCACATGGGCAATACCTCTTAGAGCCTTGACCCACACGCTGCTTTTTATAGATTTATAAAATAAGTAGGAGAAACTACAGGCCATGATTCTTTTTAAATAAAGTGTGAATTTCCCCCTTGCTACAGATCTAATTTATTGTTTGAGAATGGTCATTCCGAGTTTCCCTGTACCATGCTACATGCAGGAAAAATAGTCACTATTTATTAATCCCATTTGTTTTCAATGAAGGAAGAAATGTCTTTGAAACTAGTGAAGATGCCATAACACATAAAACCCTTTCATTTCAGGGTTCCCTAACATGAGTAGGAGGTATATATTATATGATATTAAATTCATTGCCTTTAGAAATGTTTAAGCATCAAATTGGAAAGCTATATTTGATATATAGAAACATGCTTTTAGACCAACAGTCATAGTGATACTATTTTTACTCCTGAATATTGTCCAAGCACACTTAGATGTGCAAGAGATTTGAAATTAAATATTTCTCTATAGTAGCAACTACATCATTTAAAATTACATCAGTTTAATTTGAAAATTTTCCCTGTAATGTTATCCAAATGAGTAATTAAAACAAAAAATTTACAAACATGTTTTAAATATATTTATATTATATATTTATATTATATAGTATATATGTGACATAGAGAATAAACAATAGAGATGAAACTATATCCTACATAATTTCATATATAAATAGAGAATTTGAGTTCTTACTAAATTTTTTCCTTCTAAAGAAAATTAGGTGATAGAAAATTTCTCTAAATGCTAACAGCTTATTAGCTATGATTATCAATAGTACCAGATTACCTGGACAAGGATTTTTTTTAAAGGGAAGTTTCTGAGGAGAGATAAAATCTTCTTAATTACCAGCATTTTATTAGAAAATTCTCATTAACCGACCAAGTAGAAACTTTCCATAGCACTTAGATAGTCTAAATGGCCTTGTAATTAATCTCATTAGTGTCTTTTAGGCTATGCTAGTGTTGAGGTGCATGCCAGGCTGGAAGGTGAAATAGAGTGTGAGATGTTAGCAGTGGCAGCACTGCTGAAACCCAACCCCCAAGTACTATTTCAAGCTCCTGGTGAAATAGGAGTGGTTCCCTACTGCCTACGTACAGATTGCTGTTATGGGTGCAACTAATAAAGGCAGGAAAAGGCAGTGAAGAAAGCTCCTCAACCTGTACTTGTAGCCTTCCTTTGAGCAAGTAGGGTGGGCAGTGGTTTATTCACTATTTGGTGTTTCCTATCTGTTGTCTCTGAGCGATGGACCTGAATGCTTCCCTACCTGTGGCAACTAAGTAATAATCAAAAGTCTTCATCCCTAAAAGGGATGTCTGCATCAAAGATCATGGAAAATCCCAGACATGTTAGCTTGAAAACTGTTAAAGAAGGCCAGGATGGAGTGTCCCAGAATGCAATCTTCCTGGCACGGCATGGAATTCTCACTGTACTCCTAAATTCACAGCGGGTATGATTACCTACCCATGACTCAAGATTCCTCTCCTTCCTACCACACCATGACTTAAGAATGGGCTCCTCAGGCCTCAACTTTCCAGAAGAATCTATTGGTGATTGTGATTGCAGGAAGGAGTGGTGAGGTGGAAGTATTTTCTTAGTTATATTCCCACAGACTTGTGGATAGTGCTTCACCCATAATTAATCCTAAATAAACTCAATAGGTCATGAAATGTATAGAGGAACACTTGGAATGAGGAAGGAGATTAGATAGAGTTGAGAAGATGATTTTTCCATCTAGAGTTCTACCAATGAGAATAAATTTATTAAACAAAATGAGTTTTGAAACTCTATCTCATCTGAGTCATAATACCTGCTATTAAAAAAAAAAAAAGTGAGTGGGGTGGGCAAGAGGTGCTGGTACCGATGTGGACCAAAGTAAATTCCTATAAACTAAAACTAGGATTGCAGTCTTGCCAGTGTCTAGGAGAGTCAGTGCTGAGGGTCTTCAAAAATGTTCCAAACCTATAGGTCTCCCATGTGGTCCAGTTGTACTATTCCTGGACATTTAGCAAATAACACTAACTCAATACATCATAAAGATACATACACGTCAGGTTTTATTGCAGAACTTTTCAATAATTCATCTAAGATATTGAAGCAAGCTAAGTATTGAAACTACAGAGGAATAGACAAGGAAATACACACACACACACACCTAGCATTCTTTTCACAGTCATAAGAAGAACAGAGATGTGTCAGGTATAAGAATATAGATATAATGAAAAATAATCATACAGAGTAAATTAAGTCACTGGCAAACAAATGGCTGTCTACTCAACCATTCTGGATCATGTGTAGATATATAAAGTCATATATGTATATAAAACATCAATGTAGCAGTGTAACTATCTGGGAGAACTGGAAAGGACTAATGGGAATGACAGGGAACGGAACAGAAAGGAGAGGAAAATGGATAATGTGCTCATCATAAAATACACACTTACGTGGAATATCTTTGAATAACACACAACTTGTGCAATGCATATACTCAATGGCACCTTTTAAACTAAAAATCACTGTGGATAATTAATTTCCTTCTTTAATGATATAATACTGATCCATAAGAAGTAGCAATCCACAGGCCAGGATGCCATTTATCAGCATTTTACTCTGCATTCTGAGGAGTATCAAATGACCTACTACTGTGCTCTCAGTTCAGGGGTTCCTCTGCATCCAAACTTTCTCAAATCCTCACAGTAAGTCCAACGACCTAAACATCTGTGTGCTTCTCAATGACAATGGGATCAAGTGAAAAGTCTGTTTATGTCCCGTAACATTCTGCAAGATCTCCAAGTCTGTGCCATCTCTGACCACACATCCCCAGTCCCTCCATTGTAATAACTCCAGGTTGTACCCTGGTACTTGTGACATTTACTATCACAGTTTCAATACTCTCCACTGACAGTACTGGTCCACTATTTACCTACGTCTTCCTATCATATGAAATTAATTCCCAGAGTATTTTTGATCTGGGGGATATGAGAGATAACTGACAAATTATAGCCTATATTACTATTTTTATCAGTTATATGTACCACTTTTTTCCCATGAAGATGTAACCATGAGATTCTGTAGTGGACTTGCTATGAACTACACAGGTGTTTAATTGCAAGACTGAATCAATAGGAGCTACTCAGTATCTCATACTTCATGCTTGATGATCATGTGGCTAACAACCTCATTGCATTAACATTCTAATATCTGAGATTTTAGGCCTGACATACCGATTGCAATTACAAAGCACTATAAATCAGAACAAGTACTTCTAGGGAAATAGGGCTTTGTCATTGGTCTAAGAATAATTTGCTTTAGTGTTCTGGGGTGTAATCTGGCAGAATAAGTTAAGAGTATAAACATGACATTGAGATCATATTAGCATTAATGTGTACTTCTTCAAAGGTTGTATGAATTCTAACGGCTGTAGAAGTGGTCTCTCATATATCAAGATACCATTAGTATTTCACTGAAATATGAAAATCCTACCAATAATCAACCATCACAATAAATATCCGTGGACACTATTTAGTAGAATAAAGCAAGCCAACATGAGTATGTGAGAATTCCACTGACAAGGAAAACTGTTATGATATCTTGGTAACACATTGCGGTGTGAGGATTACAAGTCCAACTAATAAGATGTCTGTCAAGAAAGACATGTAACAAATATAAAACCTGCTAAGTCTGCAATATTCAAACAGAAGTATAATATTTTTATTCCCATTTTTACAAATTTAAGATTTCCTGTTATAACTATACATGCTACATTACTGGAGCCTAATAATATAATGTTTGAAATTCTCTTCTAATTTCTACATGCAGCTATTTCTTGTGTATTGCTTTATTCATTCACCCATTGATTCACCAAATCTTGATTAAATAGAGTAAATAATACAAGTAAGGAGTCTCACTTCTATATTTCCAGTGTGCAGAAAAGAAAAGAGAATGAGTGGGTAAATATATTTGAGCATAAACTCAGACACAAACAAAGTATTACCCACTAAGATACAAGCTATGCAGGAAGTAAAGTCAAAAATGAAATATATGAGAGAAAATTGTTCACAGGGGGAAATGATAGGTGATAATTGATAATGGAATAAGTCAGCCATATAGGAAGGCATTCCAACTGAAGAAATAGCAACAGCATAGATGTTAATTAAAGTGAATATAAGCTAAGTTGTTTTAAAAAGAAAAAGCCAAGGGACTGAAATGTAGTTTACAGAGAAGTGTCAGTTGGTGGGGAGATCACATTTGGCTGAATTCTAAGGTCATTGTCTAACTTCTTGGGGATGCCACATAAACCCTACTTCTTTATTTGTTGGTTGGCAGCTTTGTCATTTACATAAAATTTCTCAAACTACCTGTCAATGTTGAATTTGTTTCTGACATAATTTTTTCTACAAATTGCAAAACATATACTCCATCCACTGTTTATCACATTTAATATATATGGAGGACAATATCTTTAATTACTTACTGTCCCCTCCCTTTCCTTTCTAATACATGCAATTTAAGGGATTGCAATCCCCTGAAGTTCTTCTCATGATATTTCTCCACATTTTCATAAAATAAGCAATTCGTATATTGTACAAAAATGGTCATATGTCTTACTGGATGGAAGAAACTGTGCAGCAATACTCATATATACATCTGAGCATTGCTCCTATTCAAGCTCCTATTCTCTGTGGCCCTCTTATCTCTTTCTTCTACTTCCTTTATTCTAGTCCCGTTATTATTTCATTGTATATCAACCTTACCATTATCCCAACCACTATATTATCTAACATTTGTATTCTTTTTTTTTATTGAAGATTTTATTTACATTTCAGGTGTTATCCCTTTTCCCCATATCCCTCCCACCCAGGAACCCTCTATCCCATCCCCCCTCCTCCTGCTTCTATAAGGAGGTTCCCCCACCCATCTGCCCACTCCAGCCTCTCCACCCAAGAATTTCAACACACTGGCACATCCAGCCTTTTGTATTCTTATAGTTGTTACCCGATGATCTTTTGATTTCTACAGGACCAATGACCACAGATTCCCAAATCATATACATAGTGCAATGCCAAATTCTCATCCTATTATATTCTGGTAGAGACTAAGTAATCAAAGAATAGCTAATGCATGTCTTGCTTGATACAGCTTAGCATGGGGGCTCAGTACTCTGTTTCTTAATGCCATTTCTAAAATCTAATGGCTTTTTGTCTCTTGAATTGGCATTGCTGCTAATAGAAGGAATTCTGTGAATCATGTCACTCACTCATAGTCAAAATCAGAATGTAAGGTAAAATATGTCTTTGTGTCTGCTCTTGGGTGATCTTATTTGTTTGAATATAGTTGTCTTACCTACTCACTCTGGATGAACACATAAAATCCAGCCCTCAGATGCAGGACATATATCCCTTTACCAAGACAAATTAACCATTGTATCTTTTGCCTGTAGTCTCAGTTTAACTGTTCTTTTTCTGAACCTGAAGATAGCATATCAGTCATCAATAGTTTAGATACCAGAATAGAATGTGACCAAGTAGAATATTCCTAGAGGTAGCACAAGCTGCACAATTCTATAGAAAACAGTGGATTGTTACTATGATGAATATTTGTATTTCTTACAAATATTAATAGATTTTTGGCACATGCCAATATCATGTAACATAGAAAATTTAATATTAATTAAGGTTTTTATTATGACAGACTCTCACATGAAAAAACATTTACATTTCCTTTTGAATGAACTATTTTTATTATATTACTGGAAAAATCTTGAAATTTATATCAGATATAAGAAAGCAGAATGTTTATTAATGAAGATAAATTCTGTCATATGCTGCTGTCACTTGAATAAGAGTGATCAGAGCACATGAACAATATACAGAAGACTTCTGTTGACATCCACTGCCTGAAATTTTCCTTTCAATGTTTTAAATGGGGACCATACTGCATAATCAGGCTATGCATATTTGTGTATCTAAAACTTCATGCATGACGTATACTTGAAAGCAGAGTAATCATTAAATGTCTCAGTTGGGAATTCTACCATTTAAAGTTAAGAAGTAGAAGGTTGGCTACTTTTAAAACACCTTCTGAAGGAAGCCAAACTTTACCCTAGACAGTTAAAATTCTCATTCATTAAAATCATTATGAAGTTTGCCTAGGCTACATACTTAACAATTTCTCTCTGATTGCACCCTCTCTCTAATTAGCATTTATTGTACGCAGTAGTTTTCATAGCACTCAGGTAAGAAAATATACAGAGAGAATTTTTAATTAAACCACAGTAAAAGAATTAACCTATGAAGACATATAGAAATATTGTCAAAGGCCATAATATTTCATTAAGTTGATTTCCAATTTTTAAAATTATTTAAAGACATGAAGAAGCACACTTGCTTATATGGGAATACATTTTGGCTCTACTTACCTACTGCCCATTATTTCCACATTCATATAGTCTTAAGACATGATTCCTTGACATTTAAAAGCCGCAAGACCCAGATGATAGATCTTCAGCCCTATTGTTACCTTTGATCTCTCTCCCTTTGTGGAAATTATAATTAGGACTGCACAATGTATACTTTTAGAAGGACCCTCCCACCACATGATCTCCAACACTAAGAATCTATGAGAGTGAGGGGATAGTTCTCTTGATCTTGAAATGCAGAAGAGATAGATTAGCAGTGCTAGTGTATTCTCTTTGTGATCTAATGTTGGATTTCTATCTTGATTTAATTAAAAAAACATTTCCTAAACAATTCACTAGAGCTAACAATCTTTCACAGTTGTGCTCCTGGAAGTTTTAAACTGATTTCTTACAAAATGTAACTTATTTATGTGAGACATTTTAATTGTATGCTGCCTACCACATAAATGCATTCTTTTATAGTCTCAATATATCTTGCTGAAATATTTTAATCAATACATATGCTCATCCCACAATTCAACATGATAGCTGTTAGATGCTTCTATTTATTATTAGCATTTTTAGCAGCCTTGGTTTTCTTTTTACCTTGTCTCATTCTACATTCAATTCCAGGTATAAATCTTTCTAAGCCCATCAAGAAGATGGATGAAATGTTGCACAGAGGCACAACTCTGAAAAATTTCATTTGGCAGCTGTGATGTACAAGGCTTTGCCATTTATTTTTAATGGAAATGAGTGAGTTTTTGTATTTACATACAAGTTCTGTTACATTTTGAAATTGGTACAAGCATTCTATTACTTCTATATCTTAAAGCAACATGTTCTTTCCTTCTGCACAAGGCTGAAATATACTCTAGGATGATCTTTACATTGAAAGAAATTGCTGGGTCAGTGTGTGTTTTATTTAAGAGTAATAATTAGCAGAGACCTAGTGAGACGTAGTCATTCATTTTGGTGTCAATGAAAGAACTGAGGAGCAACAAAAAGGGAGGTCCAGAATTCTCCAATTTCTATACTATCTTTTCTGTTTTGATACATGTTAATATTTCCTGACTTTCATTTAAAGATTCCTAGTAAATATTACTTTCTTTGTAGAGAAAGATACATTGACTAAGTTTTTTTTGCAGTAATAATAAGATTTATGTTTAACAGCTTTAAGAGATGTCTAACAGCTATATAGAAATATTTTTAAAACTACATGAGCTTAAACAAATTCAGTTTTAAAATTGATAATGAATCTATCCATTATTTACAGTTGGAGACACAGGCTAAGTACACCGGGCAGATATTCCTCACTGGGAATATTTTCCTACTCTATTTTGAAAATTAAAAACTTCAGATAACGTTGCTCCAATCCATCTTGTAGTCTCCTGACCTCAGTTTTTCCTTTCTTTGTTATGATCATTTCAATTCCATATCTTAATTTTTAAACATCTTTATATCAAAATAAGATTTTTAAAATAGGTAAACAGAATGGATGGCTTTTAAGTTAATGCTAGACATAAAGTGTGCAGAGAAGAATTCAAAACTGTGAACTGTAGTTTGTCCTTTAAAATGAATCAAAACAAAATCCCAAATTTTAATGAAACTAAATCCTCTAGGATTAGTTGAAAGGATTCCTAGAAAGCAGATACAAGCAGCAGAAACACAAACAGAAAAACACTACACAGAACAGGAATTCATTCACCTGCTGCTGTAAAAAATGGAGCTCAAAGTACAGACACATACACAAGTGTGCATGCATACACATGCATGTGCACACACATATGCACACATGCACACACTCATATACATGCAATGCACACACACACACACACACACACACACACACACACACTCACACATTACATTCCCATAAATGCTCATGCAGACACACACCAAACACCAAAGAAAGATGATGAAATAGTAACAAGTAATTATTTGTGGGCAGAAATCTGGATACTAGAGAAGAGAATTCCTCTGTGACAACACACTTAGGACTTTCCCTCTCTCGGCTCTTTCTCACTTTCATCCCTCCTCTCCTTTCTAGTCTTTCCTCTTTCCTTCCTTACTCCTACTCATCACTCCCCTTTTTCTGTCCTTCAGAAAGCAACTTGTGGCTCCATATGTAGTTGAGTATATTATAATTTTATTTCTGACTAACTGATCGTTTGAGGTTATTAGAAATGTAATATTGAAAGTTTAGAGAACTTTACTTTGAAACACTAAGAATTTATCTTGAACCACACCTCTCACTCAAAAATATTTGTATTTATTCTCACATAGCTTCTTGCTGTAATTTGTCTGAAAAGATGATGAAGACTCTAGGGAGAAGGTGAGGCTAGACCATGGGATTTAGAACTCATTTTCTAAAAGACACCTGAGTGTTCTAAGCTCACACAAGATAACACATGTCACCAATTACTGATAACAGGAACCACAGAATTTTATTTTCCCCAATCCAGCATGTCTTACCACATATGCAAACTCAATAAAAGTGGATTTTTATGAAGCTTGTGATTTGATTACAGAGCTATCAAGTATTTAGACAAGTCAACTTCTTAATGGAATTATAACTGAATCACAAGTTTTGTTTTTTTGCCATCTGTTTAGTGAAATGTTTAGGACATATCATTTTTATTCTGTGAATTCAGGATAAATTCCTATCTAGGTACCTGTAGTCTACCTTAAGGTAGACATTCACAAGATGCTACAGAATAAACCAGGAAGGACATCAGTAATGGAATGGATAGATGCCAAGTCTCTGAATGATAAATGTTCTACAGTCAAAGAAGTCTAGGACCACCTTCATAAGGATAAAAATTAATCTACAGGAGGGACATTAGAAGTTGGAAAAAAAATCTCAGATCCACACCAAAAAAAGGAAAGCAAAAGAACTTTGTTTAATTAAATGGATCTTAATGTGGAGGTTACAATTATGTCTAAGTCAAAAGAGTATAGAATAAAATTATAGTTTATCTTGAGATTTAAAGTGGAGAAGCAGGAGAGATTTTAAAAAGCTAGAAAGGACTACTTTAAACACAGCTACAACAGGGACATAGAGACCCAGACACTGAAACATGACAAAGGACACATGGCTGCTGAGTAGAAACTAACATTACTTGAAAAAGAATGGAATCTGGAATGTTAGGCTGTACATAGTTAACATATAAAATTTTGTAATGTTTTAATGGTGAAATTTATGGAGATAGACAATTGTAGCTAAAATTTCAAACTTTAATGACATGAAAACAACTTTGTGACTGGACACTGAGTATGGTTGATAAAAGTTACAGCTTAATTTTTTGGCTTAGAAGAACACTAGATGGAACGCTGGATGCTATGGGGTGTCTATTTACAGGATTATTCTCTTTATGTCTAAATAATAGCACAGCTCATCATCATTCATTTTCCACAGCCTTCTGCATGATTCATAAGTTATTTTTAACTGACTCTTATCTGAAAAATAATTATCACATTATTTTCAAATACCTCTTCTTGGTTTGAGTCTTAGACCTTATTTTATTTACAAATACAAGAAATGATACAAGATTCTTTGTAAATGGTACATATTGTTATGAATACCAGTGATTTCAGATGATAAATATATTGAGAAATAATTTTATAATTTGAGAAAATTTTAATATATATCAAATATATCTCAAGGATATCAAATTTGATTTTGCCAAGTTTGCATTGGATTATTGATATCAGTTAATAAGTACCTTGATTGCATTAATTAAAACATACCTTTACATTTGATACTGATACTAAGCTATGCAATTTAATTAAATAAATTTGTTTCCATTTTCAATATCCAAATATACTTAAATTCTCTATGTTTTTGTCTATTTTATATTTATGCAAATTATTTTGCTCTCACACAATCATGGTCTCTTAGTTAAAATTAAAATTAACTGTCAATATTCTCTATGTAATTCTGTTATTTGGGACTGTGTCTTGCTACATATATTTAGAGCACCATACTTTATGATGCTTGTCACACCCTGAGCTCGTCACACTTACTCTGTCCAGCATTGTAGTGGCCTGGCTCGGAAATACAGATTTACAAGCCAGAGAATTAGCACTTATGTGACTTTGAGCCAGTAACTGGCTGTATTTGGAAGCTGATTAATCCACAGCTCTTGATGATAATCAACTCATTTCCTCAGACTCACTCAAGTGGATGTCATAGAGCCCACAGTGTTGGAGGTCCCTGAAGGCTTTTTGGCCATCAGGAAAATGTCTGGGTCAGGTGAGAGAGAAAGTTTGCTCAGTTTGATTTAGGTAACTAGTACTGGAGCAAACTGCAAGAGTCTAACACCAATTGATTTATTTGAGAAATTTTTAAGCACTGCACAATTTCGGGGGGAAATGTTTTGTGATAACAACTCAGTCCCAAGTGCACAATAAATGTAAGACATGTTTATAACAAAATTCTTTATGAACTACATCTGGCTCCTTTCACAAAGATGGGCACTGTAGTCTAATAGGTAGCACCCCAAATTAAAGGTCTAGGGAGAATGACTGAGGTAAACATAACACCTGTGGGTGTCAGGATTGGCCTGGCTCTAAAATTACACAGAAGTCACTTAGGCCATTGTAAAATACAAGTGACATCATTCAAGAGGATAGGTTTTGTGGCCTAGAAGCAATGCACAGTATTTTGGGCAAAAGGATCTATGATAAGTAAATATTCTGAAGTATACAGGCAATGGCTAGCTCAACTGATAACAAAAGATTAATTACTAGTTTCTAAATTACATCCATTTACTGCAATCCATAAAGAACAGTTAACCTTGTCAGTCTGCTAAAGAGAAAAGATACATGTTCAACTTTTCATCTCTGTGCAAAAGGACTTCTTGCTCTCTGTACCAATTTTTTTTAATTCCTAAAGTTTTGACAGTGATATTTTAGACATCCTTCTTTGTAAGTTATAGTTTTATTTTTTAATAGAAAGAAATGAAAGCTTTAAAATGTCCGTATAATGATTTACATGTCATGTAACTAGAGCAACTAATCACAAAAAAATATATATATATAATCACATTTGAGATGACAAGAATTTGATATTAATTGACCACGGTTGTAGAATTCTAGCACGTGACCTACAATGGGGCAACCAGGACAGAAATAGTAATATTGTGGGGGAAAGATATAACAAACAAAGCAAGACAAACAACAAAAAGCAAACAACCCCTCCAATTCCTTTTAAAGTTTGAAAAATAAATCAGATGTAAAGCCCCACATAAGACATTTTTACAATTTTGTTTCTTACAGTATATGCGTAATGTAGCTGTTTATCTAAAAGAAACAAACTTGCAGACTTGTCTTCAAGACTTTGAGCCAAAATGTAGAGCCCATCTGGTGCTGGGGATTCTGCATATGTGTTTGAGAGAGCAACAGCTCTCAACTGAGTGTCATTTCTGTGGTTCACACTGTTAGCAGGAAGTCACAGTCTTTCCTTGTTGATTAGTTATTAAAATGCATATTTTAATAATTTGGTCCGATCATTGTGGTAATAAAGAAGTCTTGTAGACTGCACTGTTTCTTGCAAGGTCAATTTGCCAGTTTAAAGAGAAAAAGTTGCTAGAGAGATAGCAAAGGAGATAGCTTGCTGTTCTTCTGGAAGACCCAAGTTTTGCGTGAGTACCCAGTCAGATGTCCACTATTACCTGCAACTCAAGATTCAAGGAATCTAACACCCTCTTCAGTCAGCCTCAGGCACTGTACATACGTATGCACACAAAAAAGAGACATACAAACTCACAGACACAGAATTCAAATCACTTAATGAGAGAAAGCAGTATATTCATTCTTAAGTAAAACTTTGTCCAGGCACTGAGTTTTATAGAGGATAAAATTCAATAATAAATTATGTATACATATATGCTATATTTGAAGAAGTCAATTAGTAGAATTATTTATGCAGAAGAACACAAACTGGAATAGCCTAACAGCCATTCACATTAGTAGTACAAAAATGTATATTAAAAACAATAACTTACATTCTGACCCGATGATGTCATAATTATGCTTTTATTGTGTGAAAATTCTACGTCACTTTGAATCCCATCTTCCCTGTAGAGAGCATTGTTGCTCATCTTTCTTATGTACTGTGTTTATAATAAATAGATTTTAAATACTTTATAATGTAGTGGAATTTCTGATGATCTTTGTTTTTGACATTTACTAATTGGAAATATATTTGTCATGGATTTATTTTCATCATTTTTAGAAACAATTTTAGCTTTCCCAGTTTTATTATACTATTGAAAATATGTACATAAATATATGTGTATATATAATTTATACATTCATGAATTTTAAAAATGTAAATTTTAAGAATATTTATACACAATGATACATACATTAGAAAATAGCAGAAAGTCTCTTCCCATTGAGTTTTTCAATTAGTAGGTATTTTGGGAGAATTAACTCATACTCTAAATGTCAGACTTAGTTAGAAATAAAGATGTATGCTGTTGCTATTCTTGTAGCCACTGAATTGTAAAAAATGAAAACATCCTCAAAACAAAATTATTGCTTTGCAAATTGCAGAACACTGTAGAGGAAATACAAATGACATTGGAAAATATTTTCAAATGCAATAATAAGGAGAATATTCTATGAGGTATACTTAAGGAGAGATAGTTGAACAAATGTTCTCCTCAAAGTTTGCTGTTGGTTTTCTAAGGCTCTGTTTACGTACTTTTGTGGTATGGTTTATTATAAGGTTGCTATGGTGCAGTCAGTTGGTATGGCAACTGTCATGTTGTTATGTATGACAATGTGCATTTGTTAGTGAGTGAGTCCATTTTGCTTCTGAAACTTTCACACCAAACATAGACATCAGGATCCACTGGTGGACATTCCATGACTGTGGTAAGTTAATAGTCTTGTGTCTGTATAAGTGACAAAACATGAAGATATTAAAAAGGGGAAAATTTTGTCAAAATGGGTGGAGTACAAATTTTTGGAGATTGTTAAAGAAATATTATTGAAGAAAGATCCTCTCATAATCAACACATCATAGCTGACTGTCTTTACTTTTTGAGTCATGGAGGATTAAATACTGAATATATATCTTTAGGATACTAGACAATGCAATATTAATTGTGAAAACTCACACTTTGTAACTGTCATAAATCACAGTTCTCAGAAAACATTTCACAACCAAAGTTGATTCTGGTAATTTTATAACCCACAAAATGTTTATGATATATGTATCCAGGATTTTTAAATTAAAAATATGGTTTATCTATAGTAAAGGTTTGCTCTTTCTGACAATTTACAAAATCTAAGCGAATTCTTGAGAGCAGAAAAATGTAAAAAGTATGAGATAAAGAGTGATTGAGCCATTCGAGATTGGTAAATGCTTACTATTTTCAAGTAAAATAAATAGTGTGTGTCATGATTATAGTAGTTATAAGAACACATGTTATATGTGTAAATTAACTATAAAAGTTATTTATAAATAGTTCATTGTCTTTAGTGATCATTTAGAAATTAGTCTCTAGAAGTTACCACGAGAGGTACATACTAACTATTATTTTGAATTATAAATGGAATTGCCCTTGTTGCTTATTCTTGTCAGTCAACACAAAGCTCCCTGAGTCACGTGGGGTGACAGACTTTACAGTGTGCTTGTCTTCCTTGTAGAATGACTATTCACAGTTTCTATTAGTCCCTACAAATCTTTGTTGAAGACATTTATGAAAATAAACTACCTTTATTAACTCTAGCATTAATATCCCTCAGTAGAGAAAGAATAATAATTCATAGCTTACCAACACATTCATCAGATAATATAAATTAATTATGGTTCATTCTGTCTTTGCTTCAAAAATCACACTTCGAGGAACTAATAATTACTTGGATTCTTGAAGAATTTTCCACCGCTTTGTTTTTGTTGCACGACATTATGAGGGGAAGAATTATCAAATGCAGGCATGAATTTTTATACTTTCTTAAATGAAAATGTAAAAATGGACTTATTGAAATAAATATGAAAAAAGCAATCATACTCAGCATCATTTGAAGTTGAGGAAGATTTTATATTTCAAATGTGAATGACTAAGTCATTGTGGGTAATGTTTGTTTTCTTTCCTTCACATCCTTGTGCCAAGATTTACCTGGAGTTAAACCACTAAGCTAGGAGGACTTCACATGAAATAAAATTGTTTTATAGCTTTAGTTTAAAAAAATCTTCAAAAGATTAACTTCTTCATAAAGTGCAATGAATGTATTTGACAGACAAATGGCAATAAATAAATAGATAGAAAGATAGATGATAGATAGATAGATAGATAGATAGATAGATAGATAGATAGATAGAGATAGATGTGAGAGAGGGAGAGAAAGAGAGAAGAGAAAGAGAGAGTGAGAGAGAGAGAGAGAAGGCTAGAAAATAAATGTAATCATTTTTCTCTTTTTAAAATTTTTTTATAAACATAGGTCTCAGTATAAAGGAAAACATGCTTATTTTAGGAGCAAAGGCCATTGTTCTTCAGTTCACAGCACATTACTAATGGTGGCTCTTCCGGACTGAGTGCCCTTATAACACTTGCAAACCGTGATTTGTGAACTCGACATTCAGACACAGAACACTGTTCAAAACACTTAGGAACTTTTCTCTCTCTCTCTCTCTCTCTCTCTCTCTCTCTCCCCTTGGTGTGTGTGATGTGTATGTGTGTGTGTGTGTGTGTGTGTGTGTGTGTGTAAGAGGGAGAAAAGAAAGTCTGAGAGAGATATGTTAACTTTTTAATTAAGTGACTGTGTGCTATGACATCTGTCTTTGTGAAAATTGGTAGTTTACTAACATCTGTCTACTCTATTACTTAAAGTTTCCTTTATAATAAAAATCTGTTCTAGTTGTGTGATTGAAGTGTCTAATATTCTATCACATTTAGCCATACATATCTATTAGACATTTTCAAACTTACACTCTGCCTCTTATTGAAAAAAAATTATTCAAATCAGGAAGAAAACTATATATGTATAATATTAAAGTAACCATACATTTTGTTTAGAATTTCTAAATGGAATATTAGGTAATAGATAATACTATATTATATATATCTTTAAAAACCAATTTTCATTGTGATAGCAATTCATAAAGGGCAAAACATGAAGTTTTTGTTCTTTTCTATTAGAAAATAATGATCATGATAGGATTGTGCTTCCTGTTTTATAAACAAATAAAATAATCATAATCCATATCACTTTTTAGCCTTTCACACAATATTTTAATAGTTATAATTAGTCAATTTTCTATTTCTTGTCTAAGAAATGAAGGAAAGTATCCTTTAATGACATTTCTTTTGCAAACCTTTGTGGGTCCTTATGTCAATTTTTACATGCTTTGAAGATTGGGTTCTTTGTTTAGATTTTATGAGATAGGATATCAAAATGGCCTGAAACCCATTAGGTAGTACAGTCTAGCCCCAAACTGACAACAATCCTCCTACACAGACACGTGCAAGTATTGGAATATGATTTACTAAGTGCTGTTTTTCTTCGGTATTTTGTTGTTCTCTCCAAGTCTTCGTTTAGGCCCTGGTCTGCTTCTCTCTCTGCTTTGCACTTACCACCTTAAATGGTACACACACCCAGTTTCATGTTCACTATTAACAAACTTATCGTTAGCTTTCACTTTCTTTGTTGGCCAATCACATTGCTTGTGAAAAATCCTATTCCATTCATTGTGGGGCGATGAAGAGCAGCACAGCGGACGGTGCTATTAGTGGGTGAGATGAGCATTGTGTGCTCTCATAAATTGTCAGTGTTTGAGAAAACTGTGATACAGCTGTCACTCATCTTCATGTATGTATCACATGGTACATTACCATGATCTCATGGTCACTGTGATCTATTAGCAGGTGGGCTCAGTAGAGCTTGAACTTCATGAAAATCTTTATTGTTCTTACACCATGGCGACTATACTTTGAGCTGAGTATCAAAAGCCTTAGATCATTTTTACAGAAAAGAATATTTTACAAGCAATTGAGAGCCTGCCTCTCCAATAAAACCATTAGGTTGGAAGAAGCTTCAGGAATGCCCACTGAACAAAAAAGACATTGGACTCCTTTTCTAAAATCAATAAGATAATTAGGTTTTTGTGTGTATAGTGTCTGTGAATGTGCACGGGAATGCCTCAGTATTCATGTGGTCAGAGGTCAGTTCTTTGCAGACTGCTCACGGGGTCTAGATATGTGCCTCAGGATGTGAAGCTACTGACCTGTGTACCTCTACCCACTGAGCCACCTTACTCATTCAGCCCTGATTCCTCTGTAGACAAATAAATATCTAGTTAATGAAAACAGTAGCATTTTTAATCAGTTTAAAAAATCATATTGTTCCCCAAAGTAATGCTGGGAGAATTGGCTCTTCGCATATATAAAAATAAAACTATTAAAATGTTCAATCTTAAGGAAAATGGATACATTAACCATTCTTGAAAGCATGGTCTGCATAAAGATTGATATAAAAGTATAAGAGAAAATGGAATTCCTTAGAAAAATTGTAGATAATCTTTGTGATTTTAGTAAAAATGTTCTTAGTAATTAAAAAATAAACCATAGAAAAATATAGTTAGCATGAAAGCAGTGTTTAATTAAAAATCTAATGATAGTTTATTGGGAAACTGCTTTATAAGTATAGACAAGAGACGGTTTATAAGTGTTCACTGTTAAAATTTGAAATGTCATTAAGAACAAATGGTCTAGAGAAAGGGGAAGAACCAGTCCTACCTCAATAATTTGCAGTGGTCATAAGAAATCTAGAGAAAAATAAATTTAGGTGGCTAATTCATCTCTGATTAAATACATAAATCATGAAAACTAATTAAAACAACCAAAACATTTTTCACCATCACACCCATAAAAGGGAAGATTAATAATTTATTTTTCACAGGAAGTGAAGAATTGACGTTCTCATGGTCTGGTCAGTGAAAGCATGAATTTACGAAGGTCCACTTTAATTTGTTTGCCATCTGGATTTATTATGTTCACACTTAGTCCCCGACTCTCTAGTTTCTCTTCTTCCTACCGTGATCCTCCAGTAGGACAACTCAGAAATCTTTTGTTTATCATGCATTCCTACTGTGTCTCTCTGCAGCTTCATTCATGGTCAAGTGAAGCCCACTAATGCTGATACAATCACAGTTTTATTCACATTAAACATTGCCTCATTTCAGCAGACATTGACAACATGGCCAGAATAACTAAAGCATAACTCATCTAAAACAACTCCCCAAACGTGTGGTGCTAAAATCAAGTTTTACAATACAGTATTCATTAACTTTACAAATCCTATGACATATGGCACAGTATTAAAATGAATTACACTTGTAAAGATATTTGCTACCTTAAGCTATTGAAGAAAACATAGGAAATGTATCTGTTTTATTTCTATTTGTTTGTAATTCCATTTTCTGTAGATCTCTAATAATTTATGAGTTATCTTCTCTTAGGTCCCAAGTTTTACATATATAGTATTAGTTATAAGAATAATGTTCATTCAAAGTCACTAGATGTTTCGTAAAAGTATAACTCTGTACTATAAACTAGTTTGCACAACAGACAGAGGAAACACAGAAGAATAAAATAAGAAAAAGCCCTGCTTTCATGGGATTTAAACACAATTGAGAGCATTTCCAGAGTCCACGATAACAAAGATGATTATAACGGATTATCTCCTGTTTCACCAGTGTGAACATTCTCATATTCTCTGCTGAAGCTTAATGAAGAACGTCGATATATTTTGGTTTCAAAAATAAAAATCACTTAGGCCAGTAATTTTATTTTTATATGTGTCTTGGAAAACTGATCGTTTGAAGAGAATTTTATTCAACTTAGTTCCCATTAAACTGGTATGTCTTGGGAAATGCTGTTCAGTCATATGCAGTGTTTTGTTTTAAATTTCAAAACACAGAGCATTCTGTAAAGACTATTAGTTCTATCTATAGGAGGGAGTTGTATTTCCACTGGACACATTCATGTACTGATTCTACTCTGATTAGCCACACTCGCAGCATGCTACAGTTTTAATCCTTTCTTTTTCATCTACACACACACATTATCAACAAGCGTGTTTAATATGACACATTTAGTTTTTCTGTACTGAATTGCTAATCATAATTTTTAGAAAATTATTCTTCAAAACGAGTAGGGATAATTATTGATCTGAACCCTAATAGTGCAGACTTGACATCTAGACTTGATGGCAAGTAACTAGCCTTCAAAGACACAAAGAAAAATAAGTTTTTTTACCTTGACTTAAGGTGAAACTAATCATTGTCTGTAGTCATTCAAGACATCACCATGCTGCCTTAGCTTGAAATAATAATCCTCCTAAAACAGTAATCAGAAGATATATTTTTTAAAAATATATCCCAAGGGACTCAAAAGTGACAAAACAACTGATTACTAAACAAAAGTTTTAACAAGTTGGGAAGCATTAAGCATCATATATCATATGGCTGGAGAGTAGAACAAAGATATTGTTATAGGCACACGCACCATGGAGCATTTGATTATGAGAGATATAACACTAGCTATAAGACAAGAAAGCTATAATGGAATACTGGACAACAGGTTCACCCATCAGCCAGCTAATTACATGGACATGGAGGTCAGTATTTCTTTCTTACTGCACTGGACTATGGAGGAATCCCTGACCACCTTGTGCCATGAGTCACTCATATGTATCTGTTTCATCATGAACTAATTACTTAAATAGAAATTAAAGAGTGTGATTATAAAAGGCTTAAATATTATATGGAAAGATACTTTAAATTTAGATCATTGCAAGTAAAATAAGATCACTGAATATTTTTGTCACTACCTCAGGCACTAATTTCAGAGTTAAGACTGTTTCCTTCTTTCTAATATGACTACAATCTTTTGTAGCAGCATCTTTAATAATATTTCCCACACTGTTATCATCCAGGGATCCTGAGTGACAGATGTTTTTTAACAATTATCTAAAAACAAAAGTCATTACCTAGTGCACATGGGAGTGAGTGCTCACAGGAGTGGGTTCTCACAGGATTGGATGCTCACAGGAGTGTGTGCCTACAAGTGTGGGTGATCAAAAGAGTGGGTGCTCACAGGATTAGGTTCTCACAGGAGTGGATGCCAACAGGAGTGGATGGTCACAGAAGTGGGTGCCCACAGGTGTGGGTGCTCAAAGGAGTGGGTGCTCACAGGAATGAGTGCACACATGAGTAAGTGTTCACATGAGGCCTTTTAAAGGGCCAGGTGCAGATGGGTGCTCCTTGACCATTGTTCATTTAGGCTGAAACTCCCACAGTCCTACTGTGAACACACAGGCTCATGCCATTCTTAAAGGGTAGCATAACCAACCACTTTGCTAAAGTTGTTTGTCAGCTGTAGAAGTTCTCTGGTAGAATTACTGGGGTAGCTTATACATACTATCATATCATCTGCAAATACTGATACCTTTACTTCTTATTTGCCAATTTGTTTCCACTTGATCTCTTCTTGTTGTCTTATTTTTCTAGCTAGAACTTTGAGCCCTATATTAAATAGACATGGAGAGAGTGGGCATCCTTGTCTTGTCCCTGATTTTAGTGGGATTGCTTCAAATATCTCTCCATTTAATTTAATATTACTGTTAATTTGCAGTAAATTGCTTTTATTATGTTTAAGTATGGGCCTTGAATTCCTGATCTCTATAATTCTTTTAACATGAAGGGGTGTCATATTTTGTTAAATGCTTTTTCAGCATCTAATGAGATTAACATATGATTTTTTTTCTTTGAGTTTGTTTATGTAGTGAATTACAGTAATGGATTTTCATATATTGAACCAACCTTGCATCCCTGAGATGAAGCCTACGTGATCATGGTGAATGATGCTTTTGATGTGTTCTTGGATTCAGTTTGCAGAAATGTATTGAGTATTTTTGCATTGATATTCATAAGCGAAATTGGTCTGAAGTTCTCTTTTTTATTGTGACCTTGTATAGTTTATTTATCAGAGTAATTATTGCTTCATAGAATGAATTAGGTGGTGTTCCCTCTGTTTCATATCATCTGAGTTTCCTGAGTGAGGTAACTCAGACCCAAAAGGAGATGCATGGTATGTACTTACTAATAAATGGATATTAGCCAAAAAAAAAAAAAAAGTACAGAATACTCACGATATAATCCACAGAACTTAAGAAGGCTAACAAGCCAAAGGGGCCAAGTGAGGATGCCTCAATCCTACATGGGAGGGAGAAGAACACAATCACAGGAGGGAGAAGGAGGGAAGGACCTGGGTGGGAAAAAGGACATGGACAGAAAGAGGGGAACATGATAAAGTATTGGGTGGGGAGAAGGACCCTGGCCCTTAGGTCCAGAAGAAAGAATGAAAACAGGCAACCTTGGGAGTTAGGAGGTGGGGGGACCCTCCAGAATGTACCAGTGAACTGGGTGGTTGGAGACTCTCAGTACTCAAAAGAAGGGACCTTAGATGAAATGTCTGACAGTAGGGAGAGGGAACTTATAGAGCCCACCTCCAGCAGGAAGACAGAGCATCAAATGAAGGAGGTGGTTGACATCCTACAGTCAAAACTCTGATCCATAATTGTGCCTGTCTGAAAGAACTGCAGGGATGGAAATGGAGAGGAGCCTGAGGAAAAGGTCCAGCAACAGGCCCAAAGTGGAATTCAGCTCAAAGGGAGGTCCCAAGGCCTGACACTATTACTGAGGCTATGGAGTGCTCACAAAAAGGGGCCTATAATGACAGCCCTCTGAAAGACAGAAAAAACAGTTGAAAGAGTCAGATGCAGATATTTGCATCTAACCAATGAACAGAAGCTGCTGACTTCCTGTGGTTGAATTAGGGAAAAGCCTGAAGAAGCTGAGGTGGAGAGTGACCCTGTAGAAGGATCAGCAGTCTCAATTAATCTGGACCCTTGAGATGTCTCAGACACTGGACCACCAACCAGGCAGCATGTACCAGCTGATATGAGGTCTCTAACACATATACAGCAGAGGACTGACGGGTCTGAGTTCAGTCAGAGAAGATGCACCTAACCCTCAAGAGACTGGAGACCCCAGAGTGTTTAGAGGTCTGGTAGAGTGGGAGGTGGAGGGGAGGTAGGGACATCCTCATGGAGACGAGGGTGGAGTATGGGATGGGTAACAGGGGTATACTGGAAGGGGGATAAAATCTGAACTGTAAAAAAAAAAGATTAAATAAAATTTAAAAAATTAAAAACGGTAGCATAACCAAATAAAATTAATGAAACCTGAAAGTGACATTAGTAACTCCCTGTAGCAGCCCTGTGACTGTCTGTCATATTCCAAATCTCTGTGTATTCAAAAAAAAATCCTCTGCTTGATTAAGCCATTCTTTGCAAGTTCCTGTTATTTACAGACAAAATATTCTGAGATCCTATTCCACTACATAGGGAGTTAAATACCACTATAAGTGGTATAGAAGAGTTTGAATGTGGGGATGTTTAGAATATGAAAATGTCTTCTAAGATACTGTTGGTAATGTTTCAGAATACTGTTAGAGCTATGATGTCTCCACCACCTCCGAACCTTCAAACTCCATTCTG
Organism: Mastomys natalensis; assembly: GCA_021653895.1. NCBI lineage: Eukaryota > Metazoa > Chordata > Mammalia > Rodentia > Muridae > Mastomys > Mastomys natalensis. The sequence continues at coordinate 1,153,825 of JAJTUV010001256.1, forward strand.
AGTGTCACCTGTGTACTATCCTATTGCCTCATTACTGTTGAGAACTATATCCTCTTTCTTGTGTTTATTTTGCTTATGGTGCCAGCACATTTGGAGACAGCATGGTGAAAGCTGCCTAGCTCCCTAGCTCTATACTGTCTAGGTTTCTTAACATCATTTCCATTTTTTCTAAAAAGTAGATGTTTCTTGCCCTGTGTTATTCTGTGGCCCAGATAATCACACCCATCTTGCTCGGCTTTCACATGCTTCTGGTCAGCTAAGGCTTGCCCACACCCTGCCGCCTAATAGCTGAGGCTTTCCTACACCTCAGCTTCCGATCAAGTGAGGTTTCTGCACATCACATAACTTCTGCCAATAGGTCGGAGAAGTCTTGTTTGAGCTTTCCTGGAAACATTTCCTTCCATTGATAAAGGCAGAGCAACTTTGTACAGAGTGAACTTGGTTCTTGAAACCTGTTGCCTCCACTATGAAATGAGCTCCTGGAGCTGTAAGTGCCAACTGCCATCTTGGGACTATGAGGCAATAAACCCAAACAAGAATTGTCACCATGTCACTGGTGTAAAGTTTCTGGGTCATACTCGGTGAGTCAAAGCTTGAAAGTATGTTTTAAGATTTCAAGTACTGTGTTAAATAATGCCTCTTATTTGATAACATTCTGAGAGCAGACAGCAGTGTTTCATTAGAGATTCTTTACTTTTGTTAGTATGTTACTAATATTCACAAATGCTATCTAGGTACAACAAGTAAAACAATCAAAACAGCTCTTTGCAGCTAGAGCTTGATGCTGTTACTTTGCTACAACTAACTGGATTCTTATATTCATTGTTGACATCTGTTTAGTAAGTAGTGGCTCATGTTTTCTTCTTCCTTAACATTTTACCAATAAATGATCAATTACTGTCACCAGGAATGAAAGATGACTCATATAGTCATATTTGATGGGAATGATCCAAGACCTATATCTGCCAATTTTAATCACTAAGTTTCCCCATGTTAATGTAAAACAGGGTAGTCATTGGTGTGTGTGGTGGGGGATCAAAGTACCTTTAATTGGACATGTGACATTGTTTATGAGGCTTCATAAAGTTGCCTTTCCTGAAAGGGTATTCATAACAATCTGGACTTGGTTTTCTTCAGCAGTGAACTGAGCTCACCAATGATTCTTTCTTTTTACTGCAGTTTATAGTGACTAAATATTAGTAAAGCATATGGATTGCTCTTATCAAAATGTTTACTGGTAATTGTTTCTACTCTAATTTTCTTAAATTTGAAAGTTAATTAATTATCTATAGTCTTCTCTCATACATTACACCTAATCACAGCTCTCCCCTCCTTCCACTCCTTCTACCCCACCCCTCTCACCTCTCTCTACTTTTAGTTTTTACTAAAATGTAACCTCACAGACCAAAGAATATAGTTCATGTGACTCACTTGGAGCAAAACACTGAGTTTTTAAAACCATCTATTGTTTTTGCTTGATTTTGGTCTTAGTAACATTATTAGATTTGTTCATTAAAATCAGACTCATATCCTATTCATTGAAATATTTAAACTCTCTAGTTATTTTAAATAAATTTTATTTGATAATTTTTAAATTTTCTGATTGTCAGTAAAAATTCAATGAATTGAAAACCTCTTTAGGCTCTCTATGATACTAGATATTTAATAACATTTTAGTCTGCCCATTTGTTAATGTAATTCTTCATGCAAAGATTATCTATATATCTCTCCTTTAGTGAGAGATTTTGAGTAATATTTGGAATATTGTGATAATAGCTAGAAAATAGTAAAAGTTTTAAATTTTAATGCTATCCATTGATATTAGTAGACAGGATGCACCATCCAAAAGTATAGGTTACAAACTGGATTAGATAGAGCACTAGACTTTAACCTACTTCTTCTCTACAAAGGTATTTTTCTGTTAGAATAAGAAGAGATTCAGTGTGAGCACAGCTTCCATGTGAAAGTGACATCAGGGCAAAGGTGTGGAATAAGGTGCAAATCTGCTTACTGAAATTGTCCTATGTTCTTATAGAACAAAGTTAGCTTGATTTTTAAAAATTCAGTTCACTGTTCAGAAGCATATACAATATGAAATTGTTTTAAACTTAAGGTACAATAGCACCTTTAAAAATAATCTTTGCAGAAGTATATCTGTCGTAATTTAAAGAGTAAAGAGCACAACACTAATTTAAAATTAAGAATAAAGTATAATATGGGTTAGCATTAATTTAATTGGTGTTTCATTTATAAATTTCTCCAATTTATGTTTTATGGGTATTTAAGTAATACAATCCTCATCTTCAGAGTAAAAATTTAATGTTATGCTTGCTTCCATTAGGGGTGGAATTGTTTAAAGAAACAAAAGTTCTAACCTCATTATTAGTATGTATACAGTAGGTGCGAACTGCAAAATATTCTCCCTGAAGATGTCTGGAATAAAAATATAGGGTAAAAAATGCAAATTAGATAATCATCTTTAATATAAAACACTAATCTTTCAGTATGGAGGAAAGAATATTGGTCTGTGTCTGAGATATTTGTGAAAAGAACACACATGAAATGTCTCCCTTCTTTTGAAAAACTTCCAGAGGCTCCATTACATGGTTCAGTTTTTCAATATTTCTTTTCATAGTTGATGAGTAATACATTGACAAAATTCTTTAAAGGATCTCATTTACATTAATGGTTTAATGAATGTGTTTTGGGTACTAGATTAAAATTTACTGCAGCATGCCAATTAGCATTTATTTACCAATCAGTGGTTAATGGAGTTGTAAATCTGATAGTTGTGATTGTTTCCCATCTTGTTAAGACATTCATAAGGATTTGGGAAATGCAGTTGAACGTTAAGCTCCTTTGTTTATGGAGGCTATCATTCTGAAAACAATAAACCATTCATTAAGTAAACAATATTCCAGACACAATTTAATACATCCTAATTACTAGCCATCACTAAATATTGCTATTTGCTGGATCAAATACAACATCCCACACCCTTTTATAACTCCTTATTTAACATAGTTAGACACTTGGCCAGTTATTGGTTGATTTTACATTGGAGTCTAGTTACTAGTCATTATATATTTTACAGAAAGGACTACCTATATTAAAATAATATTTTTTTCAGGGGTGTTGAGGATTAAAAGAGAGAACTTAATTTCATATTACTGAATTGCTGTGCATAAATTTAAAAATGAGTCTATTTTCAACCATAAGAGGCATTACAGAGACAATGAATTTCCCAGGTTACCTGGCCTTTTGGGAACACAGAGTTTTTACATTTCCTATGCTGATCCAAAGATTCCTGGCTAAATTTACTTGTGGTCTTAAGTTAGAGTAGGAAAAAGTTCACAGATAGTAGGGACAGTCTTCCAGTCAAAGACACAGCTCTTCTTTGGAATCTCTTAACATAACCCAACTCTACATCCTGTTACCCAGATTCTGGTATATGCTGTCCACAAAGATATTGGAAAAATATAGGTAGGATTTTGAAAACTCCTCTAAACCCATCACCTTCGTGGAGCAGTACTGAGAAATATTTCTGAATAATATGTGTCCCTATGAATGAATAGAATGTAAATCAGGACCTTTCCTTAGAATCCAAACCTCGAAGGGAGGTTTAAATGTTCAGCAGTACATACCAGAAGGACTGTGTGGTAGACACAATGGTTCTTAGACTTTCTTTGGCTTATAACATGAACTGATTTTGAAAAATTGTCAGTTAATGCTTTTGTGACATAAAAATTGATTCAATGTCTTGCATTTGCCATAAAAATTGATAAATGGATAACATAATTGAAATATTCTTCTCTCTTTACCATCATATTGTTAGCATAGTTGTGTGCTCACCCAAGATTTCTTTGTTTGATTTGATTTCATAAATTTTCATTGGATAATACCCTATAAGAAACAGCTTTTAAGAATGTCTTTCCAAGTCCCATAGGTATTTATGAAGACACTAGTGACTGCATTTTTTCTTTTTTATTGATTATTTTATTTATTTACATTTCAAATGTTATCCCCTTTCTCAGTTTCACTTCCACAAACCCCCATCCTCTCCCTCTCTCCTGCCTCTATGAGGGTACTCACCTACCCACTCCTGCCTCAGCACCCTAGCTTTCCCCTGCTCTGAATCCTCAAGCCTCCACAGGCCCAAGGGGCTCCCCTTATATTGAGTCCAGATAAAGCAATCTTATGCTATATATGCAGCTGCATTTTTATAGTTTGAACTTCACACTTTCATTCTGTATTAATTGCATTTCTTTGCAATTAATTGGTTCACTTTGCCAAAGCCATTAGTTTCTTTTGTCATAAGTGGAGTATAAGCAGGTAGTTGGCTCTTGTTTTCAATGTCTGGAGTTAAAAATGACATTTAAGGATAAACCACTATTGCTAAATAGAAATTAAACCTTGCAAAGCATATTCTTTTACTTTTCACTCATTCTTAGCTTTTTCGTGGTTTACATGCTCTGTGTTTCTGTGACTTCTAAAATACTTTATCCAATTTGATAAATGGGCTTATAATTACACCTTGTAATTTATATGGTCAAATTATTAAATACTGGAGCTTTAAAGTCCCAGAAGTGTTAGTTCTTGCTGGTGGGTGTTTTGAGCAGAATCTCTTTGAGGCAGCTACAGTTGTTTGTTCTAGAATTCTAAATAGAAATGTAGGCTACATAGCTCATTAAAATTAAGATACTGTGCTGGCACACATCATGATCACACAAACCCGTATACTGGCAGATAGTTCTGCAAGCATCATATAAATGATGCAGTTAAGTTTCTCTAATGCAAAACCTCATAAAATAAGTTCTGTGTTTTATAGAGACTCTGGTGAGCTTAGTCTTGGTTTGTATTATATCTGACAACTATAGGAGGATGATCCATGAATTTATCAGTTTTAGGGTTAATACAGTATTTATGGGGAGCTTTATAATTGTTCAAGATCCAATATAGTCCCATTTCAATTGTTTCCTTTTGCAGCATAGTCTCAGAACTAACTGTGATCCAGAAAACCTGAGACAAGGTTTGCATACCAGCATCTTCAACATGAATGTTTAAACTTGAAAGCTGGTGAAGTGGAAGCAAGAAAAAATCAGCAAAACCGATGACCTGAGTTTAGTCCCTCAGACCCACATGTGTAAAGAGAAAATAACATTTTGAATTGTCCTCTGACCATTCAAAGGCCATGGCACATGAAAACCCACACTAGTATGCACATGCACATTCAATAAATTGGAAATCTCATTTAAAAACTTAGAATTATCAAAAATCTTATTTTAAAATAAAATTCTTACTATGAATATATTTAATTTTCATTTTAAAGATACCAGCCCTGAATAGGCATTTAGTCTAAATCATAACTACATGTTACAGGGCTGTGACAAGAAAATAATGTATTTTTCATGTAATATCATAAACTATATAGAATAAGATTGACAGTAAATAACTGGAATGACAAGCCTGAATAACAGATGGTAAAATAGTCTATTATTAATACTTAAGGAATAACAAGCCATTACTAGATGAGGAACACATTGGAAATAGTCTCTGGCGAATCTGCAAGTTTGTCCTTGTGAACAAAGCATTTGAATGCCAAATGAACAGCCATGGCTTCAACTCTTATGTGAGCTTCTGAGCTTTTGGCCTCTGTTGAAGTGAAGGTAGCTCTTTTGTACATTTCTGGCCTGCAACATGTGTTCCCTGGAAAGCTGACTACCCAATTTGAAAGAGCTTTGCCCAACATGCATCATACCATAGAATTTTGTTTTAATTTCTGATGTTGATATTTAAAAAAATGGAGACTCTTGGGTTTACAAACAGTTACGGCTGTCAATACTGGATCTCATAGCACATACTTCTCATTGTTGCTTGGGAATGATCTTGTTTGACGAAGACTGTGCTTGACTCAATACTTGAGTATTGACTATTCACATGATTACATGGATGCTCCTGTAGTACCTGTACTCTGTTTTAGCCATAAAGAAAGAGGAAAGATGTAAATGTAAACCAGAAGTTAATAAGCTATATAAATACAGGCATATTTATAGTGAATACACATGTGTATTTATTGAACACAAATGTGTGTGGACTCAGACATGTATATATGAAATTATTTAAGAGAGCCCAATAGGAAATATAAGAAAAGAAAAGAAAATATATCAGAGCCTATAAACTTTTGTTGAAAAATGTGACATTCTAGATATGGACATTGTAGTTAACTAAGTATCACACAAATGCTGCAGCAAAGTAATTTTATAATTTTTTTGAAAATATAAGCTGCATAACATATTAAAAAATAGTACTCAAAATACTATTTGTATTTGCAAAACCACAATTTCTCATTTGATATCATCACACACATTTATATATTTCAGATATTTACTTTGCATACTAATCAAATACACACATAGTTATGTAACACACATAATGCACATGAAACAGAAATGCTAACTGTGGCCTCAAGTGCTGGCTGGGGAATGCACACTGTGATCACTCTGTGCTTCAGACACAGAAGAGAATCATAAGGAGAGAGGAGGAGCCCAGGCTGGGAAGAAAGGATGAGATGACCACTACAGTGGAAGAGAGGATGCTCCTGCTTTGTTTCCTAATGTGCGGAAATGACACAAATGTGGCTCTAAACCATTGAATTGCAGAGAGAGCAGAGAAGACACTGTGAGCTTTGGAAGAGGGGCACATACTTCCTTCATCTCCATATTCCCATCCTCTAGCATAAGGTGTGAAGTGCAGGGTAAGCTTAGTAAAGAAAAAACAAATGGCTGCTGATGGTAGAGAATGTTGGAAAGCTTGAACAAGGTCCGATACAGAAGGGCTGATGAACAGGTTGAAGACCTTCCTGCTTGTATTCCAGAAACATGCAGCAGCTACAGGCTCATATGCCTCTTAAAATGAATTGATTTTTTCTAAAAATGATTCATGTTGGAACTGAGGTGGGCTATTGTGCATTTGCTAGGAGGAACTGTCAAATCAATAATCAAAGGGAAGTAACTGGAATAGTAGAGAGAACCACGCCTCAGAGAAGCAGAAAGCATCAAGTAAAAAAATTGAAGGATGAGCAATTTGAGCTGCTTCAGTTGCTTAAAGAGTGAAGTGGGTGACATTTGAATGAGGCTCTGACTTCTCCACGAAAGCAACAAGCCGATCAAAAGCATAAAGCATGAACTGTGCAGGAACATAAACAGTGAGGCTAAGTAATCGAGACTGGTACACTCAAAACTAAACTCAGCAACTGTTCTCGTTTATCTAACAGTTTCCTACTTACCAGCAATTTTGGGTTATTGAACTGAAGACCTTTAATTAACACAGGAACCTTTTGGCAGGTTGATGAGATCTTGGCTTTGTAACTCTGGAGATGTGTGACCTTGGATGTATCACATTTTCCTGCAGGGCCATAGCTTCACAGTGTATAAGTCAGTTGTTTCAAATGATCTGTAAGATTGCTTCTTCTCAATTTTATAGCTCTGCCTTGGAAATAGCGGATTCTCAATCTACAAAGACTGTAATGAACCTCTTTATTGAGAGAAGTTGAGACAGAGGAAAAGATATCATTAAAAAGTATGTAATTCTAGGCTGCAAAAGAGAACAGGGTTTTTCTTGTTTTCTATTACAAGTGATTTATGAGCCATTAAGTCAGGCTGAGAAGATGTGCATTCAATTTTATTTTGCTCCTTAATCCAAAGAGGGCTGCAGGCTCCTGGCAGCTGCCACCATAGCATTTTGCAGGTGCACACAGATGATTCAACCTCTTTAAAATCTTCTTTTCTCAGTACTAATAGTCAGTGATCATGACTTAGTGATAGAACCACGCAGAAGTAGCCTCAGGTCACTATCCAGCATTAAAGGGTGTTATAAAATCAAATATGAAAATATAAACTAAATACTGAAATTTTAACAATAGAGAAATAAAGCCCAAACAGGGAAGTTAGGATTCCATGATTGTCATTTACAGTGTGTATCATGGCACTTGAATATTTCAGGTTCTTCCTGCCTGACTTGTAATCCATAATTTTCAGCTTAACTTTTGAAATTATTTAATTTTTATTTACACTTAGAATTCACTCTTTTATGTTTGCATCTTTAACATTACTTAAAATTTATGTCACAGATGCTTACTTCAAAATTATTGTCATGGATGACCAGCAAACTAATAATGAAAGGAATTATATAATTATATGATGCATTAAAGTTACACTAAGCACTAAGTACACTAAGTGTTATCTTCAATAAATAAATTTTGTTGATAATTTAATTTTGCAAATAGAGAATATTTTAAATTCTTGGTTTTTTATTAATTAATTAATTAATTACTTTACATCTTGATCACTGCTTCTCCTCCCTCCTCTCCTCCTAGTCCCTTCCTCTCACTTCACCTCCCCATTCCACTTTTCCTTTCTTCTCAAAGAAATGGAGGCCTCCCAGGGATACCAATCTTCTTGGCCTATCAAGTTGCAGTAGGTCTAGCCAGATCTTTCCAATTTAGGCTAGGCAAGACAGCACAGTGAGGTGTAAGGGATCGAAAAGCAGGCAACAGGGGCAGAGACAGACCATGCTCTTGCTGTTAGGGTCCCATATGAAGACCAGGCTGCACATCTGTTACATATGTGCAGTGGGCATAGTTCTATCCCTGGTGAATGGTTCAGGTTCTCTGAGTCTCTCTGGGCTCAAGTTAGATGATTTGGTAGGTTTTCTTGTGTTCTTCACATTTGACATTTCTGGCTCCTTCAATCCTTCCAGAATATTACCCAAACTCTTCAAAAATATTCCCCAAACTCCATGACTGTGGGTCGTCTGCATCTGTTTCCATCAGCTGCTGGGTGGAGTCACACAGAGAAAAGTTATGTTAGGTTCTTCTCTGCAAGTACAAGAAAATATCATTAATAGTGTCAGGCGTGAACTCTATCTCATGGCGTGGGTCTCAAGTAGGGCCAGTCATGATTGGCCATTATGTCAATTTCTGTTGCAATTTTATACCTGCACATTTTATAAGCAGAACAAATTGTGACTTGGTTTGTGTCCTCACTCCTCCATTGGAAGTCTTGCCTACTTACAGGAGGTGACTGTTTCAAGTTCCATATTAGCTATCACTAGGGTATGCAGCTAGGGTCACCCTTAGAAATTCCTGGGAATTTCCATTGTTCTAGGTTCCATATCATCCCAGATTCCAGTTCTCTCTCCTAGTTCTCTCTCTCTCTCTCCTTCCCTGCATTTGAGCCCTCCTGTTCCCCTTCTCACCCCCTCTCCTTCTCCATCTACTTCTGAAGTCTATTTTATTTCTCCTTCTCTGTGAGATCAAGAAGCTCCCTTAGATTTTCCTTGTTACTTAGCTTCTTGGATACTGTGGATTGTAACATGTTTATTCCTGTATTTGTGGATAATATTCATTTGTAAGTGAGTAATACCATGTGTGTCTTTCTGGGTCTGGGTTACCACACTTGGATGATATTTGATATTTGATCTGACAATACAATACAAATAACAATATCATAATTCATCAAATTTAAGGAAGATTAATAGGATCAAGCAGAAGATATTTAAATTATAGGAATGATCTCTAAAATCTTTGATCTGACAATACAATGCAAATAACAATATCATAATTCATCAAATTTAAGGAAGATTGATAGGATCAAGCAGAAAATATTTAAATTATAGAAATGATCTCTAAAACTATCATGTTTAGAGAGTATTTAAAATAGGCATGTGGAAATGAAAATGCATGAGGGAGCTTTGTATAGTATCAAGAGCAAATGTTAAGGTGGCTAGAGAAGTTTTCCAACATAGAGAAGGACACAAACATTAATTTGTCTATTTCTCTGCAAATTTCATGATGTTCTTGATTTTAGTAGCTGACTAGTATTCCTTTGTGTGGATAGAACACATTTTCTTTATCCATTTTTCAGTTGAGGGACATCTGGATTGTTTTCAGTTTCTGGCTATTATGAATAAAGCTGCTATGAACATAGCTGAGCAAGTGTTCTTGTGGCATAGTGGAGCATCTCTTTCATTGGATCATTAAATTCTTTTTCCTTTCTCTTTTGTCACTAAGACCATTGCAATGTTTCCCATTTTAATTAAACTGTCTTATCAAGATATATCTATTCTGTGTCCAAATTTGACGCTTATATTTTGTGAAGTGAATTTCTGAGTATGTTCATGTTTAATATAAAATTCAAACAAAAGATTTAGATATAGATATCAGACTATAGCAATATTTCCTATTCAGCCAGACCTTCCAGAGATTACATCTAGAAATGCTACATTCCTAAAGGAAAACCGTTCATTTAACGGTAATGGGCATGTCCTGATAAGAATTGTGCTTTATGGTTCTCAATTAGTTTTTCTTTTAAATACTATTTCTGTCAGTACTTTAGTATTAATTAGTGGTAATTAAAATACTGCTCCTTTTGGATATGTAATATTTTTGACTATGCTGTGAGTATTTTTATTAGGTACTTATTTTTATTTTATGCCTGTGTATTTATTTATGTCTTTGTATCTGATGACCATAAAGGCCATAAAAAGGTTGCAGATCTCCTGAAGATGGAGTTACATTTGGTTGTGAACCACTACGTGTGTGGGTGAAACCAGACTCTGGTCTGCTTTAAGAAGAGAGCTCGTAACCATGAAGTCATGTTTACAGCCACTATTTTGAGCATAGCTATCCCAAACAATGAGTTTCACACAAACAACCTAGTTGGGAAAGTAAAACAAGCATAGAACTGATATTCATGGGATCATATGATAATGGAAGTATCAACTGAAGTGAGCCATCCCATTTTCTGAATAATCTTTTCTGTACATTCCCCCTTTAAGGTACTCTGCTGGCTTTTTCTTAACAAAAGCACATTTAGAGTGCAATATACAACTAACATGTGTCACACCCAAAGCAGAAAACTGGCAAACCACAACCACGTCAACCTCCAAGTCCTGACATATTGAATGTGCCCAGAAGCTCAGGGGATATGAGCAGCCCTGTTAATATTCTGGATAGACATCTACAAATAAAGTCAAGTAGGAAGATTGATTTAAAATCCATTCTTTTCCATTCCAGATGGCAAATCCCATAGCAATCAGAGTTTTCCAGATACCATGACCTAACTGAAGATAAACTGACCAGATGGTAGTCATGCAGGGAAACTTTCAGACAAAATTTAAGACAGATGGCTAACAAAACACAAGAAGCTTCAAAAACATGAGAAATGGCTAAATATTCTAACAGAAATTTCACAAAGAGGTGAAGTAATATTTAAAAACTCACACAGAAATCTTTGATCTGACAATACAATGCAAATAACAATATCATAATTCATCAAAATTAAGGAAGATTAATAGGATCAAGCAGAAGATACTTAAATTATAGGAATGATCTCTAAAACTATCATGTTCAGAAAGTATTTAAAATACGCATGTGGAAATGAAAATGCATGAGGGAGCTTTGTATAGTATCAATAGCAAAATGTTCAGGTGACTAGAGAAGTTTTCCAACATAGAGAAGGACACAAACATTTAATGACAGAAAAGTCAACAGTCAGTCGGACTAACTGGATCTACTCAAAGCATCTTAAAATCGGTCTCTCAAATGGGAACAATAAAAGGCAAGGTTTCATAGCTGTAAGGGAAAACAATAAATAACATATAGATGTGGCACAACTCATCTGAGAAAAAAATCTCAGAAAAAACACTCTGTGAGAGAGATATAAGTTTTTGTTTGTTGTTTGTGTTTTTGCTAAAGAAAATAAATTTTCCAGTCAGGAATATACCACCACCCAGTAAAATTATCCCTCAAAAAAATAGAGATGAGACATTCTCAGACAAAGACGAGAGATTATCTCCTCTAGATTTGTTCTAGAACAAACTATAAAGGGACTTTTTCAAATTAAAAGACATAATGATGAGAATAATTGAAGAGTGATAAGTAAGACTCACTGGTAAATTAAGTAGATGTCTCCAGAATACTCCAGCACTGGAAGCAGGTTGCATGGCCATTCATAGCGTTAGTGTGAATATTAAAAACTACCAACTCACAATAAGTTTGTGTGTTATGTAATAGGCAGTACAGAAATAAATAAAGTGTGATGACAAAAAAAAATTCAACCTATGTGGAGGAATGGAGAACAAATGTGGAGTTTTGTTTGTGAATGTCCCTTTACCTTTGGTTTTGATAAGGTGTTGTCATTGACATTAATCTGCCATCTCTTCTAATGATGGCATTAAATGTTCTGGATAGATTTAAGAGGTTTATACAGTAGGGCTTACTCTAAAGGGTATCAAAAAACAAAATGCTAACAGCACTAAGGGTTAATATTCTGTCCTCTCCTCTCTGCTCTGTCTCTCTCCTCCCCTTCTGTCCGTTGTGTGTTGTGTGTGTGTGTGTGTGTGTGTGTGTGTTTGTATGGTTCTAATATCATGTATTTTTTGATAAGGATTCCTGCGTGGTGTCCTTGGTTTCAAGCATGACATCTTTCATCTTTCTGTCCCTCTATATTGATTTATTTTCTTTTCAGATGACTAGAATTTCATTTTCTCATTGCCTTTAGAACAAAGTCTATGAGAATTCATAAAATATACATAAAATATCTGTAGCAACCCAAAATCCTTCTTTCCTATATCAACAGCATTCCACATGTACATAGTCAAGCCCTAGTCATTCAAAGACCAGTAATAGTAAAAACAAAAAAGAGCACTTTGTAATTGTTCAATTACATTACAAACATAAAATACTATGATGGGGATAATTTAATATTCAGATACTTGGCAAATTCCTTCCATTACCATTTCTGCATTAGTAAATTTAATTTCCATTTTATGTGAAATTATATATTTAATTAACTCATCAATTCAAGTCATTGCTTAATTTCCTGCCTGTTATATTTTGTTGTAATAGCATCATTGTGCTATTGCATGCCTGATGTCTATGTGGAAATTAAAATTTCTTATTAGAAATATAGTTATTAGATCAAATGTATGTAAACTCTGAGTTTTTAATAATGATGAACATTATGCTCTTGTAGCACATTAAATGTAAGGACTGCTATAATATAGTAATACCCTTGGTAAGAGAAACAACAATGTGATTTGCTGAAGAGGGAGAGGAAATGGAAGGCATTGTGAATGGTCAGACACTCAGCACTAACATGCAGTGAGTCCACAAGCACACCAATTCTTCTTGCAGCAGGCTTTAGAATTTATTGGTGGAAGGGCATAGGAAGTTTTTTGGTTCTTTGGGGGAACTCTGGTCCTCATTTAGCTACTGAATCATCTGCCAGTTGAAGTAATTTAACAATTACATTTCCCACTACTTTGTACCTCAGTTATAATTCTTTATTCTCAGTGACTATAACAGAAGAATAAAAATGACATTATGTCTTATAGCTTAGATTCAACCATAGAAACCCTACATTTCACCCTGGTGTGGTACCAGTCATATTGGGTTTTATCTCCATGTCACTCTGGTATTTTTGAGAATCAAGGGTACACTTTGTCTTTTACATTAACACCAGTGGAATGTTGAGGAGCTGGTAGTTTCTGTGGGTACATCCCTGAGTCCCAGGCTACTGTGTGTAGGTTCTATTTCAATAAAGCTTTTGAAAGCAAAAAAGCAAAAAAAAAAAAAAAAAAAAAGAAAAGAAGAAGAAGAAGAAGAAGAAGAAAAGAAGAAGAAGAAGAAAGAAAAGATCACAGGGTTGGAAATAAATTCAAATAGTACTCAAAATCCTTACAATTTTAGAAAATTGAACTCTTATCTCAATATTGTTGGGGTATTTAATATAATAAGAATGTAATGTAATAGGAAATATGGTTCCTATAGTCAGAGAACAAAATTGTTTGTATGAACTCCACCTTTTACTGAAGGCATCTTTACATTTAGGTTGTAGTTGTGAGTATATTTCATGACAGGCAGAAAGTATTATCTTTTGCAATATGAGCACATTTTTCTCCTTTTAATTTTTCTATATTTTTCAGACAGTTTTGAAAGTGGGCATTTGAAATGATGCCGTTTACAAAGAATGTCAAATTCCAATGAGTGCCACTTTCATTATTATGTCATGAAGCCACTTGATAAGGCAGGGGAACTGCGTGCTGCTGTTCCCTATACAGTGCATTTATACCATACAAGGGCCCTTTGCTCACTAAAGTAATAGTTCTCAGGAAAGACTCCTTTGGGGATTAGCTAGCAGAGTGGCTTCTCACACAGAGGCCTCTTTTTCAATAACAATTCACTAATAAATTATGTATAAAAATACAGCTGCTCAAACGGATTAGCATTTTACAGGTGCTGTATGTGATAGCAAGCCACGCACCCAGAACCTTCTGTCATGATTTCTCTGTTATAGGATATGTAGAACACCTCCACTACCTGGTGCCCTCCAAGAGGGATAAATTTTGAAACCAAGGGTATTGTGTTTGTCCTCCAGGGATTGTTTTTGTTGTTTTTATTAATTATAGTGAGTTCTTCTATAAGTCACTAAGATGTTGCGTGACAATTCACATTACATTATTACAATACAAAACTATTTTTTGGATGTGTGTGTTCTATTCCAGAGATTAATTAAAACTAACAGTATTTACTAGGCACATGGACTGTCTAACTATGCAGAGTGCTTGCTGCTCTCCCAGGGAAATGTCTGATTCCTGTCACCATGTTAGGTTGCTCATAACAAACTCTGTGGTATTTACAACCACTTTGTTTGTTAGTTTGGCAGAATTTTGTTTATTTCAATTGTTGTTTTTGTTTTATTGTTGTTGGTTTTCTGCTACTTATCCCAGGATAGCTAGCTCATGAGCTTCTCGGAATTCTCTGGTCTCCACCTCTTATCTCCCATAGTAGTGCAGGGATAGCAGGTATGGATCACTGTGCTGGGTTTCCATGGTCCTGTGTATTCAAATTAGGTCCTCACACTTGAAAGACCCACTGTACCCAATGAGCTAACTCCCCAGAACCCATGCAAGAGCTTTAAAAACATCCAAACGTTACAGTATTAAAAGACATGGCGCTTACTACAATAAAGAGAAGGACATTTCAGCCAACTCACAGGTAAAAAGCCTATTTACTGTGTTTATATTCTGATTTATAGTCTGTCACTGTAATAATCAACCTTACTTAATATTAAGCAATAGAGACAGCTCTGATATAAAGATGGGAAAAAATAGACATTTGTGTACTTATCTAAAGAAATGCATAAGACTAAGACAGGATGTCAGCTTAAATGGAATCAGTAGATTGTCCCAAACTTCGAGACACAAAGAAAATAGTGCAATGCAGTTTTAAGAAGGAATCTCAAGAACACTGACCAAAGGAGGCTTGAAGTCTTTAGGCATAGGGAGGAATATCAGGGAAGGGCGAACATGGAAGGGCTAAGGTGGGGTGAGACTAACAAAACCAGACTGATGAGGAGGAATCAGCAAATTGAGGTTATTTGGCTCACTCCTATAACAAATGCTTATTGATTACTAACCATGAGAGGACTCTTAAAATCCTCAAGTAAACTCAAATGTGATGGTAAAAGGTCATCTCCATAGGTGAATCAAAGATAGTTGTATAAATAACTTGTAAAAGAGACTAATTTCTAAAAATAAAATGGCTTACATCTTTTTAACTTAAAGGTAATGGCAAAATTTTCCTCATAAAAGATTGTCTTTCTGCACAAAGCTACACTCAGTGAAATCCCAAGAAGACTCTTCTACTATGACCTTAATTAAGATCATTGTGAAATACATTGGATAGCTTCTCCCCTAATCTTGTCTATTAGAATACATGTTAAAGCTGTAAAAGCATTAACTCTAAAATGAGTATCTCTATGTCCAGGTATTAGGGCAAATGGTTCAAACCTTGTTATTAGTTGAATCTCAGAGCTCAAAAGATGTTTGTCTTTAGTTAATAACCAGAAAAGATAAAATAAGGAGAAAGTAAAATTATTTTTAAATAATACGTGAAAACATAGGGTTACCAATACATTTAAAGACAGGATGCCCTATAGGTATAGACGGTGCCTTGTACAGTACAAAAGCAGAGAAAGGGGGAAATGAATTATTTCCTTAGAGTTAATTACACAACTATAAAATCTAATTTGCATCTTAAATTTCTCCCAGTATTTCCTATGAGGTGCATTTCATTATAGGTTTCCCTTTCCGAATTTATCCCATTATAAGCCACAAATGGAAGTGTTCTATTACCTCTAGTTCTTCAAAACAAAACAGGCTTTCTATGCCTTAATTTTCTTTCCCATCACAGTACACGTGTGTGGTGGAATTTGATGATATCCTTTCACAGATGTTTGTAGGTTTTTCCTGAGTTGTTTCTCTTTACTGGAAATCTGCTTATTTATAAAATAGACTTTTATATTTTTTATGTACTCTATCTCCAATTACTAGAATTACCTTAATGATACTTTTATCCTGTGAAAAATAACCATGCATTTATACAAATCATTTTAATCATATTCACCCATTTTCCCCATTCTTATTCATTGTAGGCACACAAACCTCTCTCTCCTACTTCATGTCCTTTCTTTTTTTTTTTTTTTTAATAATTCAGTAAGTCCAATAAGTACTCTCCATATGTGCTTTTGTGTAAGAATATTCATCAGGGCTTGTGCAAACTGTCTGTGACTAGATCACTGAAGAATGATGAACTTTTCTCCCTCAGAAGCTATCACCTGACAATTTCTCCTTGGCATGTGGTGGAGTCTCAGGGACCCTTTCTAATCATGATGGAACCCTGGCTTGATTGTTCAAGACTTGTGTATATAATCCCAAGCTGCGATGAGTTCATGGTGCAGCATCCATGGTATGTGCAGAAGACTGCATTTCATAGCATTTCTCTTACCTTCTTTCTCCTGAGTATTGAGGAGGGAAAGCGAATACAGTATCACATCTATGGCTGAACACTCACACTCAATTACTCTCAGAACTTTGAAGAGTTTGAACCTGTTCTTTGATCACAGCCCACTGCTGAAAGAAGTTTTGAGACCAATGTTGAGAACATCATAAATATTAGTTTATGTTTTTAACTATTATCTCTGTACTCATGGCCTTTTGTCCAAAATTACAAGCATGGGACCCTTCCTGTAAAGAAAGTCTCAAATCAGAAATTTGCCATGTATCCCAGTAACATTCATGCCACTATTGTATCAGGAGGTGCTGTCTTGTTGCAGGGTCCAGTGAAGTGTGAGGCCATTGTTGTCTTCTCCAAACTCTAGTGTCCTGCATACTACCTTCCACAACTATGAAAATTACAAAGCAGAGAGCATATTTTATCAACAGTTTGAGATCAATTTCTCTATTACTGAACAAAAACTGTGATATCTTCAGCAATAGATTCTTACCATATGGTTCTTGGTGAACGATCAAGAGCCATTACTTACAGACTATGCTATTTTGAGTACCTCCTTGGCCAATAAAAGTTCCTGTACCTGGCTTATTATTGTCATTTAATAATAATGTCTTCTGGGAATAACTTCTGGATTGACTAGACTTCTCATGGTTATGTTCAAGCTTGTGCTTCTATATTCCCTACCATTTTAAGAGACTGTAGAATGTGACTATTCCAACTATCCCTAAATTATCTCCAGAAGCAAAAAGATAGAAGACAACACACTCTTCAGTGACTCCATTCCTCAATTAAATATAATAAGAATGTAAAGAGATACTCTCCTTAGAAAACTAAAAACTTTACCATCAGTCTAAGACGTCAGAGAAGACCCACAATCAATCATGCAGACATTTGAGGAAGAGTCAAAAGAGAGGGTGGATGGATAAAAAGATGCCAGTACTCTTAATTTCTAACCCCTGTGCTGAGCATCCTTGACAAAAATAGAAGCCTGAGAGAAAGAGCCAGGGAAAATTGAGGTCTGGCACAGTTCTCCAATATTTCCTTTGTATAAACTGAATAATTATCTTTGAAACACATCTCACGGAGGTGAATGATAATCGAAGAATCACCATGACACAGAAGAAGTGTGTGTGGTATGCACCTAAAATCTGGAGCCACTGTGTGAGAAGAGGGTACATTTCCTACAAAGACCAGTCAAGGTTTTGTTATTTCCTCTACCGGAGGCACTTGACACTTGGCACAGAGCCCAAATACAGAAAAAGAGGAAGAAAATCACAATTCAAGCAGATGAAATTTAAAAAGAAATTAAAAATAAAAAAAATACAGACTTTCTCTTTTCCAACCCAGTCAGATCCTAACACAAGAAGTAGAAAAGCAGACAGCAGGATGGATCTACAACCAACCATCACTGTGTACGTGGAGACTGGAGTGGAAGATACTATCGCAAACTGCACTGTGATCCCGATTCCCCAGGGCCCTGCAGTTCCAAGTCTGATAGGAAGGAGTGATGGGCCCAATGAAAGAGCCAATCTAGAGTTAAGATGTGTGTTCTCATCTAGTTTAAAAAAACTTCTACTTAAATGGGAGGCACGCTGTGGTAATACAGAATGCAAAAACTGTTATAAGATTAGATATGTTTTAAAAATTTAGGATCATAGCACTTTTGATTTATTTAATTATTTTATTTTTGTAATTTTGTACCTTGAGGTTTATTTATTTCTCAATTTATATTCTACTAGTAATGGCTTACTATAGATACTACCAATAATCAAAAATGATCAGAAGCCTATTTGAATTTCTGTCCCTTATTCTAAACTATGATAATGCAAAGTCACTAAAAGTGACTTACTGAACATGATACATCTTGCATCATCACCGATTTTAAAGGACTGTTTTTTTTCTCAAAACTTTTATGGCATTTATCCTCTACATATCTACTTCATTTTAATAATATAAAATAATAATGGCTATAAAGTGTATACAAATCAAAACAAATGTCAATAACCTGACAATATCTTCTGGTCGGGAGTCTTTCATTTTAAATACATTTTCCATTACATGGTATTTTTATCCTTCAAGTAGTTATTATTAAAAATACAAGTAAATATGGATACATATATCCGTATTGTCTTTCTCTCTTGTACATAATACTATGTACTATTTAGTACAAAGCAAAAGTTAAAATGGCACATTTAATATTGTTTTATAATACTCATACATACAGTAAAATCCATTTTTCTTATTATGTGGACATGTGTATCATTCATTTGCCAGATGAAGGGTTCTTTATTGTGTGAATATACAATAGTTTTCCAGCTGTGTCTCTGATGAGCAATTGGGTTGATTCTAGACTTTTATTATTGTTAATGATGCTAAATGAGTAATAGTGAATATTCATAATTTCATATTTTAAAAGTGTAGATGCTTGTATGTGTGGGGGCATGGGTGTGTGTGGGTGTGTATTTTATGCTCAATAATAAGGCTGCTGATTCAGAGATGATCAGGACTGGCTCTGCTCTTGCTGGGATCATCAGATTCCCCTGTGTTTTCAGCCTCTCCATCAGTGTTCCAGAAAGCTTTCCTCACCACTCCTGCATGTACAATATCTTGTGAGCGTTCATGTTCTGCCACACAGATAGTAGGAAATAAGTAGTTATGGTTACAAACTTAAAAATTCTCTCTAAGTATGAGTTTAAAAAGCTTTCATGGTCATAGCTATTTCTCAGAAGATGATATTCTGTATTGTCTTAGATCTAGTTATATTAGTGACAGAATATTAGTTTTGAAAATTTTATGAATATTAATGATTACAAAAGTATATATAACTATTATCTCTAATATTAAAATTGTATCATGATGGTGCTATTTGTTTTTTCATAATATACAAAATGTCTTATACAAATTTTTTCTTATAAAATAGGTAGTTTTGAAAAATGTATACCCTATGAAATGGCTTCATTGTTTTCATTGGTATATGTATCTCACCCACTGATTTTGGTGAGAACTCAAAGCAGTGGTTAGCGTTCACTTGTATTCGGCAACTGTTCTTATAGGTATAATGCATTTCTTGACCTTGAATTTTTATAGTAATTGAATTTCTAAAAATAATTTAACCAGTATCTTACCTAACTTCTTTAACCCTGAGCACTGTGCACTGAACTTTCTCCTCTTTATTTCTGTGTTGGCATTTTTTCAGTTCATGTAAGTAAACTGTAGTGGTAGGTGTCATAAGTGTTCACTTATTTCAGCTAACCAATGTATTCTGAGTTAAGTGTTACTACTAAGTTGTGCACTTCCTTTCTAGTTACATCTAAGCAGCCCCTACCATGTATATTACCATTCTCTGTGTTCATTCCTACTAGCATGTGACACAGGCTGACGCCCTCTCTTCCATGTGATGGAGAGTGCCGCAATGAGCACGAGCCACATACACCTTTGACACACAGTCCTATCTTCTAGCTGTATTCATTTTCTGGAATGTTAGAAAAGAAGAGCATCTCTTCACAACCTATGGATTTACATTCCTACCAGCAGAACATAAAATGGCTCTCTTCCCCGACAACCTCACTAACACTTGACTGTTAGTATCTGTTTGATAATAGCCTTAGCAACCAGTATGAGGTCCTAATGCAGTTTGGTTTTACTTTGATTTTTTTCTTGTGATTACATATGTTCCAGCTTTATTCATGAAGCTTATTTTGAGAAATGCCTATTTATATCATTTAACCAGTTTTTTAAAATTTCAGGTTACTTTATTGAGTTGAATTCCCTTTGACTTTTGGACATTTCCTCTTTATGAGAAAGTGTGTGATTTCACACATTCTCTTCAGTCCCACACAAGGTCTCTTCACTTCTGTCATCATTTTCTTTTTGTCATGGAGAGTCTGCATTGCTTGGTGAGATTCCATTTTTCTGTTTTCCCATATTTGCCTGTATTTGTAGGTGTATAACTAAATATTCACCACTAAGACCTAAGACCAACATCTAAAAAAGTTTAATAATACATAATTTTCTAGTATTTTCAAGTTTTCAAGACTTTTTTGGTTTCTTCATGTGTCATGTTGGATTTAATGTTTGGTTATTTGCTTTTTAATTTTTTTTTTTTGTTTGGTTTTGCGTTTTGTTTGTTTGTTTGTTGTTAGTATATTTGTGAGTGTAGATATTGAGAAGATCCAATATTCTTTGAGAAGAGATTGCCCTTTGTCAATTCTTATTACTTTTGTCAGCTGTCTGTTGATGGAGCATGTGAGGGTTTCTTGTAAGTCTTAGCTCTTACTTACTGGTGTGTGTGTGTCTGTGTGTGTGTGTGTGTGTACATTCATGTGATTATTGTGACATTCTATCACTATTAATTTTGTTAAATTCTGGTGGTTAGTGCAATGTAGCCAGTATTGTGTCATTTACTCCAGATAATTTTGTTTATTTCAAGTGGTTTCTATATATTCTATTTCATATATTTTTATATTCTTCAGATTAATACCATTGGAGGTTTGCTAGGAATTAACCTAAGTCCTCAGTACATGTACAGTACTGAGCACAATGCAACTGTATGAATACAAAACATTCGTGACCCCAGGTGGCCTTTGAATGCACCTGTACAGCCTTCCTGCTTCTCACTTTTATACTAGCAGTCAGTATGCAGGTCACAAATGAATTCTAAAGTGTTTTATTATCTGTTCTTTTGTTTTTCTTTAAATTTCAAACATTTTTTATTGCTATTATAGAGCAATAGTAAAGATTACAGTAATTTTGTATGCTATTATATAATTGATTTTTTTCATTAGTTCTGATACGTTTTGATTCAGTATTCACGAGTTTCTATATAGAAGTTCTTATCAATCACAATTTATTTTCTTCCTTCTAATTGGAAAACAGCTGTTTCCTTGTGTTGCTAACTTTCTCTGGGAGGGGCATCCAGCGCTGTGTATCACTGGCATAGTGACCACACTCATCTGTTCAGGTTCTTATGATTTGGTGTCATAGAAGAACTACTTTATTGACTCTCAGTGCTGAGAAGCAGCTCTTCTATGCCAATCTGTAGAGAATTTTTGTCATGATAAACATTTGATTTAATCTAATGTCTTCTCTGCATCCACTGAGATGAATTTATGTCCTCCATGATCTCAATGCTTTACTTCATATTTGTGATTTTATCTACATTTCATATGATTTACTAATGAATTATTATCCTGGAAGATGATGTTCATTTGGCTTGTTGAGTATGTTTTCATTTGTGTTCATCAGACTATTGACCTATAACATTTCTCTTTTTTTGTACTTTCTTTGTCTGACTTTGGCCTTTAAAAATGTGTTTGTACAATTTTTGGAAGAGTTAAAAATGGTAAGTATTAAGAAAAAGATGTATAACTTATAAGCAAAGAGTGGGCTTAGAGTTCACTCTAGAACAATTAATACTCACAAGCAATGCATAACATTCCACTTAAAAATAACAGAGCAAATTTTTAATTGTACATGGAACAATTTCCAGGTCAGAGCTTTTTAATCTGGCCACAAGAGAATCCAAACAATTGAAGAAAATTGAAACATTAAGTACTTTGTTTTTCCACAAGAGCTTGAAATATAAACCAAACATAGAGTTTGGAGGCTTCACAAATACATAGACATCAAAAAACGTCTTCCTGAATCATGAGTGGGTCAAAGAAAAAAAACAAAAATTATTACCATAATGGTAATGGATTTAAAATTATGAACTCTGATACAATTATGATTTGAAATTTGAAAATAAATATTTTCCATGGTCTATACATTATATGTACTATATAGTTCTTGTACTGGAAAGTGGTTAAGTTGAAGTGAATTTGTAAAATTGAATTGGATTCCTACATACATCTACCATATGGCTCCAGCATACTTTTTGTTAAAAGGAACATTCTCTATTTGGCATAAATACTAAAATCAGAATGACAAATTATTATTTATTGTTATATTTGTAATTCTGGGTGCTTAAGTTAAGACTAATATTAAATTGCATATGCCATAAACAGATGTTCATAGGCTAAAATGAAAATGCTAACTCCATTTTAAATGACCATCTCCATATGCTACAGGCATTTATTTATTTTATTTACTTATTAATTTCTAACACTTTTATCACTTTTATATTACATATAATTATTTAACAGGTGTAATACTTGAAGAAAATAAATTTATTACCTTGTCATGAGAACTCAAAAACCTGTTGGGTGCATTTGCCTTTCTTTCTTAAATTTGCTTAGTTTCTGCCACTGTAGAATTGGTTGCCATAATTTTGGGATGGGCAACCACAGGTTGTAATATATTATATCAGTCCATGAACAGCAAAGGTGAACTCTGAAATGATTAGATTACAAAATGTTTGCTATGCATTTCCTGAAAATTATGATTTGTATCTGAAGATCATATTTCTCATTAGTAAGACTAGAGTCAATGTTGGCAACCTCTCTCCAATATTACCATAAAATTGGGCATGGAAATTAAATTTCTACCATGTAGCAAAGAGGGAAAATATGCAATGGTAATCAAAGGCAAAATGAATGAGCTAGACAGACAGAGATCAAAGCAGTAAATAAGCATAAAGCTAGATGTGTTGCTTGCCTTCAGTCTCACCATGTGGAGGGCTGAGACAAAGAGATCTGTGGTTCTGGAGTGGTCAAGGCAGAATTAGACCCTGTTTCAAAGCAAGAGGAACCAAAGGAAATGAAAATGAGGAATCAGTGTAGCGTGGGGATTGTGGGGTATATGATCTTCAGTTGTGTACAGGGAGGATTGTGCAGTGGTGTTAGTAAATAACACAGTCCTTGCCAACCAGGAGCTATGCCTGATCTTCTTGATAGCAAATTAAGAAGTGATGACCTATGTTGAAAGATCAAGAAATACTGCTCATAGCTTGAGAAATCACTCTGTTATTGAGTACATCTCTGAAACTCTGAATGAAAAGCCATCAGTGAAAAATTGGAATCAAGATTTTCCCTGAACACTGGTGTGAGAAAGCAAACACTCCCTCATAATGTGAAATACCAACATCAGACATGATGCTGGTATACACACAAGCCCACACCATTCAATGGCAAAGAAAATACAACTGCAAAACCTTTCATATAGGGATGATTTTGACATCTGTGGCACAGATTTATTGACTGAGGGTAGTGCTGAGAGTAAATTCATCATTAGAACATTTCATAAATGCTTGGAGAAAATGTCAAAACACTAATATTCTTATATAGAAAAATCCTGTCATGGAAAAGTGTTTACAATAAATGTGTTTAAAAATGAGTAAGAAAAATTCAAATATAGAATAAAAAGGAGTAAACTACTACCTTGTCAAAAATATGCACATTTATTTTTACCTTTTGTTTTGTAAGTTGAGGTAAGATAAGACATATGAAGATCAAAAGACAACTTCCAGAAGTAGGTTTTCTCCTACTCCTCAGGGGCTTTCTCAGACCTGACATCTGTATGAATAATGACAGAGTGTTATATATAGTTTAAAGATTAGATCTTTTTCTTTAAAGTCTCCCAGCTAGCTCATCTAACTTTACCTGACTATCTAGCCTACAACATGACACATGAGTAGTTCTATACGTTTGTACTCTACTACAGTCCATGTCTGTTTTCTCCATTTCTGCTCCAGAATTTCATACTTTTTTCCCATGTCATTCTCCCTTCCAGAGAGTTCCACATCTTACTTTCCATCCAGATATTGGCCATCAGCTTTTTATTACAAACCTTCAGCAGTGAGACAACCTCTGATACATTTCTAGATTGCTTCTAGGTATAGAGGGATATCTGGCCTTTAAGTATCTGGGCAGGTGTAGAAGGACAAGTATTTACAAATATAGGGCTGGAGATGGACCATAGAAATTATAATACCAATATCCTGCCAGCATCTATCTCTTTGCCCTTGCAGAATTAACAATTGACAATACAGACACACCTTCATACAGTGTAAAAAAGCTTACTTCTAGCCTATTTTGTTTCATCTAAATTGAAGTGATGAAACTAAGACGATAACTTGATAGTCCATTTAAAGTAAGAGTTCCAATAGATAAGAACAGGTGAGTTTATTGGTCACAAAGTCATTAGACTACCAAACTTTAAAAATGATCACTAAAACTGCAATAAGTAAACAACTGAATTATCTGTAGAAGGTTACAAAGACTTATAAGTAACATTGTAAACCAGAAATGATTATATAGTATCATACTGACAATAAAATCCTAAATAAAAAAACAACTCAAAGAATTCACAACCCAGTAAGAGAAGACAGTTTGGCAGGATAGAAAACACAGTTTTATTAATGGCTAAAAAGTACATCTAAGTCTGTCAAGCCTATTGAAGTATACTAAAGAGCATTTTAAGATAAATATTTTAGTGTTATATGCAGAAGTACTTGCCTACATACCTCTGTGTATACCATGTGTTCAGTGTCCATGATGACCAAAGAAGGGCATATCCTCTGGAATTGAGTTACAGGCATTTATGAACCAATATGTAGATGCTGGGACCAGCCCAGGGCCTTATTAACTACTGAGCCATCTCTCCAAACAACTTCTAGCAGGGAATCAAATTTTCTGTATTTATAATTATTATTATATTTTATCTATAATGTGTATCTTTTAAAATTATTTATATAGAATTTTCTATACTAAGTTAGGTTAAATGAATCTTGGTCCAATGTAATGTCTGAATAACTCATGTGCTTATTACAGATGGTCACTGTGGGCCTATTTAATCTCAGTATAAAGACTAACAAAAACTAAAGAACCCAGAAACTAAAAGTCTGGTTTGCACGTTCCTTTTCTGTAGGATGGGTTCTCAGAAATGTGTTTCACAGGTGGGTGGCTGTAAATCCAAATCTATGAATATTCACAATTTTAGCAATGCTTTGATGACTGCTGGCATATTAAATTCTTGACAAGGGAGGTATTTTGTTTTATTTCTAAGAAGTTAAACCTGAGCAATTATATCTCATTATTAACTGTATTTCCCACCTTTACCATTAACATTTGTTTTTGATGAATTGTCTGCTGATATTCTCATTTTCCATATGGGTTTATAGTCATTCATTTATTAATTTACATTATCTCAATTTATAATTGTACTTAAAATGTGATCTATTTAGAGTATATATAAATTTATGAAGAAATTAGAATTTAAAAGTGTTTAAACTATATTATGCCTTTACTAAAGGCTCTTTACATTCATGATTTTTGATGAAATTCTGCCTTGTTTGTATTGTCACTGAAACTATAGACATCAGAGGATACATTTTAAATTGCAATTTAGAAGATATTGATTTTGGGGTCTGGATGTGGGGAATGATTAGATCACATGTGGGCATGGGCATGGGTTCTTGAATCTTGTTGGGCTGTTGTGATTCCCACGGCCCCAAAGAGATTAGAGCACGGGAATCTTGATTGAATTAACTCTGTGCATGGCACTGGCAGGCGCTACAGAGCCTCACCTGGGAGTTGGGAGTTCTCACTCAGTCTGAAGTTCTGCAGGGATGCAGAGCTCTTGGATTGGGGATCCCTGCCAGGAGGTGGCCAGGGACTGACTGGTCTCAAGCCCTTAGACTCACAGAAGCCACTGAGAGGCCATGGAAGGAGAGAGACTGGGGGCTTGTGGGCCCATGACCGGCCCACAGCTGAGAGAAACGAGGTGGGGAGAGAAGAAAGAGGCCCTGGCAGTGTCCTGCAGGAGAGACTCAATTACTGTACTCGCTTAGCAGATTTGGTGGCCCAGCTAGCTTGCTTGAAGAGGCAGTCCCCATGGTTGGAATGCAGAAATGTCCTCCAGGCAGGAAGTTAGGTGTGGTGGCTGCAGCTACAATAGCTCATTAAAGGCTTTCTCCACGTTTTCCCATCACAGGCCCCAGTGACATGAGAAAGTCCATGGTTCCAAAAGGGTTTATTTTCATGGTGGATGGTAGATGGATCTGGATGCATCCCCCCAACCCCCACCTCCGTGAAACTCAGGGCAGACCTGAGGTAAATAGGGATGGAGAAGTGGGGAGGGTCTGGGAAAGAATGCTAAATTGGCTATGCCCTCTGGCCTTCAGGTATCTCATTAGTATGTAAATCTCTGAGGCCTGTAGTCATGCCCTCTACCTGTGCTCATTGGGAGGGGCTGCATTGCCCTGTGTGACTGAACAGTGCAGCTCAATGGAAATCTATACCACGTGTCAGGAGCTTGGATTCTGGGAGCACAGCAGAATAAATGCCTGTCCCTTGCTGGGTCTCCAAGCTACTTCCAGCCAGCACTTCTACCAAAAACCAAGACCCCTTTCATGGCCCTACATCTAGGTATGTGACTCACCTGACAGAGTCCATTTCAAGCATGTACAAGTCCTAGGTTCAATTCCCTGCATTACAACTCAACAAGATGGTGCAATCCTAGCATTTGAGAACTTAAACCAGATATTTGAGGAATTCAAATTTTCCCTCAGGAAACAAAAGTTAGCCTGGTCTACAGACCCCATTTAAGTAGAAAAAAAAAAAAGAAGAGAAAAAAATAACCTTTGTGGGGATATAGTGAGTGAACTGTGGCCATGAGACTATCTGGGGCCCATATTGAGACAATATTTAAAGATAGGCAAATATAATATATTTTCAAAACTGAATATGTATTCATCAGGTCAGAAGTTCATCTTAAAAAATCTCAAGAAATGAGTGCTAGCATGATCCACAACATTTTCTTTGACCACATTATTAAATAATTAAGATTAAAGCTGTCTAAACGTATGTAACAGGAGACAAAATTAAAATAGTTATTAAAATGTACATCCATACAAGACAAATACTTTATATGTGAAATTCTTAGATAACTATTGGGATACATTTTCTCTCACCAACTATGTATTTATGCAAAATTTGATAAATAGCATGCAACTTGTCAAAATTCAACTTACTTATATTTTTATATCTGTACTCTATAACACTTCATATGATAGAAATTAAAATGGGACATTTTCTAATGTTTGTTGGGAACCATTATGTTTCACAGGTAAAGAATATACACATGCATAAATGCAAGCACATAGATGCACATGCATACCTATGCATATCCATGCAAATATATAAACATAAAACATATATATATATGCATATATATATATATATATATATATATATATAGAGAGAGAGAGAGAGAGAGAGAGAGACAGAGAGAGACAGAGAGATACATGAAATAATTGTATATAGATATATGTACAAATACACATGTGATCATATATATACATAGACACACACACACACATATATATATATGTACATATAAATACATGTAGACACACACACATATATATATACACATGCACACACGTTTGCACACATACACAACCATAAGTACAGACATGCATATATAAATTCTTAATTAGAAGTTATATTTTGACTACATCACTGCAAATACCTGACTCCAAGTCCCTCCCTTTTCTACACACCCACTTGTTTTTCTGTTGTGGCCATATTGGAGCTTGTCACTCTCACTGTGTAGAATGAAAATGACCATGAATTGGGCACCTGACCTGAGGTCCTGAGTCTACCACTTCATTACTGGGTAGACCAGAGACAAATATCTCTCATTTCGTCAATGCTTTTCCCACTTGTAAGTGTTGATATCTATGAATTCACTTTATGAGAGAAATCAAATAACCCACTTGTGAAAACCTGCACTGCAGCTTCCCAGTCAGCTTTCTAAGGTCCATGGCAAAATCCTCCTGAAGTGGAAATCCATTTGAGCATATCTGATTATCATACCCATGCCTGCCTGTTTCTCTTCATGGCCATGTAAGCAGAACTGAAGGGAGCATTTTTCTCAGGATCCTACATTCCTGTGCATTCATTCACTCCCTGCTTATCTTGCACCAATGTAGTTATTTAATTCCAAGTTCAAAATTCATCTGACTAAAAGGAAACTGGATGCATCCACTCTATCTTTGTCTGATGGTGGATACAGAATTGTGAGAAAAATGCAGTCACATGACATACATTCACAGAGAGGGTCCCTGACCTTATCAGCTTTAGTACTTGGGTAATTTTGACTTCTATGATGAGTTTGACCTTTTCAGTAGAGTAAAAAAAGAGTGAGACTGTAGAGTGAGTTAGAGAATGTTTCCAGTATTGTGACCCACAGAGCCTAGAAAAACAAGAGCTATTTGAGGTAAGTTCTGCGGGGCAAACATTTTAAATAACAGTTATAGATGCTCTGCTCCTACTTACCTGTGTTCTGTTGCTGTAGTAACAACGAACGACTGATATCTAAAAGGTGCAAAGAAACAGAATCAAGTCTTTGAAAATATAAATTCTGTTACAATACTTCTAGTATTTTAGTCAGGTCCATTGTTTTGTGTGTTAAATAACAATAGAATCTTTCAAAAGGGGGAGGAAGCAATGATAGAGACACTTGCTTTATTATTTTTTAAATTAATTCCACATAAAGGATGTCAGTATTTTCTTGTTGAGAAAATAAGCTGTGTTGGTAGTCTTGTTTTGCTGGAGCTGACAGTCATGAAAAAGTAAGAGTAATGTAAGTTAGGCAAGCAACACACTCCAGTAATCCCAGAAATGGATGTGCCGAGGCAGGAGGATTGTCAAGTCCATGTTATTCTATAGGATGTAATACGATGATATCTGAAAATGAATCAAATGGAGGTTGGTGTCCCATAGAGTGCTGTTAAATTTATTGTGTCTTATATTCTGAATACCTTTTAGAAAATGTGCCTAAAAGTATAAATTAATGTAAGGGCGACATTTTAATAAGATGACATTGGTGAGGATTCTAAGAAGAGACAAAGTATAGCCAGGACACCACAAGGGCTACATTTTCTTATGTGATTTTTATGACATTCTAGATCTAAAATATTGGTTTGGAACCTGAGTAGAAAACATAACAGCACAGCTTTCATCAGAAAGTTCCACATAGTGTCCCTGGATAGTAAGTAAAGGAAAAGATGTCCTATTCATAGGTCCAATGTGTGGATCAGGGTTGTGTATGTAATGGTTTGCAACAGGTAAGAACATGTGTGAAGGACTGAAAATTTGGCACAGCAGGTAAAAGTGTTTGCTTCCAAGCCTGACTGCTTGAGTGCAATCCCTGCGGCCCACTCAAATAAAGGAGAGGACTGAATCCCACGGTTGTTCTCTAACAGCTAAATATAACCTAGTACAGGCTCAACCCCTTCCTCCATATGTGTACATATATATAATATATATATAATATATAATATATATATATATGTGTGTGTGTGTGTGTGTGTGTGTGTGTGTGTGTTTGTGTGTGTGTGTGTATGTAGTGTGTGGTTGTGATTAATAATGTTGATATATCAATAATTTCAGAATCAAGAACATTGTGAAATGAATCCCATGGATAAATAGTTATTTATGTTTAGAATTTTACTAAAAGTGAAATTATGAAAAAAAAATATGCAACATTGAACATTGCTAGACAATGGTAGGGCCTCTAGATTTGTTTCTAGTGGGTTGTAGAACACGTGGATTACTTCAGCTACAGGTGATCCTTCTGCATTCTCGTGTCCATGGCAGCTATATATGAGTTACTAATAAGATGGTAGTATTTGGGCTAGGCTTGTGCCCAGCATAGTCGTCAGCTTCATTCCATGTGTTCTTGGTCTTTTAGACATTTAAAGCTGAGTGTTCTGCCTAACCATCCCCAGACCCACGAGAAGCACATCATATCTCTGAAGTCCCAAGTTCCAGCTCACACAGCATCCTATCTTGCATTTTTCACTTGACAAACTGTTTCCTAAAATATGCTTCACACCCTGAGGTAGGAAAACTTACTTTAACTAGGCAGGCTAAAGAGTTACACAGAAAATGATATGAACATAGGGAGGAGGTGAGCTATAATTTAATTCATCTTAAATTTTAGTGAAAGGCCTTTAGTTTTTATTCAAATCTAAAAAGCATAGTTGATAATTTAATGTAAATTAGGCCAACATGGACTCAAATGTCAGCTATATCAATACCATGTGGTATCATCATCATCCCACACTTCTTGCTGTGACTAAAAGTTCACGCTCTCAAGATAGACCCATTCCCTTTAATGGGCCAGATATCCATGGCCACTGGTTCTGTCATAAATAGACCTGTCTACAGAAGCACACTGTCATGAAAGCCTGAATCTGTGTGCTGTAAGTATTCTCCTTATTTAGGGAAATTTCTCAGGTACATTGTCCTCTCTAACTGTCTGCATGAACTATACTTTGTTAGATGAAAAGACCTAAAGTACAACTTGGACTCATTCAGCTTTGGTGGAAGCTTTTCTGTGCAAGACTTTGCAAACATGTTTGTTGTATTTACCTTTGGCAGGAAAATAAATGAGAGTTGAAAGTCCATCATTTGTTGACCTTCTAGTTTCTAATGTTTGGATTGCTCAGTGCTATAAACCAAGCCTATAGGAACATTATGCTTACTAAGAAAGATTCTAGCAGTGAGCTTGACCCAGGCCTTTCCTATTCTTTTCATGAATGCTATGGCTATATGGGTGTGTACCACAATGACAATTAGTTCCAGCTGCCTAATGTGCTGACCACTTTCTGCCAAAGAACATGTCTCCTAGGAAATAGCAGAGTATGTGAGGGAGCCCGCTCAGCCAACAGTAAACCACCTGGAAACCCACATCAACATTAGCTCTTAGCAGGGATGAGCAGTGAAATAATTTCCTTACACAGATAGCTCTACTGTTCATTGTACATGGTGCTGTCATGGGTACAGGACAAACTAAGTTCCTGAGCACAGACTGATCCCTATAATGTGTCCTTTCTCATCTGCCTCCTACTCCCTAGCACCAGAGTCATGTCTGTTTTGTCAAAATTCCAAAATAAATTTGTCCATTGAAAATGTATCTTTGTATGGTAGAACATACATCCTAACTCTAAAACTGAGTAACTATATTAAATTACTTACTCAAACGTGCAAAGGGTATTGAAGATTTCAGTTGGAGTTTAGGCTGCCAATCAGTCACCTAGAGTTAGTCTTAAGGTGGATATGATGGAATCAATTTTGTTTCTAAAAATGAGAGGGGAAAACTGAAGCATGGCCGGCCGGAAGAAGATGTAGATCTTGAAGAAAGGCACAGAGAATTTACCAGACTGGAAAAAACATGGCATAGATGGACAATGGAAAGATCTAAGACAAGGAAATAAATTCAGTGAGTCGACAGAAAGAAACACAGCCTCATGGACAAAGACCTCAATTAGATTACAGGAGAGTTCACTGGGGACTCCTCCAGAAAGAAAAGTAAATAGTACATTTTTTTAAGCTGCTAGGTTTCTTTGTTAGAGCAGTAATGGGAAATTAACTTCATATAAGAGCAACTTTTATATGTCAGATGCCAAATTAACTGATGTGAGTTCATTAATTCATCTTGCATTCAAAATTATCATCTTTGGCATATTTACATGGGTTTAAAGGAGGTACTTTTATTATTTAATCTGATTTTATTTGTTTACCCACCGCACTAAAGTGGACTGTACCAATTCTTCAAAGCTTGTGCTGGAGCGCAAGGCTTTTCAAGTCCTCTATTAGCAATCCAATGCAATTAGCCTTTATTCATGCCTGGCAGTTCATAGAAAATGTGCATTGAAATGACTTTGAAATCAATTCATTTTAACAATGGAGATATAAAAGTCCTTTAAAAACATAGGTCACAGAAAATTGACAAATAGCTCAGAGTGTAGATAATGGCAATGATAAGATTTCATATACAGGAGAATTAGCATTTGTTTTGAATTCTATCACCAGAAGTGAAGAGAAAGTACTAAAACTGTAAGTGAAGTAATCTACATGTTAGATAACTGTAATTGACATCCTTCACAATGTAACAAATTAGCAAATTAGTCTGATTTTTCTTAGTTAAATTGTAGAGCTAAATATCTTGTGATCTTAGATCTATTTCTGAGACACTATATGTAAAAAGAAATGTAAAACCAAATTTAAAAATAGTACACTGTGTCTTAGTTACTATAATCTCTGTAGTGCATGTTTAAATCATAACTTAATGGCATAAACAAAATTCAATCTTGTTTGATATTTATATATCTAGGTTTTCTATAATTGTCCATTTGTTTGAAAACAATTACAAAGATTAAGCTGTAAATTCAGATTTAAGACAGCTCTAGAAAGAAAAGATAGAGGGGCAGTAAGAAGAGATGTAGAGGGATAAAGAGAAAATTTATGAAAATAAGGATTTAATAATAGTTGTGCCGGAGAAATACCAGCATATCATTTAATTCCCTTAATGCTCATTGTAGCATTAGGCCTTACATCATCTTTACCCTTGCATAGGTATGGTACGGACTGTGGTGGTTTTATAAACACACAGTAGTGAGAACTCCTCTTGTGCCTTTGCTGCTATTCTGTTTTGGATTCTCAATATCATTTTACATAATATTTTTCACATTCCATTTATGTTCAAAGTGTTTTATTTACCATCTTCTTGCGAAATGTAAATTGAGGTTCTGTTCAGGGAAGAAAAAGTACATAGTATTCATTTATGAGGATATATTTCTTGAATGTCAAGTATGAACTTTTGCTTGGTGTGTTCCTTTCTTATGAAGTAGGAAAGTATAAGAAAGCCTGTTCCCAGGAACACACATAGGTAATCTTTTTGTAAGCACATCAATCTCATGACAATATCATAGCTACAATCCTAGGATCCACATAGCAGTTCTTGATGTATGAGAAGAGGGGAGGAGGCAGAGGAGAGGAAGGTTAAACTGTGGAAAATTACCATTGTGTTACCCCAACCCCCAGTTGTCATGCAGTGGAAAAGACACACTTATAAGAATACAGAGACAAGAAGTGACCTGTCACAGCAAACAAAACACTACCCAGCAATACTTCAAAGATGACTTTGAGTTGTAATTCTGGATGAAGAGAAACTGCCAAACCCTGTACAGAAAGGGAGAATACAAGCATTGTAAAAAAAGAAAAAAAAAGAGAGATTTCTGAATGGCTTTAATTTCTCAATATATTGTCTTTGGAAAAATATTTTCCAGCTTCACTATGAAATAATTTATAATAAAGGTCGCATAATTTTGTAGTATAAAATAAAGTTTTCAATTTTTCATAATGTCTTGTAATCACCACATCAATGCTCCTGGTGGCCTGTGTCCCATGAACTTTTAGTCTAATTTTGTAAATTTGTAGTAATCACTGAAATGCTAACCTTGGTCATTGCACTGCATGCACTATATTTTGGTGTATGTT
Organism: Mastomys natalensis; assembly: GCA_021653895.1. Lineage (NCBI taxonomy): Eukaryota > Metazoa > Chordata > Mammalia > Rodentia > Muridae > Mastomys > Mastomys natalensis. The sequence continues at coordinate 1,187,908 of JAJTUV010001256.1, forward strand.
TTTATTTCTGAGAAGTTCCTAGATAAATATAATGGGTTCTGGTCATTTAATTCTATTCTTCCTCTTCAATTCTCCCTGCAACCACTACCTCATTTGTCTCCCAACTTCATGTGATCCATTTCTTATACTTAATGAGTGTTGACTATATGTACAGGTGTGGGTCAACCAGATGGATAGGCAACCTACGAGGGGCTATACCCTTGAAAAGAAAAGGGATCTCCTACACAAAAATTGTCATCACTTTTTGTAGCTCTTCAGGAAGAAGTGCAATCTCTTAAGCCTCTTTCCAATTCATACTGTACACTTAGCTATCTAGAGCTTTTGCAGATGCATGTGCACAATGGGAATTTTGTTCCCTTGACCATGATGACTTTCATTTGAGGAAATTTGAGACTGACTCTGCAAAGCAGATGAGAAAACTCCAAGGAAGACACAGACTACTCTACGAGACCTAATCCTAGCAGCTAAGAGAAGCAATAAGCTGTTTTGCACCTTAAGGACAAACAGCTTCCTCTGGAGAAAGGTGATGAACAAACGAAGCTTCTGCACATACATGACCTCTGTTAAACAAAAGAAAACACTGCACACAGAAGTTACTCTTTCTTTGGAAATGTTGACACTCTTTAGTAATGAGAAACACTGGATTATCTCAGAGCTAATTCTCTATTTCAGTTTTGTTTGGTAACTGGTTTGTCAGATATTCATTCTCAATTAATTCTAGAACTGCAGAAACGTCTGCCTGTAGTTTAAATTATGTTTGATTTTCAGATAAACAGGCTCTTATTTAAAAATAAGTGTGATTTCTAAAATATGGAAGGAATAAGGCTGGTGGCGGTTGATGGGTTCATCTTTTAGTGAGCGTGAATTCACCTGAGCCTGGAATCAATATTCTCCAGATAGTCATCAGTCAGCTGAGAAAGTACAAGTGTCCAGCACAATGAGCTAGAAAATGCATCAGATCAAAGCTGCCAGAGAGGCCAGTCAACACTCAGAAGCAAAGCAATCCGTGAAAGCCTCTGCATGTGCTCTGTAACTACAGTAAGCTCTGCTCAGACCCTGCAGGTCATTTGCTCTTCTTCAGGTTATTGAGCAACATACTGGAGGCTGGAGAGAACTGTTCTCTTATGTGCTTAGGGAGAGGTCCAAAAACCTAGGAAACATACATTTCAATTCTCTAGGAAGCATACTTGGCTCATCAGAAGGAGCCACTGACAGTAGGCCTTTTAGTCAATGATGCCCCTGACTTAGGGATGATACTACAGAGCTGAGTCAGCTCATGGGACACCTAACTGGAAGAGATAACAAGGCCAGAACTGAGATGGTTTCTGAAATTCTTCAAGATCTCACCAATTATATAGAACTAACATAGCAACCAACCAATCATATTAGAGGTTTCCTAATCCTTCTGGAAAATTCCCCTACCCTGCATAAAAAGTGTCCAATGAGCCCTTCTTTCCATTGTTATTTTGATGAACTGATTGATCCCTGCGTGCCAGTAATTTCTGAAGAATAAATACTCTTTGCCTTTTTATATTATTTGAATCTTGGATATTCCTTCAGCGACTCTTGGGTTCTAACCCTTAGTTTTTAACACTCTTCCATTTTACAACCTATTGAGACTCTCTACAGAGAGGCTGATAGAACAGCTAATAGTTATTGTTGTCTGACCAAATAGCAAAAAGAACAAGGAAATTATTTCTTTTTCAGTAATTTTAAATGTCCCTTGGAGAGGAGGTTAATTGTCCAGCAAATAGGTTTGGGGTATCACAAAGCCATCTTTAGAACACAAAACTTGTGATGGAGATTTGGAGAAGAGGAATGATTTCAAACCCTAACAGTTGTTTCAATGGTGAGGCCAGGGAACAGCTTTCTCAGCTACTAAGGAATATTTATATCATCTGGATAGCATGTTCTGACTCTGTACTGTGTAATATTTGAATATCATTTACTTTGCATTTTGAATATAGGCTTACTTTGGATCCCTACATTTTCCTAAATAATTACATGGGCCTTGCCTTCTTCCAAGTTCACAGAACTTTCTGACAGGCAATGTAGTACAACTTCTAAAACTAAAAGTAACCGTTAGAAGAGAATGAAGTGGGCTGGGGGACTGAGGGACAGTTTAGTGGGTAAAGATACTTGCTTCCAAACCATATAGTCTGGATTCAAGAACAAAAACACACATAGAGGAAGGATACTTCAAAAAGTTTTCCTCTGGCCTCCATTCATGTGCCATGATGAAAACACACACACACACACACACACACACACACACAAAACAGAGAGAAGAAAAGAAGAGAAGTTTCTGTGGATTAATGTCAAAAATTTCAAGACATGCCTCTAGACAGGGAACATTCTCTGAGGTTAGAAAATTAGCATCAGTGACACTGAGATGCCCTAAAACATGCAGTATTTCTTACAATTCTGTGCTGGTTCTGTGCAGTCAGCTTATGCTCAGGGTATCTCATCCACGTGTAGTCAGTGACTGAAGTAAGAGGCACCTGAAAGCTAACCGGTGCTGTGCACCAATGTGGCAGGTCCATATAGCAAGGAACTGACATTGACAATTAGTCATGATGATGTTAGTGGGACAGTTGAAGAGTGACTTGTCAGATCTAACAGACAGCAAGGTTCCAGTGGAGGGAAATATTTGAAAGATGAGTCACTTAAAGAACCCAAGAAAAGCCAGCAAACTTCCTTCTGATAGCCTCAGAAGCCATAGTGCTAACATCCAAAAGTGCTTCGTAAGACAGAACCAGAACAACGAAGAAGGAGAGATTTAATCAAGACTTGCCTACAATCAGTTGTGAGAAGAATAAAATGGGAAACATGTTTTTTAACTCTGTATTGTTGAGTTGCAATTATTCAAATTTGGAATAACTAGTGGAACTTCTACTGTAGTTTTCAAAACAGTTTTTATGAAAGGTGTGGCCATTGTGTTGATTTTAATGTTTTAAAATCATACAGTCAGATAGATATATGCTCTTTAATTTATGAATATATTGAATATATATATACATATTATGTATATATGTATTCATAATTTCTATATCAAAAATGATTGCTGTCTTCAAATATATCCACTGTTAAGTAATCATCATTAACAGACATTGAATAGTTATTCTGTTATTAACCTATGATATCTTTATCACTATATTTTAGTTTCATTATTGATAATAATACAATATTAGAGCAAAACACTTTTGTTTCATCTTTTATGTAAGAAGTCAGGCTTTTTTAAATCAATGTTAGGAATCAAATACAAGGCTTAAGAATGATAGAAAATTCATTTATATCTGAGTTGACCCCAGTCCTTTAATTAAACATTTTACAATTATCAACTCAGATTCTCTGAAGATAACCTAGATGGTTTGTTACTGTCAGATCACTGATCACACAAAAAAAGAAACTGTGTTTTTTTCTCCATCTATGCTTATTTGATATTTTTCAAGTTATACTTTTTATAGTTCCTTTAATTTTTATTTATTAAATGAGAAATGCTCTAGCTTATTATACATAGAAATTTTGTTGCTTATATTTTAGCAATAGCTTTATGATCTCTTATTACATCTTTTAGATAGTAAAATGTATTCATTTTATTCAGATTTGGGGGTAAAGTGTTCATATTTGTATATAATTAAGAATAGTTTTATTCATTTCATGTTTTTTTCATCCCATTATATTATTTCTATTAGCTCTAAAGTGTGTTTATCTGCAGAGCATCTTAATATTTCCCTAGAACATCTGCTTTTCTCCTCTATCTACTGACTGTAATTGTAATTGTGTGTTCATTAATATTAATGCACTTCTTGAAGGTTTCCTCTGATTTTGTAAGTTTATTTCCAAAATATATCTTTCTGTGTGGGAATATAAGCTTGATCAGAACTTTGTGTAAATATATGGGATTGAAGGGCCTCTTGTGGTTTTTTGTTTTTTTGGGTTTTTTTTTTTTTTTTTTTTTTTTTGTAATGTATAGAAAAATATAACGACCATGGCTAAACTGAACTCAATAAGTTCAGAATTTAAATATTTCTTCATATGGTGTAGTCAATTTTTCTCAGGTAATTTGTTCAAACAAAAATACATAAAAATAAAAGCTACAATCTTCATTGTTTTATTTTTTTTCAATGAGTTTAAACACTGACCAAACTTCTTTTTTGAATTTTGTACCTTAACTTTTCTTGCACTCTTTGTGTTTCTGTTTATATGGAATGTCTCCAATTCTTTTAAAATACTCCCTACCTAATTATGACTTGTGACTCTAGAAGTCACTTGTAGTAACCTTCTAAGAATTCAATCACATCCTTTCTGATTTGCATATCCCCATGACTCTTTCATGAAAATAACTTTAATCAATTGAGAATGAACTTGGAATAGCAACTTAAACCATTTATTTTTAATATAAGTTTAGCTTTTAAATATAATATATATATATATATATATTTTCAGTGAATGATGGAATTTCATGCACAATCTTTTATTTCCAAAAATTTTATTTCTATGTTTGACAGAATATCAAAGTGCTAGGAAATGAAACCAGCTTGATACCTGATTGCCTGATACCTGACTTTTGTAATAGAAACAAACAAGTTGGCATTAATGAAAAATATCATTAAAGTGCTCTATCTGCAAGTATACCTCCATGCCAGAAGAGGGCATCAGATCTCATTATAGATGGTTGTAAGCCACCATATGGTTGTCTGGGAATTGAACACAGGACCTCTGGAAAAGCAGACTTAACTGCTGAGCCCCTCATTATCATTCTTCATCTAGGCTGGAGAAATGACTCAGTGGTTAAGAGCACTGGCTGCTCTTCCAGAGGTCCTGAGTTCAATTCCCAGCAACCACATGGTAGCTCACAACCTTCTTTAATGGGATCTGATGCCCTCTTCTGCTGTTTCTGAAGACTGCTACAGTGTACTCATATACATAAATAAATAAAATAATCTTTAAAAAAATAAAAAAAATAAAAATTAATCTGTTGTAGTAGGTACAATGACTTGTTAAAGCTTAATGACAAAAACTGCTGTGTATTTATTAGGTGCCATTTGATGCTTCCTGTAACATACACAGAAAGTTGATAAATTTTAATCAAAGAAAACCTATCTCATCAAATATTTATGATATATCATAGTTTAAAAATTATGTGTATGGCTACTTACTACTCTACAAGGAACAACATAAAATTAACACACAAAGACTTTATTACTAATCTAAATAACATGAGTTAATTAAATTAGACACAAACAAGTTAGCAAGACTTTTGAGGAAAACTCTCCATGTCTAGGGTATACAGTGATTACAATACCAGGTTTTAGAGGATTAGAGCAATTAAAACTACTACACTAACCTGAAGTCAGGAAGTTAATCCTCAGAAAAGGAAATAGCCCATCCTCAAATCATCAGTAATGATTGTGTTGTATTACTAATTAACATCTAATAGCTCATGGCCTTGAGAACTTAAAATTTCGGAGTATATATAAGATCTCTTAACATGTTTTTCCTTTATTTTTCCCTCTGGGTAAATTACACCATTAGATGATTTTTGCAACCAATATATTTATATTTACTCTAGTAACAGTATTTGAAAGTATTTAAAAAAAACAGAATTATACTTCCAACAAGAGAGAAGCAAGTATTTTCAACAGAAGAATTTACAGGGCAGACAATATTCCTTGAAATTGGCTTTAAAAAATCTACATCCCAATGCAGTCTTTGATACAGTTGTGTAAACCTATGCATTTGTTACACATATAAAAACAATAAAATACATTTAAAAAATTGATATCTTCCAGGAAGTAACGCCAAGGTCTTGGTCAATGCATTAGGTTTTGTTTGATTTATTTCACGTTCATTTTTGTTAATAATCATCTCCGTTTCTAAACCATCTAAGAATGTTAATTAAATCTTTGCTTAATTTCACAGTTGTGTTTAATTAGCTCAATCACATCTTAAAATGTAACAAGCTATAAAAAGAACAACCTATTGACAGAATGTTTAATGTCAAATTGTTAGCTGGCAGATTTGATCCCTGAGTGATCACTGGGTGGGAAGAAAAATGAAATATCAGACGGACAGCATGCACAAGCAAGCTTTGCAACCTGAGTGTGACTGCAGCAATGCAAACAGTTGCTTTTTTATGTGGGAGGGAACTAATACCAGAAGCATTTAGAGGTGTATGTGTTATCCACTAAAGCTTTCCCATAAAGTCAGAAGATATATTGCAGAAGATTTACCATGATTATTTGAAATATTCTTTGCTTATAAAAACCTTATGCTTTGACAGTACAAAATATATCTGTGGGTGGCTGTGGGCATTTTCCTACTTAAGGGAAGTTAATTAATACCCTAAAGACATACCCTATCCAAGAAGTTATGATGTTTTTCAAGTGATTATAATAATATACATGGTCTTTAACAAGCCTACAATCCATTTACAAACAATATTTCAATTAATGTGTGCTCCTCAGAATGAGAGAAAGTAAGCTGTTTTCAACATATCATTTGTGAATCCGAGCTGAATCACAAATGTATCTATTTTTAATGGATAGCAGGTCTTGAGTCATCTTGATTTTGACTAATCCAGGAAACTGCTCAATTTACAAATTGACAGTTGCAACATCATGCGGAAAATAGAATCCAAGCTCATGAACATTATAAAGACATCAATCAAATATAATTCAGTTGAAAAATAACTTTTAAACAATGATTATGGAAAAGATGAGGTAACCCTTTCCTTAAAAGAGTTTGATTGAAAAAACACTTTGGACAAAATTTTAACTTTCATAAATTAAGGGGGAATCTATGCTTACACAGTGTCAATCATATTTTTGCAGGAATTTTCTTACTTGGCACAACTGTGCTTGCCGTAGGGTCCTAAGGAGCTCAGTACTCAGTTGTCACCCAGGGTCACCTGAGATGCTGGCTGTGAGCTCAATCACACAATGTTTCACAGCAGCCGCTCAAGAAACTAAGACTGGTGTGGTTGTAAGTAAAGCGGAGATTTATTAAGCTTTACAGAAAAGTAGAAAGTGAAGAAAAATGAGAAATTGTAGAGAGGTTCAGAACCTGCTGAAAGCAATGAGGGTTCCCAAGAGAAGAAAAAGCTGCCTAGATTCTTTCTCTACAGTTGGGATAAGGTCAAGGCAAAAACTGAACAGAAGTTGACATTCTCTCTGTTGAGACTGATGAATTCTGTGAGGTATCACGGACAGACCCAGTAGAGACCCTGCATGTCCCTCGATATGCCCAGTTGTCCCAACCATGAGTAGGACTGTGCCCTGTTTATGTCCTGCTTATGCAGTGAGAGGTGATTGAAATCCCACTCTGTCCACACTCAGGATGTGATAGTTACTCACCTTGACTCTCTGCCAGCCATTAGTCACCATTAGTCAATATGGCCAGCAAGCTACTAGCAATTCCTCTAGTGCCAGTAAGAACTCTAAGCTGTCTTTGTTTTACATTTGCATTACCACTATGACAGAGAGTGAACTCTGTCACCTCTGCCAATACGTAGCTGCAATTTTCTTGGTCTTCATACTTAGTTCCTTATCAATGGAGTGATTTGGAGTGATCTCCTGGAAGGAAGCCTTCTCTTACCATCATCCTTAACCAGAATTTTGTCTCTCACAGTAGCTGTATTAGAAGCAAGGATATGAACAAGGACAATATGCCTTATGTATGCTCCTGCAGGGCTTCGGGAGGAAAAGCTAACGTGCTGTCACAGGCCCAGAGCCCTGTCTGTCCTCTTATAAGTCTATCTTGGTTATCTCATACCTTCACCAAGCCCTCTTATTCACCTTCCTTCTAGATCTTTCCATTAACCCTTTATCTTTCTTTTAAGATTCAGTTCATGTTCTTACTGCAACATACATGAACAATTTCTATATTCACCATGGTCCTTTTCAGTTACTATCTACATGTCTCCTCAATGTTTGACTAGGCACTTTACATAGGAGTCTTACATTGTTAGTCATACTGATTAACAGAGTATTTAAATTTAATAAAATACCTTAATTTTCCATGAATTGGTGGTACAACATGAGAAATTAGAAATGTCACATAAATATGGGACAAAATTGTTTTGGATGAAATGATGCTAATAGAATAGATTTAAAGATAAAGAGAAACATATTTCTGATGTTATTCTATGATAGGAACTAATTCATCAATAATGATATGCCTCAAAACAGTAAATTCTCTATCAGATTCAGTGCCAGAACTTGCTGATTTGTAAGAATGTGCTAATACAACATGTTAGTAAGACTTATAGTCAATGTTTTACATGTAACCAGATATGTAGATAATGATAACATAATGAAGCCACAACTATTATTGGAAAATAAACCCTAGTAACATACATTTTCTGGTTGTTAGTAGTAAGACCTCAGCTTCATATGCTGAATGCTCAAGTTGACTAGAGACCTCTTTACATCAGAGAAATAATGATTGAAGAGTTTTAGATTTATTCTTTGGCATTATAAGGCTTACTAAGCTGAAAGTGACCACCTGTTTTAAAGGATACTGATAAGTACTAAAGCAATAGGTTTTCTTTAAACATAAAATCAACATTTCCCTTTACCAGATAAAGGAATTTCAAGCCTTCCATCCATAGTTTCTTTAATTTTCATGTCTTAACCTTCTCTTTCATTTCTGTGGTGATTTCTATTGTCATTTCCCAAAATGTTTAATAGTGCTGGAAAGAGGAAATTTCTCGTTTGTGAGTTTACAAATATTCCCGTTCTAACCTCTAATGCAACTGTAAAGTCCTTTCTCTATAGTTGACTTAGCAGCTGATCCTTCAGCTGACTCCAGTTCTCACCCCCAGACCCTGGGAAGTCTTTCTTCTGCTCAGATCTGCATAGATTTCCCTTGGTCCATTGCACATATCTGAGAACCTATGCTATGATTTCCTTCTGTTATTGTCCTGGGATTTTGTTTGGTCCTGAAAAGATTCCTTCAATGAATTCTGTTTTCTCTTAGTCCCTTTGTATTTAATTTTATTTTTTCACTTATGGTGATACACATATGCTTTAGGAGTAGCCTTCCTGTGAGTGAACACTTAGATGAGAATGTTTCTTTTGATTTTTTCTAATTTGTAATGTTTGTCTAAAAGCTGCATGGAGAAATGGGGAGACTGAGTCCTGGCTTATAAAATACCACCCTCTTTTGGCAGTTATCATATTCTTTGATGCTTTTTAGAGAGTCTAGCATATTGTAATATGTGTGACTTATTTTGCGGTATAAGCTACTGGTCTAAATATCTTAAGCATTTCTGTTTTACAATTCTGAGAAAACTTTTATGTACGGTTTTGAATAGTTTTCTTTTTCAATCTTCTTCTGCAGTAGTTTTCCTTATTTTGATGGTATAACTAAAATCATGCATTTCTATGCATGTGATCTCTGCTTTTAGATTTTGACTTCTACATACAGCTTTGTTGCCATTTTTGTACTTTCATATTTTCAATTTTGAAATGCAAATTATCTATCCATTTTTAACATTACTATACTACATAGTTATTATCATCATGCATGCTCTATAGTTTCATATTCTGGTATGGTATCCATGTTTTCTGCTTTTCAAAGTTATTCTCTATGCAATCAATTTTTCTTGTTGTTATTAATTTTTGCTAATTTACTAATTCAATAAAAATTTCTAATTTTTATTAAAGAGATCTGTATGCATTTCTTTATTCTTGTTCCAAATCCTCTAGAGATAATAGGTTTCATGTCTTCAAACAGGAAGTCTTTGAAGTAACATTCATTGGAAGCACCAAGCATTCCCATAAGATGCTCCTACTATCATGGCTTATTGAGATGTGAATTATCCATGAGTAGGAGGATGTTAGTATGACACTTAGTTCTCAGTGGCCTCTAGGTCCTGCAACTGGTAGGACCAAATGTCTGCCTGAGCTCTCATATGATTTGAATTGTGCTAAGATTTTGGGACTATAGCTACAAAAAAAGCAGGAATTTCTCTTTTACATATAAAAATACCTTTAATTTCCATATTATATTATGCTTCATTTCTGTTCTGAACTATATCTACTGTGTATGATCCCACGCTGTATTAAATTTGTTTACTTTTTTTCCAGAGAAGGTCTCTCTGCTCTGAATCTAATATTTGAGGCTGCTAAGAAAGCTTGCTGGCTTAACTTTATAGCCTGTTGGGAATGGATAAGTGGCAGAATCCTGAAGTATTCTCATTTGTCCTTCACTATCCTCCACAGATAGTGTCAGCCTGTAAACCTCTAAGATCCTTTAAGCATCATGTCATTGTGACCTGTAAACTAATACAGTTTAGCCTCCCACCTTTTTGCTTACTCTCCAGATACATCAGTCTGGGTCCATTTTCCAACATACACAGAGATCTCCTGTTTTCTGATGGTATGGCCACCTGGTCAATTTCACTCTCTGCTGTACCTGCTCATTTTAAAGTATGTTTATGTCATTAAAATGATATCTGTTGGAGAGAGAGAGATATGTAAGCATTCCATCAGTATTTAATAAAGGTCAGCATACTATATTTAAAACTAATAATGCTGAAATGTAGAAGGATTATGCTGCTTACCTGGCTAAATAACTACAGTAGTAAACAATAAACACCCATGGCATTCAGAGATTGCATGAATTCTTTTTAGTGAATCTATTGATAATGAATTAACTATGTAAAGTACTTCTCCAAGGCATAGATGTTTCCTAAGTAGAAATGGCCCTTATAAATTATACTATGACTCAATCAGGGAAAATAAATGATTCAAAATAATCAATTACTAAACCACTGGATTTAGTCAATACCTCCATACCAGCTCAGGAAAAGCCAAAGAAAAGCATTTCAAGATCTGTAGAATAATTGCCTTCAATTCTCAGTAATATTTGCATATGGTTTGCTATGTACTTTGAGATATCCCTTGGATTTTATCATGGCTTTTCTAATAGCTAAATTCTATCCAATTAAAGTTTATTTTTCTAAATTATGAGGCAAACTGTTATGTAAATCTCCCTTTGACACAATCCCAAACATTCCTTAACTATTTTCTTTGAGTGCTGAGAATCAGTAAACCCTGGGGTTTTATTTTGCAAACAAATTTGAAAGCCTGGGCTGATATAAAGATGGATTTCTCATTTGATAATTTATTCAACAGCCATTTTTGCATCCCACTTTGTGTCAGCCTCTCCACTGGTGTTTACTGATTATGAAAACGAAAGCACAGGGTTCTTGGCATGACTGAGCAGAGGAAGTGAAATCAAACAGGCTCCCTATACCTATGAAAAGTCTGCAGCAAAGAGGAGTGTGCCCCAAAGTAATAGGGAAAGAAAGGACTTTCAGAGGAGAGATTTTTATGAGTTATTCAAGCTGAGGGGATTCTGAAGTACAAGTGAGAGATGGAGCCCAGACAAAGAAAGGTAAATCAGCAAAAGAAAATGTTAAGGAAACATTTGACCTGTTTATGATCATCCCATCACTCTGGATCCTATCATCCCATCACTCTAAAGGTGGAGGCTGAAGACTTAGAAATTAATGGTCAGTATGAGCTCCTGGGATAGTCAGGTCAACTAGTGCTATGGTGACCTTGCTTAAAAACATAAACAGCAGAGAAAACAGTGACCATTACTCCTCTGTACAACTCACCCTTAATGAAACAGTAAGTCCATACTTTGGATTTCATCTTAAAGTACTCGTTGGTCATAACTCTAGTCTATATATATTACAGATTTCCAATGCTTATTTCCATATATGCTCCACAGGCCTTTGAAAATCTTAGTGATTATTTTTGCTTTACATATTTACATGTAGCTATTAAATTTCCTTCTTCCCTGTTCCTGTCTGAACTTATTGTAAACTGACCAAAATTCTTGTAGTCCTATATTAGCTTGGAAGGATTATCAGTCCATTGACATTTTGAATTGGTCCACTTAGTATTTCATGAGTCTTAGAATATAGAAGAGGAGACAACACTATAGAGCTAATGAAGAGAACAAGGAGGAGACTCTCAAAACCTCCCAGGTAGAGGTGATTGAGTTTTGTCGAGGATAGCAGATGAGAAGACATTCAGAGATACCTAGCATAGATGTCAATGAAAACAACAACAGGACTCCCTGAAAGAGCATATTGCAGTTGGAGAGGCAGAAAATAAGCAAGACTGTCCCCACTGTGTAAAGCTTAATCAAGGTAGGAAATTGGTGTGCCACAGATATACGGGAGGGCAGCCATGGTGAAGCACATATTATTTTCAGCATGAGACAATCAGATAAAGTATTATTAATGAGAGGTCTGCTGAAGGTTATGTCAAATTAAAATCACAGCCACCAGTTCATTTGTATAACTCCATCACATCCCACATTGTCAGTTTGTTCTCTTCCCTTTAGCTGTTGCTTCTTAGGGGTGAGGGGGACACAAGCCACTTGTAGGTCCTGTTAAAATGTAAGGTATAAAAATCTAATGAGATGTTTCATGATCTAACTTCTAATAAGCTCTCCTGCAATGCCAGTAATTTTACTCATCAGATGTACATTAAATAAAACTATTCTATCCCAAACAATTGTCTCACACTTTCATTTAAATTGTTGCCCACTGATACTATATTGTTATTCTCAGATGAACATATTTACTGATTTTAGGAGAAAAATTACAGCACATTGGAAGATTTCAATGGCTTTTTATGATGAAATCTATCATTACCTTGTTCTAAAATTACTTCTTACTGCAAGGAAGTGCTCAAAGCCATGCCCTTGAAGAAGTTTTTGAAGGATTCTTCCCACCAAATGAAGTGAACTGGCATATATACAAAATAAAAGTTGTTTAATACATGAAAATTGATGAAATGGTATTATTCTTAGTAGTATAGATTGAACTTAAGAGAACTTAAATGGAATGATCCAGACACAGTATAGAACGTAACTTCAATTTACATGTGCCTTCAAATGGATCTGCTAAGAATTGAGAGTAAAATCATGATTACTAGAAACTAGAGGGAGAAGGAGATGGGGAAATTGGAAATTCAGTTAAATAGCAACTGTACTTTTCACAGTAGGGAAAGTACATAGCAATAACTATGGAATGCTTGCTATGAAAGGTAGAAGATTTTGAATATCTTTACCATAAACACCATACACACACACACTCACACACACACACCCAAATTCTCATACATCTTAATCACTGTTCTCTTGATATGAAGCTACATCATGACCAGACCAACTCGTATGAAAGAAAGTATGTAAATATGGGTTTTTTACAGTTTCAGAAGTTTAGGCCATTATCATTATGGTAGGGAGCATGGTGGTATATAGGCAGACATGGAGCAGTAGCTGAACACTATATCCTGATCCATGTCAGGGGACAGGGCAGACAGTGACAGAGATAGACATAGACAGAAACAGAGAAGGACAGAGACAAACACAGAAGCAAGCAACAGAGACAGAGACTGGCACTAGTATGAGCTTTTAAAACTTCAAACCCACCCCCAGTAACATTTCATCTTAAAGACCACATTTTATAATCTTTGTAATCATTTCAGTAGTTTCATTCTCTGGTGACAAAGCATTCAAACATCTTCTATATGTATGTATGTATATATGTATGTGTGCCCAATTGATGTCTGGAAACATCATGCAGGACCCATAATTCTGTACATCCCTTAGACTGTATGTATCATGTTAAAATTAATTTTTCAAATATCAGAAACAAACCCCAGAAGTTTCTCAGGCAATCTATTACATATGCATTTCCTCCCATTGCTCTAGGCAGCAATGCTATAATTGCTGTCTCCTCTTTAAGCATCACTTATGTGCACTTTTGATTGAATCACACTTCGGCACTGACATGCAGAGACTTAACCTGGCTTGAGAAAACTCATGTTGATAACCCTTTAGAGACTTATCCTGTACAGATTTTCAAAGTTAACCTCATAAAAAGAGCACATATTTCTTTTCAGCAATTTCATTTTTTCCATTTGTGATGGCTCATACAGAAAGGCTATTCTTAAGTCACTGATGATTTTTGTATTGCTGCCTCTGGTGGCAACTCTTCAGTCTTCATTTCCCCTAAGCTGCCAGGATCATTTATGGAGTTCTTTTTGAAACATGCTCTTCCCTTGGCCTCTGTGACACTGAATTTACTTTCATTTTCCTCTGACTTAACTGGTTTGCCTTCCTTGCCTTTTGGCTCACTTTTAAGACTGTTTGACCTTTAAATTTCAAAGTATTTTAGAAACAATTCCTAGAGTCTCTTGTGTCTTCCATCCAGGTCAGTTCATAGAGGTTCATGGCTGTGACTACTCTCTCTTGCCCAGATCTTCCCACTGACCTACAGGCTTGTATCCAAATAACTAATTTACTATCCAAACTTGAACATGTTCGAAAATGAAAAAGGAAGCATTGATCAACTTACACTGAAAATTGGGCAAGCAATTATGACTACACCTACATATGATTGAACATTTGACCCTAGGACTTAGCATTTGGAACAAAGGAGGTGATATCCTCGAAGACCAATTACTACCATTCTTTTTCAATAATGGATTCCTGGATTTTTCACTCAGAAGAGTCTCTATAATAAAGACTCATTTCCAAACTGCTTTTACAGTTGTAAAAGTTGTCAAAAGGACAGCATTTACACTGCAATATATAGAATGAATTGGTGTGTAAAACTTTTAATATGTGGTTTCTTAAATATAGTATACATGCACTTTTTTTTATTACTTTCTATTTCCTTCACAGATTATTAATTTTTAAGTCATGTAAAATCCTTCAGTGGAACTTATATTTATTTAAAAAGCAATGCACAGGTTAGAAGGCTAGGATTATCTGAAGAATCTCCAAAGAAGTTTCCAAAATGCTTGTGTTTGTGTGAAAGATATCTTGTAATTTTATTGTCTTTTTTTAATAGAATAAACAGCAATTCTGAGCCCAGATTTCTCCGTTCAAGGTCATTGTAATTCATTTATATTTTAAATAATTTAATGAATTATTGACACTGATAAGAGTATAATAGTGAATGGAATAGAAGAATCTTGAATATAATATGCTGGCAGATATAAGCTCATTTATTTTCTAATAAACCATTCTATGACACTATACTATACTTATAACTTATCTATGATAACTAACGATATAATTTATTAAACTATAAATAAACCAAGTGAGGAAGTAGACAATGCCATATAATTTTGAAATGTATCCAACACAATGTTTATTTACTATGTCAAATCTCTATTTGTCATTTATTAGGGATGAAAACACTCAAACACCTACATTTCCTCTATTCAAAATGTGATGCAATGCTGAGTCCCCTTAAAAGAGCACAAGAGAACACTGGGACTTGCTGCTCCCAACTATAACCTTTGACACATTGACTAACCTCCCACTCTCCTCTCACCCATCTACTCTTCCCTTGTTAACTTGTCTGAAACAGTTAAGCGTCAATCAGTAGAGTGTTAGTCACATGAACTATCATGGAACTGTGGGAGAAAAGAGAACACAAGACGAAAATCGTAATTTGTGCTAGCTAGTTTAGTGTCAACGTGACACAAGTTAGAGTCATTTTCAAAGCAGAAAACCAATGGAGAAAATGTCCCCATCGAATAAGCCTGTGGGCAAGCTTGTGGTGCGTTGTCTTGATTGATGAGTGGCGTGAGAGGACTCACCTCTACTGTAAACACCTCCTATTTTTGGAGCAGCTATTTATGTCTTCCCTTAGTGCTCATCCCTGTGACTAAATCGTTTCAGTTCCCTGAGACAGTTATTCCAATGTTTGTCTAAGCATGCTGATTGATTACAGCCTATATAAATGTCTCTTCATCAAATAATTCCACTTCAAAATTTGATCAGGACCTCAGCATTCCTGACCTTCATCCTGACTTCAGAGAATGCAAAGTAATGAGCTCACTGTGACTAGGACATTTTGTTTAAGATTATCCTAGCAACGGTTAGTAAAAAGGTTTCAGAAAATGTGATGAAATATCAGATCACTTTCCATAGTAAAATTTTATGGAGAATTTCTGAAAATGTTTTACTGAATTCAAAATGTGCTGTCTTCTTTTATCCATGTGTTTTTTTCCATTTCATATTTTTTTTAAATTAAGATAATTTTAAGGCTATGCAATGAATGATGCTTTGATTCTTGCACCACTGTGCACATCGTATATTTATATTGCTTCACAGGGAAACTTTACAGCACTGGCTATAGCTATAAACTCAACACTTCAGGCTCTTGTTTAAATATAACATCATAAAGCCAATCACATGACACTTGATAGGAAATTTTAGCTTGCTTCAAAATAGTGTCTTCATACAGTGAGGTGTGGTACAGATCCCATCTTTTGTCAGACGGACTACTCTTTTTCCCAATTGGTGAGTAATGATGACTGACAGGGCTTGCTGGATGCTGAGGAGAGTCAAAGACACAAGGCTCTAACCCTCAGAGCTGGGCATATACCACAGTTCCAGAGGGCTTGCCTAGCATTCAATGTTCCTGGATCTCCATCACTGTATAATCACGTGTGGTGATGGTGGCAGGGCACGTATTTCCAGAACTAAGGAGATGGATGTAAGAAGTTCAAAAGTTCAAGGCCATCTCTGGATACTTGGTGGTCATATTGCCACCCTTAAATACACTGTATTCCTGAAAGAAAAAATAAAATTCCCTATGCTTCCTCCTACATTTTGTGTATATTTTGTCTCAGATATTTCTCTCATAAGTTAATACATCACACATGATTCTACTGTTATTAAAATTTACATTTTATGAGAACTCATGTGATTTTCAAATAATATAATATATTTATGGCCAATATATGTCAATATTTAATTTTAAAAATTATTTTATTTTATGAGAATGGAAATTTTGCGAGTTGAGACTTCTGTTTGTCACATGCATATACTGCCTGCAAATTCCAGAGAAGGCATCCGAACTCCTGGAACTGCAATAAGAGACAATGGAGAATCATAATGGTGCTTGGGATAAACCCTGGGTTTTCTGCATGAGTAGTCAGTGCATTCACTGGTGAGACCTCTACAGCCTGGTATATCAATTTTTAATAATGGTATTGGGGTTTGTATACAAATTTGAATTTATTTATTGACATCTGTGAATTCCATTTCTTTCTAGTTGCTTATATTTTACAGAATACTTATATGTTATTTAATGTAACTTCCAAAATACGTATCAAAATACCACTTGGACCTCTATTTCTTTATAAATGTATATTCTACAGACCACACACAATTTTATATAATTATTATTTATAAATATTATTTGGGTTCTGACTAGATGTCTCAGAGGGAGCAGGACATGAATCTAAGAGATGTACTGAGCCCAATACAAGTAATCCACAAGAGAAAGAGGAAAACAAACTTCAAAATATTTTCCTCTGGTCTTCACTTTTATATTGGGCCCACAAATGCACACAAACACAATGCTAACACACTAATTACTTTTAATTTTCTTCAATTATATGGTAGTTTTCTTGTCATGTCATTAAATGTCTAAGCAAGTCATTATTATTCAGGTTATACTGAATAAATAAATGCATAAAAGATTTTCATATTTTAATATTACTTATTTTAGTCAAAAGCTTTACTGAATACTAAGTTTTAAATAACACATTGAGAATATTGCTGTTTACTAAGTTTAACAAATGCTTACAGGATAAATGCTAGCTTAATGAAATATGACACTTGCCAATTTGTGAGTGATGCTACAATTTTTAATATAAATGACTATCATTTATTATCCCATAGTTCTTTTATCTCTTTCAATATTTAATTTATATTTTTTTATCTTGAAAAGAGACTCAAATTATTTTTACCACTTGAAAATTAAAACTAAATTACAAATTATAAAGAAATCAGGAGACAGCATGAGGCCAATAAACAGGGAGAAAGAGTAAAGCATATTTTATTTCCTGGAAAGAAATTGTTAGTCAGAGTGCATAAGCAAGACACAAATTTAAACATTTAGAGGAAATACTTGAAAGCTTAAAGGGCTTTCTCCTAGGACACCTTGGAAGAACTCATGTTTCCAAAAATAGGAAGCATTTTTCAGTGACTTGAGTACAGGACCCACTTCAGGCCAGCCTGTCAGCACAAACTCAGCGTAGCAGCCTTCCCACCCACAAGGCAATGGGGTTGTCAATGTGGTTTGCTTTAATAGAAAGAACAACTTGAAACTGCATACTCCAATTTTGTTGAAAACGAGACTGTAAGAATCAGAGGGGTGGGAGAGGCTGGTTATTGCAAAACTTATAATCAAACAGCAAGCATTGTGTAACTGTGTGATAGACACTGACAACTGTGGCATTTGTATGCTGATGATTATACATAGAATACGAGAGTGCTCAGGCACAACAGATTTTAAGGTCTTGAATCTTACAAACAGTTGTTCAATGGATCTGTGTCAACATTCACAGATATACAAACAAAATGTTTGTTCAATTATATTGAAACAGGAATTAATATTATTAATAATTAATATATATATAAATTATTAATTATATATAATTAATATATAATTAAATATATATATTTATATATTTATATATAATATAAAATAAATTAAAATTATTATATAAAATATATATAATATAAAAATATATAAATAATAATTAATAATATAAATTAATATTATTTATATTTTACCTATAAATAAATGTTGTAAACAAATATTTACAATATATTGTAAATATTATATTTAATATATTTAAATGAATATTATTAATTTACAGTTTAAACATATTTAACATAATTTATCTTGGTTTAAATAAAATCATATATTAAAATGATGAAGATTTGCAATAGTGTGCAGGATTAGACTAGAGATACAGAATGCTACGAACTCAGCTTTGTGTGTGGTTCTGGTGGAAAAGTCCAGAAAATCAGTAAGAACACGACTATGAATTCTATACACAAAACTTTTCAGATGAGTGAGGGCTTTGAAACGAAGATTCTTGGGAATCCTCAAGACAGTATTCATGCAAAAGCCTTGCAAAGAATTTATCTGTGATTTTCCACATCTATCACTATGATGATCAATAATATTTACAGACTGGAATAATTAAGTTTTTGGAGGAAGTCTCAAAACATCTTTGATTTGAGGCTAATTTGAGGCTATGGTACAGATAGTGGTGGATGGATTTTTTTAAACTGGAGGTTGAGAATAGTGATCAAAGAATGATCAAAGGGAAGAAAGAACTTTAAAAAATATGAAGTTGAGGCAGAGAAGTATCACATTTACAAAGATAGGAAGCTTGGGCATCAGTGTGGTTATCACCGCTGTGGAGCAACTGGAAGCTTTGCTCTGAGACAGTGGAGGAAATGCCATGATATGTCTCTCCAGATTGGCCTGTTTCCACCTATCATGGGGTCACTGTTATGAGGATGTAAACTCATTTGAAATCTTGGCTTTGAGACAATAGCTCCAGTTTGTCCTGGGTCTGCACAGCTGCAAAGAGAATTTCTGACTTCAAATGCCTTGAGACTCAGAAGCCATTTAAACCTGAATCAAGGAAACCTGACCAGACTTTTATCTTGTCCCCTGAAACTGATCAGTATATTTTCAGACAACCTCCAAAAAAAAAGTGCTTGATGCAGTAAGGGCAAGGCCATGGTGTGATGAGGCTCTAGGATGATGGAGATGCCATGAATATGAGATGTCTGTCAAATACAGCAATAGATGAGGCGTGTCCCTTCTGCACAATGGAGAAAACACATAGACTAAGAGTTAAATAAGAAAAAGGAATTCTTCTTGACCTTCAGAGATAATGGGCTGTAGTCTACACAATAAAATAAATAGAAAAAATCCCATATGCACTGTGGTCAAAATATAGTCTCAACAAACACATAGAATGCAGTATTGTAACACATATGTCCTGATATAATAAGCTCTGGAGTGCCCCAAGTCTCCAAAGCAAACTGAATTTGCCATTTAAAATATTGAAAGTCTGTTTCTCTCTTCTTCTCCCTCTTCCCCTCTCCCATTTGCTCATCTTATTCTTCTCGTTTCTTTCTACCTCATTTAATTTTTTCTTCTCACTTGTTCTCTATTTAGTAGTTACATTATTCTCTATTTTGAATGTGAATAGTTAATTTTTATTCAGGTCATCTTGTTTGATAATGCTGTCTCCTTTAAGATATAAGGAACATACTTCCCAGCTCTCTGTATCTAGAAGGGATATACTAATGTATTAAAAAGATTTACATGTTTGTCTCAGATGAAAACTAAAATATATCATTGGATGCAAAATAGCATTGTTTTATTTAAAAATGACATTTTTACATTTCATTAGACACAGGAACAGGCATGAAAATACACCTGGACTGAACAGATAGCTATTCATTATATGACTCTTCTAAAGGATTGATTGCAGACTCTAGCACCTCATTGATGAAACAAAAGTGATAACAGTATTACTCTTTAGAAATTTTTAAGACAGTTAATTAGTATGACCAAAAAATACCTAGTTTTTTTTTATATTATATAGTATGAGTTTAGCAAATCAATCATAAGACTAATGTCACTATTGATACCAAAGTCAAGTAATCCATGCTGGCGCCCCAGGTAGGCTTTAGTACACACCAAGAGAGCCTGTTGCAATACTCAGAAATATAGTGAGGACAGTGTCCCCCTCAGTACACTGTTTTACACTCTTAATTTTTGCTCCATAATTATTTTGCTCCACAATTATTTTGACTACTTTAATTTGGCCATTATGGTGAATACTGACACAGATCATTAACGTGAATTGTTAATGTGCTGTTTAATGGTATAATAATTTTCCATTATATTGGTCCTTAATGACATTCATTTTTCTAAATGATCTGTGCCAAACAATGCTGCCATAATCACATAATGCTTTAAATGGGTGGAGGTTTTTAAGTACCTTGATAATATCTATTACTAGAATTGGGACTGGTCAACCAAAAGTTAGGCATACTTTTAAAATATATTTTCATCTAATATTTGATTTTTAATATTTAAACAAAAATATATGTGTGTGTTGGGTATAAATGTTCTGTTGAATCCATGTCCTCCAATGTGGTCTTAAATAATCTTTGGAATGGTATTGAAATGTTCTGTTCCAAAATCCTGCATATACAGGCTTTGCTTGCATTAATATGTTAAACTGTTTGATATTTCCTTCTGACTCTGATGTGTTCTTGGTGACAATCAGCAATGGTGCTCTTACAAAGTGATATTGATAGTTTTAGTCTTATGTGTACAGAGGCCTTATGCAAACATACCTACATTTGCTCCCAGTTTTAGCTGTTATGTTTAATTTATGTTTAATGCAGACGTATCTGAGAAGGTCTGTATTTTCACATTTGTGTTCTAATTAAAGCAAAAAATAGCTCATCTCACCTAAACAATCCTGTGTTTCCTACTAACTCATTACTTCTGGATTTAAGTTAGAAATGTAAAGTGTATCCTTTTGATTTTGCAACTTATCTGCTATCATTGTAGAGGAACCCCCTCTTAAATGGTTATCTTAAATATAGACGATGCTGAGAGTAGGAAGCTGGTCATGAACACCATACTAGCACTACTTAATACCACTCACGACTGTGAAGCTTGTTTGCCCTGTGTCACTGATGAGTGTAGGTCCTGGTGATTCCATGAAGACACACCATTAGCTGACCACTCACACCCAACAGAGTCATTAGTTTTTACCATATAGGTTCTGCACTATTAAGATCTTGTAGTCTCTGTGTAGTAAGAGTACCAGTAAGGAAAATTCTTCATGTCCTGTCATACGTGTGAGCAGTCTGGATCAAAAGGCAGCACAAGAGTCAAGAGTAGACATGTGAACTCCACATACTGGGAGAGAGTGACAACTTATGGAACAACTGCACATGTTGTGGAGGAATTACTTCCTTCACATGTGTGCTGTACATCACAGCATATTCTATACAAATATTTTCTGATTCTATATTTTATTTCTCTAATTGAAACTTAGCCATTATCAAGTTAATCTTGATTTTTCATTGAGCCTAATATCCAGTTTGTCCTGCTATTTTGCTCAGTTGTCTTTTGTCGATATCATCTTATATTTGGAAAACAAATTATACTTTTCTATATAATTTCAATTCTTCTTTATAATTTGCTCATATAACTTCTATTTTACAGTGTTGTTTCTGTTTCATACCTCTTATTAACTCAGAAAAATCATTTTGGTTAATTATTGCATATGCTTTTATATTTAAGTCATAATAATTTCTAATAAATTCAATTTCAACTTTACTTCAGTTGCTAGTACCAAGCCCTAATATTGAAAAGTGTTTTTACTCAAATAACTTTGAAGTATTTTTTATTCATGCACTTTTATGTATGTCATTGATCTTATTAGAATTGTCTACTTTTTAGGGAATTCCCTCCAATTGTTCAACACTTTAAGAGACGGATATTCATTATCTTATTGGAAATATTCATTGAGATATTTTATCCATTGATGAAGTCACTGGGTTTCTTAATATTTCCTAAAAGCCTTGTACATTTCAGATAGTTTTCTGTAATTTAAAATATAAATGTGTACTAGTTAGAGAAATGGCTCAGCAGTTAAGAAAACTTGTGCTTCTCCAGAGGACACAAGTTCCAGTCTCTGAAACGTAGCTCTACTTCTAGGATATTAGATACCTTCTGGTGTCCATCCCCATGCACAAATGACATGCATAATAATCATGCACAGACACAAACACACACGGTCTGCATAAACAGGGATTAAACAAAGATCATTTTATTTTAAAACTCTTGAGCTAATTAAGCTCCATTTAAAGCAATAAATAACATATATCACTTTTCAAAATTTGCATAAATCATTCTTTTCCTACCATAGAACAAAGAACCAAGAAGGGTCATAAAAAAAGCAACTCTTTATGCTAGATTTGTCCTAGGTTGTAACAATAATAACTTGAAATCATTTTCAAATACAAATTTCACTTTGTTCTTCAAACAAGCCGTAGGAGTTTAAGTCTAAGTATTTATTGACAAACATGACATTATAATAACTAAAAAGAAAACATATCAACTACCAATCACATTATCTTGAAATTGAGAGTTAACAACAGATAATGGAAACTTTCTGGTGGATTTGGAGAGTCGGTTTCTGGGTATTTGGAGGTGGTTTCAGGGTTGTCTTAATGCTGTGATAGAACCCTTGGGAGGAAAAGTGAGTTCTGAGGAAAACAAAGAACTTTGAACTTGACTTGTTAACCATGGAGAATTTGATTTTAAGTAATAATTGGATATAGTACATAAGTACAGCATGATATCTTTCTCTGATTCCTCCACTAAGTTTTTGCACATTCTTCATGGGCTATGAATAAGTTATCATCTGGCAGTGCCCTCTCTTCTGTGCTATGCATACGTGCTGCTGTTGGCTTCTGTCTCATCAGACTTTATCACATACTGTGTGACTTTTCTCAATTCAATTTTCTCCTCCCCCTCTCCCCCCAGACTCTAGGAATCACACAACAGAAAGAATTAGCTGACTAGGGAGAAAACAGAAATCAAGCCTACAGTGCTTCAACTACCAGATTTATTGAAATCATGTTCCAGAATTGTCTACCCTTTTGGGTGTACGTCTCCAGCTTTGAAAACCTCATACAGTAGCAGCCAAAGAAAAATATTTTGAAGAAACATAGTTTGAGAAGTTCATTTTGTCTCTTTAAATGAAAATTTTATAATCACATTACAGAACGTGGAAGCCTTGTGGTTTTTGGAATATTGCCTAACTTGGCAAGAAAACAGTTTGTGACTAAAGAGTCTAATTATCTCGTTACCATGCTAAAATATAGTTTGTAATTTTTCACCACTTTCGCAAATAAAAATAACATATTTCTTAGAAAGGTTATAATTGATAATATATATATTCTAACAGGATATATAACAGGATATAGACTTCAGATGAACTTGATGAAGCTGTCTAAAAACCTTTATATTTACAAAACTGATTTTAAAAAAGTAAGGAAAATCAAAAGTTGTATACAGAACTATATTGAAAAGAATATAATTTATCATTTATCATTTTAATTAATTATTTTATTTATTTACATCCCAAATGTTGTCCCCTGTACCTCCTTGCAGAGCTCTTCTGCCAATCCCCAGCTTTCAATCCTTACCCTAACTCTTCCATACAGGTCCCTGACCACAGTCCAATGGTTGGCTATAAGTATTTGTATCTGTCTGAGTCAGCTGCTGGTAGAGTCTCTCAGAGGAAAGCCATGCTAGGCTCCTGTTTGCAAGCACAGCATAGCATCAGTAATATGTCGGGATTTGCTGTCCGCCTATGGGATTGATCCCAAGTGAGCCGTTTGTTCAGTCTCTGCTCCAATTTTGTCCCTGCGTTTCTTTGACAGGAACAATTTTGGGTTGAAAATTTTGAAGATGGGTTGGTGTCTCCATACCTCCACTAGGGGCCCTATCTAACTACTGGAAGTTGTCTCTTCAGGTTCTATATTCTCAATGTTGCGCATTTCAGGTAAGGTCAACAATACTAAGTCCTAGGAACCTCCCCTATTGAGGTCTCTGGGACTTTTAGAGATTGTTCCCAACCCCCAACCCCCCACCCCAGCAGCTGTATATTTCCAGGGCTTCTCTCCTGTCACCCACTATGCTCCCAGTACCTAATCTTCGCTGCTTTCCCCTTCCCCTTCCTTATCTCACACAGGTTCCTCTCTTCCTCTGCCTCTCATAATTATTTTTCCCCCTTCTAGTTGAGATTGAAGCATCCTCACTTAGGCCTTCCTTCTTAACTTCTTAGAGTGTGTAGGATGTATTAAGGATATTCTCTGCTTTTTGACTAGTATCTGCTTATCAGTGAGTACATATCATGCTTGTCCTTTTGGAACTGGGTTACTTCACTTAGGATGATATTTTCTGGTTCCAACCATTTGCCGTGAATGTTGCAATTCATGATGTCCTTGTTTTTAATAGCGGTATAGTAATGCACACAATGGAATCCTATTCAGCTATTACTTTACCAACCTTTACCTCTTGGGAACAGAGAAAACTTGGTAAAATGAGAAACATACCAGACAAACCAAAAGTAACATAAACTTACACTTACACAGAGACTTTAAAAACCCATACTGTAGTAAGAGGTTTTAAAGTAATACATTTCTCTATTAATTTTTTCTCCTTGGGCTTTGTTCTAATCTTTAATAAATTATTTGTGTAGGTTAAATCAGGCAGATTTAACTTATAATTTTAAGATAATTTTTTCTCAAGATAGGAAATGTTAAGGTGCTTACTGTATAAACACAAAAGCAAGAGTTCAGTTCTTAAGCCCTTACATATATGTAAGACAATGCAGTTTATAATTCTATCCAAAGTTATGGACAGGGATTAGGAGACAGATCCCTAATATTTATCTTGCTGCTTAACCCATCTAGCCAATCAGTAAACTCTGAGTTCAGCGACTGATGCTGTCTCAAAAAGTAAGGACAAGTAATTGTAGAAAGAACCTATAGGAAGTCAGTTCTCTGAATCCCATCCATCTTATCACAGGTATGCACACTTGCCTGTGTATGCACTCAGTGCTCTGAGGCTTCAGATACACGTGACCCACTGTGGCTGACATAGCACAGAGGTTGGTTTCTAGTAATGAGAGTTGGAAACTAAATTGAGATTTAGTCAGGATTAGCTAACTGAACTTATTTTTCTATTTTCTTAGAATTTTAAATGCTCATATATTTATTAAAGTATGAGTTCACTATGGATCAATGTTAGAATGATTTAGTCTGTAAATGAGAAAAGGAATGTATTCCAATATTCATAATATTCGGCACATTCCAGGTTACCTCTATTTTTACATATAAACTACTTTTAAATTGTTGATGGATGAGAAACTCTTTGAGGAAAGTAATTTTATATACCAATCATGACTTTCTAAATAGTAAGCTATGGAATTAATAGCCACTACTATCTGTTCTTAAAGCTCATAGCAGATTAATCAAATTATGTCAACCAATATGAAATTA
The DNA here is from genome assembly GCA_021653895.1 of Mastomys natalensis. Taxonomy (NCBI): domain Eukaryota; kingdom Metazoa; phylum Chordata; class Mammalia; order Rodentia; family Muridae; genus Mastomys; species Mastomys natalensis. Next base: position 1,213,882 of record JAJTUV010001256.1, read on the forward strand.
GAAGCCTAAGCAATCATATCAGAGACTAGGAAAATGTATAAAATGATATAGTTACAGTTTTGCTCTTATGTTTAGTGGTAACAGTTCTGTGCATATTTCAAACTAGGATTCTTATTCGTAGTTGAATACTGTTTAATACTGTGCACATGCATGGCTAAATTAGTGTTGTATTTATCTTCCATCACAAATTAAATAGTGTATTATATGTAGTCTCTTTTTTCTTACATAAAAATTATTACTCAGTATATTTGGGGAGTTATCCCCACATAACTCTTGCAGAGTTCCAAGGACAATGTGTGGGAGTCAGTTCTGTCTTCTGCTCTGTGGATACTGGCAATAAATGTGGGCCTTCAGTTATGTTACTATGTACATTTAATACCTGAGCCATCCTCCCTGCTCTAATGCAGTTTACTTTCTCGCTTTGTGTTGCTTTCTGAAATCCCTGTTGCTCGCATGTTAAAGTTCCATAGAAAACAGTGTGAGTTTCGCCACAAGTTGCCTTTATGTTCCATGTCATGTTGATATGACCCAAAGCAGTGGTACCTCTGCAGCTGGACCACTTGCAGGCTGAGGTAGGAAAGTCATTCAAAGACAAAGATTTGGTTACAGTCTGAACTCCATAATGAGAGCCCATCTCTGAAAAGTGTAGAAGAAAAGTTGGAGAATAGTAGGAAAAATAATACAAAATCTCCACAAGTTAAATAGGAGGGAGCCGTGATTACTTGATAGCTGGGGAATGTTTGCCTATATTTTCTCCTCTAGCCAAGAAGATCTAATTGAGCTCCTTAGCTGACTGCCTCACAATGCAGTTGCTCCACACGTGGAAGGAAACATTTTCCTACTTTCTAGGACTTACAGAAACATGTTCAAAGCCAGCTTTGACCTTAAGATCTGCATAACAAGGAGAAGTACAGGTCCATGCTTCCCTTTGTCCTCCCTCCTCCCACCCCCTTGTCCTTCCTCCTCCCACTCTTCCCTCTCCATACATTTTCAGTAGAAAATAAAGTAAAATTCTAGATGTTTAGATTCAGTAATATTCTTTAGGGGTTACTATTATTTCTCTTATATATCTCAGTTGTAAACTGTAAAATCTTCCAAGTAATATATTGAGGTTAGAGAGAAGGCTCAGCATTTAAGCTTGGTTCTCAGTATCCATCTATCTGTCACTCTGGTGTGGATAGCCCCAGCCTTGTATTTTGATCCTAGTTCCACCCCCCTGAGAGGGGTTCCAGAGGAGGATTGAATCAATGTTGTGGATAGCCTCAGCCTTGTATTTCGATCCTAGTTCCCAGTGGATAGCCCCAGCCTTGTATTTTGATCCTAGTTCCACCCTTCTGGGAGAGGCTGCAGAGGATGATTGAATCTGTACACAGAGGACATCTTGTAAACCTTCTGTCCAGTTAAAACCTGTAAAATAAAGACTAGAGCCAGAGATTGGGCAGTAGAAGGGGAGGCGGAGAAAAAGGCTTAGGGGAGGAGAGAGTGAGAGGAATTCGATATAAAGGCAGGGCAGGGGCAGAAGAGAGGGAGTCGTGGTCGATGCAAGAGAGAGGCAGAGGAGAGCAGGAGGAATTGAAGCAGAAGGAAAACCAGCCGTAAAAGGAAGCCGACGATGGAGCTTGACAACCACTCGGCCTGGATAAAACGGCAAGTTATAAGGGATCTCATAGTCAGGGATTAGAGTAGTGTAGTGATAAATCTGCCCAATCTAGGCGTGTGATTTATACCAATAATTATTGAGTTGTGTCTTCCCTTACTGGTTTCGTTCGGGAAGGAGATCTTTGCCCTAACAAATTTGGGGATTAAATAATTTCTTCTATTACAAATTGGCGCCCAACTTCTACTACATCACTCCAACTTCCAGGATTGAGAATCCTGTTCTGGCCTCTGAAATCACCATGTGGACCCCATTTTTTCTCTCTAGTTTCAAATATAAGGGCGTCTGACCATAAAAACCGTTGGTTGACAGATTTTACTATATTAGCACCTTATCCTTACAGCCAGACACACAGCCTTTTGGCGTAGTGTATGTTCAGCATGACTAAAAGGGAGAGAAATCATCGGTGTGAATCTGAAAGCACTGCCTCACATTGTGTCCAAGGCCGGAGGAAGCCCGAGAAAGGAAATCAAGTCCTGAGGGTGTAGGATGGCAGCGTGAAGAATCATGTGTTTTAAAGTGCTAAAAGGGTATTTCACAAGGTGAAATACTAAAGTTTAAATGTCCTTAAATTAATATTTATCCTACTTTTCTTTACTGTCAATACATGAAAAAAGAATGCCAGATACAGTGAACTTTTTTGAATAGCAAATCTTTGAATCTTGTAATCCACAATTGTCAATAAGAGAATCCACCTGTCATTGCCCCATCCCTTTGCTTAGGGATTCTCCACCCTGCCATCCTACACCCTCAGGACTTGATTTCCTTTCTTGGCTTCCTCCATGCCTTGGACACAATGCGAGGCAGTGCTTTCAGATTCACACCTATGACTTCTCTCCCTCTATTCTGAACACTTCTTCCTTTTGATTCTATTTCCTTTCCTAGACCTGGTTTTGGTGCTTTGATTGTAAGAATTTTGCTGTGCTCCATTTGGGTGAGATGAACCCCGAATAAGGAGGTATAGATGTAAAAATTAGTTGTTTAGGGCATAATATTAGGATTAATATCACTAAAATTTAACACTCAGCAGAAAGATGTTTTTTCTGCTTTCAATGTTCATATTAATTGAAATGTTGACCCAGGTGGAATTGCAATTATGTTTAAATGTATTAACATGGGTGAATAAAATGATGTTGTTTTGAACAAGGTTTGTCAGCTTTGTCTGGGTTATTTTTCTATTTTCTAACTTCTTTCATTGCACAAAGTTCTTCTCTCAATTTTGAGAAACAATTTATAGCTAAATATAATCATATTGGTTTATGATCTCTTTAAATACTACTACTACAGTCAAATATAAAACATTCTAAGAAAGTCCTAGTATATAAATATATTTAACTTTACATTCTGTTGCTTTTCAGATCCTGTACATTACTTCATTGACTTTATTTTACAATAAAATATGAATATAAAATATAAAAATATATTTTATTGTAAATTAAAATTTTAATTTATTTATGCTTGTCACCTCTTTGAAGTTTAGGATCCTATATTAACAAAAATAAATTTAAATAAATATTATTAGCACAATCCCGCCTACAGCTTATCTTCATCATTAAAATGATGAACTTAAAATAACTATTATTAGGTAATAGTAAAATTACAAGAAACTATATAAAATTATAATTAATTCTGAAAGTGTATGTGATTTTAACAAGGAAATATTAGTGCAGTCAGTATAAAAACCACATATTTTTCATTAATGAAAATGAAAACATGGCAGGGTAGTTGACTAGAAGTTATATCGGCATTACTTGTGATAATAGTTTTTTAGAGACTAAGATATGATATTGCTTGAAGTAAAAACCTGGGCTCATTATTCTGGTATCCATGAACATTTCAGTAGTGTATGACAGAATTAAGAGTTCTCATGGAGACATACTCTGGAGAAACATTTCAATGTAAAAATAATTGTTAAAACATATTAAATAAATCTTGTTACCCCATCCGCTTTTAACAGCTAATACTAGAAATTCTGCATGATGTTATCAACATATTGGTTGTCTCCTCCCACTGTAATATAAGGCTTATCAGGATAAACTCTGCTTTCTATGTTTCATTCATAACTGTAACCTTAATGCCACTCACTCCTGGCAGACACATGTTGAACTACTAAGTACATTGTACATGTTGAACAATACTTTGTATAATACCTAAGTCTTCAGCTTTTCCCTTTTGAATCATTCATGGGTTTAAGTATTGCACCCAGGGAGCTTTAAGGCTAAGCCAGTATTTCTGAAATTATTGTTGGAAATCAGTACATTACTAAAGGGTTTGTTTTAAAAGGTGTACTTCAGGGTCCCATTCACTTCTCCTAAACTAAATTCTTTGGTGCCCATCACTTTGTAAGATGTAACATTCAAGTGATTCACAGGCTTGTAAACATGTGAGAATTGTTTCCCTGTGTCATTCTGACAGGACTTAAGTGTATCTCACGAGATTGTCTCTAGCATATCTTTCTTAGTGATCTGAGAGCCTTCATTTTAACACAGCCATTTAGAGAAGGGAGAGGCTGGTGTTGAGCCCTTAGCTCACACTCTGCAAACACTGATTGAATGATTAACTGTGAATAAGAAATTAGACTCCCAGTTAAATTTCATTAACCTCATCATTATAGAATATTAACAGCCAATTATAAAAACATTATATTTTATAATGCAAATATTAAGTTCATTATATATATTCAACTTACTAATTTCTTCACATATGTGTTTAAGTTAAAAGTACATAGTTTTAGTTTTAGTGTTGGTCTTTAAATGTTTGTAAGAGTTATTAACTCTGATGGAAACTTGGATAAGACATCTCCTAAGGTGCATATGTAATTATGTTCCATTCTGTATGTGTGATTTTGTTTTTAACTTTGATCACAGTGATGGTAAAACCCCTTTGAAGAACAGATAGCATAAAAGTCTGACTATATCCCTTTCAGTTCATTTCCTGAAGTTCAAATTTAATTTCAGGTATTATCATGGCAAGGAATGTTCTAAGCCACAATGCTTGTGCGGAGAACAGAGGACAACTTGAATATATCTATTCTTCCCTTCCAGCGTGTGTGTCCTAAGCATTGAACTCAGCTTATTATTATTAGCAGCAAGTCCCGTTACTCATTGAGCTATCTAAGCAGCCCAAAGTTCAATTTTATTTGCTCACACAAACTGCAGTTATTATCATCTACTTTATTATTAAGATTTGGAGTTAGATAAGTCTTTGTTGAAGTTTATGTAAGAAAATTGTTTTGAAAGATATTTAGGAGAATTGTCTACCTCTGTTCACTGGGTTAACAGCAGAATCCCACAACTTATAACAGTGAAACATGTTCTCTAGAGAACAAAATGGACCACGTTAAAAACCATCTGATCTGAAGGGTAGGAATGTAATTTCCCTGGTCTTCAACACAGCCATATGGAAAAGAGTAATGTGGCTTTAGATCATCTTTGTATTCATTAACTGGATAAACTGAAACAAAACTATCTGTCTGTCACCGAGAAAGAATGCTGACTATAATTGCATGTGATTCTAAGTCATCTCTTCACATTGCAGATTTGGCTCAGAAGGTGGCAGCATCCAGGGACCACATTTTACATTTCATTCAAAGCAGTTGATTCTTCCAGAACTAGTTATTTTTCAAAAGCATAGACATCACAATAATATTGATTACACTTTTCACAATAATTGATACTCATTATAAAATATGCGGCAAAGAAAAGGCAGGCTATGACTATTGGTCACCAGACCCTTCTGGAATTGGCAGGTTGACTGTGTGATCAAGTTGGCTCTAGTGCCAGACTTTTACATATTAGTGACAGAAGACTTGTAATTTAATAGTAAAATCAGGTACAGATTTCCATAGAACAGTTAACTATCATTAAGTAGAATTAAGTGCACAAAGGCCAGATACAGATATCAAAATGGAAGTTTTGTTTGTCCCTAAAATGTCTCCAAAAGGCATTGTGCACAGTGAGGATGGCCAAGAACCACAACAGGTACCAGATTATAAGGTTATGTGTATATCTTAGATTCCAAAAGTCTGTAAGGACAATAAACTTAGCACAGTATTACTACTGAAGAGACACTAATCCCTAAACCTGATGGTAGCAAACTGATTGGCTCCTTACACTAAATATAAACATAATTCAAAGTGTGCAATTAAGTTTTGCATTGATAAAAGTTAATATTCAACAAAAGCAAGAGGTTTTGCCAATCAGAGACTAGACTATCCATGGAAAGATCCTGAAAAATAAAAGTAACAACAGTTTTGAATTCATTGAATAATATTTTGAGTTTTGAATACATTTTAGTAATCTCTTTACAGAATTTGACTAACTTTGTATTAAATTACAGTATAAACATAGTAAACAACACATATGCTGTTGGTTTCTGTTAAATTTGAGGCTGCAAGGTATTTTATTTCCTAACAATTATATTATGCCCGAGTATATATGTGAATGTATTCCATTTGGGTGAACATGGAAACCAGAAGACAATCTCAGACCCTTCTCTGGTTATGAGCAATCATGGACTATCTTCCTATGTGAGTGCAAAAAACTTTCTTTTATCAAATATTACCTTTCATCAATGCGACATTTATTTTTACCTTAATTTGTTTATTCACTTTATATGTCAATCATAGCCTCTCCATCTCTTCCTAGTCCCACCTACAAAGACCCTTCCCATCACTGTCCTCTGAGAAGAGAGCCTTCCCCACCCAGGTGTCAGCTGACCCAGACACATCAAGTCATTACAGGACTTGGTGCATCCTCTTCCACTGAGGCCAGAGAAGACAGCCCAGTCAGGGAACAGGATCCATAGGAAAGCAACAGTGTCAAGGACTGCCCATGCTCCAGTTGTTGGGAGACCCATATGAAGACCAAGCTATACATCTGCTACATACGTGTAGGGTCCTAGATCCACACCATGTTTGGTCTTTGATTGATGATTCAGTCTTTGGAAGCCCCCAAGAGTCCATGTTAGTTGATTCTGTTGGTCTTCTTGTGAAATCCCCTTTCCTGTCAGGTCCCTCAATCCTTCCCCCAATTCTTCCAGAAGATTCCCAGAGCTCCATCATACAAGGATACCATGAAATTTGCAGGCAAATGGATGGAACTAGAAAATACCTATTGTCGTGAGTGAGATAACCTAGAACCAAAAGACAGGCATGGTATGTGCTATTTTATAAGTGGATATTAGCCATAAAGTAAAGGATAACACATGTTACAATAACACACCTAAAGAGGACAAATAAAAAGGAGGTCTCAAGAGAGGATGCTTGAATCTCACTCAAAAGGGGAAATCAAATAATCAATGCCCATACTTAAAATTTGAAGTCTATTTATATTTGGTTTAAAAAAACAGTCAGCTTGCTAATATCAGGTTTGGTGATTAGTGTTTCTTCAGTAGAATTTCTGTGCTAAATTGATTTCTGTAACTCAGGTCCTCTGCAAAACAATACAACCATCTTTCCAGTACCCTGATAGATGTTTTAAAAATTTCTTCATTAGGAATCCCCAAAATCAAAAAGCCCCAACGACACACTCAAATACTTATATATAATTTCCTGCATTCTTGGTCCTCTTTTGTAAGGGAGGCTATGGTTTACAAAGTTTCTTTGGATAATTTCCTGGGACTATCAACATTTCCTATCACTGTGTGAGTAGCTAGAGAATGCTGCAGCTATGGCAACAGAAGCATACAGTTGCATTTTCGGGCATGAGGTATATATAGTCATCCTGCCCCCTGTTTGCTGGGATTTTTTATTTGTTCTAAGCTTCATTTAATGGCCACAATGAATTCCTGGACAGGGTAGTTACCTAACTCTGCCCCTTCTTTACCATCAAGTAAGAGGATACAGGTGGTGAGAATAGATGTGTCAAAATCTTGATGTGTTCAGTACAATAAAAAAGACATAGTAAGTATGCAGCAAGTGTGATAATTAATTGGCAAAGGAAGACAAACTTCATCAGGAGTACTGAAAGACACAACAGTGTAATTATTACAGGAAATCACTGAGCATGACTTACATGCCAAAAATGTTCTAATTCTTTAAAAAGATTACATTAGTCAAAATTCAAAATATTTCTCAGAGAAAATTCCTCTTTTATATGTGAACTAACAGAGGTGAAAATCTAATATATCAAGTTTAATATTTAAGACAGTAATATTTAATCCAAGAGAAAAATAATTCAGTTACTTACTATATCTCCATTCAAGTTTTTAGAGTTGTGATGAAAGAAAGTTGCAAGCATGGGCAGTATGACCCCAATCTCTATGAATTAGAAACCCAGCTAGGGATATCTTCTAGGGCACAGTTACACATTATGCATTTAGACAGACTGTGATAATGTATCTTACCCCCAAAATGATGTTTCATGTGGTTGAGCAGCATGCTAATTTGGCTGTCTGCCTTCTAGAATGTGGACTCAAAACTCTGGAGACCTGAGTAGTTTCTCAGTGCTGGACCACAGCATGGTCTTACATCATTGTGATGGCTTCATTGAGAAGGAATATTGACATTATCTTGACATGAATATAGTAGATAGAGCTGCAAACAGTGATGGCTCTTCTGTTCCCATAATCAATTACTCAACTTCACTGCCTGAATGGCAGACTACCACACTCTACAGAGAACACTTTGGAATAGCCCTGAAGAGCTGAGCTCACTTAGTCATTACTCCATATTATAAATTCATTGGATGTTGATTAATGTCCAATGTCGGTGCAATACCAGGAAATATATAAGGATATTAAACCCTGAAAATGCTTAGATATGATAAATTCTTAATCTATTGATGTATTTTAAATAGGTGTGTGAACATCACTTGTTATAGCTTTGACAGTAGTGTCCATTTTAATAAAATTACATGCAACTTTATTTAAAAATTAAAGGAAATGAAAAAGTTCACTGTTTCTTTGTCGTAGTACTTTTTACTTTCAATTCTGATATGTTTTCATTAAATTTAGTCTAAGTATGTAAGTTTATTGTTCTGACATAGTTGTTATATTTTGTCTATGTGTGATAGAGTTTACTGTTCCAACAGAATTCATATATTTAACTCTCAGACAGATATCCGTGGAAAGCAAGATGTTATGAAAGCAGAAATGTAATCAGAATATGTAATCAGAGATATGTATCTTTCCTTGGGTAGATACATATCTCTGATACCAAATTGTTAATGATATCACTTCTTGCAAACTATTTGTCATTCCTGGGGTCTACATTTTTTATTTTCTACATTAATACCGATTCCACTTTTATTTTTGTTTAAGTTTAGTTGGAAGAAACGATATGTCCTACCTGGTATCTAAATTTCTTATTTTCTATAAAAATAAAGACCCTATCACACCTTTAATAGTCTTATATTTGCAGTTTAGTTGTAAGAATTAGTAAGTAAAGTATTGGAATGGTTCATATGATATATTTTACAGTATTTTATAATTCTCTGGAATTAAGTTTTTAGGTTTTGATTCATAATAAAAATGATTAAAGGCTACCCTAGATTTAGATTTCACTGAAATGAGATACTGTGATAATTTTGTTAATGATTCAGCATACAAAGGAGGCATATAAACTTTTCTTTTTTACATTAATTAATCATGTTATTTATTTACATGCCAAATGTACCCCATCCCACCCTTCCCCAGGCAGAGTTCTGCTTATTCCCATCCCCTTCACCTCTGAGAGTGTCTCTCTCCCAACCCCAGGAACATCAAGTCTCAACAGACAAATCCTCTCCCTCTGAGGCCAGACAAGGCAGCCCTGTGCTACATATCCTTCCAGGGCCTCAGACCAACCCCTGTATGCCCTTTGGTTGGGGGTTTAGTCTCTGTGAGCTCCCAGAAGTTCAGGTTATTTGACATTGTTGGTTTTCCTATGGGGTTGCTATACCCTTCAGCTCCTTCAATCCTTACTGTAACTGTTCCATAGGGCTCCCTGACCATAGTCAAATTGTTGGCTGTAAGTATTTGTATCTATCTGAGTCAGCTTATGGTAGAGTCAGAGAACAAGAGCCATGCTTGGCTCCTGTTTGCAAGCACAACATAACATCAGTAATAGTGTCAGGAATTGGTGCCCACCCATGGGATAGATACCACATTAGATTCTGTCTGGTCACTGGAGTTGGTCTCTTCAGGTTCCATATCTCCACTGTTGGGCTTTTTGGCTAAGGTCACCCACAGTGAGTCTGGGAAATCTCCCCCACCCCAGATCCCTAGGACTTCTGAGAGATTTCCTCTGACTCCCATCCCTGGCAGCTTCATATTTCCATTCATTCTCCTGGCCCCTGAGTCTCTCTCCTTTCTCTCTCCATACCTGATCCAGGCCCCTTTCCCCTCACTCTCTCTTCTCCTCTGCATCCCATTACTATTTTATTCTCTCTTATAAGTGGAATTTAAGCGTTCTTATGTTGGCCTTCCTCTTTGTTTACCTTCTTTGGGTCTTTGAGGTGTATCATGGATATGCTTTACTTTTCGGCTAATATCCACTTATGAGGAAATGCATACCATGCATTTCTTTTTGGTTCTGGGTTACCTCACTCTGGATGATATTTTCTACTTTCATTCATTTGTCTGCAAAATTCAATTTGCCTTTTTTTTTTTAATAGCTGAATAGTATTCCATTGTGTAAATGAACCACATTTTCTGTATCCATTCTTCATCTGAAGAGCATCTGGGTTGCTTCCAGATTCTGGCTATTACAAATAAGGCTATAGTGTACATAGCGAGCTCAGGTCCTTGAGGTATGATACTATGGTACCTTTTGAGTATTCACCCAGGAGCAATATAACTGTGTCTTCAGGTAGAACTATTTCTAGTTTTCTGAGAAAATACCAGATTGATTTTCAGAGTGGTTGTACAACTTTGCACTCCCACCCAGCACGGAGGCATGTTCTTCGTTCTCCACATCCTCGCCTACATGCTTTAATTAGAGTTTTTGATCTTAGCAGTTCTGATTGGTGAAAGGTGGAGCCTCAGAATCATTTTGATATGCATTTCCCCAATGAGTAAGGATGTTGAACATGTCTTTAAGTGCTTCTCAAACATTTGAGATCCCTCAGTTGAGAATCCTCTATTTAGCTCTTTGTTTTTAATTGGGTGGTTTGGGTTTTTGAAGTCTAACTTTTTGAGCTCTTTATATATTTTGGATATTAGCCCTCTGTTGGATGAAAGGTTAGTGAAGATAATTTCTCAATCTGTAGGCTGCCATTTTTCTCCTATTGACAATGTCCTTTGCCTTAGAAAAGCTTTTTGGAAGGAAGAGGGGGGATGGGATAGGGAGTCCTAGGGATGGAGAATGGGGAAAGGAGATGACATCTAAAATGTAAATAAATACAATATCAAGTAAAAATAATTTAAAAGGAAAAAAAGAAAAACTTTTTGGCTTCAGGAAGATCCATTTATTAATTGTTAATCTTAGAACACAAGCCATTGTTTTCCTGTTCAGGAAAATTTTTCTCCTGTGCCAATATGTTCAAGGCTATTCTCTTCTATTAGATTAAGTGTATCTGGTTTTATGTTGAGGTCCTTGATCTACTTGAACTTGAGCTTTGTACAGGGTGATGAATATGGATCAATTTGCATTCTTATACTTTCAGATCACCAGTTAGACCATTTTTTGAAGATGCTTTCTTTTTCCCATAATATAGGTTTAGATTCTTTGTCAAAAATCAGATGTCCATGAGTTTGTGGTTTATTTTAGGGCCTTTGACTCTATTCCGTTGATCACTATGTCTATTTCTGTAGCAGTGCCATGTGATTTTTACCCATTCTTGCTCTGTAGTACAGCTTGAGGTCAGAGATGGTGATTCCTCCAGAAGTTCTTTTATTGTTTAGTATTGTTTGAGATATCCTGGGGTTTTTTTGTTGTTTGTTTGTTTGTTTGTTTTTCCATATGAAGTTGAGATTTGATCTTTCAAGGTCTGTAAAATATTGTATTTGAATTTTGATGGGAATTGCATGGAATCAGTAGATTGCTTCTGATAAGATGACTATGTTCAATATGTTAATCCTGCCTATCAATGAGCATGTGAAAACTTTTTCCATCTTCTGAGGTTTTCTTTGATTTCTTTCTTCTGGGACTTGAAGTTCTTGTCATAAAGGCCTTTCACTTGTTTTATTAGAGTTACACTAATATATTTTATATTATTTGTGGCTAATGTAATGGTGGTTGTTTCCCTAATTTCTTTCTAAGTCTGTTTATTAAGGAGAACTGTGGTTACAACTCAACTCTGTGTGTTCTCTAATTTTTCATACCAGAAGTAATAATCATCTAGGAAATTCCAAGAAAATGGGATATTTGCACATTATCTTGTTATGTCAATTACCTTTTCATCTGTGTGAGTCTTTAAAAAATGCTTCAATGAGAGGAAAGGTTTGGCTAATTAAGAACATAGTTTAATGGGAGATACGCTTAAAAGTGTTCACATCTTGGAGGCTATGTGGGGGGGGAAGGAATAATAACTTATGCTATTGTTATGATGTCAACAATAGAAAAAATGATAAAATACAAAGTGAGTGAGTCAGTTAAAGGTGTAGAACCATCCTCTTTGTTTTCAAATGCAGAGCCCTGATGTTCTGCTATAGTGAGAAAAGCAGTCTTCTATTGGAATTCCTCCAATAGAAGGAATTTACTGACTAAATCTCAAAGAATTTAATAACTTGTAGTAGTAAATCTTTTTTCTGAAGTTAGAATATTTCTTTGAACTTTCTCATTTGTAAATGAGATACAGGAAGTAATAATTTGACTATAATTGTACCATTTCATTCACTATCACCAATAGATAAATTTCTTATTCAACCAATTTTAATTTTATAAAAATTATTTCAGTCAAAATACAATTCAATATAAAGAAGTAATTTATCCAAGCCACTTACTTTCTAAATGTCAAATTTAGATTCTTGGGCAGCAGCTGCCTTTTTATATGGCATTTGATTGCTTAAGTCAGGTTGTGATGCACAAAGCACATCCCAACTCTACTGAGCTTTCTCCCAGCCCTAAGACACCACTGATGCATGTTTTCCCCAAAATTGATTTCAACCTGAGATTATCTAGTGAGATTCCACATAGCAGCTCATTATTTGTAATCATCAATTTAATGGATAAAGTGTTATACATATACGCCCCCATATCTTTTCCTAAGGTCAAGAACATTTTCCTTATGGGCAATTAAGTATGGTTTAGTATTTTATTCTAAGGTGATAATGCCAACCCCAAAATGATCAAGGTAACAGTATAGTATGTACAGGCTTAAGTTCTCATGCTAATTATGTTACACAAAAACCTGTTTGCAGTGTCTCAAATGTAGACTAAAGGAAGCCTGACCTCCAACTGGCTTTCAATGGGAGCATCATCAGGAAGGGCAGAATCAACCCACCTAGCAGAAAGTAAGAAGGGATTAACAATTTACACTACAATTGTAAGCATTTTCTTTCTTTCTATACTTGGATGATTTACTCTAGTGTCTCATGAAATTAGACAACCTCTATGGCACTTATCTATTTCTTTGTTTTTTGCTTTTGTTTTTGTTTTGTTGCCTAGGCTAGTCTTGGACTTACTGTTCTTGCAGTATATTTGACCACAATATGAACCCTGAGATTGTGTTACATACTAAAAAAAAAAAAACCTTTTTCTCTTCATGGTATATCTCAACCCTTAGCACATATCTTTAATTCCTCTGGCTGAAATGCAATCCTATGAGTACACACTGTTAATTCCAAACAGTGAAAGTAAAGTTAGCTTGTAAATGGAAGCACTCGCTATCCTAGGTTTTTGTTATTCCAAATGATTTTGCAAATTGCTCTTTCTATCTCTATGAAGAATTGAGTTGGAATATTGATGGGGATTGCATTGAATCTATAGATTGCTTTTGGCAAGATGGCCATTTTTACTATATTAATCCTGCCAATCCATGAGCATGGAAGATTTTTCCATCTTCTGAGATCCTCTTCGATTTCTTTCTTCAGAGACTTGAAGTTCTTGTCATACAGATCTTCCACTTGCTTGGATAGATTCACACCAAAGTATTTTTTGTTATTTGTGACTTGTCTGGCGCTTCCTCAGAAAATTGGACATAGCATTACTTGAGGACTCAGATATACCACTCCTGGGCATATACCCAGAAGATGCTCTAACATATAACAAGAACATATGCTCCACTATGTTCATAGCTGCCTTATATTTATAATAGCCAGGAGCTGGAAAGAACCCAGATGTCCTTCAACAGAGGAATGGATACAAAAAATGTGGTACATTTATACAATGAAGTATTACTCAGCTATTAAAAACAATGAATTCATGAAATTCTTAGGCAAGGATGGAACTAGAAAATATCATCCTGAGTGAGGTAACCCAATCACAAAAGAACACACATGGTATAAACTCACTGATAAGTGGATATTAGCCTATAAGCTCTCAATACCCAAGATACAACTCACAGATCACATGAATCTCATGAAAAAGGAAGACCAAAGTATGGGTATTTCAGTCCTTCTTAGAAAGAGTAACAAAATACTCATGGGAACAAATATGGAGACAAAGTATGGGACAGAAACTGAAAGAGGGGTAGTCTGAACACTGCTCCACCTGGGTATCTATCCCATGGGCAGTCATCAAAGGCAGATGCTGAAGTGGTTGCCAGGAAGTGCATGCTGACAGGAGCCTGATATAGCTGTCTCCTTAGTGCTCTGCCAGACCCTGACATATACAGAGGCTGATGTTCACAGCTAACCATTGGACTGATCAAGGGGTTCCCAGTGGAGGAGTTAGAGAGAAGACTGAAGGAGCTGAAAAGGTTTGCAGCCCCATGGGGAGAACAACAACATCAACCAACCAGAGTTCCCAGGGTCTAAACCACTAGCCTGGGAGCACATGGGGAAGGTCCCATGGCTGCAGCCCTATATGCAGGGGAGGATGGCCTTGTCAGGCATAGGTGGGAAAGGAGGTCCTTCATCCCATGAAGGCTGGATGCCCCAATGTGGGGGAATTCCAGGGTGGGGAAGTGAGAGTGGTTGGGTGGGTGGGGGCATGTCTCCATAGAAGCAGCAAGAGGAGGAATGGGATTGGGGGTTCCTGGGTGGGGGGGAAATTGAAAAAGGGGATAACGTCTAAATTGGAAATAAAATATCCAATAAAAAATATTATTTAAAAAAGGAAGCACTCATGTTTGAAAGTGATGTTTAATTGAATGACAAAGTGATGAATCAGAGAAAGTTTTGACAGGATATAGTATGCCCAACTCTCCAGAGAAGTGGAAGGAACGGGAAGCTACTTAAGATAGCAGTACAGAGGGAGAAAAGGAAGGAGCCAGTTTTATTGGGATTGTTTTACAGAGACAAGTTAGAAACAGGTGAAGACAGAACAAGCCTGAGAATCAGTAGCCAGAAGATGAGAACAGATTGCCAGAGTTAGCAGAGCAATTCAGGAGAAGCTGTATGGAAAGGAACTTGAGCCAGAACAGCTGAGTTAACCAGCCAGCCAGAGTTCAGAAATAACTAAGAAGGGATGAGCTTAGTCAGCAGTATCAGAGGCTGAAAACATTCGAGGTCTAGATTAGATTGTTCAGAAGCTAGAAGCTTCCAGGAATAGATCTAGGTTAGTGCACAGAGGCAGTAAGACTCTAAGACAATAATTATAACAGGCAAATAAAAATAACTTTACATGGGGTAGTTGAGGCAGGGCTTGAATACAGAATCTTTCTGTCTCAGCCTCCTGAGTATTGAGGAATGCAAGTTCAGAACCATCAGACCCAGAACCCTCCAGACATCATTGCTTTGGTTTATCATCAAATCAGGTATATTCATGCATAATAATATTTCCAACTTTTCATAGGTCATAGCTTCTATTTTATCTTGAAACATGTCATGCCATTGCATTCATAATAAAAGATATCATTACCAGATAATGTCAGGGTAAAATATATGTAGTGACAAATGATAACTAGTGAAGCAAAGAAATTGATGTGTACAAAATTCATTTAATGTGCCCAATACATTAAGGGAAATACATGAGGAATAAGAAATCCCATATTATATTTAATATAAGATATTCAGTTGAGATTTTAATTAAATTATGTCATCTGCAACAGATGTTCTATTTATAATCTGACCAAAATCAACTAGCATTTCAATAGTCCAAATTTATAGACTTTAATGTATAAAAAGTCAGCTCTTTAACCTGTTTATAACTATATTTGTTATGTTCATGCTTTAAATAGTTTAGATTTATTTATCTTATGTGTATGAGTCCTTTACTTGAGTGTGTGTGTGTGTGTGTGTGTGTGTGTGTGTGTGTGTGTGTATACCAGAGTCCATGGAGGTCAGAAGAAAATCTTTTGGATCCCTGAACTGAAGTTACAGATATATATGAGCCATTATGTGAGTGCTGAAAATTGAACGTGGATCCTCCATAAGAGCAGCACGTGCTCTCAACTACTGAGACTTCTCTTCATCCACCTCAGATTTATCTTCAAATTGCCCAATTTATATATGCACACCCATATGTCATATGTCTTAGAGGTGATATAACACTCATATATATGTATGATATATATATATATATTCAGCAAATGTCAGGAAATATAACAATGAGAGACCATTGAAATCTTGGGGAAATATATAATGTTATTACTATGCTATATTGGAAAATTCCTAATAATCTGTTTTATGAGAGTAGAGTAATTGTTTTCTTACTTGAAATCATCTTGCATGATGAAGATAGATTCTATTACATATAAATATATCTATTATTTTTCATAATTTCCATAATACATATCAGCATAACAAACTGTTTTATGGGATGGTAAAGCTTAAATAATCTTTAGTTTGATATCCTATGATACAACTAAGGTTGAAATATGGAACACAAAATTATTCTAATATAGAGTTCTCATATAGCAAATCACAAGAGAGTTGATGTTCAGCATACTTTGATCTATGACCAAGTCACTGATCTGGCTAGCCCCTGGGCAGCCTTCGGCTATATTCCCCTTGCTCTGAAGTCTCCTTAATATTCTAAAATTAAGATTTATTTTCTACATTAACCTGGTACTTATACCACACTGCTGATCCTGTGAGCCCCATGGAGCCTCGTGACCTTTCAGTATAGCATTTGGAAATTCTTAACACAATGGTCTTAGGAAAGGTACCTATTCATCTAACCACTTTTCCTTTCCATTCCTTTCCTTTATTGTTTTCTCTTTTTGTCCTTTGTGTGTGTGTATGTGTGTGTGTGTGTGTGTGTGTGTGTGCGTCCACATAAGCAATTTTGAAAAGTTCAAAAAGGATTTAATTTTAAGAAAAAAATGGATAACTAATTTTCTCAATAGCATATTATTACTGAATATCTTCTTCCATCAGTCCTTCTCTCAAAATCTCATGTTTTCATGTTAAGAGAGAGAGAATTTATCTCATGAATTTTGAGTCATGTTAGTAGTAGCCATTCTTAATTGTTTTATATTAATTTTCAAATTTCTTGACAAAATACCCAAAGAAGCAACAACAAAATACCTGAAGAAGCAACAAAAGAAAGAGCAGGTGTAGTTTGGATGCATTCAAAATGAAGTCCATCGTGGCAGCAAAGTCATCTTGAGAACTTAGAAAAACACAGTGGCAGGATTAGATCTGGTGTGACAGCTGGAGGGTGAGGTAACAAGTCACATGCTATCTTCAGAGCAAGAGAAATATGGATGTCAGGTACAGGGAGTGGTGAATGCTGGGACTTGGTTTCACTCACCCTTTTCCTCTTTATACTCAGCCTGAGATATCAGGCTATGGATGGAGCCAAACACACTTGTTAATTCTTCCTTCAGTTCATTTCTGAAACATCTACACAGCCATGCCCAGAAGTGTATCTACTAGATGACTTCAAAGACAGTCATGAGGTCCTTGAACACAAGCATGTGCTTGGGAAGCTTCTGCTTTGTCCATCTTTACAAGCACAAGTAAGTTATGCCAGCTCTCTACCAATAAACTATAACCCAAGTCCATAGAGACTACTCCTAATTAAAAACATCAGATTTCGTTGTATCACTACAGTTCTGAAATGATTGCTGTATATATTTGTTATAAGATAAGTGAAAGTTACAGTTGTAGCTTTGGTTATTTCCTGGTTTTCAAAGCACATAACAGAACTGTTAACTTTTTTTTTTTTACAGTTTTTTTTTATTTTTAATTTATTTAGTTATTTAAATCACATCGTAATTTACTTATTTACACAGAGGTTATAAACACAAAAAGGCAGGATGTGGGGAAGGGAATGGCACGGGAGCATAGGTGTTCAGGGGGAGTACAGATACCTTTCAGAACAGGGTATCAGCTGGGTGAAGGTTCAGGGGACAGGTCACTATGGCTCTGCCTATGATTCACTTGTCCTTATCTAAGTTGATACTGTCCAGTGTCCACCAAGGCTGCCTATTTATAGACCTATGACTACTAGGTCTGGTAAATTTCCACAGAAGCTGCCTGTTTACATTAGCTTATAGCCTTCTGTTTTCAGTGCTTTTCCACAGAGACCCAAGACTTTGTGTTAGCATGCATGTATGTCAGGCCTATTGCTGACTTTAGGCCTATAGCTGATTTTAGGCCTTTAGTGTATATACAGGGCTGCTCCTGACATCTCCTCCCTTCTCTAAGTATAGAAGGGCCTTGGCGATTCCATTCTTGTGAAGGCAGGGATAGAGGCCTGACCTACAAAAATTGAAGGGGACCTTGTAATGGCTCCGGTCCTCCTGTCGTTGTCCAGTGAGGCATGAGAGTCATACCCATCCCGATGTCTTTTTCCTGGAGAGGGGATACATTTGACATCAACCCCTATGCAGTCAGGCTTCTCCCTCAGGAAACCCAGATGAATATTTTTAAGTTTTATTTATATTCCCTTTCAGTACTTAGCCTCACAGCCTAAGCAAGAATTCAGATCGCCAGTCAGAGAGGGTTCTGGGTAGCCTCTCTCTGCTTGGTCTAGGGGCGGAATTCCCCTCCTTTAGGTTGGGTGGAGGGAGATGGGTTTGAGGAACACCCTGAATAAAGTAACAACCTCATCTTGAGTCTCGTGGTTCTCCATAGCCAACTTATGCTAATGTATCTGAATAGGTTTTGTTACCAAATTATCTATCTGTTGTTTCACAAAGTTAGTCGGCCTATTTAAGGCCTAGGACCAAAAGAAATCAGCAAAAATGACCCAATTAATGGTCTCAAGATGGGAGGAAATGGGTTGACAACCATGGATAGGTTGTAAACCAATCCTTGTACCTTTCTCTTTCTCTTTCTGCCTTTTCTCTGGGCCTTCTCTGACATTTTTCATGTTCTCTTTAACCATCCCTGTCTTGTCTATGTAAGGGTAACATTCTTCTTTAAGGGCTGTACACAGTCAAGAGCTGTACACAGTCTTTACTATTGTAGAAGAGTAAATCAAGTCCGATAAAATCCTTTGCAATTTTTGGAGATCGTTTCAGACATTAAAACGAGAGATTTCTTCAGATTACTGATGTCAATCTCTAGCTGTTTGGTGTAATGTGAAAAGGGAAGGAAGGTAGGAATGAGGGACTGTGCTGTTCTCAGAAGTACTGGCATGGTAAATTCAGTTCCAGATCCTATGCCAAAACACCAGACGTGGGATTTGCTTACTGGCTTGTGTGTTTATAATTCCAAGGCTGATAAGGAGACAGAGACTCTCTTGGTTTACTGTCCAATTAGTTTAGTCTAATTGATAGGTTTCAGGTTATTGATTGTCTCAAAGGAAGTAGCTGTCCTCTGAACTCCATACATGCACACATACATGTTCCATGCATGCATGCATACACACTCATTAAAACAAGGGAAATGAAATTAAAGATTAAGAGAAAGTGAGATAGAAGCATTGTATATTATAACTTTTATCTATCCATGTGAAATGTATTTTGTCTTGGTATTCATTGCATAGAATGAGCCAGCCACAGGAGCATTATATGAAAGCATTTTATACTTAGAAGGCCTGTGACATGCAACATTGCTTCACAAAACACACACACACACAAACACACACAGTGTGTGTGTAAAGGGTGCAATGGGCAAATATGTCCAGTGACTTCGTGTATTCACTCTTCTCTTCCCTATGTGTACATTTCTGTGTCTTCTTCCCATGAACAAGCACAATGGCTTATTGCTTCCTTTTAAGGAGAGGAACAAAGAATTTGCTTATATTTGAAATTAGATCTGTTGAAAATCTTTTCTCATAACTAATGTATCCCGAACAAAAAACTTTTATTTTAGGAACAAGGCAAGCCGGCATGGTATCTGAGAACAATTTCTTTAGTCAGATGAAATTACTTTTCTTGTTTCTTTTCTTTTACAATGATTATTATTGTATGTTAATTTCTCATATTAAATTTAATATAGAAGGGTAGGTAAGATCGGTTAATTCTACATGTCTCTAGAAAAAAAGATGTGGCAAAGATTACTAGATCAATAACTGCAATGGTTATTTGTTTGCATGCACACACATTCACACACATATCTATGAATACATATGTTATATATACATATATATACATATATGTATATATTTGTGTATGTGTATGTATAAATCAGTCATCAACCTTCCTATTGATCTATCAGTCTATCATATACAAACTACAATTTATCTGTTTATGTGTTATGATGTGTGTGGAACTGAATTTACTTTCTTAAAAATTCAGTGCCCAGTGTTATACCATTGAATTCTACATGTCTCTACTCATTTTTCAGAAATATCAAAGCATGCACTGATATAATAAACTTAAGCTCTGAAAATGTAGGATTTCCAAACTAATGGAAATTATAAACTAGGTCTGCCATTTCCAAACAAATTCAGGATGAAATTCATAATTTGAAAGAGACATGAAAACTTAAAGTAATGGGGGCAGATGTAGCAAAAGAAAAGCTGGAGAAGAATAAGTTTTCCTCATCCAGGTCTATAATGATGAGAATGACGGTGCATGTCTTAGGAATGGACCTGGAAACTATTCTAATGAAATCTTTCATTTTATAGGTGGATACCAAGCAAGCATTGAAATTTATCATTACTATCCTTACTTATGCCACTGGCAATAGAACAATACTATTGCATTTTAATTTGGAATGGTGGCATTATTATTTGGTACTAATTACTTGGCTTAGTATATGATATGGCCTAGGGACAGAAAAATCTAGAATGAAAACAAATCATATGAGTAAAGCTTCCAGCAAAATCATTTAATATACTAGCTTACACTGGAAGGGTGACATATTTCAAGTCTTCTGGAAGGACTTCCATTCCCTAATGTCTAAAATTAATAAATGCTTCTCTTTGGCGCGTTCTTGTAAGCAATTCAGGAACAATTTGGTTACTTTGATTAATTAAAGTCCACTCATGTTTGAAATTCAAATATTTATATTTTGTAAAACAAATCATTAGTTAGTAAAAGAGTAATGCTTCCTACTCTTCTCCCATAATAGAGTTTACAAACATATTGAATAAAGTAAGCATTAAAATAGAATCCTAGAAGGCTGTGGAAATGGCATAATGTGTAATGTACGCAGGCCTAAGCACTGAAGTTCAGATTCCCAGCATACACATAAGACCCGGAAGATGCTTCTTATATCTGTAATCTCAGTGGTGAGACAAAGACAGGGGATTCAAAAGTACTTGATAGTCATCTGTGTAGCTGAAACAGCTATCTGCTGGCTCAGGTAAGAGAACCTGGCACAAAATGTAAGATAGAGAGTTACAGAGTAGATACCTGAAAGTTGAAACCCAGGTGGTGCATCATACAACACACACACACACACACACACACAGAGAGAAAGAGAGAGAGAGAGAGAGAGAGAGAGAGAGAGAGAGAGAGAGAGAGAGAGAAAGAGAGAGTATTATCTGACTACTGTATTTTATGCTAATATCTAAATTTGATATGCGTTGTAGAAAGATGAGTAAGATTATAGTTAAATTGTTGAATTTGAATGTTATGTATTTAAACTAATGCATAAATGCTTTGAAAGAATGTGATGTGTAGTATGCTTTGTGATACAAACTTACAGCTATAGGGAGAGTATATATCCCTGTATAGTGGAGGGCAAATGTGAGTTCAGGAGCAAGTTAGTGGTGAGCTATTTCTATCTTGGTGAAGAATCTTTGCTATCCAAAATAATGGGACAAAGCCAACTCATCAGAGGCACATGGGAAAGTCCTTAATATAGCAAAACTAAAAGCCATGTGGTATTTTCAGGGCATCTGCAGTTAGTTCAACGCAGAGCTGGGAAGGACAAGGATAGATTTTCAAGTGTTATATTAAATTCTCTAAGCTGCATTTTGAGACTCATGAGAGGTAAAGAAGGTGGAAAATGTAAATTCTACAGCAGTGATTCTCAGCCTATGGGTTGCGACCCCTTTGCCAAGCTCCTTCCTCCAAAAATATTTATTATGATTTGTAACAGTATTAAAATTACAGTTATAAAGTAGCAACAAAATAATTTGATGGTTGGGGGTCCCCACACGTGAGAAACTGAATTAAAGGGTCACAGCATTAGGAAGTTTGGCAAGCACTGTCTTAAAATATCATGGTGGAGAATGAGGAGGAACGACCAGCAATAAGAAATTGTTTAACGAGGCGTGAATATCCTTGAGGATGTAATTTTTGAAGTGGAGTAGGATATTTATAGCAAACAAATAGAAGAGACACATCCCTCTTTACAATGTGCCCCTTTAATGTCAGTTGGTCTGAAGACTTAGAGTTTTCAGGCCTAAGTTATAGCCTGTGTGCAGTTAGTTCAAAAATGCAGCAAACACTGATTCTCTTCGTCATGATGAAAGCCAAGGAACAGGATTTAATTAAAGCCCTTCCTTCATTCAATAGCAGCAGCCTCCTCAGCTTAATTGATACTTGGTCAAAGTAATATTGATCAGATAAAAGCAAATCAGTTCCTAACCCCAACAATTAAACCTTTAAATAGGCTGCATCTTCTTTTTGATGAAAGGGCACCAAACCCACCATTGCTGCCCATTAAGTCAGTGGGAAACATTAAGAAATGGATTAGCATCTCTGTCTGTGGATTCATTTATTTAACTTTCTAATGAGCTCTGAGTTTCCAGGATGAGCTTTCTGTTCCTCTCTCAAGTGTCTTGCCTTGAAACTGTGTAAAATTCAGTGCTTCATGGGTGAAAATTTAACCAATAGCACCCCAGTTGACAAATTACTTTTATTTCTTATGTATTTCCAGTTAAAATATTCTGTGATTTGTTTGTGTTTTCTTATAGCTGTTTTGTGTTATGTAACATACTTATTGTATCTGAACTGCAATTTCCTCAAGTAAGCGTTGTCACAGGATAAAAGGACCTAATTTATATCACATGCTTAGGACAGTGACTTTTAGGATCTCCTCGATCCTCTTAATGGGAGTAGCATTAATTTAGCTTAGTTTTTCTGATGAGAAGACCTGGCGGTCTGAACAATTCTGTTTATAGTTAAGGAAGCTTAATGTGTGATCTCTGTCATCTCCTAAGACTACAAAAAGGACGAGTTAGCCAGCCTGCATCACATTGAATTCTCAGATATCTTTGGCTACAAAGTGAAAACATATCCCCAAATCCAAAAAAGTTAAAACAAAGACATTAGTAAGGACACTTATGTGTAGACATGAAGTGTTATTTATTTTTCCTGATGTTTTACATGGCTAGAAAGTAAAAGAAAACATAATTGAGAAGAGACAGTAATGCAATTTGTCCTAGGACTGGAGTAGACTCTTGAACTATCAAACCAGTCACCTGATATAAGCAGTTGGCTAGCTTCATACTGAAGAGCTGAATCACAGCAATTTTATGCTTGTGTTTCCTGGCAGAAAGAATTGCAAAGATAGATTTCCTCAGCTTTATGTTTGTGTTAATTTAACCTGTCAGAGTTAATCATCCATCTAAGTGTCAAACCCCCAAGATGCTGGCCATCAAAGAGTGGTTGTGCTCTTTATTCCTATATCGCACATTGTTAGAAACTCACTAAGTGTCCTTACTTAAGCCCATTTCTATTTTCTTTGTTTTTTACCTGAATAATTAATGATTTCATCCCACATTATATTTATTTTGTTCTATCAATTAAGCTAATATTTTAGAGATATAATTCTAGAATATTGATGTGTGTCCATTCATTTACTTCTTTTACTAAAGGTAAGAATATTGACAGATTTGTTTGAAAAATAGCAGAGTCAATAGAGCGGCTGATCAATTTGTTTATGCTTGCTATTTGACCCTGAACTTCTTAAAGGACAGTAGTGTACATATTTGCAAACAAAAGGCAATCTTGCATTTTTTGTGTAATAAAGTAAGTCCTTTATAAGCCTATTTAATTCTTGGCCATCATTAAAATTTGAGCATTCCCTACCATATATGCATATTGTCTCCTTGACAGATTACATTGACATTGGACCTAATTCTTTTGATCCCTCTGGAGGATGATGTGATATGAAAAGTATTCATACATGAGAGAATATAAGCTTACTCTTACAAAAGAATTATTTTATGTATCATTATGCTTCACAAGCAAAAATAATCCATGAAATCATAGATAGTCCAATTTGCTTTTCCTAGATGATTGTATTTTATAAATTTGAGATTTTTCTGAAATATGACATTTATTCACCTAAAGATCAGAATATAATAAATGTATCAGAGCTATAGTGCAGTCCCACGCATGGCTAGTCCAGTTCCACGCATGGCTATAGTCCAGTCCCAAAGCATGGCTGGTTCAGTCCCACACATGACTATAGTCCAGTCCCACGCATGGCTGGTCCAGTTGGGCTTCTGAATCCCCCTCACTTTCGCTGTCTTGCTGGACTTCTGTTTTAACATTTACCCTCTACTTCATCTTTGTCTGACAAGGCTCCAAGTGAACGGCTTGAAGTTTTATGTGATGCTCTGAAAGGTGTTTAATAAACATACATGCAGGATATTTTAAAGACAGAATCAAGCAGGTATCTGGAATAGTTTACAAATCAAAGTGTGTATTAAAGAAATCTTTTCAGATAAATCTGCACATTTTAAATTTTTTAGCATAGGGACAGTGTCTATACTATTATTCTGTGATTCTAACATATGGTAAGACTGTTAGTTTTCTCAAAACTTATTCCCCTTCTTAAAGAAAAAGTTATCATCAGTTAAGACCTATTCTGGATCCTTTCACAGAAAGCCTATTTAATTTAAAATGTCCTACCCCTCTAATCTCTAAGTTAATACTTGAGACACTTTAATTCAATCATTTCTCTTCAGTAAACATTTCTATGTATGATCTGGCTCCAAATATATCATTTCATTTTCGTTTGGAGAACACAGGTTTTATTTCTTTTAACGAATTTTATAATTTCCAAAATAAGTTAATGGGAATTGCAAGCAGAAAGACTCTGCTGGTGTTCCTAACATTGTGCTTTTGAGGTTTTATAAGTTCATATAAATGTTTGTTTCTAATGATGTCTGAAGCATTCTAACAATACAATCATGGTAGCTCCTGTGTGTCTGGATAGTATTAACCTATGTATGGAAAACTCCAAAGCAAAGTGTACTTTCTTTTTTTATTATTTTCTTTCATTATGTTGTTCATTTGGTGTGTGTGTGTGTGTGCATGCACATGTGTAGCCGCGTGCCAAAGTTCACAGAAGTCAAAGGACAATACACATGGGTCAGTTCTTTTCTTTTACAATGTGGGTTCTGAAGTTGGTCCTCAACTTGGTGGGACCCAGTGAGCCACCTTACAGACCCTGTATTTTCACATTAAACATAAAGAGCATAATTTGGTGATAGTTTTTCTTGCATTATTGAGAGTTTAATTGGGGTTATTGTCCAACTGCCATAGACTTGTGAAAGGACGCCATCTGTGGTCATTGGCCTCACGCTCACACTTCTCTGTATGTACACAGTTGTGTCTGGAACATAGCATGTGCTAATGGTCAATGAATGACCTTGAAAGTTAGACATGTTAGCTTTCAATTGTATGAAAATAGCTCTAGTTACAATAAAAATTTTCCTCTGAGATATAGAATTCATAATTAAACATGCAGACATGAACTGAGGAAGTTAGTTACTTGCAGACATGATACAAAACATTTATGGAAAATACACTTTGTTTGCTTTAACTTTACTTATTTCAGAAAAGAACTTATGACAGAATAGTGTCTTTTATCACTGTCATAGTAAAACCCTTCTGATGAAATGTTAATGGAAATGGCTGAAAGTGTTGCACAGCTAAAGTGGTTTCATTTATTGTATGGAGAAAGAATCAGTAACAAATGCAACAAATGCTTTCATCTTCAGATAACACTTCTAATCCAATAAAACTATTGAATCATCGCAACTAAGTCTTCCACTGGTTATAGCTGTTGACTATCAAGTCATTCCAAAGGCACGGCTTTAGCACTGTCTACTCTTGTACCCTTTTTAAACAACACAAATATGAGACAATGTATGTAGATATTGCTGGGGAAGGATCCTTCTACTCAAAGAACATCTGAGGTCACAGTGACACAAGAGCCTTCATAAACCTGAAAGTCACACACTAGATGATTTACACATGTAGCATGTATAGGAAGATAAAAGTTCTAGCTAGCTACTGTCGGGGTACATGAGCATTTATTTAGTGCATGGGCCTCTACTTAGATGTGTGAATAACCTCATGACTAATCAGTCACCTTCCCCAGACTGACACAAGAGAAAGGAATAAAAGAAGTTTGTTAGAAACGTGTTGCCAGGTAATAGCCTGTACCCAGAAAGACTCCACGGTCATATTCTAAAACTATTATGAAACACCTTTTGTTCCAGGCAATGCTAAGTTCATCCTGAACACTCATAGCTCATTTGTGAGGAAGTTTTTACAGTCAATCCATTGTTTCATAGTGAAAACAGGAATTTCTCATTAAGAGTCTATCCTAACATCACAAGGCTGGTGTGGGTTTGCACATCGACCTCGGTAAGCTGGCTCTAGAACATGTTTTCAACTGTCCTGCAAAGCCTCTGTAGCTTGGCACTTTGCACAATCAACAGAGATCTAGTGAAATAAAGATTCTTTACTCTTTACTCTTTACTCTTTGATTTGTTCACTTATTTGAGTTTTTGCCACTGAAAGCTTTTAAGAAGGAGAAAAAACGCAAACATTTTTATCTGGTTTCAGACAAATGTTGTCTACTGAATTATAGCTCCCTTAAACTGTATATAATTTCAATTATTTATTTTTATTCATATTTATCTGACTTCATATCATAGAAACTGGCCAGCTGTCTATAATCTCAGAAATAATTTGTTCCATACACCTTATATTAAAGGTCCTTTTAATTTTGTTTTAGAAAAAAAGAAGCAAATCATATATCTAGGTCAATTCAAATATGACTTTAGAAAATAACTATCCTTTTGATTGTTAAATAATTCCTAGTTATTTTTGCATTATAAAATCAGTTAAAATTACTTTAAGATCTACAGAAATGTGAACTCCTGCATCTTTTTCAGGAATGATGCCACATGACTGGTTATCAAAGGAAGATGTCACCAAACAACATTTAAAGAATGGACTCTGTATACAATTTTCTATTCAAAGCAAACTCAGAAATTTGTATTGTGAGAGTGATATGTATATTAGATCCAGAATAACACTGAAAAGGTGCCCAAATTATTTTAAATTGACCTTACCAGTGACAGGGACGATGCTTGCTGTTGCAGCTCTGTGCTTATATTAAAGTCAATACATAGGTAATCCACTGGAGATATCCATTAGTCCTGGAGGTGGGAGGAGGGGTGCATTGTTGATGCCCATGCTTAAAACTTGAGGAAGTGAAGCATCCTTGAGATCTCATTCTCTCATCTCAGTCACATCCATTCACATTCATGGAATAGAAGAAGCAAAATTAATTTTCTTCCCCATTGTGCACTTACTTCTCAACAAGAAATGTCAGTTCACTTAAACTTATTGTCAAATGTCATCAAACCCCATGTCTCCTTTAGTGTATCCCAAAAGGAGGAGTCAGCATTGTGTGAACGGAACCATTTTTTTCTTGAAGGATGAAAAGTATTGATTTCGCCTTCCCCCTGGTGTTTGTGTCTTCCTGTCTTTACACTGAACTGAAAGAAGGTTAGATTGAGAAAACAAACTCTCCTTCCAGGTTATGACACTAAACGTCATGCAGGAAAAATAAATCACCCCTAAAGCTCACCATCTCTGCCTGTTGAAATTATAACTAATGCTTTTGTTCTGGAGGAAATTTGAGATGTTTGAATAATTTGATTTTATTTATGTTTTCTTCACTTTCATTTAAGAATATTATTCAATTTAGCAGCAAACCATCAAGAATCAATATAAATGTTAGGAGTTTGTAAATAGTCACACTATCTTCAAGTGTAAAAAATTGGTAATTATTTTTTATGATTTATTTTGTCTTTGATGAGTGTGAAAATTCATGTTTCCTCATGATGGCTTTTGTAGGGTATTGTCTATAACTGATCATAAGCAGGCTGCAGTGGTAGACACCTGCATTCCCACGCATTCCAGCATTTAGGAAATGGAGCCAGGAGGATCAGGAGTCCAAGATCATCTTCAGGTACTTACATAGTTTAATGGATTATAATTAATGCAGTTAAGGTGGATTATATGAGAGCTTGTCTTGAAGTACAAGCATACACACCCACACACACACCCACAAACACACACATACCCATGCACACAAATACAGAAGTCCTAGTGTTGATCAGTATATATCTATTGACCATAGTCTTGTATTGCCTTTTATATTTATATTTGATCTATTTAACCCAAAAGGTATGTTTCCAAGTAGCACTAACTGCACTTGAGTTTAGTAGTTTCACTTGGCTGCTGGCTTCCATATTGGACTATAACTCTATGTTCATCCTGGCAGGTTGTATAGGGCATTGCTACTTTATCTGCTCACGCCAGGTCCTTAAAAGAAGTTGAAGGACAATTCCAGTTCCTTAGGAATTTTGCTATCTACTCTGTGATACTTTCACCTGCTAGAAGTAATCAATTTCAAGAATTGCAAGCTAATCTAAAAATACTCACTCAAGTTTCCTCAAGCTTGACTAAAATCTTGGTAAGATTATTAAATATTTAATTATGCTTTTGTTTTTAACAAAGCAGAGTAAACATCTTACTTAAGGGGAAACAGTCTTTAGCTTATGTCACTCAGAACTATAAAAGCCAACCACATTGTCCAGCTGAAGCAAGGCATAGTGGAATGCACAGTATACTCGGCTGCCTGGAAACCTGAGGCAGAAAGAGTGCATTAGTCCAGGGATGAAGCCAGTCTGGGTAAATAAAGACACCCTGCTTCAAAAGTAAAAAGACAAAACCATATGTTAAAGTCACAGAGACTCATGGTAAACTGATCAAGACAAACCCTATGTAGATAAAATTAGCTTAGTCTATGCTTTCAATTCCCATCTAAAGAACATTGTGGTCATGAATCACTGCTCATATACAATGGTCCAATAGGTACGTGTATGTTGTGAGCATTCCTGTGTGGGTCCTCATCTCACTTCATAGTTGTGAGACTTAAAACTGTCTTTCAGATTTCTCACATCAACAAGTAGAAACAAACCAGCTTCTAGGCACTGTGCTTGTACCTACCAACATTCTAGCGCTGCTCACATTTTTGATAAAATAATTGTTACCAAAATTATTATAATTCCTTAAAATTAAACATTAGCATACCACAATTTGCAAGCAATTTCTGATACAGTAAGCTATGCATATATAGAGATTTTTATGCAATTTTTACTTGAGATCATGTCTAGGACCTAAATAAATCTATATATTTGTACATACATAATTAAAATATTTAATATACATGAATGGAAAAGTCAGTAAGTTGTCTATGCTCATGGCATACTGAACCTTCTCACATACTTTATACCAATGTCTAAAGATAGTTCATCTAAATGCATTTATCATTTGTATACTGGCTTGTCTTAGGGATTCTATCGCAGTGAAGAGATGCCATGGGCACAGCAACTCTTAGAGAAGAATGCATTTAATTGGAACTGTCTTATGTTTAGAAGTTTAGTCCATTATCATGGTAGGAAGCATGGCAGCATACAGGCAGACATAGTGGTAGAGAGGTAGCTGAGAGTTCTGCATCTTGATCAGTTAACATGTGGAACTGAGAGGGGGTGGAGAGAAAAGAGAGGGGATGGGGTCTGCCTTGAGAATCTGAAACCTCAAAGCCAGTCCCCAGTAACAAGCACACTTACTCCAAAAGTTCACACCTACTCCAACAAGACTGTTGTTATACTTAATACTTAAAGCCACAGTAAGCATTCAAATAGACTACAGGGACATTCCTATTCTAATCATTTTTAGCTGTTTTTTAAAATGTTTCTAGTCCCAATGTAATATTTATTTCTCTGTATGGCCCAAACACTATATACTTTACTCACATTTTTTACTATTAATTAAACTGCTATACTTTCAAATTTTATTCTTTCTGTATATGTAGTAGTATATTTTATGATAATAAGCATCTAATTGAAAGGTTTGAATGTGTAAAAGTATTGCAAATGTGCAGTATTAATTAGCTATTTTTCTAAAATAATTAAATTACAATATTAACAATTTATTATTGCTCATGGCACAACTGTTTCACTCTACATATATGGAGCCTCTGACTGAGTGGACATGTCATCTGATCTTGGCAGCATTCTCACGCTACGTCACCTGTGTTTGACTATCCTTACTGCTTTTGGCCTCTCTGGCTGCGACCAGCAAGTGTGATAGGTGTGTGTACTCTTGCAGTTAACAAGGACCTGGTAAGACAAGAATGTGTTTCAAGACTCAGAATATTTCAGACAAGAAATGGCACATTATCATTTTGTATTATGTTTGACAAAATTAAAAGACAACAAAAGTTTATATTTTGATAAGACACACTACGAGTCACAGTGAAAGGTTGTGAAAACCCTTTAGTGAGCTTATCTACTGTAGGAAGACTGATCTGTACTCCTGTCCCATCCATTCTCTGGTGAGCTGAAACTGTAAGGTCTTGAGGGAAGCCTTTCCCCACTGATGGAAAAATACATTGCTGTATTCCCTACTGCAAGCCCACTTAGCTTTATTCCTCTATCTCTCCTTAATTTATACCAAAAGTAGCATCCTCTTAACATAGTCTTACTACTGGATAAAAGGTAACATCACAAATTTTAAATAGTTACTTTTTTTTTGCATGACTTCAATTCACTATCGTATATAACAAAACATACTTATCTATTGAAAGAATTCAACATTTGTTATTATGATGTGATGTTTACAAGTACAGCTCTATATTTAAAATTTGACCAGCGGCTTCATCTTTCAAATAATTTATAAATTTAAACTCTTCAGAAACAAGAATTTTTGTCTTATCCTTGTTTATTTATGCATTAATGATGGTGCCCCCCCTCTCTCTCTCTCTGTGTGTGTGTGTGTGTGTGTGTGTGTGTTTGTGTGTGTGTGTTGTGAAGGCAGGGTGAACAGGGCAAAAGAGAATGTCAGGTGTCTTTTTCTATCACCCTTCACCTATTCATTTGAGACAGAGCCTCTCTCTGACCCTAGGCTTCTGTTTTCTTGGCCAGGATGAATGCAGAAGGTCTCAGTGGTCTCCCTATTGATATCCCCTCCATCTAGGCTTAGTGGTGCATGGGATATCTAGCTGGCTAGGCAGTAGCTTTTTCTTCCTCATCATTGTGCACTGGTTGCTCTGGACCACTGAGCCGCTGTCTCTCTAGGCTCCTCTTTTGCTTTTTAATCTATTTGTTTGACTGGTTGGTTTATATTTTGGGAAAAGGTTTCACTGTTATCCCAGCATGGAGTTCTACCTGTAGCCTAGAATGGCTTCAAACTGGTAGTGATCCTCCTGCTTCAGCCTCTTAGGTTCTGGAATTATGAATGTGAGCCAGCACATCTCTTTACCTAGTGGCCACGAAAAATTACACTTTCTGATAATTGAGAACAATAATATTAACTGCCTTTCAGAGTAAAAATGAGAATATATGAAATATGAATATAAATATTAAATATATCCTCTTTAAGGAATGCCTGAGAAACTTTAATTTATTTTAGTAAATACAAGTATGCCAACAGTATTAGGAATTTTAGGAAATGGTGCATGAAAGACTTTGAGTAAGGAGACTTTTATGAGTATATATGTGTTCTTGCAATATGTAAATAAATATAACATATATACATACACACACACACATATATATGAGAGAGAATGTTATATAAATGTGACTGAATATTGCTAAGAAACAATGAACACCATTTTCACTAATATATGTACTATAGATTAGTCTACTATTACCATAAAGTACTTGAGATTTTCCTAATAGTCTTCTTTTAAAGACGTAGTTCTAAAAATCAAGGTTTTTGTGTATGCATTTTGTATTGTCCAATTAATTTCAAAAGTCAATCAGAGTTATTTGAAAAGTTTGTTTGTAAATTTTAGCTTTATTTCCTTATCATTTTTGTTTGTTTAATTTCTGACTAGTAACTGAAGGGTCTAATTTTCTAAAGTGCCATACACACTACCATTTTGCAAGCCTTTGCTAATTATGTACATGGAAGGTGCTGCAACACACTCATTTGATGGGGTGCCTACCTAGAATCCTAGAAACATCTCTGTAAAAGGCAACAGTGTTTTCCATGTATTAAATGTATACTCTATCATGAAATAACTCCTCTAGCCAGTTCTTTCTGTGTTTCCTCTAGCATATAAAATGTAACCATCCCAGCATCATCTGGTTTTCATCTTTGTTGCTGTTCGTTAGCCTTTATTCAGAGCGACCCTATCCTGTCCTGTACCTTAGGGACACTTACAGTTGAACCTGAAAGAGTCCAAGTGCCCAGCTGGCTTGCTATTCACCAGACTGCCAGTAAAGACATGGGAATGCCTATTGTTTTAGTCTTCAAAATAAGAGGAGCCTACTGTTTTCTTCCTGAAGCCTTGTATGTGAAGTTCATGACTAGAGTTTCATTTTTACTTTCTCATTTCAAATCTGTAGGATGTTTGCTGATTGTAGCACCAACCTGTGAAGTACTGTATTTCTTAAAATTTCTTCATTTTTCTAAAAGCAAATTAAATCATGCTGTTGTTTCCCAGGTCCTATATTTATGACAGGAATCAATGGAGCCAGACTTTCTTCTTTTTTTTTATACTTTTTTTTTTTTGTTTTGTTTTTTCGAGACAGGGTTTCTCTGTATAGCCCTGGCTGTCCTGGAACTCACTTGGTAGACCAGGCTGGCCTCAAACTCAGAAATCCGCCTGCCTCTGCCTCCCAAGTGCTGGGATTAAAGGCGTGCACCACCACCGCCCGGCCAGACTTCCTTCTGATTTCAATGTGAGTTCCTCTTTCTCAGGTTGGTGGCACAATTAGCAAACATCATACAGATTTGAAACGAGTGGAAATGAAGGATCCAGGGAGGAATCCTCGTGTTAAAAACATGCATCTCAACATGCCATCCTGATATACCACAATTTGCTATTTTGTTACCTTATATTTTCGCTAAGTGCCATTCATTCTCTGATACATTTCACTTTTACATTGAATCTATCACATTGCCTCCTTCCCATTTTGGTTCACAGTGTTGCTGTTTTAACTAAAATCAGAAATAAAAGCTATAACAAAATGCCTGTGTCTCTGCTAGTGAGCCCCAATGTACAGATTGGCTGAGACATTCCCCAGTGCTTGTTAAAACCTATGTGGTTGGAAATGTCTCAGTCTTAGCACTAGAGAAAAAGCAGTTGGAACAAGTTAGGCTGTGCTGAATTTTAAGGTAGACTAATCAATCTAATTCTGTCTAAACCTATTTACCCTGTCCAAGAGATCTGCTAATGAGCAATGCCAGTAGCTCCTGGTTCTTGACACAGCTTTCCAAAAGTGAGTTAATGAATCAATTTAAAGGGACATACTTGACATTTGCAAATTGGCTTAACTGGTTTGTTGGGCAGCTTTGGATTGCATTGAGCTTATGGGGGTGCCATTAAATCATCTGGCATGTGAAAAAATTAAATTCAACAAACTTTAGAAGATATCTTAATAATTAAATAAGTTCATGTTATCATCTAGTCTTTCAAAGTCTCTCCCTTGTTTATGAGGATTCAGCTGCAAATTTTAAATGTTATTCCTTCAATCTTCACATCACGCTGCTTTGTTGGGTGCCTTGCCCAATTACACATAACTCCTGTCCCATGTGCATTTTCAGTAATTACAGGTAGTTCAGAGCTTCCACCCGCTTCCATGGGGGTTTGAAGGCTTAAATATCTGTCTCACAAGTTTCTAGGCAACAAAGCATAATGTGTCTTTTTCTTTTTATAAAA
Organism: Mastomys natalensis; assembly: GCA_021653895.1. Classification (NCBI taxonomy): domain Eukaryota; kingdom Metazoa; phylum Chordata; class Mammalia; order Rodentia; family Muridae; genus Mastomys; species Mastomys natalensis. The sequence goes on from JAJTUV010001256.1 coordinate 1,247,843, forward strand.
ACAATCTCCTTAGAAAAAGCAAAAATAGCAAAATTGATTTTTTTCAATCTAATATCACTTTAATTATTAAAAAAATCTGTTAATTTGAAAGTAGACTGTTTATGAATCATTTCAGTTATCTATTTACATAGCATATGTTCATACTCTATTTTATGCTCCCCACTTAGGAAATGGCTATATTAGCATGAACAAAAAGGCTAAGGTGTTTGTTTCTTCATAGGATTTATATAAAGATAAAAAATGGACCCCCAAAACCAAAGGTGAGTAAACAAAATTCACAGCTAACAAATGACTATTATCAATGAGAAATGTCAGGAAAGTAAGAAAAGACTTACATCTAAATCAAACAGTTTTAATAGCAAGACAGTGAATCAGAAGATCATGTAGAAAATATTTGGTACAAGTCACAGCTATAGATCTTATATTAGTTACTAATCTTCTCGCTGTGACAAAATACCCAACAGACATATCTGAAGCTGGTTCTGGCTCAGAGAAGGAAAGCATAGAAGGAAGGGTGAGTAAACACTGGGAGCTGGCTTCACATCACAACCATGTCAAACAAAATATATTATGAAACTGAAACCATGGAAATGTGTGCAGCTGTTTTCTCATTGTTCCTGTGTGTGTGCATGAACATTCTGCAGCCTCACAACGCTCCCTCTTCTCTCCTCCTCCTATATTCGTGACCATTTCCCCCTGAACTATTTCACTTCTAATTTCTTGTTACATATAAACATATTACTGTACATATTTATATAAATTCTGGGAACCACAAATGAGAGAGAACATACTATTTGTATTGCTGAGACTGGCTTAATTTTCTTAATGATATGATCTCCAGTTTTACCTGCCATCCTCCATTATATACACTACTGGAACCACAGATCCCTCAATGCCTGTTCCCAGGCTGGAGGTTTAGACCCTGGGAACTCTGTTATTGTCACTCTCCCTATGGGGTCACAAGCCCCTTCACCTCCTTCAGCTTTCTCTCCTACATTGGAGAAATCCATGATCAGTGCAATGGTTAACTTCAATCAGTGCAATGGTTATATCCGCCTCTGTATATGTCACACTCTGACAGAGACTCTCAGGAGACGGGTATATCAGGCTCCTGTCAGCATGCACATCCTGACCTCCACAACAGTGTCTGCATTTGGTGAATGCACATGGGATGGATCCCCAGGTGAGGTAGTCTCCAGGCAGCCCCTCCTCCAGTCTCTGCTTCATACTTGTCTCCTACTTGTCCCCAGAGTACTTTGTTACTCCTAAGAAGGACTGAAGCACCCATACGTTGCTCTTCCTTCTTCTTGAGCTTCATGTGGTCTGTGAGTTGTATTTTGGGTATTCTGAGCTTTTGGGCTAATATTCACTTATCAATGAGTGAATACCATGTGTGTTCTTTTGTGATTTGGTTACCTCATTCAGGATGATATTTTCTAGTTCCATCCATTGCCTAAGAACTTCATGAATTCTTTGTTTTTAATAGCTGAGTAGTACTCCATTGTGTAAATGTACCACATTTTCTGTATCCATTCTTCTAGTTGAAGGACATCTGGATTCTTTCGAGCTTCTTGCTATTATAAATAAGGCTTCTATGAACATAGTAGACAATGTTTCCTTCCTATATGTTGGAGCATCTTTTGGGTATATGCCCAGGAGTGTTATAGTTGGGTCCTCAAGAAATACTATGTCCAATTTTCTGAGGAACCGCCAGACTGACTTCCAAAGTGGTTCTACCAGCTTGCAATCCCACCAATAATAGAGGAATGTTCCCCTTTCTCCACATCCTCAACAGCATCTGTTATCCCCTGAATTTTTGATCTTAGCCATTCTGTTGGTGTGAGGTGGAATCTCAGGGTTGTTTTTCATTTGCATTTCTCTGATAATTAAGGATGTTGAACATTTCTTTAGGTGTTTTTCAATCATTTGAGTTTCTTCCGTTGAGAATTCTGTGTTGAGCTCTGTATCCCAATTTTTAATAGTGTTATTTGATTGACTGGAGTCAAATTTATTGAGTTCTTTGTATATATTGAAACTAGACCTCAAGCAGACATAGGATTAGTAAAGATCTTTTCCCAATCTGTTGGTTGCCACTCTATTCTACTGACAGTGTCCTTTACCTTACAAAACCTTTGCAATTTTATGAGGTCCCATTTGTTAATTCTTGATCCTAGAGCATAAGCCACTGGTGTTATGTTCGGGAACTTTTCCCCTGTTCCCATGTGCTTGAACCTCTTCCCGCTTTCTTTTCTATTAGTTTCAGTGTATATAGTTTTATATGGAGGTCCTTGATCCATTTGGACTTGAGCTTTGAACAAGGAGATAAGAATGGATCAGTTTGCATTCTTCTACATGTTGTCCTCCAGTTGAACCAGCATCGTTTGTTGAAAATTCTGTCCTTTTCCCACTAGACGGTTTTAGCTCCTTTGTCAAAGATCAAGTGACCACAGGTGTGTGGGTTCATTTCTGGGTCTTCAATTCTATTCCATTGATCTTCTGGCCTGTCTCTGTACCAATATCATGCAGTTTTTTATCACTATTGCTCTGTAGTTCAGCTTGAGGTCAGGGATGGTGATTCCCCTAGAAGTTCTTTTATTGTTGAGAATAGTTTTTGCTACCCTGGGATTTTTGTTATTCCAAATGAATTTGAGAATTGCTCTTTTAAACTCTATGAAAATTGAGTTGGAATTTTCATGGGGATTGCATTGAATCTGTAGATTGCTTTTGGCAAGATGATCATTTTTTGCTATATTAACCTTGCCAAGCCATGAGCATGGGAGATCTTTCCGCCTTGTGAGATCTTATTCAATTTGTTTCTTCATAGACTTAAAGTTCTTGTCATACAGATCTGTCACTTGCTTGGTTAGATTCACACCGAGGTATTTTATAATATTTGTTACTATGTGAAGGTTATCATTTCCCTAATTTCTTTCTCATCCTTTTATCCTTTGAGTAGGTGAAGGCTACTGATTTATTTAAGTTAATTTTATATCCTGCTAATTGCTGAAGTTTTTAAATCAGATTTAAGAGTTCTCTGAGGGAAGTTTTGGGGCATTTAGATATACTACCATATCATTTGCAAATAGTGATATTTTGACTTCATGAGAAAATTAAAAAAATCATTAGATCCTATTGCAAAAGTCTATACTCAACAAAACTGGAAAATCTGGATGAAATGGACAATTTTCTAGACATATATCAGGTACCAAAGTTAAATAAAGATCAGATAAACTATCTAAACAGTCGCATAACCCATAAAGAAATAGCAACAGTCATTAAATTCTACTTACCAAAAAAAGTCCAGGACCAGATGGTTTTAGTGCAGAATTTTATCAGACCTTCAAAGAAGACTTAATACCAATTCTCTTTAAACTATTCCACAAAATAGAAACAGAAGGAACACTACCCAATTCGTTCTATGAAGCCACAATTATGCTCATACCTAAACTACACAAAAACCCAACAAAGAAAGAGAACTTCAGAACAAACTCCCTTATGAATATCGATGCAAAAATACTCAGTAAAATTCTCACAAACCAAATCCAAGAACGCATCAAAACAATCATTCATCATGATCAGGTAGGCTTTATACCAGGAATGCAGGGATGGTTCAGTATATGGAAATCCATCAATGTAATCCATTACATATACACACTCAAATTAAAAAAAAAAAAAAACACATACACATTATCATCTCACTAGATGCTGAGAAAGATTTGACAAAATTCAACAGCCATTCATGGTAAAAGTCCTGGAAAGATCAGGAAATTTACTGCTAAACACAGTAAAAGCAATATACAGCAAACCAGTAGCCAACATCAAACTAAATGGAGAGAAACTTGAAGCAATACCACTAAATTCAGGTACTAGACAAGCCTGCCCACTCTCTCCCTACCTATTCACTATACTACTTGATGTCTTAGCCTGAGCAATTAGAAAACAAAAGGAGAACAAAGGAATACAAGTTGGAAAATTTCATTCTTCTTAATGGCCTTAAAAATTTCTAATGCATATATAAACTAGGCATTGTCTTAAACATCATATATTTTTCCCAATCTTCTTGAGATATATACTTGAGAAATCAAATTTTTAAATGGAAATAATTTCCATTTGTGTTTCTGCTAAATTTTCATCTTAATTTAAACTAAGTTAATTTGTGTGTTTATTCAGTATCTTGCCTTATTTCCTGGCTTTAGGACATGCTAAAACTTTGGTCTGTTTTTTTTTTTTTTTTTTTTTTCTGACAAAAATAAAAATAATAGTGACAATAAGACAATCATTTTCTTTCCATCTTTAGTTTGAGATCATTACATTTAGTCATTTGCACAGTGACTAAAAACTGTCAGATGAGTCATAGTTAAAGTAGAGGTGTTAAATATTCAGGTACAATCTGCTGAATGTTGTTAGAATATTAGTGCTGGATTTTGACTTTCTTATCTTTCTCTAGTAAAAATACTGAACTGTCTTACACTAAAATTAAAACTCTACATTTTGTTTTTTGTAATAAAATTGAACATCTCCATTTTGGGTTTTTTGGAAGGTCTTATAGAAAATAGAAGTAGGACACCTTATAGATATAAACATGTGTAAAGCAAAGTAGTACATATAGAACTGGATTAAAAGCACAACAAAAAGTTATGATGAAGTGTCTTTATTCATTTATAATATATATTTCCATCTAAATATTTTTATAGTTATTATTATATTTTTATAGATTCCATAAAATAACTCTACTTAAAATTTAGGTGGGAAGTTTTGCTATATTTTATAATGTATAAACACAGCCTTGTCATTTCAAAATGATGCTCCAATGTTCTCAGTACCTGTAGACATATCTAAAATTAATAATTACTAATATAATGCAATTAAATCCAAAGTAGTGGAAGAAGTAACTGCAGATTTAAAAGAATAGTAATATTAGACTTAGAAAAAGAGTATGAAAAGCCACTTTTATATTCTACATACTTGGAAATACTGTGGAATTTATTGTAGATTGAATGGGAAAGTTTTCTAAGTGCTTATAAATTAAACTTGTACTAAACTATCATCTTTTCCATGTGCAGAAGCAATTAATCTAAAATATATACAGTGGAATGAGGTGTTTCATTACTAGAAAGCCCTAGTGTTATCTAAATTCTCAAAAATGAAATAATCTTTTCTCCAATGAATTATTTTCCATCTATGGCAACAGCAACTTGCTCTCAGATTACTGGATACTAAAAGTTGTGGCTTTTGGATCAGGCTGTATAAATCTGGCCACTCAGCACCAGCTAGCTGTGTATTCCAAATTTACTTTCTTACCATGAAATCTACATCAGAGGCATGGAGCAAGCATGCAGTGGAGCCAAATGAAAAGAAACTTTGAAGAAGCTCCTTCTACACTTCCAACCACCCAGCATGGGAAGATTCCTTTTGCTAAAAAGGCCCTTAAACATGCAGTTCAGGGTTCTCCATGGTGAAAACCCACTGCAGGACAGAAACGTGATGCTTCCTGTATCCAAGAACTCACAGACTGAGCCCCTAGAACTGACTTTTGTTAAGTGCTACTCCTCCATATCCATACTTTATCATCAGGAAGTGAAAAAGCAACAACACTCTACCTACTGGGATCAGGAGAAAGCTAACCTGAGTATTTACCTTAGAGCTTATCACTGTAGGCACAGTGGTACAAACCCAAGATCCCATGTACAGGCCAGAGTTCAAAGAGGACCTACACTGCCTTCCCCTTACATCAGGGGGTGAGCAAGTTATAGCCAAAACAGACATGTATTTCAGTTTGTACCACATCTACCTTACACACACATACACACAACACACACACACACACACAAACTTTAATTAATTGACTGTTTCACTTTACATCCAGATAACAGCTCCAGTCCTTCCTCTCCCCCCAGTCCGACCCTCCTCCTCCTTTTTCAATTCTCCCTCCCTCTTCTATGATGATGGAAGGATCAGCAGGGGTCCTTCCCTGGCATAACAAGTTGCAGCAGAATTAGATGCATCCTCTAGTACTGAGGCCAGACAAGGCAACCCAGCTAGAGGGAAGGGCTGTAAAGAAAAGCAACAGAGTCAGAGTCAGCACCCACACCAATTGTTAGGGGATCCGCATGGAGACCATGTTGCACATCTGCTATATATGTGTAGGGGCCATAGGTCAAGCCCATGCATACTCATTGGTGGTGATCCACCGATCAGTCTCTGGGAGCCCCCATCCAGGTTGGTTCTGTAGATGATCCTGTAGTGTCCTTGACTCCCCCTTTTTTTTTCTTTTAATTCTTCCTCCCACTCTTCCGTTAGACTTGCAGACCTCTACCTAATGATTGGCTATGGGTCTTATCTGTTTCCATCAGCTGCTGGGTGAAGTTTCTCAGAGGACAGTTAAGCTAGACTTCTGTCTGTAAACATTGCAGAGTATCAGTGTCAGAGGTGGTTCTCTCCCATGGGATGGGTCTCAAATTGGGCCAGTCATTGGTTGGTCATTTATTTCCTCAGTCTCTGCTCTATTTTTATCCCTGCCCATCTTGTAGGTAAGATAAATTTTGCATTGAAAGTTTTGTGAGTGCATTGGTGTCCCCCTCCTTCCACTGGATGTCCCTTTTTTGCTACATGAGTTGGCACATCAGCCTCTATATCCCAACTGCTAAGAGTCTCATCTAGGGTCACTCCCATAGACTCCATGGAGCCTCCCCTTCCCAGGTCTCTATCCTGTCCCAGAGATTCCCATCACCACCACTTTTCCCAACCCACTCATTACTACCATCACCCCTTCCTGACAATGCACATCACAAAATTTTATCACTTCTAGCAGGATGTAGTGAGTAGAGAAGCCTTATACATTGTGAGTGGTTGGTTACCCTACCTAATTTTTTGACAGCTTGACACAGACTAGAGTCTAAGAGAAGGTAACCTCAACTGATAAAATGTCATCATAAAATCAGGCGGTAGGTATGCTTTTACAGAATTTTCTTAATTAGTATTTGATAAGGGATGGCCCAGCCTATTTTTGGTTCTACCTCTGGCTGGTGAGCCTAGTTTCCATGAGAAAGCAGACTGGGCAAGCCAGAATAAGCAAGCCAATAAATAGGAATTATCCATGCCATCTTCATCTCTTCTGCCAGGTTCCTGTCTTAGTTGTTTAGGTGTGTATATAGACCATAGGATACTGTTCATCCATCAAATATATTTGTGACAAAGTGCATATAACTGAATGTTATCATATTAAGTAAACAAAGGTACACAACTTTTAAACAAAGTACCATATGACCTCATGAATATACAATCTAAATTAGTCTAGTCTCTTAGAACTGGGAATGGAATGTGATGGCCAGAACCAGCAGTGAGCATGGTAGTGTTGACACATAAAAGTTGTTCAATGAGCACTGTGCCCAGGAGTTTGGAGCAAGATCTATCATGATCCACCATGGAGTGATGTAGTGGATGGACAACTGCTGAATGTTTCTAAATGCTTGAGAATACATTTCGAATATTCTCACAATACAAACTTGACACTATTTGTGAACATATATGTGGCTAAACTGATTGAGACTTTATGTAATTTATATGTGCCCTAAACTCTTACCTGGAACCCAATAGATATACACAACCCTTTGGTTTTATGTATCTGTTAATAGTCAATTTAAGCATGATTAAATGGCTCATGTTTATAATGCCAGGACTAAGGAGTCTGAGGCAGAATGATTTTGAGATTAAACCAATCCTGAGCTACATAGATATCCCCCAAATTAATACATACATAATGCATACATTAGTTCTTTACTTTTTTACACTTATATATATATTTCTGAGAATAGTATTTTGATTTTTCTAAATGATAAAAGTGATTATTACATGCAACCATTTCTGAAGATAGTTTAAATTATGTATGGTATCAATAATAACAAAATCTCTGGAATTGTAGATCAATAGTTATGAAACATAGCAATACATGAAGCCACGTCTGAACACATCTCTTTAAGAATACCCAAATGGTACTTCAAAGTACATATCCATTCAACTGTTAAAGCAAATGTTATATAAACACTGTTAAGAGAAACTACCTCACAACGTGTTTCATGATATGTCAGATGATTTAAGCTAAATTGAAGCAAAAATGTGAATTTTTTCTTGGTGTATTCAAAACTACATCTTATTATAAAAATTGCAAAGCCCCCTGCATAAATTTGCTGTTTTGACAATTCTGTAGAGCCTGTAATAGTGTTGCCTCTGGTATTCTCTAGATTTGAAATATGTCAAAGACATTTTTTTCAATGACAATTTTGAACTTTTGAGGGAATTATATATGTGTGTGTTGCCCTTGGAAAGAAGGGCTTTGTGGAAATATATCTGTCTTTAAATATTTAAAAGGCTGTCATGTGAAGAGACAGTGAGGTAATGAGTTCTTTTCATTGGAACATTTAAAGAACATTTGTAAAAATCTGGGATATTGTCAGCACAACACTCAGAACCATGGTGGAACTTGTTGACATTTCTGTTGCTTTGTGTTTTATGGTTCTGATTAGATAATGCATTTTATTCCACAAAGATAAAATACTGTTCTTGTGTGTGTTTATAGACAGTAAGCATAAAACCTAAAGATATGGTTGAGAAGTTTATAAAACATTTTTAGGAGAGTTTGCCTATCTATGCTCATATCTGCATTAGTTATAGTAATCAAAACATAGAAGCTACCCAAATGGCTACATAAGATTAGCTAAACCATTGACTATACATGGTGAGATGTTATGGTGCCTTTGAAAAAATTCTAGTAACATGTTATTGTATGAATAAGTCTTTTGAATATTATACGAAGTGAAATAAATGAGTCACTAAAACAAGCAAACAAACAAATGAATTTTGTGCTTTGTTAGGGAAGTAAGAGGCCTTTGGTGAAGTTCTACTTTCCAAGATCTTTCCCAGAATCTCCTTCCCAAGTCTTCTCAGAGAAAAGCAAATTAAATTAAAGATGAGAAAACAATAACCTTCAAACTAGTGTCTGTTCAAATCATAGTTTCCTTACATCTTTCAGCACGTGAAAGTTGGGTTAATGCAGAGATTCAAAAAAGGAGCAGAGATACACTAACACAACTCACATTTTTTGAAGATTTACTTTATCTTTAATCATATGTCTATAGGTGTATGTGATGGTTCCCAACAGAGGCCAGAATCACTAAATCCCTTGGAACTGCAGTTACACATGATTATGACTGCTTGTTAGGATTGCTAGAGTCACAGTGTGGGAGTTCTGCAGGAGTAGTAACACATATTAACCTTGATTCATTTCTCCAGTTGTATGAGCTGATGTTAAACCACTTCTTATTTTCCATTTATCCATATATCTTTCAATATGTGATCATAGTACCAACTAGTGAAAACATAGCTAGATCATACGCCTTCACACCACCATTACTCTTTTGAAAATGATTTAAATATGACCAACCCACACTAGAAAGTGAGGTGTGATAATAATTATAGTCACATATGAAAAGGAGAAAGCTATTTCTCTAGTAGTCATCGTGTTCTGAGACCCTTTATCCTCTTCTTCACTTTGGTCCGTTCGGGTGTGCTGTCAGCTTGTACAGCTTACTGCGTGGTACAGTGATCAGTAAAAATCTATTTCCGTTATATTTTCTTCTGTGCCATTTCAGTATATGCAAAATGAACCAGATGAGCATGGACAATTAACTATTGGAACAAATGAAGGTAAATTGTTATAGAAATTGTTCCTTTTTTTTTTTTTTTTTTTACGAAACTATATTATCATTAGAACATTGCTGAACTTAGCCAATTACTATAGCTCACTGATATTTACCAAATTAGACAGTCAAATCTGTCAACATTTCTGCAAGAAATTTTCTCGAATGTGCAAATGATATTGTGGGTTTGAAAATAGTGCCATTTCATCATGATGTTCATCTGTGGAAAGGATGCAGTGATTTAATCCCTTTCCAGCAAGTGCTTTGGATCAGGCTGGTCCCCTGCGTTTGACTCCCCCTTGAGCTTTCCAATGAGGTGACATCTCTAGCTACTGCATGTCAATTTCAAGATACATAATTGCTTGGCAGGCATTTGTCAAGCTGTATAATCACCAAGGGTGATGGCTAGAGCTTTAATGTGACTCTGGTTTTGATTAGTGCGATGCTATTTCTAAGTTTCATTATCTGAAAATGATTATAAGAATACAAGTCTCTGTGCCTGTCAAGTCTCACACTTAGCATGAAAACTAAATTCTCTTTAAAGTCCTTATTAAAACAAATTTCGTAAAACATCTTTGTTTAAAATAAGGTGGTGATTTGATGAAAATATTATATAATGAGACTTATTTACTTGATATTTGAAAGAGCTGATATATCTAGGTCGGAGGCTCACTAGCAGGTGGATTTCTGTCTTAATTTATCATCTTCATAATATACTAGCATCCTCCCTGGGACCTGGAATTCCTTTAGAAGGCATTCTAACAGTACTCTATATAATAATAAAAGATGTATATTGTGTATAGGATATTTTGCTGATTGATGTTTGAATAAGAGAATGTGTAGATGGAAAACTAGACTGGTGATTGATAGGTGAAGACATATATACACAAGGCAGGAAACATCATCACTGTATTTCTCTTCTCAGTTCCACTGCTGACTCTTAAATTTTCCTTTAAAAACTTGATCTGTGAATTCCTGCACAATGGAGGTAAATAACAACACCATCTAAGTCAGGGCTTCTCAATCTGTGGTTGAATAGTCACAAGCCCTTTGGGATCTCATGTCAGATATCCTGCATATCAGATACTTACTTTACAGCTTATAACAGTATCAAAATTACAGTTTTGAAATAGCAATGAAATGTTATGGTTGGGTCACCACAATGTAAGGAACCGTATTAAAGGGTTGCAGCATTAGGAAGGTTGAGAATCACTGTTCTAAGTGATCTTACAATATAACAACATACATGATCATAATTAACACATTGACTGAATGTTTTAAAGGTTCCATATATCATTTTCTTTCCTGCTCTGTAATTATATCAGTTATTTTTGCCACACCTATAGTTCACTAATATATTTTATGTTTAACTAGAACTGGTTAAATATTCACATACTCTCTGCTCATTAGAAAGAACTAGTATTTTTTCATTAAGAAATGAGTCCCCATTTCTTTTAGTCATAAAAATACTTAAAATAATTATACACAGTATACACTGGAGCGCTATCAGGTCAGAGCAGAAGGAGAATTATTTTATTAACACACTACTGTGCATACACTAGGGATTATGTACTTGACATCGTTCCTTATTTCTCACTAGAAGACCATTATACATCATTGGCAACATTTTGCATTTGTCAATTTCTTCATCATTCAAAACATTTGAAATGCTTTAATCTCTTTGAATATATTCACACTCATTGTGATTGTAAACGTTTTGCTAAAACCATCAAATTATATATTGAGACACTTTGTCTTCACATGCTCTCTCATCTGGTCATTTTGACTTTTAATTACTTGTTTCCCTGTTTCCTCGTATGGAACATTTACTCCTCCAGACCACTTATGTTCCGATGGCTTGGATAACAAGGGTCAACTATAGACTTGAGCATTTGAAGACTTGGAGCCTTGCAAGTACTGTTTGGGGAAGTTGTAGTGGTAGTCTTGAAGCAGAAAGCAAGTCACTGGAGGTGGATCTGAAGTTAAAGCTTTAAGTCACTTCCAGGTCACTCTTTCTGCTTTGTACCTGGAGCTGGGTGTGTGAGTACTTAGATCCCTATTCAGCTGGCTGTCAGTACGGCCTGTTGCCCTGTTTCTTTGCCATGATAAACCCCAAGCCTTTTGGACATGAAGCAAAACTAAACTCACTCCTCCTCAAGTAGTCTTAGTCATAGTGCTTTATCATAGCACAGAAAAATGAATTACACATCTATCTTTTCTTTTCAGCAACAGGATTACATTTTATTTATTGTCTGGATGAGCCATGCCTGATTCCAAAAAAAATGTTTTTTCTTTATGTAAAATTCTATAGAACAAATTATATAATACTTGTATTTTATTAAAATAACGGTACTACAACATTTTAAAAATAGTTTTCAATTTTGTAGCATGTAGTAATTTTCTTGCTACACAGCATGGTAATATATACCTCTTATAGAAACACTGGGGACTAAGAATATTGAGAAAATAAGATTAGAAATTTGAGCCAGCCAATATTATTTTTTACAATTTTACAGTGTAAAAATTTGTCTCACTACACAAAATCCATGAGCTAGAGAGATGACTCAGTCTATAAAGGCACTCTCTACCAACTCTGAAGACGTGTTAGAACCTAGGACACCCACTGTGGAAGGAAGAACTAATTCCCAAAGGCTGTCCTTTGACCTACATCTATGTGCCTTAACACACACACACACACACACACACACACACACACACACACACACACAGAGAGAGAGAGAGAGAGAGAGAGAGAGAGAGAGAGAGAGAGAGAGAGAGTATATAAAATGTGATTTTAAATATAATAGATATAAATCTTGGCAATGTAATTCTCACACCAAATATTAATGAATTCAATAAGTTGTGTATCCATAAAAAATGCCATTTCTTCACCAAATGTGCCAATTTCTGAGTCTTTAGATTTGAAATCCTGAGCAATGTCTTCTTCAGCATCGAATTGTATATCATATGCATATTTTATTTACTATTGCTGGATTCTTTACACAGCTCCAGGAGAACAATTTCATTGTCATTTCTTAAATTCTGTAGTAACATTTCTCCTTTTCATCCAGAGTTCCAGAGTTCCTTCCATTTTTTCTCTCACTTCCCTCTCAGTATGAATGGATACATTTGCTTTAATCATGTGATTAGTTGCTTCTTGAGAATCTCCAAGGTCTTAATTCTCACTAGATTCAGATAGAGTAACTTGCTCTTGGATTCCTTCTGATTTCTGATGCACACTAAGATTTACTAAACCGGCAAAACACAGTGAATCCAGGGAAATACTGAGTTCTCAGATATAGCACATGTAACTTACATCTGCCTATGCAGTCATGGGGTGACTCTGTGAATATTTCCTAATGGTTTAAAGACAGCACTTAACATATGTCAATCATTTGATAAAGATCTTTTAATATTTCTTACCATTTCCAAAAAATGTGTTAAAATATGACCTCCTTACCCATGGCTTCCGCAAATGTCGACACAGCTTTGGATGGGGCAGCTCTCTTACTTTATTCATCCTGGCTGGACATGTAATGTTTGCTCACATGTGTGGTTATACATATGTAAAGATACACTACTGACAGATGCACTTCTATCTGTTATTAGGGTTTTTTACCAATCCTTTGTTTTTAATATTACAATAGAATTTTGCTACATTTAAATATATAACAAGTAAACACTGAATTTCCTTTCAATGCTATTGAATTTATTGTTTTTCAAAATAAAGTTAGAACTCTCTCATATGCAGAACATAGATACAAATGTGTGTGTTTCTGTTTGTGCATGTGTGTGTGCATGTCTGTATGTACGTGTGTGTGAATGTGTGTTTGTATTAGACACATCAAAGCATAAGGGGACTAAGAAAGGGAGGAGGAGGACTCATGGGACAGTGGAGGCAGAGTATCCCAGGGCACTGGAATGTAGGTGTATTGAAAGCAAATGAATATTAGCATGGGAAGAGCACCAAGTGAGGCAGGAAGTGGGGCATGCTGGGGTCGGCAGTGAGAGGAACTGAAAACAAAGCATATGTGCCAATGTATCAGAACATCACAGGAGATAATAATTTTACGAAGAAATTAGCAAAAGAAAAATTGCAACATTCATTACAGGGCCCTTAGCAAGTAAGGCAAAGTATTAAATGAGATGAATTTCAGTAAATGAGTTACAGGAAAGGTGACATTGTTTTCCTGTTTATTAAAGGGTAAATAGAAAGCCTTGCCCAGTGTTGGGAGACAAGTGAAACAGCAGTGACAGAACAAAAACACTGCATGTGTGGTCGGGAGGCAGATGTGGTGAGCCTTCTAGTTTTGGAGAACATGTCTACTTGTATGATGAGAAAGACAAATTAGGCACAGACTTCCCAGATGTTCATTGTCCTGTTAAGTGGATAGACACAAGGACACAAGTCCTCCAGGTTATCAGAAGTGTTTCCTCCTAGAGCTGAGCTATTCAAAGATAACTGCGGTGGCACAAGAAAAAAGGAGGAGTTGGCATTTTTTGAATTTTTTATTGGTTATTTTTGTTTACTTATATTTAAAATGTTATCCCTCTTCGCGTTTTCCTCTCCCAACCCCCCATCCCATCTCCTCATCCCCCTACCTCCACGAGGATGCTTCCCACCTACACACCTAGTCAGGCCCCACCACCCTAGCATTCTCCTATTCTGGGACATCTAACCTTCACAATAACCAAGGGCCTCTCCTCTCTTTGATGCCAGACAAGACCATCCTCTGCTACATATGCAGCTGGAGTCATGGGTCCCTCCATGTGTATTCTTTGGATGGCGGTTTAGTTCCTGGGAGCTCTGGGGGCTCTGGGTAGGAGTTGACATTTTAAGATCCATGTTGCCTTACTCATTTGGGTAAGAGAGAGGTAGAGAGCTTACTGCAGTTTGCATCTATTTTGTGTTGTAAATAAAGACACATTATTCAAAAGGATCACATGACAGAGTCTCAATCCAGCCCAGTCAGAGTATAACACCAATAATTTTCTACACTTTGTCTCTCTTACTGCAAAAAACGTTTCATGTATATGAATTTTCACGCTTAACTCTTTCCTATCTTAGTCATTGAAGAAATATTGGCTTTGTGAAGGTTTGCTGATTTTGAATGGATTCATTAAAGTTGGGTTGTCAGTAAATATTGTTAATTTAATATCATCTATATATGAGATTGTTATCATAGAATAACTTTGGGTTTGGCATTCTATGTAGGACATTTACTTTGTTTTGAATATATACTACTAAATGTCTCCTTACTAATTTTTTTATAATCACAGCTATTCCTAGCCCTCAGCCCAAATGAATAACTAATCTGAAAAACTAGATTTGAAAAATAAAATTTATTTGATATGTAAAATAACCACACTTTAAAATTAAAAAGTTAATTTATTAAAATAGAGCATTTCTCCATAAAGAAATATTTGGATTATTTACCAATTAGATTAACATTTCTGATTCTCAGTGTCTTAATTTATTTAATGAAGGATTTAAGGGAGAATTTTTCAAAGGATTTTACTCCCTTAATATGTCATCAATTATAGTAATACCAGATTAACCCAAATGATATTCTTAATCCACTGAAATGTAACATCTGCTAACAAAATTATAATGCATAAGTAAAAGGTTAAAAATAACATTTTAATATTGATTTTTTACAGTATTTTTGTATCTTCTAACTACCTCAATTTCAATTAGCTAGAAGTAAATTTCAGTTTTTCTCAAAATGTTATGAGTACACATGAAATTCTAAGCTGAAGAAAATAATAATATAATAGAGTTTATTTAACATGAAAATCACAATTTCCACATACTGTGTAACCTGAGGCTGCATGTGAAGTGAAAATAAACTTAGGCTTTTTTTTTTTCACTGCGCAAGTGAAAAATAGGATTTTAACTGGTTTTCTAAAAAGGTTGTTTAGAATGTGATAAGTGAGCAGGTGGCTAGGTAGTGATGTTGACTGAGGATAGTGAATTCACACTGAGGCTAACATCGCCTTTTATTGATAATCTTCTTCCATCTGCTCTGAAGATTTATTCATACCAAGAAAAAAGCAGGTGAGAAGGGGTACAAATGGACCATGTGTGAATCCCCCGCCATGCTGTGCCTTTGCAAAGTGGATCAATGCTACTGTTGCTTTCTGAGCATTTGCAGGCACTGGACTGCGAGCTGATGAGCTAACTTCCTGTGTTGTTTTATGAAGTGATAAGGACAGGGAAGTACATCTTGAAATGTAAAATTTAGAAACTTAAATGTTTGCTAGAAATGACACTCTGTAATAACTTTTATAAGTGGCTGTCACTTTCAGTCCTTCTAAAGAAAATAGTCTATACAGCCACTGCTATCTCATTTAGTAGACGTGAACAACCAGTCTAGGATATTAAATGGAACAATGTTGAGGTTTTCTAAATCAAAATAGAATTTCTGTGGGCTGGAAAGATGGATCAGTAGGTAAAGGCACCTGCTGCCAAGACTGACAATTGGAAAGAGAGAACGGACTCCTGAAAAATGTCTCCTGCTTCAAATCTGTGCCATGAACACACACACACCACACACACACACACACACACACACACACACACAAAGAGAAGAGAGAGAGAGAGAGAGAGAGAGAGAGACATACACTACATGTGCACATACACAATCACAAACACATGAACATTTTTGTACACACACTACACACAAGCACACACAAACACATACAGACACAAATACACTTCTACATATATGCACACACAGATACACTAACAGACACACTAACACATGTATACATATATCCACAATGTCAATATAGCCAGGCATACATACACACAAGTATACACATATACAAACATGAACTCACACACATAGAACATACACTTACAGACACAAATGCACAAATATATGTGCATACACATACACTCACAGACACAAAGTACATATGTAAACATGCACACACAAACACACATGGGAACATACATGAACACACAGACACACCAACAGACATACTAACAAATGTACACGATGCACACACACAGCATACACACACACATACACACACACATGTAAAAAGTAAATATTGTAAAAACTACTGTTTCCATGTTAATAGATACTTTCTGGGACTTGGAAGGTAAGGAGTCAGTAAAATGAGGAAATGTGTTTGCTCAAAGGCAGATGGAATCTCAGGGACCATCTTCTTATTAGATTAAACACATAGAGTAAAATATTCATGAAGTCATAGACATGTAATCCTAGCACTTCAGGGCTATTGCCAGGAGTTCAAAGGAAGTCTGGGGTACTGGCTCAAGCTCTCCTGACATAAAGTAGAACACTGGTGCATAAAGAATCAAAGACTGTGTGATGTCAAAATTAAGGTTGAACCAGGACTTCAAATGATGAAGTATGTATGGAGTATAAAATGGATACAAACTCAGGACAAAAGAAGGAATAAACTGCTCAAGAGACTTATTTACCTAGGAGGAAATTTTAGAGTGACAGCTGAAAATACAGTTGTTGACACCAAGGCTGGGTCTTTGCTAGCCCTTCTTCCATCCATGCTGGGATTCCTGCTGGCCTGATATCTGCAGTTCTTATGCTAGTAGTCATAAAGCTCTCTCTCTCTCTCTCTCTCTCTCTCTCTCTCTCTCTCTCTCTCTCTCTCTCTCTGTGTGTGTGTGTGTGTGTGTATGTGTGTGTGTGTGCATGTGTGTGTGCAGTAGTGCAGTAGGCCTGTCATGGCTGGTAAATAATGTTTCATTGAATGCTGATTTTGGTTACAATTATGCCTGTCCCACTCTTCTCTATCTCCTTAGCACACTAAACTCAGCACCCCCAAAAAAGATGCAAAGATTACACAGAATCTGAAGAAAACTAACCACAGTAGGAAACCTATGAGAAGCAAGAACTACAAAGCATATATATATATATATATATATATATATATATATATATATATAATTTTCATATTTTGGGTAAATATCTAGTTTTAGAATATAGTGGATGTTTTTGGATTCGACTGGCTCCAGTGTAGTGAAAAGCTAGTTGCCAATGACTAATATCCAGGTATTATAACATCTCCATTACATTATTATAACATCTCCATTGCCTATGGCTGTATCATCAGCTCCATTAAGTTTAGAGCTTGTCCAATAATTGAAGTAAAGCATAGAGCAGCAAACCACCATAGAAGATTGTAACAAAATCAACCTTATCCTATGAGCAAACCCAAAGCAGACCCTAGGAAAGAGATGACATCAGCCTTTAACCTCCCTCTGATACAAGGCAT
Source organism: Mastomys natalensis (assembly GCA_021653895.1). Lineage (NCBI taxonomy): Eukaryota > Metazoa > Chordata > Mammalia > Rodentia > Muridae > Mastomys > Mastomys natalensis. The sequence goes on from JAJTUV010001256.1 coordinate 1,265,803, forward strand.
CTTGAGCAAGCCAGAGATGAAATCTGAAGCTTTCTTGTAAACTGATGTCCCGTAGTAGACATACACAACAAGTTGCTTAATGGAGATTTCTGAATAACTGCTGATTCAGAATGAAATCATGCTGACTTACACATGACCCTTGTGAAGAGAGTTTCAAAAAAAAGTACAATAGCTTGGAGGGAAAAGATAACAGCAATGGATATGATATAGCAATGGACCACAGGAGAAACAATTGCAAGAATTATCTCAGGGGAGTGTTAACTACATAAGCAACACAAAAAATATAATAAAAATAGGAGATTCACACACACTTACAAGTAACAATGGTGAATTTGGGGGTTATAAACAGAGAAACATGGGTTGAAAATTATCATGACAAGTTCATTAAAAGTCCATGTTCCATGAGAGACAATACTACAAGATATACAGATATGCACAGCATGTACAGAAAGGGGGTGCAAAAAAAATAGAAAGTGTCCAGTCACTGATTTTCAATTTAGAAAGCAAAACACATTAAGTTAGCACTAAACATATTCTCAAAGAACAAGGAAATATGGGTAAATGCTGAAAGTATATGATAACATATTCTCCAAATGGAGACAGTAAATGAGGAGTTTAGATTTGATAATTTAGAGATGAGATTATTAAAGAAGAATCACTTACAGTTTAAAGTGAAATATTTCCAAAATTGGTAGCTTCATTAACTCTGAGAATATGTTGCCAATACTGGAACATGTTATTCTAGTATGTGTAATTCTTGTATGTGAAAGATATTTGAGCTAGCTATCATTAATAATCCTGTATTTGAGAAGTGCATCTAAAAAGGAAGGAAGGAAGGAAGGAAGGAAGGAAGGAAGGAAGGAAGGAAGGAAGGAAGGAAGGAAGGAAGGAAGGGAGAGAGGGAAGGAGGGTGGGAAGGAAGAAGAGAGGAAGAAGGAAAGGATGGAAGGAAGGAGGAATATAGATAGATGATAGAAGATGGATAAGATAGATAGATAGATAGATAGATAGATAGATAGATAGATAGATAGATAGATAGATAGATTGCTCAGTTTACAAAATGGAAATTCTAAAGTGAGACTAAACTGTAGTTTTAAAAAATATGAAGATGTCTAAACAAAGTAGATAATAAACATCCTTTAGAATAGTATCCCAATTCATGTGGATATCTTTTGCTTAGTATTTGCTGTAATGTAGCTTATGGAATATCCAGTTACTGTTGAGAAGAAGCTATACAGCACTCCATATGCTTCTATGTTTATATTGAAGTATATACAGCATACCAAATGCCTTAAATACAAAATAATTTCTGTTAAAAAGGCAGAAATTCTTAATATAAATTTTGTAGCTCCTAAAAAGTAAAACATAAAATTATATAAATAACAAGTCATTATTCATAGTGATAAGTTAATTTGTTCATTGACACAAAACATACTATTTCTTTGCATCCAATGTAATATATATCTATCCACATGTCTTCCTAATATATTAACAGAGATTTAATTCTTAAATGCTAATAATACATGTAATTCAGGTATGCTCATTGATATAGGCTGGTGTCTTCATCGGTTTCTAAAGCACTAGACCTTTTAAATCCTGTTTTTGAAGGCCACGGAGCGTTACAATATTAGATGCTAAACTTAGAAACAGAACACATGATTTGAAGCAGATGATCACTGTACAATTATTAATTAGTATTACAAATTTGAGATACATTTATCTTCAAAGCAATTTAATGCAAATTAGGGAAATTATTAAAGAACAACATAATTATATCCAGCTTGTGACCTACCAAAGATAGGACATGACACATGCATTAAAGTATAAGGAATAAGTAGATAAGTTAGCCCAACCCCTCCTCAAAGTTCAGAATGGTAGCACTGACTACCAGCTGGCTCCTTTCTGTCTTTAGTTAGAAAATCCCAATGTTGCAAGCTGGGACACTCACAATACTTGAGCAGCACTCCTTGCTGCTACAGAATCTTACGTTGGCTGTGAGCCACATTATGTTTGCTAATGGCACTGGAATCTGCAAATATGATGTGAAGGGTGTGAAAAAAGCAACCACCCAACCAGGCTGGTGCAGAATGCACCAGCACATCTCCACCTTACTCCATTAGTTCTGTGGTCTATCCTTTACAGCAGTATAGTTTCTAATCAACACACTACTGTGTATGTGTGTGCTGATTCCATTTATCCTCTCCAGAAGAGCTAAGCCTTCTGGTTGGCTCTCAGGAGTTCTTGCATGTAGATCCCTATCTCCACATCTTTCTAATATGGCACATAAAATAGCTTATATAATTAGCAGTTGATCTGAGCATTAAAGAGACATCAACTCAGTATAGGAAATGTGTTTTATAGGTTGTTTGTTGTTGACATATCTTAACTTCCTCTATGCAGTCTGTCTCCATCTCAGTGTTCAGAGCACTCCTGTAAGTAAGAAGGTCTGAGATGCATCTTCTCACACTTCTCTCTCTCTCTCTCTCTCTCTCTCTCTCTCTCTCTCTCTCTCTCTCTCTCTCTCTCTCTCTCTCTCCTCCTCCTCCTCCTCCTCCTCCTCCATCAATAAACATAGCCTCTATAAACTGTGCCAGAACACAATTTTGATCAATTTTCTACAATTCCAAAAGTCTGAATGTCCTCACCATTACAGTAATAAAGTGGAAACCCTGAATGTGACTTCTAACCATGAGCCCATCCAAAGGAGCCCAACCCCAAGAGCACTCACCACCTCTTGATATATAATGTAGTAGTATATATTAATATATATGTAAAGTAGTATATATAATATATACATATATATATTATTGAAGGATATAAATAGCTTTCTTTAAATAAATTAATTACAAATAATTTCAAGTACCATGTAAAATCTTTATGCTGAAAATAATTAAATACGTTTGAGGTTTTTTCATGACTTATTTCAGTCTATTCGATGAAATTTTAAACTCAAGTTTGGGTTTGGAAAATTCAACAATATCTTTGATATAGGTTTCAGTCCATAATGAGAGGTCTTCCTCAACCTTTAACATGCAGTGTGTGTGAAGGGCCTGTGTGTGTGGCACATGCTCACATACAGACAAGTGCACTCACCATAACGTGTAGTGAGCTCAGAGGACAACTTTTGAGAGTTAGATTTCCTCTTCCATCTTTTGTCTGGTGATTTAACTCAGGTTGTCACCTTTGGTAAAGGAGTGTCCTGTCATCTTATCCTTTCTTTTGTAGTTATTATTTAATGCTGACACTTTAAATCAAATTCCCTGCTATCCAGTGAAAACAGAGGAGTTGTTGTTGCTGTTTGTCATAGCATTGCCGAGACAGCATCACTGTGTTACTTTGGGAAGATGGCTTTCTCCTTTGCATCAATGATAGTCACATTGCCAAAAGATGCAACCTTGGAGGATGTAACTCCAGATCTTAAAATGCTGAGAAATCAAAACCCCTAAGGTTTACAATTCCAAAAATCTATAGTACTTTAAAATTACAGCATAAAAAACAAAACTCTGAATGTTTAATAACTGATGCCAAGCTCTCCAAGTACAAACATCCATGGGAAAAGCAAGGTAAAGATGCTGGCAATTGAACTCTAGGGGAGTAATCTAACAGACACAAAATCATGATGAAATGACAGTTTCAGCATGTTTCATTTGTCTTCACTGGTACCCTCCTAGCAGAGGAAATTACAAGAACGTTTAAAGAGTTAAAGTCATAGTTGCTTCGTGATTCCAACACTGTTACTGATGGCTTAAAAACACCCATGTGCAGGGAAGATAGAGAGACATGCAATGGGATCGTACTCTGTCACCAGTTCCTTCTTCAAAATCTGTGCCTCCACACAGGTGCATGCTGGAACAACACAGAGGCACTGCTCAGAAGATGCCCACATACTCATATAGCTACATACTAAGCACTTGTATTTTTAATGCAATTGTATTATTAATTATTATTGTTATTTTCATTCATGTTTCTGTATGTGTTGCTGTGAGCCTGTGTGCATGTGTGTACACACTTGCGTATGCCTCTGTGTGTGTGTGTGTGTGTGTGTGTGTGTGCACACGCGTGCTTAGCCATGTCCTGGTATGGATTTGAGCATGTACTTTTAAAAAAGTGTGTCTATTCCTAGACATTTATCCTAGCTTTATTAAAGGCATGAGCTTGAGACAAACTTCAGAGAGATGCTTTTTTTTTCTTGGATTTGTTTGCGAATTTGACCCCTGAATATGGATTGTTCAAACCTTGATTACCTTGTGAATTTATAAAACAGAACTTCCTCAATATATATCGAGAGAGGTCATATTTGCGCATCTCTATGGATTAAAAAGATATCTTTGGAGATCTGAACTCTTTGAGAAATACATATATGACAGAGACCTTGCTGGCCTTTGGGTTGATAGAGTCAAACACAGCTTGCCTGCCATAGTGTTTAGCTTGACCTCATTTATAAACATGGACATAGTTACTAGTCATAATGACATACATTTAATTTTGAGCTATTTCATTATGAATATGTGACTATGTTTGTAAACATTATACTCAGAAAAATCATCTCAATTACAGCAGAATAGATATGCTTAAAAATGTTTGTTACTACTATTCTGTCACTTAAAGTAGTCTGTAAGGGGTTGTGTTCTGGTTTTGTGTTTATCAAAATGTAACTACTGTGAAAAATCAAAGTTATTCTAAGTAATTTTAAATTTGCTTTTTCCATAATTTGAGGGATTTTACCCATTTACAAATTTAGCTTTATGTAGTTTGGAGTTTAAAGATTTTGATCCTTTTGTATTTTAAGAGTGTTGGGTATCCAACAAATGGACAGAGTGGTTGAATTAGGGTAAAGCTGGAAGAAGCTGAGGAGGATGACGACCCATAGGAAGACCAGTAGTCTCAACTAACCTGGACTTGCAAGTTCTTTCAGACACTCAGTCACCAACCAGGGAGCATACACTAGCTGACATGAGGCCCCCATACTATATACAGCAGAGGTACCTGGTCTGGCTTCAATGATATAAGATGCACCTAAGCCTGAGAGACTTGAAGCCCCAGGGAGTGGGGAGGTCTGGTGAGGAAGAGGTGGGGAGTTGGGTTAGGGACATGCCCTTGGAGACAGGGGAGGAGGAATGGGATGGTGAACAATCGGAGGGCATACCGGGAGGAGGATAAATATTGAACTGCAAAAAAAAAAATTAATAATAATAATAAAGAGTGTTGGGTATCATTCAAGTGTGTCTTTAGGCATATAGGGTGGGAATTAACTGTTGTTTAGTATAAAACTCTTTAATCCAGATAGACAAAGAACTGAAAGTCACTTTTGACTATTACTGTGGTTAGTTCTACTTAACAAAGTAGAAAGATTGACCATGAGAAAAAATGGATTTCTGGATAATAGTTCCATCAGCCCAAGGATCTGAGCTAAAGTTTTTGAGTTATCTCACTTATTCTTTTCCTACTCAGTGACCTCTAAGTATACATGCTAATGAACTTCATTAATAGGTCTGATTCAGATGATCCGCTAACTTCAGCAGCAAACTGTTACCTTCTCTCAGAAGCAAAACAAATCTCAGCAAGCATTACTGCACCTCAGCCAGGCTTCACCACCAAACTCTTTGTGGAAGTAAATCCACAAATCAGGCAGTCTGTAAGGCTAAAAAGGTTGAGGAAAATATTCTCTATTCCTAGTATTTTCTGCTAACAGATGACTGCTCAGTAACATATGTTACAGTCTAACTAGCAAGGAAAATTGGTGGTCTGTAAAGTTTTAATTGAAGGAAAAGTAAGGATTTTGAAAGTTAGGAAAGTTTCTGGGTTATTGGTGCCTCAAATTTATGATAATAAGGAAGGGAATTCTGGGTCTTTGTTATTGATATGTTGTATTAAAAACTGTTCCATATTTCAGCCTGTTATAGCTAGTCTGAAAGATAAGGAGTAAAAAGGACTTCTTGTCTTGTAAAGTGACAATTTAAAGACTCAATGGCACTGCAAGTGGCTTTTGTCACTTCACCTTCCTCAGTGAGTAAGGGAAGTTTGCCAGTTCTGCTCACCCTGGATTGCTAATATGCTTTGACAGCTATCTGTATAAAAACAATGATGTTTTAAAAAAAATCCAAAATTTCATACACTCCCTTGAAATGTTGAAATTTTATTCAAAGTTTGGCTCAGAAGCCAATAGTATAATTAATTAGAGAAAAGAGTTACCTTTGTTCTCAAAGACAGCCAAAAGTGTATCCAGCTTTGTTTTACAGTAGAAAAATGGCATTTAAGTGGCTGAAGATAAGACATTAAATTTCTGCACACTTAGGGTTGAAGATTAACTTATAATTACTATGTCCATTTCTTTTCTTTATAGAATTATATATTTTGGCTTATGTGCATTTACAAAACAAGTACGGGCATAGATCAAATAATATACATAGATATGGACAAATTATAAACACATAAATATGTAAAGCAGATAAAGGAAGTAAAGTGTCCAACCTCACAGCTGATAAATAGACACTCATTGGAATATTCGCCAGAATAACGAATTCACAGGTTATTGCTAATTGTGTTCAAGTTTTCACAGGACATAGATCGTTGAGAAACATTCTCTTCAAGATATAAAATTCTCTTTCTCTACACATAAGATTAATTGTACTGAAATAGCCATGTCACCATGGCTACTGCCATGATCATGACAAGCTTTTTCAAGGGGATAATTGCACTCTGTGTAAGGTATTCAAAAATAAAAAGTTCTCATTTTTTTTTTATCTATTTGATAGATAGTTGCACTTTGTGAAGCCAGCTTCAATTTCCCATTCTCTTTGTTTTAATCTGCATTCATTCTTGTCAGTATTCATGCAAGAAGTAAACAATATGGCTGCCATGTTTATCATCTCAAGCACTAACGAAGTAGAGCATTAACTATTGTTGACTGACAGATGGGTACTTCTTTCCTTAGAGTTAGGCAACTTCTCTGAGACAACAGCCTAGTTCTTCAACGAACTGAGTGTGAAAACAAAGGCCTGCCCCAGGATAATTACAGGACAGCAGTGTGCTTGTTGAACACCAAACTAGAAAAAACAATATTTTCTTGGTAAATTTTTTCTTCTTTGTTTTCTTAGTGAATTCCTTTGTTGAATACCAATGAAAGAACTTTCCAGAGAAATATATTGTGCTTTGGTTTGTTCTTTCTCTTCAGAAGCACAAAGTTACTACGTTTCATGTCATGTTTAAATATTGAAAATTATTTTTAAAGTATAGGACATGAAAGGAAGACACTGTGAGGCGTGTATTGGAGGTGCCATGGAGTTGGAGGGAAGAGTGGGTAGTAGTTACGATCAAGAAAAAAAATTTTTTTTCAAAAAATAGATGAATACTTGAAAGTGTGCTAATGTGTGTTTATATTTTCCCTGGAAACACAGATTTCTATTGCTACCGTGTCTTGAATAATTTCTTCCTGTTTATATTATTTAGCACTGATTCCTCCCCACCACTGAAACTCAAGCAAGAAGCTTGTGTTTGTTGGATCTGAGCACTAGCACCATTATTCAGTCTGTGAGCAGCTCCCCATTTGAATCAATAAAAGGCTGAGAGGTCTTGACAGGCTATATTTTTTCTGATATTGATCTTGATGACCAAGCTGGTGCCCTAGAGTCTAACCATTGATTTTAAAGGGGAGGCCTGTCAAATTGGAGGCCAATTTTATGCTATTAAACAGATCGGGTCTTGTAATTAAAGAAAATGTCAGGCTGTCATATTTTACAAGAGGGCCATGGGGATATTTTCACACAATTTTCAAACAAATTAGAAAGCATTTAGACCTGCTGGAGCCAAACAGGCCAGAACCAGTGTAGGCTTCACAGAAACCAAATCAATATGCAAGTGGGATGTCATTCACTGGCTTTCTGTTTTCCCAAGACTCAATGATTTAAGGAATAATTTATGATTCCTGGCTTTAATAACATGCACGACTGCATCAACTTAAAACGGATCAAAGTCTTCTGAAAGAAAGTAACATTCAAATGAAAAGCTAATTTACTGTCAGGATAATGGAGAATGGTGAAGCCACTCTTTCTCTGCAGGCGTTGTCTTGTTTCCTTTTAGAACCAACCATAAATTCTAACTTCTTGCTCCATTTGAATTACATATTTCCTTTATTCTTCACAGTTTCCAGATGGTTCATAGCAACGTACAGCTTAAAGGGTTACTGAGTAGCTTCCATTAAAATAAAGGAAGCACAGAAACAGCGTGACAATTTGTTTTCTCACTGTAGGTGGAAGACCAGTATTTTCCACAGGTAATAATCTCAAAAATAGAAGAACACGTGCAAAAAGGAAGAGGATCTCTTTGGTAGGGATGTTTGAGATTTTCTTACAAACTATATTGTGTTCCATTTTAGTCTAAAAGATTTTGAAGTCCCAAATATTGTAAGTCCTCGAGAGGCTTTTTATTTTTATTTTTTTATTTTTTTGTAACTGAAATCTGACCCTAGATATACTACAATTAATAATAATTAACTCTGAACTCATAGAAGAAAAAAACTATTAAAGTACCACAAGAAAAGAAAATCAAGAACACAATTGTCTTCTGCAGAGTGAATAGAAATAACAACACAGAAAAAAACATCTATTCATCATCTCTTTGAGCACTGATTTTGCTCTGAGTATGCCCTTCTGCAGTCCGTGTTTCTCCAGAGAGGACTTGGCCAGTGGGTGAACTCATTACTCTCCATTCCTCTATTTGTATCTTCCTCTCCAGCCTCACTCTGCATATTTCAAATTGACTTGTCCTCAATTTCACAATTATCTTTAGCAACATTGAGTTTGACTTACACCCAGAAATGATTGTCTAATCCAGCCATATATTACATTTTCCCATTATAAGGTACTGATTTGATGTTGAAGGTATAATAACTGTTATAGAACTTGATTATTTATCAGCTATCTAGATTTTTCTTTCCTTATTATGTTAGTGAGAGCTCAAATGAAAGTCTTTTAGTGCAAGATTCTTTCATTGATTCATTTTTGTATGAACTATTTTGTCACTGTTCCTCACTCATATCCTCTTGTTTCTTTAAATATCTAGTAACGGGGTGGGGCATGCTTAAGATTTTAAGTCATAAACACAAAGTGTTGAGATTTCAGGTTCTGTGTCATAACTCTGGATTTTTTTTTTCTGGTACACTCATCAATGCCAGAAGCCTCAAGAGGTTTGTCAGGAAATGCTACATGGGTTTTGACTTACTCTCAAGTTATAAGACATTGTTTTCCACCATTATCCTTATTCCATGCTACATATTTTTCTGGGTTCTGGAAAAGCACTGGACAGCCAGTAATGGTTCTCCAGAATATAGATTCCTACTCTTCCCTTGCTTGTAGGATTCTGGGCCATTCTTCATTAGGAACTTCGGTAGTTTTCACCTGTGCATTTGCAGTCCTGTAACTGGCCAAGGGTCTAACATGCATTTCCATTTAAATACCTGGGATATACTAGACAAGTGTTGCCATCTTTTTGTTAAGGATGCTGTCATGGCTTTCAATGTCAGTTGGTATGCCAGCTTCCTTGTATCAATTACTGGTGCTTCTTACTTCATATCTGTCTTTCAAATCCCTTATGCCAGGGTTGGTTATCAAGTTGGTTCTTATATCTCAACCTATAGAGGATATTGTTTAAGTTACTGTTGGTTATGAAAGCCCAAATTACTTTCAAAATTCTTTAAATATTTCCAGTTCAATGCGTGAAAGTTATACTTTAAAAGTTGTAAAACAAATCATACACATGTATGTCTGAAGAATGCAACATTGCCAACTTTAATTTACATAGTAATAAACAACTGCTTTGTGAAATACTATTTGTACGTAATGAGAAATTAACTGTAAATACACATATTTTTTTTTCAAAATCTTTCTGCAGGGATTCAGGCAATAAGAGGAGAAAGAATATTGGACTCAATTATATAAAAAGTGAATAAGTTCAAAGTAATTTATAATACAAATATTCTCAGTTACCTAGTGATGATATACAGGAAATAATTAAAAATAATTAGGGAAAATTTTATAGAGTATTGATTCCGGCAATTATTTCATAGATAGATAGATACAAACTTCAAATTATGTTCAAAATAGTTCAAATCTGACCAAGTTGATTAATGTTAATAATATTCAGATGCATGTCTGCATGCATTGTATTTATTAAAAGTATCTAGAGGAAAATACTGCTGCCGATTAATACTTAACATAAGAATCATAAGGCAACATAGTAATTACCTAAACACATTTGGCAATGTTCACCATAATAATTACAGTTTCTCAATCGCTCAGATATCAGCCCACAAGAAAATGCTATGAATGATAAGCAAACGAGCTTCCAATGAAAGCAGCTGCATCTCAGACAGAGTCAATATGTCCGGGTTCTAGTTAGCAAGGAAAAGCCAATCCTCAAACTGAGGCCCCTTTTTGTCTCCTCTCCTTGTCCTCAGGCCTAGTAGTCAGCAGAGGGCAAGTCCAGGCCATAGATGAGTGATCTCCTTCAGAATTACACCCAAGTTTCAATACCTCAGCGGAGAACCTCAGTTGGCTGACTTTGGTATGGGGGAGGAAGAAGATTAAAACTTGAGTATAGGCCCAACTGTCCATAATACTATTCAAAATCTTTTAAAAATTGATGCAAAATACACTTCCAATAAGATACTCTCAATGCCTAGTCATGGGAGTGATTATAATCTATGTCAATTGTTAAACACTGGAAAATGTTCATAATGCAGTTATTATTTATTTATTTATTTATTTATTATTTACTTATTTATTTAAGTTAAGGCACATTATATAATATATTTGTTCATAATAATTGTACATTTTGATGAGCTTTGAAAAAGACATGGACAAGTGTAACCACCAATCAACAAAATATTTAATGTTTTCCTAACTTTTTTCATTAATTTATTTTTTATAACTTTTAAGGGAGGTTTAGCAAGAGAACCAACAGTTGTCCAATACAACATAGGTCATTTTATCTGTTCTTGAATTAATGTAAATAGAATAGTAAAATACAAAGCATTGCTTCAGACAATTTTTCTAAATGGTTTTATGAGTTTTATGAGATTTATTAATTCAATTGAATATTTCCATAGACATCACTTTAGATTTGTATAAATAACAATTTATATTGGTCATTTTAATGGATCTATGCCAGTCATTTTCCTGCACATATTATGAAGAAGATAAACTTTATTTCTTCTCGGGTTCTAATAATATAACAGGTTGGTTAGTAGTTAAGAAGCAAATAAAATTAGAATTACTCCTATTGAGTCACGATATAGTGTATCTGAACAATGAGTCCGCTACCCTTTGCAATTTTATATCTATATAAAAGAGATTCCCAGTCTCTAATTGTGTTTAGTTTTCCTGTAATGTCATTATCATATCCTCATGTCAGGGTGAGCTGTTGTCATAAAATGATTATAGATAGAAACAACTTAGCATCATCTTGATCCTGAGGGGTGGTAGGTCCTCTATCCCAGGCTTTTCCAATGACTATGGTGGCATTGTCTCACCTGAACTCATGCCTCTCAGATTTAGTAAACACAGAATTATCAGATTTTCTGAAGAAATTTTTGTTTTGTTCCTTCATTTTTAAAAGAATTTCTGCAATTAGAATCCTCCTTCTCCCCGGGGGACTAAATGGTTCCTAACATTGGAACTTGGTGGCTTGGTTTTTAGGTGCAAGGCTGCTTTTGAGCACTTGTTCTTTTCTTTTTTTTTTTTTTTTTTAATGTGGAACACTTTTGAAGAGGAATAAATGTAACTCAGTGTTGGATCTGTTTAGTAAATATAGAGCTTTATACAGATTCTCACATGTTTCAGATAATAGTTCTGTGATATTAAGAAAAATTTTTCTTTTCAATTGTGCTGGGTTTTTTGTTTTTGTTTTATTTTGTTTTTTTGGTACTGAACACAATCTTCCATGGGTGAAGAACTATGCACTGGGAAGAAGTGATGAGAGGAACATGGATACACAGCAAGGTCTCTTCTCAAGAAAACCTAGTCCTAAGATGAACCTCCAAGAAAGGTTGACTTTAGAGTGTGCTCAAGACCCTGAACTAACTCTCAGTAACAAGATAAGCTGAGCATCTACCCCTCTACAGGCCTGAGCATAAAGAGAAGAGAGAAAGAGCCTCAGTTTGAGAAGGGCTGACTTGTCCTTACTAATAAGAACCTGGACCAAGCAAGACTCAGAGACATTGCTGGTGATGTGGCAGCTTTCATTGGAAGCTCGTTTGCTTATAATGCATAACATTGTCTTGGAGGATGATATCTGAACAATTGATAATTTATAATTATAATGGTACACATTGTCTAATTCATTTAGGTAATTATAATTAGTCCTTATAACTCTTTGGTTAATTGTCAATAATCAGCAGCAACTTTCTCTAGATTTGAAGTATAAATAACATAATCACATTTCTCAAGTTTGGACTATTTCTAAAATAATTTGAAAGTTCATTTCTGGGTCTTCAAATCTATTCCACTGATCTTCCTGCCTGTCTCTGTACCAATACCATGCAGTTTTTATCACTATTGCTCTGTAGTACAGCTTGAGGTCAGGGATGGGATTCCTCCAGAAGTTCTTTTATTGTTGAGAATAGTTTTTGCTATCCTGGGTTTTTTGTTATTCCAAATAAATTTGAGAATTTCTTTTTCTAGCTCTGTAAAGAATTGAGTTGGTATTTTAATGGGATTGCATTGAATCTGTAGATTGCTTTTGGCAAGATGGCCATTTTTACTATATTAATCCTGCGATCCATGAGCATGGAAGATCTTTCCATTTACCTGAGATCTTCTTCCATTTCTTTTCTTCAGAGATTGAAGTTCTTGTCAGACAGATCTTTCACCTGCTTGGTTAGATTCACCCCGAGGTATTTTATATTATTTGTGACTATTGTGAAGGGTGTCATTTCCCTAATTTCTTTTTCAGCCTGTTTATCTTTCATATAGAGGAAGGCTACTGATTTGTTTGAGTTGATTTTATAACCTGCACCTTGCTGAAGTTATTTATCAGGTTTAGGAGTTCTCTGGTGGAAGTTCTGGGGTCACTTAAGTATACTATCATATCATCTGCGAAAAAGTGATATTTTGACTTCTTCCTTTCCTATTTGTATTCCTTTGACTTCTTTTTGTTGTCTAATTGTTCTGGCTAGGACTTCCAGTACTATATTGAATAGGTAGGGAGAGAGTGGGCAGCCTTGTCTAGTCCCTGATCTTAGTGGGAATGCCACCTATGGTCATTTGATCTTTGACAAAGGAGCCAAAACCATCCAGTGGAACAAGGACAGTATTTTCAACAAATGGTGTTGGTTCAACTGGAGGACAACATGCAGAAGAATGCAAATCTATCCATTCCTATCTCCTTGTACAAAGCTCAAGTCCAAGTGGATAAAGGACCTTCACAAAAAACCAGACACACTGAAATTAATAGAAGAGAAAGTGGGGAAGACCCTCGAATACCTAGGCACAGGGGAAAGTTCCTGAACAGAACACCAATGGCTTATGCTCTAATATCAAGAATTGACAAACGGGACTTCTTAAAATTGCAAAGTTTCTGTAAGGCAAAGGACACTGTCAATAGGACAAAATGGCAACCAACAGATTGGGAAAAGATCTTTACCAATCCCACATCCAATAGAGGACTAATATCCAATATATACAAAGAACTCAAGAAATTAGACTCTAGACAACCAAAAAACCCTATTAAAAATGGGGTACCTAGCTAAACAAAGAATTCTCAACTGAGGAAATGTGAATGTCCGAGAAGCACCTAAAGAAATGTTCAGCATCCTTAGTCATCAGGGAAATGCAAATCAAAACGACACTGATATTCCACCTCACACCAGTCAGAATGGCTAAGATCAAAAACTCAGGTGATAGATGCTGGCGAGGATGTGGAGAAAGAGGAACACTCCTCCATTGTTGGTGGGATTGCAAGACGGTGCAACCACTAAGGAAAACAGTCTGGTGGTTCCTCAGAAAATTGGACATATCACTACCTGAGGACCCAGCTATACCACTCCTGGGCATATACCCAGAAGATGCTCTAACATATAACAAGGACATATGCTCCACTATGTTCATAGCAGCTTTATTTATAATAGCCAGAAACTGGAAAGAACCCAGATGTCCTTCAACAGAGAAATGGATACAAAAAATGTGGTACATTTAACAATGGAATATTACTCAGCTATTAAAAACAATGAATTTGATAAATTCTTATATAAATGGATGGAACTAGAAAATATCATCCTGAGTGAAGTAATCCAATCACAAAAGAACATACATGGTATTCACTCACTGATTATTGGATTTTAGCCCAGAAGCTTGAAATACCCAAGATTCAACTCACAGACCACATAAAGCTCATGAAGAATGACGACCAAGTTGGGGGGGGGAGGGCTTCAGTCCTTCTTAGAAGGAATAACAAAATACTCAAGGGAGCAAATATGGAGACAAAGTACAGGACAGAAACTGAAGGAGGGGCCGTTTGCCGACCATTCCACCTGGGTATCCATCCCATGTGCAGTCACCAAAGGTAGACGTTGATGTGGATGTCAGGAAGTACATGCTGACAGGAGCCTGATATAGCTGTCTCCTTAGAGGCCTGCAAGAGTCTGACATATTCAGAGGCAGATGCTCACAGTTAACCATTAAACTGATCATGGGGTTCCCAACAGAGAATATAGAGTGAAGACTGAAGGAGTTGAGAGGATTCGTGACACCATGAGGAAAGCAACAATATCAACCAACCAGAGCCCCCAGCATCTAAACCACCAGCCTGGGAGCGCGTAGGGAGAGACCCATGGCTCCAGCTATATATGCAAGGGAGCTATATATAAGTGGGAGAAGAGATCCTTGGTCCCATGAAGGCTGGACGTCGTGGGGGGTGGTATTCGAGGGTGGGGAGATGAGGTACGGGGGAGGGTGGGTGAGGGTACACCATCATAGAGGCAAGAGGAGGGGGGAAGGGATAGGGAGTTCCTGAGAGGGAGGGGGGAAAAGGGGGTAAGGGGAAAACATCTGAAATGTAAATAAAATTTCCAATAAAAAAAAGAAAAAGAAAAAAAAATAATTTGAAAGTTGTATTTATATATCCAAGAAATAACTACCTCAATTTATACCCATGTATATAAAGCATCAATATCTACCCATTTCTAATAATGCTAAAAACTTCAAAGAATGATTGAGAAACATTGTCTCTTATCTCATATGTCTGAATATACATATGCTTGCCAAATTAACTGTAGGTTTTCACAATGCTTAAAGGAGCTCTACAGATAGCACAACACATGAGTGTGAATGAAATTGTATTTTAGCCAGAAGCAAAGTATCCACCAATTCATTCTTCGTGATATGACTATTCTCCTCAAATTAAATATATTATATGAACTCTAGTAACTAAATCCCAGTAAAATTCAAAGACGTGCCTTAAATCAATCCAACAAATTGGAATTAAATATTACAGTAGAAGTTGGAATTAAATATTACAGTAGCATATGTATGTTTGCAAAAATTTAATGTAGTGACTTTTGAAAGAAATCATTGTAAAGCACTAGGATTAAAGACATCATGTCTTATTTTGAAAACTCAAGCAGTTGTCTATTTAGTGTGTGTAAAAGAGGGAGAGGGATTGGGGAGAATTTATGCATCCTCTTTTTCAAAATTTATATCTATCTATCTACTTATTTATTTACTGTGAGATTATGAACCACTATAGGTATGTAAGAATTAGAGGACAACTTGTAAAATTTGCTTCTCGCCTTCTGTTATTTGTATTTGCAGAGCCATTATTCATCATGAACCTTTAATCATTCTTTGAGGTTAAGTTCCCTTAGTGTTAGATATCACAGCACTAAATTTTCTGCAGACTTCTCATGGACATAGTAGTATTCACTTCATGTATGAGCCACAGAAAATATCTTGCATCCATGCGATACACTAGTCTCTGATAGTGTTTTTCTTTTCATTCACAAGTCCCTGTATGTATTGTTTGGTGGCACAGGGTTTAATATCAGAACTCTGGAACTGAGGAAGATGGATCTCTTTGAGTGCTTTGCAGAGCCAGCATATTTTAGAGGAGGTTATAGGAAAAACAGGTTCTAGGACATGAAGAACTACATAATAGAATGGCCCTGTCTCATAATGTAATGAACAAAGTAAAATATAAATGACTGTCATGTAGTTGTGGTTAAGAACAGTACTACTCTCTGCCTTCTGCAGATTTTATACCAAGGATAAATGTCACATTTTTTTCTTTGTGTGCCCTGCTTTGGGTTACTATTAAACACAATTAGTATATTTACTATGATATCCTTAGAACATTCAAGAAGATTAAATTATTTTTTTCCATAAATATTATAAACTGTTCCACTCAAGAACTCTAGTGTAATTCAGAAGAATCTGAATTAATCTTGGTTCCCAAAGCAACTAAATGAAAATTGGAAGCATGGAGCTATGATGCCTCCTGTTCAAAAAAGAACAACTAAGATTGTAATGAAGACAGTCACTCTGTAGAAGGTCGCACAAAATGTCTTGGTAGAATGAGCTCAGAAGGAATCAGAATAAAGCACCGAGAGGAGCTTGAGTAACGTCACTCCGCTTTCAGAGACAGACTCACTGGCTGCTATGAAAACACCTGATCAGAAGGCTCAAGGGCTTTTGGTTTTTATTTGTTCTCTAACATTGGCACACTTTTAAGAAAATAAGGTAACAGGTTAGAAATCAAACATGAGCCAAATAACCTTTAGCAATCGTAGGGGAAGCCAAGGTCTAAATCAGTATCTTGAACAGATTATAAGGAAATCTGTCCATTTTCAGTTGAATTCTAGATAATTCCACATACATCTTCATGTCCATTGTTACCAAGATGTTTATATTAACTTTACACTTGAATATGTCATTCTTAAGATCAACATATCCACCCATTAATTTGCTGTAGACTCAAAACTTCCACAGAAAGCTTAAATGTGCTAAGAAGGTGTTAGCATTGAAACAGCAACAGAATTCTCACCTGCTAAACAGGATATGGTGACTAATTTAGAGTTCTATAAAATCTTTCTATTTGAATTTAGCTTCCCACAAAACACAGGTTGTGTATGGGATAACACAGGTAAGACTCTCATATTATCTGACAAAGGGGTTTATTTTCACACAGATAACATTGGATAATGTTGTGTTTTATGATTACAGGGGATATTTTTAAAAGCTATGTCTAGGGATGGAGAGGAAATTCTGATTAACAGCACTTGCTGCTCTTCCAGAGGACCCAAGTTTTTTCTTAGCAACAGTGTCCAGGAGCTGACAATGTCCTGCAACTGCAACTCTAAGTGATCTTATAGCCTCTCCTGTCCTACACAGCACTTGTATTCATGTACATATACTAAGACAAAGACACATAGTTTTTAAAAATAAAAAAACAAAGAAAATGCAAAACTATTTAGAAAAATCAAAGGTTTTTGAAAGATTTCTTCTCAGAATTTTCAATTAAAAATTTAATATAATATTCATATACTTGGAAGAATCTGCCATTATTTTATAACTCTTGAGTCTTTTTCATTCCCTGGGTTTGTTGACTAAATAAGGAATTGTTCCTAAAAAAAGGCATTCTAGAAGGAGCACAGACTGACTTCTAATGAAAGACAACAGACAGGCATAAAGCTGTCTAGAAGCCTGATAGAACATGTAGATTTGAACTCTAATGACTACCAAAGGGCAAAGACACAAGAGAGACGAAAGCCCTTTTGGTCATATATAGCAGAAGCAAACTTCCAGGTCCAGGTAATGAAAACTTACAAGAGAAGGTGAATTATGATAGTTTCATAAGTATAAAAATCTATCCTCTTGGGATATAATGCATGTGACAAGTTAGATTGAACAGTAGCCCAATGGGGCATGTGCATGTGTTCATTCAACAGTTCAAACCACCAAAATATATTCAGTTTTCAAAAGCTCCTCAAAAACTGGGTCATGTCTATATAAACAGAGATTTCTGGAGGAAAGTGATTCTCAAAACCCTTCCCCATGAGACATTTTATTTATTTGCTTATTTTAGGTATTAATTTCTGGTGATTTCTCTTTCTTTATTTTTAAAATTGGTGTGTAATCATCATTGCACATAGAGGGTGGTATAAAAACATTTTTATCCAACACAGTTGACCAGCACATTCCTCTTGCCCCCTAGCATCTCCCTCCTACCACAATTGGTGCCTGTGTTTCAATGATGATTTCCCTTCTGCTTTCATGTCTTATCCACAACATGATCTCATATAAACATACAAGATATTGAGCCCATAATAGAGAGAGTGTGTGTACACAGTCTTCTGAGGTACACTAGTCTTGATGTGATGTTACATGCTTTCTTCCTTCAGTCCATTCATTTTTCTGAAAATGAATCATTTCCTTTTATCTTGGGTTATTTGAAATCTCATTTTCTTTATCCAGTCTTATCTCAATGGGCACCTACTTGGTTCTGTAACTTACCTATCTTAAGTAGTGTCAAAGTAAGTATCAGTGTGCATGCATCTTTGTGATTTGTTAACTCAGTGGCCTGTAGCTCTGTAGTCAAGAGTGTCACAGATAGAACATGTGGGAGATATGTTATTAGTTAGTTGAGAACCCTCTATACTGACTTCCATAGTAACTAGAATAGATTACCTTCCCACCATTGGTGTCTGCATCCTTGTCATGTTTTTCTTTTTTCTTTCGATTTTTTCAAATATATTTCTTTTCATACAATATATTCTGATTATGGTTCCCCTCTCCTAACAACTCCAAAAATCCATCCTTCACCTTTCCTCCCATTGAACTCCACACCATTCTGTGTCTTGTTAGAAAACAATAGTCTTTAAGAGAAAGATAATAAAATAATATCAGATGAGATAAAACAAAACCAAACAAACAAGAATAGAACCAAAAAAGTGAGAAAAAAAAAAGAAGAAAAAGCTGAAGACACATATACATGTAAAAGCAGAGACATTCACGTTCTCACTGTCTGTCATCCTGATGAGCAAGAAGGAATGTCATGAAGTTTAAATTTGTATTGCTTTGATAGCAATAGGGACACTGAAAGTTGCTATTTCATTCATCCCATGACTGTGGACACATCACATTTTGCCATGGTACGCTTATGCCATCTGGCTTTGATTGGTAATGAGCAAGTTTGTTAAGGTGAATTTCTTTCATTAACACAAGGATGTAATCACTCTTATTTTCTAAAAATATTTTAAATTTTAAAAATGTTAATGTTCTTTCTATGTATGAGTGTATACTTGTGATACGTACATAGGGATGCAAGTATCCTAATGTCAGACTTATCATGTCCCCCTGGAACTGTGTTTATAGATGGTAGTGAACTGCCCAACATTGATTCTGAGATCTAATTCAGGTCCTCTGCAAGGGTAGTAAATGATCTTAACGTCTCAGTCTTTTCCCCAGCCCTTTATTTTATTTGAATCATCATACTGTGTGAATATATATATTGGAGTAGAGGGTGACATCTTAATTCATTGTACCCAAATCAAGTTAAAGATCTTTAATCTTGCTGTTTCCTTTTTATCCCTCAATGTAAGGGTGGGAGCTTTACTGTCTGGTCCAGAGAGAAACATAATTCTTCCTGCAGTCAGAGAGCTGCCAGAGCACAGTGAAAGTGAGAGCACCTGATTGGCATATCAGTAAGACGGTTCTATTTCTACAGTGGTGATAAAAAATAAAAATAAAAAAATAAAAAAGGGAAGAAAGAGGAGAAAAGGAAGATGTGGAACCTGGTGTTGATGGGAAGAGAGGCCCACAAGGTGAAGGCACACAATAATGAGATGTTTCTTTTTGAAGGGTCATCACAAACTCCGTGGGATGGGAAAGGTGTCTTTGAAGTGTCATCCTGGGTTGTGTATAATGGACAAGGGATTGTTTTCTTATGGGCACTGAGTCCATGGGTCTGCATCTATACCAAGCCCCCAAACAGAGATTACTTTGAGAATTTGCATATTACATTTTGAGTGGCAAGAAGATATTGCTATTCATTCCAGAGAGAGTGATATATCCACCATAAGCCGCAAAATAACAAAAACAACCCATGGGAAGAGAGAATATTAGATAATGAAGTGGGGGCAAATGTTTTAAACAGTTAATTACAGATTTCCATCTTTTCTTTTTATTAAAAGAGAGGTCTTCAAATACTTACATTCAAAAATTAGCACTGCAGGTTTGTTGATGGGAAGCTACAAAGAAGTTATATTCAAGTATAAGCCTAGTTATTCAGAGTAAGGGACATGAATGGCTATTAGGAGACAACTGCCACCTTCTTGTTTGAGAAAATTGCTATGTTGAACTCAGTGTTGGAGGCAGAAAGGAAAGCCAAAATTGGCTCCTAATTTTGAGTCGAAATCCCAAAATTAGTAACTATTGAACAAAACAGCAGAAAATATAAAGTGGTAAGAGTGGCAAGATGGAAGTTTGGTGTTTTGTTTTATATGGTTTTGCTTTTCATGGTGTTGGTAGATGAAAAAGACATAGAAAAATAAATAATACTGAAAAGCAAGATTATAGGTTATATGAAAACAAAACTGGTTTTGAGGTATGGGAGATTTCCCTGTAAGTGGGGTGGTTAGATGGAGAGACAGAAGCTGAATCCCGAAGACTCCTCGTGACAGGAGGCTACAGATGACACTACTGGTGTTAACTTCTTCATTGTGAAGTGTAAGTGTTGTGTGTGTGTAGTGTGGGGTCTGCTGATGGTAGGAAAGAGCAGCAAAGCAATACATGAAAATGCCAACACACTGAGTGGTGGAGGTGTACCACTCCTTTAATCCTAACCCTTAGGAAGAAGAGGCAGTGCACTTAATTCTTCATACAAATATGTGTGTGTGTGTGTGTGTGTGTGTGTGTGTGTGTGTGTGTATTAGCTTTATTCAAATTTAAATGATTACAGGAAAACACATTTTATAGCAATAACCTTAAAGAGAAAATATACGATGAATATATTTAAATGTAACTATCATCTTCCTTCCATTCTTCCTAACTGTTACATAAAGTGATGGGGTTCCTTCTCACCTTTTCCTTGTGTGTGGTGTGTGTGTGTGTGTGTGTGTGTGTGTGTGTATGCATGTGTGTGTGTTTGTGTGTGCGTGCATGTGCGTGTGTGTGTGTGTGTTTTCAAGACAGGATCACTCTATGTAATAGCCCAGACTGCTCTGGAACTCACATTGCAGATAAGGCCAGGCTGGCCTCAAACTCACAAATATCCATCTGCCTCTCCCTCCCAAGTGCTCGATTAAAGTCATGGGCCTCCACTGCCAGCTTTGGTGGCATTTTTATCCATTGCTTTTAGAGTTTCCCTGCTTGGGTGCTCTCTCCTGCTATCATCTACGCCCCATACACACACAATACTTGCACCCTTCTTCTCCCATAGTGCCTTTCACTTACATGTCACAGGCATTCTAAGATTCCGCCTCTAACCATTCCCTTTTTCACCCTCCCATGTTTTTTCTAGTTTTCTGACTGATTCATACCATTATAGCAGCCTTATTTCTTTCTATTATAAGACTGATTACAATACTAACAACTTTAGACAATACAATGAATATTGTAAGATGTGTCTTGGGTATCTTAAAGGAAGGAGTGTGTGTGTGTGTGTGTGTGTGTGTGTGTATTTGAATAATGGACTTAATAAAGTGATCCCCCAATATCTGTTATTTTAACTATGTTTTAAGGCAGTTTTAGAAGAAATATTACTTTCTGATGGTAGCAGACCGTCTGCAAAAATGAATCAACATGTTTTACTCCAAGGCTACTGACTCCAAGGCTTCTGTAGATCTTGACAAATTGATTAGCAAATCAGCTTCTGAGCTGAAGCTGATGACAACTGCAGATCATACAACCATTGATGCTGCCAGGCAGTTTGCCAATATTCAAATCCCTGGGGTCCCATCCCCAAGAAAGGCATTGTCCACATGCCTCTTAGCTCTTATGGCTAGCACATAAATCATACCATGGTCCTAAGAAAGAAAGAGAAAGTAAAATTGTCTTAACATTTTTTTCCAAACTGTTCTTGTGTTCTTTAAGGATTAAAAGAGTTTCATAAATACATTATTTCTGAAATATTTGAAGTTTTTTTTTTTATGTAGCTCATAGAGCTACAAAAATAAATACTTTTGTAGATCTGCATTTGAAATTTTCAAATATATTCCGGTTCTTGAGGAGAGATAATTTTGCAGGAGAGGATTAAAAAATTAATTTTAATTCAAGCCATTTCCTCCCACAGTTTACATCCTTATGAATTGCAGAAAGCTAAATCATAACAGCCAAATTATCCCAATTAGTCTTCACTTTTAAAAATGACTCCTTTGAACAGTCAAGGAACATGCTTCTATTTCATGATGTGAAGCAAATCCCTCGTTCAGTTAGGGGCAATTGAAGAGGGTGGTGACAACAGAAGCTCAGCTCCCAGAAGCCTGGAGCTAAATGACTCTCCACAGTGGCATGCAGCCAGGCCGCTGGCCCTCTTTCCATGGGCGTTACCACATTACCAGTACCTGCCTGACTTTTGTGCCTTGACACCAGAAGTGCTAACAGCTGTGTGCCTGTGGTAGGCAGGCGGGGAAACACCTTTTCCAGCCCTGGAGCCCCTCGCAGACTCTAGCACTCTGCAGCGAACTAAGTCTGTTAAGCCCATTGCAACCTGCCGCTTCCCTTGGGGAACGGATTTGTTTGTCATGTCTGAAAAGCAGTTTTGTTCTGTGCTATCGGATTTAAGGAGATAAAAGAGACTCTCTTTTTTAGATAGAAGGTACATGTGGTAAAAGGGTGACACATGGCAGTAACAGGGATGGTTAGGGAGTTCATGGTATTGTGAATAATATGTTTCAACAACCAATTCATTCTTGGCTTGAGTGTCTTCAACAGACAGCCCTATGACCCTCACTACTGAGGATGCCAAGGATTATGGGAGAAAAATTCTACTTACCGTGAACTTGAATAGAATTCTTAACTAATAGTGGCAGACCTACCAGTGTGACTTAGAGTGGCTGTCACAAACGGCAGAGCCCAGGGCCACCAGGTAATGAAAAGGGCCAGAAAGAAGTGCACACATGTGAAAAAGGAGTCCAGATAACAAAGGGCTGGAGAGACTTTAGAAAAGTTTATTTTTAGGACTTTGTTGGTCTGATTCAGGGTTATTCTTGTATCAGTGTGTTTCTAACATAAGAACATGCTCTGAGAGCTAGGATCTGGTAAAGAGAGGGTTACTACAGGTGAGCCACCATGAGGTTTTGGTGGGAATTTTGTTTTTGTTTTTCTTTGGTTGGTTTTGGTTTGGGGTTTTGGACTATTTTTTTTTCTTTTTTCACTATGCTGTTAGTATTGTTATGATTCATATCTTGGAAATAAGATTTTGTTGTTGTTTACTTGTTCTTTGAATCAACCTCTCAGTAAATAGCCCTTGATGTCATGGAAATCACTATGTAGATCATGCTAGATTCAAACATTGGGTAATGCTCCTGTTTCTGCCTTCAGAGTGCTGGGATTTGAGACATGTACAACTATACCAACTAGGCTGTTAGTCAGTCATTAGTTAAGTGTAATTTGTCTCTGTAATTGAAGGTTACTTACGAAATATTCTGTGATAATTGACCTACTATAAGAAAGTTTATATGAGTGAATGATTCAAGCACTGAAAATGGACCTTCTATGAGAATGGGAAGTATTCTGTGACTATAGACTTACTGTAAGAATATATGTGTGTGAATGATTAAATCACACTGCTGTGAAGCAGATGTGAAATCCTTGCAAAAATCCTAATTTCATGACATCACACCTCAATATATCATTTATAAAAGCACCATATTTTTATTTCAAGAACTGGCAAGATAGTTAATGTGAAAAGGTACAAGCCACTAAGAGTGTCAACCAGAACCTGATCCTCTGGACCCAAGTGGTAAGCAGGAAAGACTACTGCAAGCTGTCTACCGGCTCCAATACATACATCTTGGAATGTGTGTATGGGTCTACATTAAATTTTAAAAAGTATAAAGTAATAATAACTCCAAGTATATAAATATTTGTCTCTAGTGACATCAAGCATTCTAGTACAAAACTGAAAGAGCCTTAAATAGTTTCAAAGCCCACAGCTGAGAGATATCTCAGATTTATTTACTGAGAATTACTAATCTTATTTATTAGTAAATAAATTGAAGGAAATGGGACGTAAAAAGAAAGAAATTTACAAGCATGGTCAAATTGTTATGACTTTAGTTTCTATTCTCTTGACGTGTTGTTGAAAACTAGAGTTGAAGAAATTATAAGACCTCAGACATTCTGTGAGTGACCAGAATCTCACAAGCCAACTTGCCAGTCTGGGTTCCTTCTTCTCTAACTACCCTGTGAAACCAAGCTGTCAGAGAATTTATCTTCAGCCTCTATGTTATATTTCATATCAAAATGGATATCTCAGCTGAAAGATAAGTCAGTATGTCAAGGATGATGATATCACATCCTAGGAACCCCTAAAACTATTGAAAATTCCTATTTTATTTTCATAATTAACTCTCTGTCCGGTAAATTAGGAGGCAGACACATCACCCAAGATGTCCTCAGGGAGGCTGCAGATTTTTCCATCTCATTGCTAATGAACCATTTTCACCTGACTTCTGCTCCCATCACTCCCCACTGAAGAACCAGCTGTCAGCTTCCACAGTTGAGCAGCTTTGGTACCAGACAGGTGGCAGCAAGCTGGGGAAGAAATCATGTGAGTGGAAGGTAGTTAATCTGGAATCAGGATGGCCCACCTGATATCATTAAAACCTGACTGCACATCATAAATGGTTAACAAAAGATAATCAACACTTATGGTTTTGAATACCCTTGCAAAGATAGATGAGGACATTTGACATCAGTTGGATATCTGAACAGTCCCAGCCTCAGTGGAAGATCAGTGGTGGTCACCATCCCTAAATGGTGAAATGTTTGCGCTGTTGCTATAGAGGAAGGAAGTGGAGTGAGTTATTCCAGACTATAAGAATCAGCCATTCTGCAACCATCTAGATGTGGTTATCTCTCTGAAAATCAACATTCCTTATCTACTGAATCATACTGGGTTTATACTTACCTCCCCTAATATATCTAGATGTGGTTTATAAACTATAATAACATAAGTCTGTAAACTAGAGTTATAATTAGCACTAATTTCAGAATTCTTTTGAATTTTTCTTAACATATCAAATAATATCTGTAACTACATGACTTGGTTCACCTCTCTGTATACAACTATGATCATACAAACATTTGGGGTTTTTTATTTGTTTTTGTTTTGTTTTATTTTGTTTTCTGTTTAGAATTTGTTCTTGTAGACTGTAATCTTTGATGACTCAATAGTCACTTAAAAGGAATCCTTGGATGTCATAGCACCTGTTCTGTAGTAGAACTACTGTTAGAGAATGCATCACACAGTGTTAGAACTGGCTGGGTGCTCATCCTACTTTCTCTTTTTTTTTTTTTTTTTTTATTGGAAATTTTTTATTGTAAATTTTCTATACATTTCAGATGTTCTCTCCTTACCCCATTTTCCCCCCTCCCTCCCAGGAACTCACTATCCCTTCCCCCTCCTCCTATCTCCACGTTGGTGTACCCCCTTCCACCCTCCCCTGTACCTCACCTCCCCACCCTCGAGTATCCCCCCCCTCCCATGACGTCCAGTCTTCATGGGACCAAGGATCTCTTCTCCCACTTATATATAGCTCCCTTGCATATATAGCTGGAGCCATGGGTCCCTTAAGCTCAACATCCTTGCCTTCTTTAGTCTTAAATTTTCAGTAGGTATCATAGGACATAAGATGCAATGGAGAATCAAGAAAAGATCTATTAAAATGAATTTGATTCATGAGTACATACAAATACAATTTCTGCTAATAAGTAAATTCATGAGTACATAAAAATAAAAGTTCATGCTGATAAGCATCAGTACCCACGCTCCTCTTTTCTGATTTGCAGTCTACACTGTCATTGTGGATGCTAGTAGGGCTGACTCAATGGCAATGTGTAAAACTGCTCTCTTGGACCACAGCAGGGCTAGGAATGGAGAGAAAAGGAGCTGAGACTACAGAGCACCAATCAATATGATTTAGAAACTAATAGAATACAGAGGAAGAATGAGAAGTCTAGAAGGGCTGAAAACTCTATAGCTTTGACTACTGGGGAAATGGCTGCTCCTATGAGAGGAGATGAAAGAGGAAAAGGAGCCAATGACTGTGATGATTGTTTTTCAAAAGGGCCAGGAACAGTAAGTGTGCAATGTATCGAAAGGGAAATGAGTGAATTCTAGGTGTGCAAGTGAAGGCAGTCATTGTCTTTTGTAGGACATAGTGTTATATAAACGAATTTGTAGACAGTTGAAGGAGTATACACCTATAAGAATATATGGTGATTAATTCTGAGTCAACTTGACAGGTTCTCAGACCTGTCTTTGATCATTCTGAGGATGACAATGAAACTGTTTCTGGATAAGGTTTATATGTTAATAGGTTGAGGGTAAAAAGCAGACCTCTTTAAAATAGATGGGCCATATCTGATCACTTGAAAGCAGAATGTCTAAGTACAACACAAAAGCTAGCCCTCCTGACTCAAATCAACAAAGGAATATAAACTCTGACTATGTCTCTGGGCTACTGATATTTGGGTTCAGACTACCATATCAGTTCTTCATAGCTGTTGATTACAGATCTTGACACACTTTGAGTCTACCAAAAGCATATTTTAGAAACAAATATAATTTCATTAAATGGAGAATTTTACTAAAGAGTGAACTTCACTTAAATTGTTCAAAATACATACAACCTCACACATGCAAATTCATTGAAGGTCACCAGAGAACCAATGACTTGATGGCTCAAATAGTTTAAAATTTCAACTACTTACTAGGTTTTAAATCCCATAAATAGCCGGGCAGTGGTGGCACATCTTTAATCCCAGCACATGGGAGGCAGAGGCAGGCGGATTTCTGAGTTTGAGGCCAGCCTAGTCTACAGAATGAGTTCTAGGACAGCCAGGGCTATATAGAGAAACCCTGTCTCAAAAAACAAAAAAATAAAAATAAAATTAAATAAATAAATAAATCCCATAAATGAAATACAAAATAAAAACTTTGCAAATTATAAGGATAGCATAAAATATAATGTATCTCTTAAAAACTGAGGAATTGTGAAAATGTGCATATAAAGGGATGTGCTAAGTGATCTCTTCACTATTGTAATCATGGAAGAAAATTCAGCTAGTTAAATACATCACATTAAAAACAGTATCATCATTTGTGTATATGAGTCAATATTGAGATTCAAAGCATAAGTAAATAGAGCCATGACATATAATATTTAATAAAAATATGGGCTTGGATTAAATGAAAACATTTCAGAGAATTATTTTTATTCATATTCACAACACTTTCTTCACAGGTATTTTTAGAAGATTGCTATTTAATGCCATTCAAGTCCTGCCAAGCATCATTTCTGCATGACGACCACAAAAGGATTACTTTACAGACACTGCTGCCATTTTGAAGAGTGTGATTTTGACTGTGATTCAGAAAACAGGTACAGCTGTTATCTTCTCTTTAATAAATTTCATTGGACAAATAAATGTTGACTGCAACCCAGAGCAAGAAAGCTGTGTGTGTATAATTTCTACAGCTTCTCGTTCATGGGGCTGCCTTCATATGCTAAAGACTGATATGTGCCCAAATTGAGTGGGTATTTTGAGTTTGAACTAAATATACTTCCTTCATTTGGGTATAAATAAGCACTAGGATATCGCAGAAATTTTGTAGTCAAAATATCACACAGTTATTTTAGTTTGGTTTTTGGTTTGCTGTGAGCATGAAAGTTAGAAAAGGGTTGCCCCAAATTGGTGTGACCTTAAGCCGTTCTATCTTAGCAGTCAGTGTCTGACTTGCTGGCAGGAGGATTTGGCACTTGTTGGTTTGTTCAGTTTGAAGGCAGTGATTAAGTTAGGATAGCAGGAAGTCACAGGCAGAGAGAGGCATTCTTGTTCACCAAGGCCAGCTAGACATCTCCTACACAAAGACGATGCATGCTGTTTGTCAGGAATATTGTTTTATTTGCATGGCACTCATCAATGCATATCATTAAATATTAATTATGCTTGTTTATTGTGAAACTATTTATTGTGTGACTTAGTAATGATCCTTAAAATGGAATCCTACAATATTTAAAATACATGAATGAACACATATCTAATACCTATAACTAAATAGGTACCAACAGACTATTTCAAATCAAAGTTACTGGGCATGCTCTGTCTCAGTGCCAGCCAATATATATATATATATATATATATAAATAATTGGTATGAAAGTTTTAGAAATACACAGAGAATGAATTATTCTTGTTGTCTTATTGTTTATAAGGTAGGTATCATATCAATTTAATTTAAAGGTTTACCTTCTCTAATTGTTAAATTGATTCAATATAGTAGAGGTTTTTTTTTTTCCCGGTTTATTCTACAGATTCAAAATCTCCAAGTGCACAATAGAAGCAGGGAGGTGACAAAGCTAGAGATCAGTTCTATGGGAGAGTGTAGGCGACATTGTCTTCAGGAATTTAACTTTAGACTTTGAGAGTGACATGCCAATTCTGGAGAGTTGTTCTATAAAAGTTTATATTTCTTCAAACTTTCATGAGTTCTTATAAATTATACCAGTTCATCTGTTGATAGTAAACCCTAACTAAACCATGTATCCATCAATTAAATGTGTCAAGTAGAGTAACAGCGACTTTTATTCTTTATAAAAAAAAATATGTAATTAAATAGGAAACTCAGAGGATTGACAGAGAAGTTGACAGAATGTTTTTCACAAGACTACAAATCATGGGAGAGGGACACATTTTCCCATAAAGTAGCACATCATTTTGTTGTAACATTAGAAAGATTTTAACACAAATTTTGACATCATAGTTTGGCCTGCTGTAAGAATAATCTCAGATTAAGTTACAGATACAAAATAAACTTAAATAAGTTCAGCTATCTATATTTCTTCTACAAATATAAACGTATGGGATGGTATTATTTTCTGTGTACAACTTTACTTAATTTAAGCTTAGGAACATTTTAGTAAATCAAACCTCATATTATATTTCTATGTCTGAAATATCCGTGAACACTAAATTGCATCTGGGCTCCTTAGTTTGCCTTGGCAAGGAGAGAAATAAATGATTTGTAAAGTTCAGAAAAAGTGAGAAAACACTACATAGCGGCTGTGGGCTGAGAGAGAATCCAATGCTTGCTTACACATGGGTGAAAATGGAGTTTAGGTTTATGCTAGATATAACAACAAGGTGCTGGGAGTGTCATGAGTAATTGCTATCTAATACATTGTCTTAGTTGCCAAATGAAATGTATTCAATTTGTGGAAGTCAACAGAACTCTAATTAGGGTTTGATAAGAGACTTTTTCTGACCTGTTATTACACTGAGGTTTGAGAATGAGGACCTGGAGCTCCAGTCACCGAACAGGGAAGCTGTGGATCCTGGCTTGCAAGAGCACAGTTCACTCTGTTTATGTCACTCCTGCTACTTTTCTGAGCCACTAATTGAAAAGCACATCAGTAGAATTGAAATGCTTAAACAGACGAGTTGGACTGAACATTCCAAAGAGACATAAGTGAATTAGAATTGATGAGTCTGAAGGGATTGGGTGACAGTGTCACATTAAGTAAAGTCCTCTTCATTCACAGACTTGCATGTCATCTGTCTCTGCAACCACTAAAAACATTCAGGGGACTCATTGATAGTTCATCTTGACATGACCAACTAAGCCATTATAAGATTCAACCCATATTAAAAGGGGTCCTGAGTTCAGCTGCTAAGAAAAAAATACTTCCCTTGGTAAAGTACACAACTGTCTCTTGCAGCCATTGGCCCAGACCCAACAGGAAGAGTTCCTTCCATTAGAGAGCGGGCCCTGGGGCTCTTGGGTTATAGGTTTTCAGAATTGGCAGGATTGTGCATTACCTAGTGAAAGTAAGCTGAACGTTTCTACATGCAGCTGGAGAGAAGAGTGGCTGGGGATGAGAAAGCACAATGTGCCCTGAATTTCAGGTTAATGAATTTAGATCCATTAGTTATGGTAGAAACACTCACATGTCTTTGTTAATTGTATGTGCTATGTATACATGAACATGTACACATGTGCAACTCATAATACATAATATTAAATTAGAAGGAACATGCACGAGAAACAGTGAATATCAGGACATATCATCAATTTAGGGGCCATACTAATCTCCAGCTTTATGCCTAAAGAGCAACTGGAATCTCTGACTCCTGATTGTAAAGGAGGGAGAAATCATGGTCCCTTACACAAAAGTTATGCAACATTAAGTTCATAATTAATTGGGGGGGGTGTTATGCTATATGGATCCATATTGTTTTATTTTGTGAAATGTAGTTATTTGTTTTTAACTATAGTTCGAGTTTGTTTCTTAAAAATTGAGTTTTAAACTACTTGGGAAATAATTGTGTCTCAGTTGGAATTCTTAAGGATGAGAAAGAAAGTAGGGGCTACAAATAGGAAGGGGAAGGGAGAAGGAAATTGGAGGTGAAGAAGTGACAGTATACCTACCCTTTACGCAACAAAATCTTTAGAAGTATGATGGAACACAGCCATAAATTGTCTACATACGGTTACTATAGTTACTATAAGGCTATGCCAACCTGTCATGCAAGATGGGACATACACTCAGTAAACAGGAGCTCTACTTAAAAAGTATGAAAATAATGTGCAAGAACCATTGAACTAGAATAGTGGCAAGGGCCAACGAGATGGCAGAAGGTTATTAAGGTGCTTGCCACAAAGTTGTATGAATTGTGTGAAGTCTCTAGAAACAACATGGTTGAAAGGAAACAAATGACTCTAAGTTGCATTCCAGTCATGCAAGCATGCACACACACACACACACACACACACACACACGCACACGCACATGCACATGCACACGCGTGCACACACACACACACGCGCGCACACACACACACACACACACGCACAGGTGTGCACCCATTCACATTCACACATACATACTTCATCTGTTTTTAAAATCAGAAATACATGCCTTTGATGGGCCAAATCCAAAATAAATGTTCTGGAACAAAATTTGCTTCCAATTTCTGCCCAATCCTGTGAACATCTGACAATGGAGGAAGTCAGACTTGCCAGAGACATGAAAATTTCCAGGCCATTTCACAATGTGTCTGGAGCATTATCTTTGTTAGTAGATGAGTCTACAATGGTATTAATCTCTCTGTTTTAGGACTGAGGGTGAATTCTAGATAAGAAAAAATGTTTAATAAGAGTAGTCTCTTTCTTAAAAATCATTTTCTATGTTTTGAAGTGTAATTGACAAATGAAAATATTACAGGTTAGGAATAAGAAATACCTTTGGCTGTATCTATATTAAAATTTCGCCATCTCTAGAAACTCCAGCTATTGTGTTCTGAGCCTCAGAGTTTCTATACTTGCATAAGTAGATCACACCTTACTTTTAGAAGAGGGATGATAAGATGGAATAGAGCATGTCTATAAGCACGTCTATGTATACACAGTGACATAAGCATATCTATGTATACACAATGACATATACATATGATGCGTACATTTTGGGTTTGGTATGTAGAAATTGTTTAACTGATGGCTGCGCTGTGATAAAATAAGAAAGATGTTTTTTAACTCACCAAAAAGAACAAAACTGTGATTATGATAAAATATTAAGGAAGGGAAGAGAAGAAAAGCAGAGGAAGAGGAAGATGTAGGAGAAAATAGGGAAGGGGAGAAGAGATGAGAGGGAAAGAGAACAGAAGGGAGAATGGGAAGAAAAAGAAACAAAGAAAGGAAGAAGAGAGGAAAACTCAATGTCCACCTTTCTTGGCATTAGTCATTCCTTCAATACCTGCCCATAGCACTTAGGGTTAGACCATAGCAAGCAGGAGCCATGCTTGAGAGGGACCTGCAACAGACGTCTTTCTGACTGCAGTGGCCATTGATGCTATCCTAGGTGCAATGTTCAGTGCTAGGAACTGTGTGTGCTCTCTGCGAAGTTACCTACAATTCCCATGTGTGCTCTTTGCCAGAGCTACCTGTGATTCTAGCTCTGACAGTAAACCTAATTGTGTTCTTTCCTCATGTCTGTGCCTTCAGCAATTTAGCAGCTGGAAACCACCTCTTTTTAAATTTCTTTCTTGTTCAAACACCTTAACAAAGAAAGTTGACTAAAACATAGCACCCTTACCCTACACACATTATATATATGTAGAGACTACTGAAATGCCTAAAGCAAAGCATTATACAGCGTTTTCTGGTTCAAACAGGTCTTAGTTCCTTTATCTCATTTTGCTTTGCTATGACTTTGTTATATCAACATAGCACATTTCTTTTCAATGGGTTAAGGGGATGGAGCCATGACTCAGAGTGTCAGAGCACTTGCAGAGGACCCAAGATCCCTGTCTTGCCACAGCTTGCAACTGTGTCTCTAGTTCCAAGGGATCTTATGCCCTCAACTGGCCACTCTAGCACAAACTGAGTACTTTATGAGTACTTGGAGCACATGCATACTTAGGTACACACACACACACATGCCTATTCATAAAATATAAATACATAAATAGATGAAGCTGTTAAATATGTTGAGTAGGGGGAGCCTAGGTAGGCCTTTGCATGACAATGGGAACCGCCAAAATATTTCCATCTTATAAAATGTAATGGAAAAACAAATGATAGAAGACAGAAGAGTGAGGAGGAAGGCATTGATCCATATTGTAAGTAAAATCCTAAGTGGAAAGCTAAATAAATTAAATTGTGCGATGTGCTGTTCAAAAGCAAATAATGAAAAATGGCTTAATTTAGACTTTAAATCTTAATATAAAAATCAGAATTTTAAATTTGAGGGTGATACTTTATCAACTCAACCCATAGAAAGATATTTTTAAGCAAGGCAACCATAGTGCAGTTTTTTTTTTTTTTTTTTTTTTTTTTTTTGTTGTTTGTTTTGTTTGTTGTTGTTGTTGTTTTTTGTTTTCAGACAGGTTTCTTGTAGCCTGGCTATCTGGAACTACTTGTACCAGTGGCTCGAATCAGAAATGCCTTGCTCCAATGCTGGATTAAAGGCGTGCGCCACACGCCCGGTATAAGCTGAAGTTAAGGAAAATAGTTACTAAATGAAGAAAGACTATATTAACTTTTTCTACAGGTTTATCTGTGCAGCATTTGAGTGCAGTGCCCCTGGAGACCAGAAGAGGGCGTCATATTACTTGGAACTAGAGTTAACAGTGGTTATGTGCTGCTGTTTGGGTGCTGAAAATCAGACCATGTCTTCTGAGTGAGCAGCCTTGTTTTAACCACAGAGCATTCACCAGCCCCTCCTTTTCACATTTTTTGAATGACAGCAAATAGAGAACTTATATTTCAAATGCAAATAGGAAAACTGACATCTGAAATGTAAATAAATAAAATATCCAATAAAAAAAGAAAAAAAAAAGATATATCTCTAAGGAAACTGACAGTAATCATTGTGTAGGCATCCGTCTCTTTGAAATGCTGACTCACTGTCTGAAGAAACAAAAAGCAGAGTTAAACTTAATGTATACCAGTTAGACTGCTGGTAGAAGAAGGTGCCATAGCAGATGAAGTATTACTGGTAGTGTTCTACCTTAGCCCACTGTAAGAGGGTGAAACCTGAGGCTCAAAGATGGAAAATGGGGCTGGAAAATTTGCTCAGTGGTTGAGCTTGTTTCCAACATCAGTGCCAGCTGGTTTCCATCTACCTGCAACTCCAGCTCCAGGGCATCTGACTTCTTTTGGCCTATATAAACCCGTGTATGCAGGTACAAACTCATATACACACACGTACACAAGCACATGCACATACACACAGAGACACACATACATACAAATAAACAGACACACTCACTACACACACATATACTCACCACACCCACACATATCTCACACACACATTTATCAAAAATAAAAAATCTTAAAGAAAAAGTGGAAACCTGCTTATTAATATTATCCCCCTAAGACAACAGCTCCTTCCTTCCTTCTTTCCTTACTCCTCTTCCTTCCTTTACTTTTCTCTCTCTCTCTCTCTCATTAAAACATTACATTTTGTTTGCTATAATTTAGGAGCTGGTACCGCTTGCTAATTTTTAGTGGCCAGTTCATATTTGGAAGATTTAGTAAATTGTCCTCAAAACCTGACACATCTTTTAAATGATGTATGGTAGCACTGTTCTGAGCCAACCCTGTTCTGTCCTCATGACTGACTGTCATTAGGCAGAGTTCCATGGTTCTATATTAATACTAGTTTCAGCAAGTTGATCATTTCAGTTTTGACGCATATTCTTCTGAGCCGGTTTATTTCTGGTGTGTAACAATTGGGAATAAAACTATGGTTCTTCCACAAGAGGCGTTTGTTCATATTTGATGTGGGTGTCGACTGCTAAGGAGATGAATAGTGAGTTTACAAGGATAGAGAGAAGCTGGGAATTTGAGGTTCCTTGTAACAGTGGTCAGTGTCCTCTCACCATGGGCAGACTACTGCAAGGCTTAGCATGATGCTGATACCTTCCATACAACTTCTCTTTTGGAATCAATTCTTCTCGCTATCACTATACTTTTGAAGTAGTTGAAAAGTTAAAGCAACTAAGCATTTCAGAAATAAATTCTGAATATAACTCAATATTGTTTTGCTATGTAGGATATGTAATATTGGGGCTGGAAAGGTGGCTCTGTAATTAAAAGCACATTTTTGCTGCTTCAAAGGGCCCACATCCTATTCCCAGAACCCACAGCGAGGCTCACAACTGCATGTATCTGCAATTCCGTGGTATCTGATGCCCACTCCACCTTCTGTCAGCACCAAGCACACGTAATGCACATATGTATATGGAAGTAGAATACTCATGCACATGAAAATAATAGTATTTATTTTAAAGATACCTAAAACTAAGCTAACATGTGAAACAGAAACTACTGTATTTTTCCTGACAGAAATAAATGGAAAGCCACCCGTGTGCCTGTATGTCATGACAGTTAATTGTACCATTCAAAGACTCCAGTGATGCATGCAAGAGGAAACAAGAAAAAGTAAAAAAAAAAAAAAAAAAAAAAATTCCTAGAGACAGGTCTTCCAGGTGATTGAATGCTCTTTAATACTTTCCAGCACAGTTAATAATGGATTTTCACATTACTCTCGTATTTAGAATCATTTCTCCCTCTTTTAAGGGAATTTTTTAAATGTTATAGTCTCAGTTCTAGGGGTAAAAGCATTGTCCCCATCAACTGATCAGATGTCCCCATTTCAGTTTCTCTCCCTAGTCCCCCCACCATTTCATTTTTATTCCTTTCATATACATATGCATAGATTTGCACTGGTGAACTTTGTCCTTTTGATATTTTTTAATTTTATTTTGTGTGCATGTGTGTTTTGCTAGCACGTATGTTCATACAGCATGGATGTTGCTGCGGCCCGCATAGGACAGAGGAGAGCATCTCATCGTCTGGAATGGGATTTGCAAAGGCTGTAAGCTACGATGGGTGCTGAGAATGAAACCTAGGTCCTATGAAAGACGAGGCAAAGCTCTTAACTGCTGAGCAACCCCTCCTTCCCAAACTTTGCCCTTCTGTCAGAAATTTTTTTTTGTCAAGGATGAGATCAGGTCCTTGCAATAAACAAAAGCAAAGGACTAACATGCACCAGTGCTTTTGAAGTGAGAGGTATAATCTTTGTTCTTAGAACTTTGAAGATTCTCACCCACGACCACATAAATTCTCAAAAATGAGCTGTAACAGATGTTATCGTCTAGCTCCTCAATGCCTCACAATTTAATAATAGATTACAAAAATATAGCGGGGCTCCTACAAATAGACACCAGTCTATTCTGAATTAAGAATGAAGAGTCACCAGCCTCGTGCTGGCAGCTAGAAGACAGTGAACATATTAAACAATTCTACATACAAAGCAACTGAGAAATATTTCATAAAGTAGCAAATAGCTGGAAAGTTGCTGACAAATATATTGGCCTAAGTCATGTCCTTAACAATGTAATATTATCTAAGTTTGTATTGTCCCATATAGGCAGATTTATGTGTGGATAGAATCCTTGAATTGACATGTGTTATGAAAACAATATACAACACAAATTGACCAATTTCAGTATAAAAATGTGTCCAGTAGCTTATTGTCTCTGAAAGTCTTACTCAGTTCCACCAGAATTATTTCACCAAACATTTCTAAAATGAATTGGTTTTTAAAAGTTGTGTTCCCTTTACCACAGCTGAAATCAGCATTTGCTTACAAGTAAGAGAAGCCCCTCTGTAACTGTACTTCACAACAGTCATAAAGTCAAGATGTTTAAGGTTGTTTCCATCCTGTGTCTGTATAAGAAGACTGACGTTAACACTGTTCAACACAGGCCTAAGCAGATTTCTAGGATGCTCATGAAAACCCAGAGGCAGAAAGGGAGCAAGACAACGCAATAGCCTATGAACCTCTGCACTGTGAAAATGCCGGTGAACTCACCAACTGCCCAGTATGGCTGTAGGGGAGCAATAGAGGAATTGCAGTGGACACAGGAATGACATCTACTGCAAAGATATAATTAATTGACAGGTTCTATTCTGTAAATGCACACTAACTTAGGATGGATTTCTGAATCAAATACTTGAATGTGACTTCTTTATTCTAATCCTAATATTAGTCTAAAAGTAACTGGGACTCTTAGACTGACTTTATCGTTCACTTTATTAAAAGTTGATATAGTATAATATGCACAAGTGAATCCAATCAATTCTCCTAAAGTTATTGCATCTATCTACTGGAGAGTTCACTGAAATATATTCGTTCAAATTAACTAACTAGAAAGTGAGCAATAGCTGTAGAGAAATAATACAAAAGAAAATTTTTGGATGAGTGTCACTGTTTAATTGAAATTTTGCTGGTAAAGTTTGCTAGTGAATTATATAATGTTTATAATAAATAAAAAGAATTTATGGCCAAGATAGTGCAATGTAGGCATTGCTTTTATAATTATAAAGGTAATTTCTCCCTATTAAGATTGGAAAGATGGCAATAGTACCAAGTGAGGGATAGGATTAAAAGTACTCACTTTAAGGTGAAGTTGTCACATGGTGAAGACGGCAGAGTGTTAATGCTGTGAAGTCACTTGATGCCATAGGGCACATTGAGCCGTGGGACACAGGGAGCTGAAGTTGACAGAAAGTTGAGTTGCCTTGAATAATGTGTTTGAAGTCTTCATTGGTGCAACCTAAAAGCCAGGTAAACAGTTTGAATGAAGATATAATGTGGAAGAATTAATGTGCCATGCAGGTTACAGAGAAAAAGAGATGTGTCAGTGGGCCAAAAAAGAGCAGCCACAGAACCTGAAGGAATAATAACAAAGGATGATGGTAGAGGGGACTTCTAACTATAGTACAGGAGAAAACAGCCACAGCTGCTCTAGGTCTGCTGAGGTGAAAACTCAGAATTTACATTGATTATATCTTGATATTAAGACTATTGTCAGGAGACAGTAAGACAAATAGGAGGAATGAAGAGAAAAAGTAGAGAGACGTCTATCCAAAATAATAATTATTCCTTACTAATGATCATGGTTATAATGTCTATTATTGAATAAAAATGAGTATCAATCACCTACTTCTATCGTGAACACGTTTAAGACTACAAAATATAAATGTATCAAAATTGTCTCTGGGCTGAACACTCTGTATTTTAACTAAGTTGTTTGACTTGCTTCTGCTTTTGCTGGAAATCATCTGCAGTTTGGCTTTCTTGTTAAATAGTAAATAATCCACCAACTCTCTATTACTAGGGGTATTAGAATACTTGGGGCCTTTGAAAGGATTTGACAATAGCCATATATAATAGTATATGTAGATTATACCTGTTCTTAATTAAAGCCCAACAGTGGATAAAATAAAATTTTAATCATGTATAATAATGAAAAGAAAGACTTCTTAGTGGAAGAATTTATATTCCATTGAATGTCCAAAATGAATTGAAGACCTGCCAGCATTTTAACTTAAATGGACAAATAATTATAAGCATATTGATTTAAAACAGATATGAATATGTGTTAGAAAATAAAATGAATTTCCCATTAATAAAATATTTAAAATCTGTGCTTAAATAAAACATATGTGAATACAAATACTTAACATTAATAGTCTCACTTGGTATTATTTCTGACCTATGCTTTCATAGCTTGATTCTTTTTTCTCATCAGAACAAGACACAGTCGGCAAATGCAGAGTGGTTGAGCATTTGCCACCAGAAAACACGAATCTGAGTGCCAAGTCTGCTCATTCAAACTGAATGGCCTGTCTAAAGCGTTCATTTTCTCTGGTTCCACAGAAAGGAAGAGAACAAATCAGGACATCTACTTGGTGGCTCACTGTGGAGGGCAGAGGGTTTGGTGATCTATAAACATCATGCCTTGTACTTTTAGAAAGTAAAAGCACTTTAGCTGTAAACAATGGATAAGAAAAGTCAAAACCAAAGCCTTCAATTAAGCTTTACAAAAACTGTGTTCTTTTGAAGGTCAAGAATGAGTCTCTGTTGAATTATTAGGTAGGGAAAACCAGAGTGACTGAAAAGTTATAGAGCATGCCTTCCACTCAGTGTTTACTTGCAAGTTTAAATATTTAAGGGAGAAACCCTGAGTGCAGCCAGGACTGGTGACATGTGCCTGTAGTCCTAACACCAGGGAGATGGAAGCATAACAGCCATGAGGCATTTCAGGCCAAAGCCAACTATTCAAAACCTAGAAAGAAGGAGGGAGAGAGAGAGAGAGAGAGAGAGAGAGAGAGAGAGAGAGAGAGAGGAGAGAGAGAGAGAGAGAGAGAACATGATTTTACAGTTGTCCAAATTAAGTTACTTATTACAGTGGCAAAACCAGAGTGTGATTTTGAGTTTGATAGGATTGTGTTTTGCTGTGCTGTTTAAAATGAGCGTCTAAAACACCTACACATAAAGAGTGATGGTTTCTACTGTCTGCCATGCTGGTGTGTCTATTGTTTTAAAATGTTTATTAGTATCACAAAATGGATTGTAAAGATAGTCTTACATTTGACACAAGAATTGTTACTTGCTAAAATTAATTTGAAATGTTATAGAAAATACTACCTGCAGAATATAGTTTTACTTGTAGTTTTCCTTAAACCACTTTTATAATTATATTCTGAGACATCTGACAGGCCAAGGACTAGTGGATGGTAGGCTCAAATCAGGACTATAAATGATAAGTTGTTAAACACTCGGGCTTTTATCAATAACTAGCGTAATCATTTTAAAAAGTATACTTCATGAGAGTACAAGTTAAGTCATTTTCTTATCATATAAAAAGCAGATAGAACTAAGTATTTTAAAGAAGTGATCTTACTGTCTAAATTCAATTATTGATATTTTTATTTTGAAGAGTCTAGTATGAACTAAATTGGCACATTTATGCTCTCCTGTTGTGGTGTTAAAGTACGAATAAGTAGCTCAAAAAAAAAAAAAAGCTGCATTCCTGTGAGGAAAACAAATTGAAAGGAAGTCATAAAGCAAGCTAAAACCAACTCAAAATTCAAAGTCTAATAATGAGAATGGACTATTGGTCTGCTGTGTTTCAGTCTTCAGAAGATTTGGCTGCAAAAGTATGAATAGGAATTCTGTCCAGAATGAAGGCTGCTGGATGCCTGGTCTTGTCAGGCTCCATCTGCCACGGAGGCATTAGTCACCTGCAAAGCTGAGGGAAGAGAGCAGGGGATGATGAATCTCTATCACCTGGGAAATGATGGGAGAAATTAGGGGTGTGTGCTCTGGGGAGAAGGAGATTTAGACAGAAACAAAATGCATGTTCTCAGCTGGTTGAAAACACTGTCTCTGGAAGACTTCCTCATATGACTATGTTAGTCCAAAGAGTAACACCTCTGCCCAGTGCTGTCTGTCAGAAAGGTCAACCCTGCATTATCAAACAATCCCTGTTCAATTTACTTAGGTTTAGTGAGTACCTCTCTATGAAAAACATCTTTTCCTGAAGAAAAATATGGCAATAGTATTTTTTAAGGCTATTTTTACACTGAAGATTTTGAATTTTGTCAATTAAAGCCACCTAAAATAGTATCATTTAAACTTTAATATAGTCTTGAAAATTGACTTAAATAATTTATAAATTTTATTTTGTCTTGCCTCTATTTCCATTCCTATTACATGCACAATCTTGAATCTATTGTGGTGTTTCAGTGGTGAACAAAACACTTTCTGTACTTCCCAAGGAATCATAAAAGAAGGTCTACAACCCCCTACCACACTGGCTTGAGAACAGCTAATGTCTCCATCTAGACTTAGTATATATTCTTACACACAAGACATACACAAATACAGATACACACACACACACACACACACACACAAAGAGAGAGAGAGAGAGAGAGAATAAAATAAAATGTTTTTGAAATCTATATGCATCCATCTATCCATACAAGCATAAAGATATTCTACTATTAGAGTCTGCATAATTTAGGCTTCATAAATAGGAAATTTTTCCTGTGACATGTTTTAGAAACCTTATTTTCTTAAAATTAAAAAATCCACTAAGTTATAGGCACAGGTATTGATTTTGTAAACAGAACCTAGGTAGCTAACAGAATAAAACAACAATTGACCAGTGGAGTGAATCTTTTGACACTAAAAAGGGTCTTTACAGCAACAGACACAGCAGAATCAAGGGAAAGTGCAAGGTAGGAAAGAATTTTTGTTCACTATAGTTCTGACAGATGTTTAATTCAAGCATGTGCAACTAACTCAAAAAATCTAAAAATTAAGAAAACAAACAACCCAATTACAAAAACAGACTATGGTACTGAACAGAAACCACTCAATGGAAAAACACTTAAGGAATTGTTCAATATAATGGTCCTGTTTGACCTACAGAGATAGCAGTCTCAAATAGATTCATCAAAAGACACAGTACAGCAGCGTGCTGGATACAACACTGGAGACTGTGTGATCACTGTGTACTAAGCTTTGTGATGCGAGAGGAATATCAGGAGACCTGAGGCTGAGGTGTAACTTCATTGAGAAATACTCCCAACATATAAAGTTTGAAACTGGTAAAAACAGAAAAATTAGAATGGAAATTAAAATGTGTATTTCTCATACAATAGTAACTTCTAATACATTTAATTTATGAATTTCTTCTAAGATAAACATCTGCTAATCATTCTTATTATGCAGGGCCTCCATCATTCATTCTTGAGGTTTACCAGTAAGTTCAGGGCACTCACCAAAAATTAGGAAATAATTTAACATCTTTTTCCAAATGTATCTTTTGGGAAAATGACCTTTTAATACTTAACTTTAAAAATACCAGAAAAATAATTGGACCTTAAGTCATTTTGTCCCTTGATAAATGATGCCAAAAGAGGCCAACCCAAAAGCTCTCCTGAAAAATAACTGTTACAGGTTCTACCCAGCAGAAGAGATCTACATATGGTTTGTTACCGTCGCATTGCAGAAGAGATGTATCGTCTTGAGAACTAGGATTGAATATTTTTTAACTCATAATTTTTCCAGAAAAACCAAAAGTAGAAGTAAGTATATCAGTAATATATAATATAATAAAACATAAATGGCTATATTTTAATAGCCATATAATATATGTAAACTTGCAATATTGTTAGAAACGAATGCTAGCTGGGTGGAAGTAGCACATGCCGTTAATCTCAGCATTCAGGAGGCAGAGGCAAGCGGATTTCTGTGAGTTCAAGGCCAGCCTGGTCTAAAGAGCTAGTTCTAGGACAGCCAGGGCTACACAAAGAGAATCTGTCTTGATAAATAAATAAATAAATAAATAAATAAATAAATAAATAATAAATAAATGCATATATAATTATTTTAATATAATAAGATTTAAATCCAAGTAGGTAGCACCTGTAATCCCCACTATGAAACTCTGCACATCAGCAGTGCTGTTCAAAAATATACACAGATAAGGGACGTTTTAAAGGTACAAGTCATGACTTGCATTCACAAATCACCCTCTGGCCTTCACTTCCATGTGCTGATCCTGAAACAAATATAAGTATTTTTTTTTTTTAAAAAAAAATAAGACATAAGAAAAAGCCATGTTAATAGAGTAGAAAATGTGGTAGAGAGTAAGGAATCTGATGTGCTCAGTATTTAGCTTGGGTCTACCTCTAAACTAACTCCTAGTGAATTTGCCTTACTGGGTGTTAGAATCTGAAAAGCAAGAGAAACTCTCTGAATGAAACAAGCAAACACATGTGGTATTTGGCACATGAAAAATGGGAAAACATAGACAGCCTCACTCTTTAATTTTGTCACTCACTAGGGCCTTCTTGATGAGTTAATCACTGTTGTTGAAGCCTCTTCACTTTAATACCACAACTAGATTTATTAGGTGTATGCTTTTTCCTCCCTCCTTTCCCCCACCAACCCCAGTGATAACCAACATCTTTCATGAAATGCTCACAGGCGACACAAGTATATTCAGAATTGATGCTCTCTTAACCCTGTGATCAATGAAGTCATTTTTATCAATAAATATTGCCACAATGTAATGAAGGGAGTGGTCCTACCCAGTTCCATGAAGAACACTTTGTAGTAAAGAGAAGAACTACATACCAAGGCACACAAACAAAATGGGACAGACTGAAGAATTGATCTTATGTCTTTACAGTGATGAAACGTGAGCCTGTTGCTTTTGAAACTGTTGAAAGATAGCATGCTCTCAATAGACTCACTCTGTACTTTACCCAGTCCCTTTGAGACAGAACTTTTAAAAATTGATAATAATTAAACACAAAATGTCAAGTGTTTTAAAATCAATACTTTTAAAATAAAGCATGCATTAGAAATTGATTACATGTATCAATGAATATATCAAATACTAGGAAAATCTATGTGAACCATAGCTATCAAACATTCATAGCACATTGTTTTGCTTTAAGGTAAGAAAAATCTGACGTTGCTGCAATCACAGTACAGACATAATTGTATTTGACTGTTTTACTTGATAATAGGACACTCTCATATGGATATAGCCTTAAGTTTTGCCTACCCAATATTAAATGTAGCTCATGATATTTGAACTTAGGTACTGAAGCAAAAGAATACTGGTTATCTGATCGTACCACCAGAAGGAAATGATAATTTTGAAGACATCACATCAAACTTGTGAATGAATTTTCAAGAGTGTCTGCACGTTTAGCAGGCACTTGTGTTTTGTTCTCACCTATAAACACCACCGTGGGCTCTGTGCCTATAGGTCTGAGCCTCCTGATGCCATCTGGAGGATCAGGAGCAGCACTCTCAGGGGTTAGATT
This sequence comes from Mastomys natalensis, assembly GCA_021653895.1. Taxonomy (NCBI): domain Eukaryota; kingdom Metazoa; phylum Chordata; class Mammalia; order Rodentia; family Muridae; genus Mastomys; species Mastomys natalensis. The sequence continues at coordinate 1,309,224 of JAJTUV010001256.1, forward strand.
ACTGTATCAGCCTGTGGGAGATTAAGCACCTGTCAATTCACCGGCAGTCTCCTTCTGGAAATATTCACAACTCTAGTAAGAAGTTAAGTCCCTCTAGGGGTTTGGTGCATTTGCACCAGTGGAATCAGATGAGGTCACTGAATCACTGTGACAGGTGAGGGAAGACCAGTATTGGTGTCACTAACTGCCTTTAGCTAGCAAAAAATGGGCATTTCTAAGAACATGCTGTGCCTATACAGTCTGTTACTGTTTCAACTTCCTTAGCTGAGATCTGTCCAGGTCACTAATATTATTCTTCAGGTATGTAAGGTTTTAGAACAACCTATTGTACCATACACAGATAGATAGCTTTATTTGGCTGTTTGTAAGAAAGATGCAAAATGTTCTTAATTAAAATCCCCTGATAAGGAGGCTACATATATGTGACCAGTCTTTAATAATAAAATGGGTAAAAGAAATCTGTGTTCATGGTGGTGTCGCTTTCGACTCTCCTTCCTTCGTTGACTTCTCTTGTCATTGACATTCCACATGCTGAGCCCTCCTAGCATGATTTTTTTTTTGATATAGTTAAGTAGTGTGTCCCTGCATAAGACTGATGGCAAATGAGGAAACGTGAGCCTGAAATCCTGTTGAGGTTAAACATGTCAGATTGTGTCCTCAGGCCCAGGCTATTTCCTCCCAGAGGAGTGCCTTTTCCCAAATCCCAAAAGCTTGTGGCTAGTCCTCAGCTCCCACTTCCTGACAGAGGATTATCTTAATTATCCTGCCTCTTAGCGGGTAATTCAATGGTTTTAAAGGTCATTCCACCTGCAGAATCAATGCAAGCAGTATCTGAGAACTGCTATTATTTTGTCTTCTCGACCTGTTCAGGAAGTTCATGCTAGAGTTTAGGAGGATCATCTTAACTGTGTTGGGCAGACCAATATTTATGCAGGATGAAGAAGATGTTTGTCATGTGGCAGACATATTTGTGATACTTTCAACATCAGTTTAAGGCACCTTTTTCTTGGTGCTTTAAGAAAGACTCTCCTGCTTTTTAACATGACACTCTACAGATCTCTTTGTTGAGTTTCTGCAGTCTCCCATACAGTATTCATCTCATGTGTATACAGGATTTATGCCCTTCTTCAGATTTTATATGTATTCTTTTGAAAGATCGTGGCTCATTTATAGTCTTATCTATTTCCAAATGTGGACTGGAAAGAACATTGTTCAGTAAGACCTCTATGAACAAACAGAAACCCAGTTCAATTTCTGTTTGTAGGAATTATTATGGAAAGCTATGAACTCAAACATCTTCACAAATGGTAGGAAATAAATGTAAATTGACCTACTTAATTAAGGCTGTTGGTAATTTTATATGTAAAGCATGAAATGTTTATGCAGCTTTCCTTTGGTTAACTACAAAGCCTGATAAACAATCTATAAAAATAATAAGATGTAAAACTGGTTAGGTCCCTTATGTTAAATGCCATAGTGCCTGTAAATGGCCTATAAATATCCTCACATGGGTTTTAATTTTTATTACATTGTATTGTGTGTGTGTGTGTGTGTGTGTGTGTGTGTGCCTGAATACATGCATACACACATGCATATACACAATCTTGATGTGAATTTGGAGATCAAAGAACAAGTTATGTCAGTCTGTTCTCACCTTCTACCTAATGTGGATCTTCAGGTATTGAATGCAGAATAAACTTGGGAGAAAATACCTCTACCTGATGAGTCATCTCTCTGGTCCTCCCATAAATTTATTTCAATTATCTCTGAATTATTTCTAACACACAATACAATGCAAGTGTCATACACACAGTTTGTAGGATGTATGGCTTTTAAAGGAATGGGGGAATCCAATGTGTGCAAGGCTCTTTAAAGATGGACTACTATAGGCCTTGCTACATTGACTTACCTCGGTTAATGTACTTTTTGCAGTTCCAAACTGGTTGAGTCCAGGAAAGTAAGTAGCAGATGAGGAGAGTTGTTTACAATGTGACTTTGTGTCTTAATTATCCCATCTATAACTTTAGTAAAACTATTAAGTCATTGAAAAAACAATTGGAAAATATTATAACCACCAAAATAATTATTTGATAAATTTACCAAATTATAAGTTCTACAGCCCACCTCATTAGTTCTTCTAAAATATTTTTTCACTCTTTTTCATATCTGTTGTCGAAATTGTAACCAGAGTTTTACAGCAAAAGCCTGTGCTTTTGTTGTCATAAAAGGTTAGTCCCAGCCACCCATTCCAAAGACTAATTACAGACAAGGGAAGAAGCTTCATCGATTCCTGATGTGCACCAAGAAAAGGGAGAGAAAGGGAATCGAGAGATGGCCAGGCTCCAATTCAGAGTACTGATAACACGCTTTAGTCTTAAACAGGGAAAGAACTAGGGTTATTCACAAGAAATTTGCATAATTAAGCAGTTCCTAAAGCATATGTTTTTGCTTTTACCTTTAATCTCAGCATTTACAGAGGCTGAGGCAGAAGGATCACTGAGTTAAAGGCTAGCCTGAGCTACATAGTAATTTGCAAGCTAACTTGCTTTATGTATCATATGCTTTCAAATAAACAAAAGAACACAGGGTCCTGAATGGTGTTCAGAAAAAGAAGATGCAAACCTGCTAGCTCTTAACACTTTGCTTCAAGGGGACCAGTCCTGCAAGATGATCTTCAGTGTGCTAGGGTGAATCATTTCCAGGATAGATGATTATTTTCATGTCAGACTGGTCATTTCTGCCTTCAAGGCTATGAAGTTTGAATTTCAGGTAGTTTCAGGTTTGGTGCAACAATTCTTGTGCTTTCAATCTGCAAAGGGGATAAGACTGAATGGATAGGAAGACATCCATTAACTTCTGCATGCATGGCCAACTAAGTCTGATAGAAAGTAAGAAAAGCAGTTTTGAAAACAGGGCAAACATGCAAGAGGTCTATCCTGATCTTAGTTGGTTACCTTGTGGGCCCAATGAGGACGTTGGCAGGGGTAGTGCCTAACAGGTGATGGCTTCCAAAGAAGAATGTCTGAAGGGAGAGCTTGCTTTGTTCTTTGAGCATTGGTGAATTTAGTGTACTGTTGATAAGTAACTCGAAAATATTATTTGCTCCAGGGCTATTTTGTATCTTTAACCAGCACAGTGTGTATGGATTGTCTTATTGAATCCTGTGGGATTCCATGTAGATGGGATTTATGTTCTTTATCTCCATTGTTTGGCAAGTTACAAACTAGGTTGCTGTGGATAGTTTGGGAATAACTGCATCTAGACACTGTCTGAAACTGTACTCACCAGCGGGTGTTTCTGCAAACAGAACATTGTTGTCAGTGCTGGAACAGATAGACCAAAATATTAGTCATCTCCAGATCACGGCTTTCGAATCTTCACATATGCTTTCCAATTATTTGTTTCTAAGCAGATTTCTGTTGTGATTGATGTTGTGTTTCTAGTTCAGGCTGCTCATATCTCCTATGGCTCATCTTCCACTATAGATAAGCACACTGAGGAGTTATATAAGCAGTAACTGGATCTTTCTTCTTGTGGGGTCATCTGTGCCTATCCCAAAGAAGATGCAACAAATTTTACATTCGTTCCCTGGAATACGAACATTGTAGAAGCAAAAACTAAAAATAAAATAAAAATTCAAATTGCCACAAGAGAGCTCCGATTGCATGATACCTTGACTTTCAGTAAAACAGCCCACGTCATCACATCTCAGGGAATAAATAACTCAATGTATTTTTTTTTCACTATCCCTTAAACAATAGATGCCCTAAAAATTTTATTTTGATAATTTCTACCAATATATTTTTCTCTGTCATTTAAGAAATGATGGCAATGTTTACTTTTAGATAACAGCTAGCTGCTATTGTTTAATGTATTTTACCACAGATATTTTTATCATAATCTGATTCTAATTCTGGGAATATTTGGGGATATAGATATCAGTAGACTAAGAGAAGTAGCTTCAGTTATTAGGTGTTGTCCTGGTAATGATAGTAGCATTATTATTAAAGAAGAAAGGGATTTATATACAAGAAAGAGCATGCAATGTTTGTCCTTCTGGATGTTAGCTACGTCACTCATAATGATTGTTTCCAGCTCTGTCTGTCTACCTGTGGATATTATAATTTCATCTTTCTTAACAACTGAATAATATACCAATGTGTAGTCTTTTTTTTTCATCAGTTGGTGGACATCTAGGTTGTTTCCATGCCTTGGCTATTGCAACTACAGCAGAAAGAATATGGATGAGTAAATACCTCTGTAGCATGATGTATTGTCCTTTAAGTATATATCCAAGAGTGGTAAACCTGGATCCTGTGATAGAGGTACTTCTAGCTTTTTCAGGAACTTCCACACTTTTGGTATCTTTGTGGGTGGCTCTACCAGTTTGTACTCATACAGGTGATGAAGGGAACAGAAAAAGGCACACACTCTCTGTGCAAGGGTATTGTAAAAAGGCAGAGCCCATAACCAGATGAGGCATGTGGTATCAAATCTGCCCAGTGCCTGTACTCTTTATAGGTACTGATTAGCTCAGTACACTTACTATTCACTTAGTTCATACTGTCAGCAACGGAAGGTCCTTGAATGATTAAGTTTCAAGTACTGTTATGTCATGTACAGTTTCTCATTTACTTGTTAGACCAAATGCATGAGGCAGAGAGTTCACATAATCTGTCTGGGGATTTGCACTTTCAGCTTCATATCCATGAGTCTTAGCATTTCAAATTCAGTCCACAAACCTGTTTATTCACTGAACTGTGTCATTAAGCTATGAAATAGTCAGGTCACACGCCCAGTGTCAAATCTAGGATTATCCTTGCCCTTTATTTTTCTTTAACTGCACAAATATGTGCCCACCAGTGGATACATGAGTGATATAAAGCTTAGAGTCTATTACATATTTTCAAATAAAGAAATGTTTAGTCCTCTACTCACTGGAAATTAATGTAATTAGCATAATAGGATATCAATTGTACATAAAGAGAAAGAAACAAGATCATATAAAATGATAGATGTTAAAGCACCCACTTTTTATGCAGAAGCATATAATTATAGTCACTGTTAGGTTAATGAGTATAAAAACCTCATTTTCTATGCCTCTACCTAAGATCAATCCATTTTATTTTTTAATAAAAGGGAAAATAATAGATTGAGGAAATGTGTAACACAAGTAATCAGTACATAAAATGTTTGTTTATTAATTTGCAGCTATGTGACAATTCCATTATAGATCCTTCACTGTGCTTGGTAACGAGGCAGGTAAAACATTCCAATCAGTGGCTCAACTATTTCATCATCATTGTTCCACCAAGTAAAGGAAATGCTGTTGGATACTTTGTATGGAATGTAAATTCTAACCCTTGCTTCAACAGTGTGGTCCACCGCCTTGCAGATGGCTCAGTCAGTAAAATACTCTCTGTGCAAGCATGCAGACTTAAGTTCAGATACCCAGTGCTCTTTATTTTCTTTTATTGGAACTTTTATTTACATTTCAGGTGTTTTCCCCTTACCCCGTTTTCCCCCCTCCCTCCCAAGAACTCCCTATCCCTTCCCTCCTCCTCTTGCCTCTATGATGGTGTACCCACACCCACCCTCCCCAGAACCTCACCTCCCCACCCTCGAATACCACCCCCACGATGTCCAGTCTTCATGGGACCAAGAATCTCTTCTCCCACTTATATATAGCTCCCTTGCATATATAGCTGGAGCCGTGGGTCCCTCCCTAAGTGCTCCCAGGCTGATGGTTTAGACCCTGGGGGCTCTGGTTGGTTGGTATTGTTGCTCTCCTCTCATGGGGTCCCGTACCCTTTCTACTCCTTCAGTCTTCACTCTATCTTCTCTGTTGGGAACCCCATGATCAGTTTAATGGTTAGCTGTGAGCATCCGCCTCTGAATATGTCAGACTCTTGCAGACCTCTAAGGAGACAGTTATGTTAGGCTCCTGTCAGCATGCACCTCCTGACTCCCACGTCAGCATCTACCTTTGGTGACTGCACATGGGATGGATACCCAGGTGGAATGGTCTGTAGACGGCCCCTCTTTCAGTTTCTGCACTTTGCATCCATATTTGCTCCCTTGAGTATTTTGTTACTTCTTCGAAGAGGGACTGTAGCCTCCCCTACTTGTTCATCATTCTTCATGAGCTTTATGTGGTCTGTGAGTTGAATCTTGGGTGTTTCAAGCTTCTGGGCTAAAGTCCAATAATCAGTGAGTGAATACGATGTATGTTCTTTTGTGATTGGGTTACCTCACTCAGGATGATATTTTCTAGTTCCATCCATTTATATAAGAATTTATCGAATTCATTGTTTTTAATTGCTGAGTAATATTCCATTGTGTAAATGTACCACATTTTCTGTATCCATTCCTCTGTTGAAGGACATCTGGGTTCTTTCCAGTTTCTGGCTGTTATAAATAAAGCTGCTATGAACATAGTGGAGCATATGTCCTTGAGGCAGGATGTGGTGGCTGCATCTGTAGAACCAGCCCTCAGGAGCTCAGTGACCCATCATCGAGGACAACTCAGTGCAGTTCAGATTTAGTATGGTCCTGACTCCAAAAATAATGTGGGGAGAAACTGATAAGAAGCAATGCAGTGATGTATCATGTACTGCACACACACACACACACACACACACACACACCGGCACACATGTATATAGGTGCATACACCTGCATAAATATGTACATTTAACACATACACATAGACACATAGACACATAGACACGTGTGTAATTAGTGTCTAAAGTTTTTTATTTTTTATTTTTTAACCAATTACTCTGCCTTAGAGTTGGAACTATTGTAGACATATTCAAAAAGAAATCTCTTCTTTTATATTTTCACTCTCATGGGGTAATTTTACGAAAATAATTTATTAGATAATTAAAATTTTGAATTTAAGTAGGCTAAGAGATTTTCCATTATAGGACTATATTTTTAAAATAAATTCACACTGTCTCTTGAAAACGCACAACTTCAAACCCCAAAGCCTGGGGCACGGCCATAGATTCCTTGCTACCACGTGTCTATATTCATCCCTTAACCTGAAACTCTAGGGAGTGAAGATCTATGTTTTAGGTCATTATCAATATTATCCCTAGAAGTCTCCCTAGAGGTGTGTGCTGATACAAATATCTCTACTTCAATAGGGCCCGTGGGCCCCTAAAAGGGCTCCATGCTTTCCTTCATCCAAGCTGTTTTTCACAAACAGCCTCAGTCTCGGCAGGTGAGAGAAGCAAATTAATAGAACTTGAAAGAAAATATTTTTTTTATAAAAAAGTTTACATTTTACTGGCTGAGAAACTAATACACAGAATGAATAAACTCCATGACCATTCAAAGGCAGGAAGCACTGTAGGAAAAAGAAACAGAGAAGTCTAACGAGGAGTTAGGACTACAGACTCCATCTGAAGAGAAGCTTTGAACACGAACTGAACAAAGGGAACCTTTCCTCATAGGGTTTAACACATGGTCAGCTCTTTGTAATCAGGAGCTTAACATCTTTGAATTCAAACAATCATGGATCAAGACTACTTGGGAGGGGTTTGCCTGGCATGTGTGAGACCTTGTATTCAGTACCTAGCACAGATACAATTTAAAAAGAACCAGGGAAAAAGTAATTGTTCTCATCCTTATGACCTAAGCAAAATAGTATAGCAATAATTTACATAGACACTTGATTGTTTCAGGTATTGTTAGCAACCTAATAAAGACTTAGAGTGTATGGGAAGATTTTATATATATATATATTATATATCTCACACACACACACAGGTTATATGCCACCATTGTGCAACTTTATATAAACAATGTATATGTGACAAGAAGGCGTTCCAGGATGAATCCCTTGGTATGAATGACAGTGTGAAACTCAAATTTTTCAGGGTACACTCCCTAGTCATGATGTGTGTTTATTTTACTATTGGTCAGGAAAAATCTGTGCAGAGAGGTGCTTTATGGGTCCATCTTCTTTCTACCATCCTGAAGGGAACTTCTGATTGCATTCCTGGCCCACAAGAAAATATCTGTTGGCAAGCAAGATATAATCTAATTCTGTCCTTACATTCCTGTTGCCAAGCTACACACAACATATTTGGGACATATGGTCCTGCTTCTCTGATCTTTTAACCTTTATTTACTGTAGATGCACCAGGGTGTAATGGATCATTTGGGGGAATTATACACTTGGAATGGCAGCAAGTCTTGGTGTGGCCATCTGGAGAAGGAAGAAAATGAAAGTTTTGTTCCTCCCAAAACATAATTTGACAGAGAGTTAAAATCAATGTGAAAACTTTGGATTACATTAATTAAAAGCAGGGTGTATTAGCTACCTCTACTATTGTGATAAATGCCAACACAAGCTGAAAGAAATGGTTTCTTTGGACTCACAGTTTGGAGAAGCCACTGCAGCAGGAGCTGAGACACTTGGTCCCTTTCCTTTCTCAGTCAGGATGCAAAGAAAGTTGAACAATGGTGATTAGCTTTCTTTCTACTTTTCATTATGTCCAGGATCTCAGCCCAGGACATGGTGCTACCCATAGTTACAGTGGCATTCCTAACTCAGTTAACCTAGTCTAGGTAACTCTTCAAAGCAATACACAATTTATCACGTGGGTGATTTTAGACCATATCATGTTGTTAATTAAAATTAACATCACACGAAATATTTACATATTATTTAGGATATATGAATGCATTGATAGATAAATAGTTATATGCATTTTTTTAAAGAAATGGTATATCTGTGTTCAGGAAGTTAGCATTCTAGAATAATACAGCTACTTCATAGCCCTGGTCTCTCCAACTCTAGAAAGTGGCTCTAATCTGAGAAAAATCATTTTATTTTCATGTATATGGTTTTGGACAGGATTAGCTTGCCCCTCTGCATGCTGATGATGATTGAAATTTAGAGAAAGCATTGTACACTAATAGATTGTTTTCAAACTACCTTGCTAATCTCTGTCATTTCAGATTTTGACTCTGTATTTTGATGACCAGCAGTCTTCTAGCAGTAAATATGAATAATTTTTGCTTTTAATAATTAAACCCAACTAGCCATAATCTATGGTATGTGGTCCTTGTGCTCTGTCTTCCCTGGCACTGGATTTTTATATTACCAGGACAGTTATGTCAAAGAAAACAAAAGCACCCATGGACAAGCACACCTTCACATATATACTCATGTGTGCACACAGATCTATAAGCATGCATACACACATACATCTATCAACAGCAAATGCTTTATATTTAAGAAAAATCTGTCAATATCAAAGAATGGCAAGATGAAAGATGCTAGATTTTTCTCATTAATTACTGATAAGAGTATGCAATAGTCCAATGAGTTCAGTGAAACTATCCTAAGTTTTCTCTAAAGCTAAGTAAAGAACAAGCTGTAAATCAGCCATTCCATTCCTGGGTATTACCCCAAGACAAAGATGTGTATGAGGCATGCATAAGAGTACATGAAACATGTCTGTTTGTATGGGACAGAAAGAAGGAGGGACACGATAGCCATTAAAGGTGAGTGTTTAAACAACTTTAAATCCCAGAAGTGGAATGCTGCATGATAGAACCTTGGTCCTAACAGTATGAACTGTGCGATTTTGTGTCTTAACTTCGTTAACAGAAAATGACATATGTGATTCAAGTAATGAGAGTTGTAATCTTTAAGGTTTAAGTATAGACAACTGAACTCATGAGAAAGTAGACAACATGAGTAAAAATGTTTTGTATGAGGCATAAATATAAATAAAATCCTTTTGTGCTTAGAAAGAGTCTATCTCCAGTAGTAAATAATAGGAAATTATCATAATGTCACCTTGTTTTGCATTTTTTATATTTTTAACTCATTCCAAAGAAACAGCCTATCTTAGGCTTAAAACTATTTTATAATAAAGACAAATTAAGAATATTCCTATTCATGATTCAACCTCCAAAAAGAAAAGTGAGCATACGAACAAGATCATGCTTGTTCAGGCCTAGGTATAGCACCATGCCCCTCATGTTGACTCCCCAGACTGAAAGCAGCATTGCTGCTACTCCTATAAACAACATATGAATCACATCTGAAAATATGGTGTTTAATGTTATCAAGTTTATCATTCAATGTTCAATGTTACCAAGGTCACATTTGAGTCAAAACCGCCAAAAGGTGACATTCACCATTTTTCTTCTCTGGACAAGCAGATGAGGTATCTGCCAAGCATCCCTGACCTCTAATATAGTTAAGCATTGAATTATAAAATGCAGAGTTAAAACATCTACCTGGGCTACTGCCAGATTATAATGTAACAAAGGCTTTATGTTTACTTTCTTGTCACATAGACTTTGCTCCTGCCTGCGAAGTTGAAATCTAAAGCAGATGACAATGCTCAGACAAATGTCATTAATAGGGAAGGGCATGTGTGAATGTTCTTCAGAGATTAGAACATTATGTCCTGGCATTCAATGAAATATAAAGTCTGGGGTTTTGAACAGGTTTGTAGAGGTGAGCTCTGTGGATATCCAGGAAGACTAATATGCCAAGGAATCTACAGAAGATTCTGTTATGTTACCAGAGTACCAGTTTTCTAAGACAACATTGTGTCTCTACATTGTTAAAAAAAAAACGAGTTAGGAAATAAATGCTATCTACCTTGGATGGGTGCTACAGATTGCATGTCATTCTATAAGTTATCTGTCTCAAACACAGGCAGGTTTTGACGGAGTATTGAAGTATTGGTGCAGCTGAGATAGTTTTCACTCTTCCTTCTCTTCACCACAATATATATTTTTCTGACTTGTATTTCTCCTTTTACATAACAGTACCAATAATGTGTGTGGGAGGAGAGAGATTTAATTCAGATCTACTAAGCAGCGGCTCCTTTTATTGTTCAACACTGACCTTGTGTTGCTTTGGAAACTTTCTTCATAAAAACTTTTATTCATAAAAACTATTATTATAAAAACTTTTGTTATTCTTCAGAATAAAAAAAAACAATGAAAGTTAAATAAACATGATACATACAATTTTTTCTTACCTGTGTTCTGGAGTTTACATTGCATTTATAAAACATCCCAAGTCTATAAATTGAGGACATGACTGCTCTAAGATATGGTTGCAGGAAAGGTTTTTGTTTTTGTTTTTTTTTTTGTTTTTGTTTTTTGTTTTTTGTTTTTTGTTTTTTTTTTTTTTTTTTTTTTTTTTTTTTGTAGTTATGAGGGAGCGGCATCTGGAAGTGTCCAGAGTGGGGAGAGAAAACAGTATGTAACCAACTGATTGGACTATGACCATGAAGGAACACAGAAGCAGAGAGTGAGAGAGGAGGACCAAGAAAGATAGACAAAAAGAATAGACTCAAGCACCAAAATTGCAGGGTCATATAGGAAGGAGAAGCTGGGGAAAGGAAGCACATGAGATAGCAAAGCCTACGGAAGGAGAGAAGTGAGAAGATCCTGGGTGTCAGCATGGACTCTGTGACAGGAATCATGATTCTAAGGAAGCCTGGAGGCCAACATGATGATCATTGTCCCTTCTGACAAACATGGAAATGGATGCTTGATAGAAGGAAATGGTAAGATGCCAGAATTTGGACAAGTGGAGTTGCCTTTAGTCCTGATAATGAGAAAACATTAATTCCATTGTCTTCAAGTAATAATTTGGAGATTGTCTGAAAGCAGGTGCAGCATATGTAAGCTGAAAGGAAAGTCTCTAATCTATTTACTCATTTGATGTTGAGCTCCCCTTTCTTACCTATAAGCCCCTTTTCATTAGTTGCCAAATGTGAATGTGTGATATACGTGATAGTGAGTTTTCTTGACTCTAGGTTTGACATAGGGTTAGGTGTTAAATCCTTTGAGGACGAGGCAATCCTCCTTAGCCTCTGTTTTAGTAAATAGATATTGTGCATTTTATGATTTAGGTTGAGATCCTTAGATACTGTCCTTTCAAATGTCAACTAATATAATCCTCAGGATTTGTACTGAAAGAGTTTTGTAATAAAAGAGTATCTTGGTGATTGGGAACAAGGAAAATCATACAAATCAATGGACTTCATGCAAGACTGAGGGACATAAAATGGCTGCCTCTGATCAGGATTGGAGACTGTGACAGGCCAGGCTGTGGTGATGGACTTTATAGTGGGTATGGAGTGTGCACATAGGGAAAGGGAGGGTGAGAAGGCATTAGTGCTGAGTTATTGAAGAAAGGAAGAAACCTGGTTCTGGAACATGGGTGGGTATTAGTTGATGAACAGTCAATTCTCTATGTTAACATTTGACCCGACCCACAGGTCTGGTTATTGGTGGGGTGTCGGGGTGGACCGTCACCTGAAAGGGAACATGGGCCAAGAGAGAGAACGAAGACCAAGCAGCAGGAAGTTTTGTCAAGGTCTCACTTTAATGGGGGAGCAGTTTACAGATATAGTCTGGGCAAGGAGGAAAGGGGGACAAAGAACGGGGCGGGGATTCTCTCAACTCTCAATCCAGCGGAGGATTCTGCGGTTTGTCCCAGAATGTCCAGGTCAACGGTTTTTTATGAACAGGAAATCCTTTCTTAGTTGTAGGTCAGGTTCTCCCAAGAGAGGTGGTTATTGTCCTAGGCCATCTTACTGTCATAACCAGCTCCTAGGAAATGCCAGATGTTCCCGACCTTTCCTAACCTTTCACTGACTAATCCTCCCAGAAGAGCAGGCAATTTCCTGAGGCTCTCTTGGAACAGCAGGTAGTTTTCCTGGATTTGGCTCAAACATTTTCCTCCCATTACTTACCATGATGCACACATCTATTTACCTACTGCAATGCTCGCTCACAGGACAAATGCTTTGCATGGCCAGCACTTGGGTTTTGCTTCAACATACTACTCTTAAATTTATAACAGATCATTGGTAGGCACCAAGCCTATAATGCACTGTCAAATTATGTCATTTTCTGATGCAAAACAGAAAAATTGTGTGCTCTAAGAACTCTTGAGAGCTGTGTCACGTAAAAACAAAAAGTAAAACAAAACCAAACTGATAAGGATAATGGGCTCACCTTATACCTGATTGCTCAGCCTTAGCAACTCCGACCTTGCAAAAAGACCTATCTACATTCAAAGGCAAGTTACAGGGTAGACGTTGAAGGATGGAGTGGGGCAAAAATCCTCAAAATATGGAATATTTTAGCAGCCATGCTTTTAAGAAATATTGTCAAGTTGTCAAAAAATCATTTTCTACATTTACATAGTATCTTTAGCCAGATCTGGGTGTTTAATCATCCTATGTTATGAATGATAAGTTTCTTCCATGACCTCTATGTCACAGTTCAGATAGTGTCTCCTGACACAGGAATTATTTTTTTAGTAAATTTATTTATTTTGCATCTGTATGTCACACATGTATTTCTGTGATGGCATATATGTGGAGGTTGGAAAACAATTTTTGAAAATTGATTCTTTTCACCATATGGGTTCCTGGAATCAAACGTGTTGTTAGGCTTTGTGTTAATCACCTTCACCTTCTGCTTCTCATTGGCTGGACAAAAGCCTTTAATCTCATTGTCCTGAGTTGTAGATATTCCTACCATACTCTCTGTAATTGTGATAAGTATGCTCCCTGAGAAATAGCGGGCTTGTGTTGCCACTGTATCAACTGTTCTCTGTAATTTGATCAATTGTCATTTTTGTAATGGTCTTTGTCTGTTGCTAGAAGTAGCTTCCTTGATGAGGTGCTATATACGCTTATCTATGGATATAAGAATAAGTACTTAGAAAAAAGTTAGTCATTATACTAGATTAGGCAAGTGGAAGTAAGAGGTTCTCTACTAGGATCCATGAACTCTTCAGTATTGGTATGGTAGAAACACTTGAAGAGCTGAAGTCCATGATATAGTGTTTTCTAAATATGACAGGAAAACTGTACCTATGAAATCTCAATAATATGGCTATCTAAACAAAATCTGAATAATAATACCAGTTGACATGCCAAGGCTAAAAGGGACATTGCACAGGGCCCCAACCCTAGATGAAGAATTATCAGTAAATAATAATAATAATAAATAATAATAATAATAATAATAATGACTGGTAAGAGAGAACATGTTTTCTCCAGGGATGACCCCCTCACACTAGTTAATCTATACCAACAGATTAATCCTAAAGCCATATACACAGGCAACACTAAAAGACTGAGTAGGTTGTACTTCTATATTTATTTGCTTATTTGTATAGCTATATATAACAATAATAATTAAAGAAAAAAAAACGCCATGGATTTGAGATGGAGCAGGTTGGAGATATTGGGGAGGTTCAAAGGAGTAAGAGGAAATGGAGAAATTGTGTGATTATTTTAATTTAAAATAATATAAATAAATATTTTTAAAATCCCAATAGAGATTTATATTTTGTGTATTAAATGAAATGATTCCACCAAAAAAGTCAGAATGTAGTTAACAGGTTGTTGTTTTTGTTTGTTTGTTTTTTTTTTCTAGAAATAATTTTAAGCAAACACATTTCTACAATTCAAAATGTCATATGATAGCATATACCAAGTTGGTCATAAAAGTGAATGGTTTCTGAGCATCTACTAATCATTAACTATAAAATGATGGAAATGGTGATCTGCAATTTATAGGTGAAAAATGAGATAGAGAGTGCTTTCTAAAATCAGCTTAGTCATTCAGCCAGACCTGTAGTTTCAGCTTTTTGTGAGGACACTGACAATCCCTCCTCCCATGGAAAACTTCTCAGAATCAAAACTGACCATTTACAAAGATCAAACAAATGGTTATATTTTCAAACACTTTATAGGAAGTACTCTATCCCTGATTTTAACAACCTTTTTAGGTCCTTTGTCTTCAATAATAATTTTAGGGTAATTAGTATTTGACAAATATAATAATGTTTTTTAATGTATAAAATGGAATCACATTCGATGAATCTTCATGAGAACATGCAATAGAATTTGGTATAGTCAGCCATATTAATGGAATTATTACTGAAGTAAATGAGTCCTATTATTTGGTGGGATTTGATTCAGGACATAATTAGATTCTTTATTTGGTATTAAATTAAGCTTCTATTTTTAAAGACTAACTTACCTCAACATTTGAAAAAAAATGAAAGGATTAATTACATCAGTGAGAAACAGGAAACTGTGATTTCCAAGTACAAGAGAAGGAAATAACAGTTTGCCTAATGTGCCAAGCTCTGAGTATCTGAGCTGGTCACCAAGCCAGAGGCATGTCATGTCTGCGGCGCTCTATCTCTGAGATTCAGCCCTACTATTTTGTGCTATTTTAAATTTTGTTTATTACACTGATTGACTTGTTATGTGTCTTTGTGTGTGTGTGCACTCTTGCCCACATAATCATCAGTATTGTCATGTAGATACACTGGACAATTTACTAGAGTCAGTCTGTCTATTCAGTCATGCAAGACCCAAAGATCAAATGTAAGCTATCAAGGCCTGGTCACAAATGTCTTTGCCCACTGTGCCATTGTGCTGGCCCTAATTTAACGTAGTGTGAAATTATGCAATTTAATTACCAAGTAAGATATTTTTCACCTTTTTTATTGGTTATTTTATTTATTTACATTTCAAATGTTGTCCCCTTTCCTAGTCTCACCTTCACAACCTCCTCATCCCATCCTCCTCCCCACTGTCTTTAAGAGGGTACTCCACCACTCACTCAATCCCACCTCAACACTATAGCATCTACTCATGTTGGGGCATCAAGCCTCCACAGAACTTAGCCTCCCATTGATGCCAGATAAGGCAATCCTCTGCTACATATATAGCTGGAGCCAAGGACCCATTCCTCTTTGGCTGGTGGTTTAGTCCCTGGGAGCTATTTGTTCCTGTCTAAAGGAAATGCAGGGACAAAAATGGAGGAGACTGAAAGAAAGGTCATATAGAAACTGCTCCATCTTGGGATCCATCCCATCTGCAAACAGCAAATCCTGACACAATTGCTGGTGCCAAGAAGTGCTTGCTGACAGGGGCCTGGTATAGATGTCTACTGACAGTTTCAGCCAGCACATGAGCAATACAGATGCAAATACTCACAGCCAACCATTGGACTGAGCCCTGGGACCCCAATGGAAGAGTTAGCGGAAGGACTGAAGGAGCTGAATGGGATTGTAACCCCATAGGAAGAACAACAATATATTTTTTCATCTTAATTGTAAATATCAAAAGACAACTTATAGCATTAAGGAATTTGTCCTTAGTTGCTTACCTGGCCACAGACAGAATTATGATTTGAACTCAGAGCTGTAGATGCTGTACAGTTAACCCACTGCTGTCATTCAGACCCTGTTCACTCACTTATTCTTTTATAAAAACTGGTTTCTTCTAATATTTCTTTTCTACTCAGTGCTGTCTCCTGTGAATATCTGCAGCTCAAAAGGTATTAGCAATTTACATAGTTGAATAATGGGCTATTATCTTCCTAACTACAGTTAATCCAAGCTTGAAAACATACATGCCACAGACAGGAACATGTGGGAATTCAGTATGAGGCCACTGAGACCACAGCAGGTCCACTATGAACAGAACAGTAGAATACAGCCTTTGAAGGCAGCTGCTCTCATGATTTCACTGTAGTTTCTACGTTGTCCTCACAGACACTGACAAGTGTTAAGCTTCCCTTATCACATGTCTGAAAAACTGGTAAGATATAAAGAAAATACCCATGAAACCAGGATCATAACACAGGCCCAAGTCTTCGAGATTCCGATTTCCCATGAAATTTCAGAAAGCCAATCACAAGCCACGTCCAAAGTGTCAAAAGCAAGCAACCTGGCTTATACACTGAAGTGTATCCAAGAAAGCAATTTCTGGGCCTAAGGAAAACAGGTGTCTCTTCTCCCTATAATCCACTGTTGGGGTTTGATCTTTTGCTGTGTTTTGTAATGATAAAATACTGCTCTCCCCAGACCTGATTGCCTCCAGAGACAAGAGAATCCTCACATAGACCCAAGAGATGTTGTCTAACCTTGTCCCCAAGTTATCCCTGATTGATGACTAAAAATGCCAATAGTCTATAGCAGGGTAGAAAAGAGATAGGCAAAGTTTAGGTTCCTGTAATTGTGGTCTGAGGACTTCCACAAAAAGAGAGAGAAGAAGGAGAGAGGACGAGATGACATAGTGTAGGAATCATGAAAACATGGCCATGAGGGCTAGTCAATAGTTAAGATTTGCCCAGATGGAACATAGCAAATGATAACTCAGAGAAATTGATGGGGAGTAAATTCTAATAGTTTTGGGAATAGATACCTGCCTAGCAATAGTGCTATAAAGGCTTATTTTAAAAATAAAGGTTATGTGTCTTTTGTCTAGGCACTGAATATTCAAAGGTTGAGTAGCAGTCCCCGATCTTATTACTACAATACTCCACTATAGAAATATTCCTCACCTTGTGTGGTGCTTTCTTCTGTGCTCTTGGAAACGGAGCATAGGGAAGATATTCCTATTCTGAATGGACGGGAAGACAAAAAGGGTGGGGAGTTACTGACCCAAGTATTTCTAATTCTTAATAGGGCAACAATATTCACTTCTCTACACCATGGGCCTCCCCACAGGGTTGCTGGCATGTGTACATGCCTATTATTTCCAAGCAGCACCACTGCACAGCTTAGTGACTGATAGTCCCTGTTGCATCTCTCATGGATCTCAACTGCCTGTCTGTGGGCCCCCGAGGTGAGAGTTCCATGCTAAGGGACTAGAGTTGGCTATGCTGGCCATGAACTTGAAGAAGATTCCTCAATGACTGACAACAGGTCTCATGTAACCACCCCAGTGCCATTACTTAAGGTTAATTTGATCATAGCTTTAATGTTATAGCTTAAATAACATTGTTTTCAATTCGACTGGGATTAGAAGTTTCCATATTTTTAAGTCCTTTTTTTTTGTTTTGTTTTGAATTCAATTTCTAGTCTCTCTAGTCTCTCCCAGCCCCCCCCTCCTTTTTTTAAACTATCTGTGGACAAGAGAAATCGTGATAAAACCTCAAGATTTTAGGTAATTTCCTCCAAAAATAGGCCAGCTCATCACACAAAAGTCCTACATCCACTGAATGTTATGACACAACAAAACTCAGTACAGCAACTCAGCATTGTCCAGACAGGTGGTGTAGGCTTGTGGTCCCAACTACTTGGGAAGCTAAAGTGAAAGTGTAGGATCAAGGCCCTTCTCATCTATGATGAGTTCAAAGCTGGCCTGAGCAACTTATAGAGATCCTGTCTCAAAATTAAATTTCAAAGGCTGGCCTGGGGGTACAGGTTAGATATAGAATGCTTGCCTTGCATGTATCTAGATCTGAATTTCATCTCCAGAAGGTGACCCCAATAAATGTTTACAGGGATCACATTTGAGTGTCTTCACTTATGTCTGAGAACTGTCAGCAGTATATTCACAATCACTCAGAGAAAATTCTAAACAGAGTAACTATACTTTCATTCTACTTTTCATCTCAGCATCTACTGATTCAGACTTAAAGCTCAGGTCATTGGGAGATTTTATATATATATATATATATATATATATATATATATATATATATATATATATATATAATTATTTTGAATTTCCCTCAGAATTCTGCAACCCTGTCCCTGATCCCAGAGTGTTGTTGGATATGACCATTTCATGTCTACTACAGTATGTGAGCCATAATGCTACACAGTGGATAACGAGAGTGATGCTTTGACTAGATCATGGATTCATCCTCTTCTTACTTTACATATGCATTGAGTTTATGCACATTCAAAATGTAACAGTTTGATCATTTCAAGAATAAAATTCATGGCATTAATCCTCTCTGAGTGTTGTGCATCTATCGATGTTATTTCAGAATTCTATTATTTCAAACAGAAGCTGAACTGTTCAGCATCTCCTTCTCACCTGCTCATTTCTCGTCTGTGTTATGCCCTGTGAACTTGCCTATAGTTTGTAGGTTTTTCAGTAGAATTACATAGAACCATTCACTGAATATTCCCAGATAATTACTTATATCATCACACTTAGTTGCTTCAAATTTCTCCAATATCACATGAAATACAAAAATTTTACTTCTATTAAATGCTGAATAATATATGTGTTTGTATGTATCTATGTATTATCCCTATTTATAATCAAAGTTTGTTTATGTACTCATCCCTTGAAAGACATATGGATGATTCTTATATGTTCACTGTCTTGAGCATCATAAGAACATATTTGAACTTTGTTTCTGAGTCATAATATAATTATTAACAAGAATTCTTGTACCACTCAGATCCCCCCTGTCAATGTGTGAGACTTCAGTTACTTCTTAAATATTTATAAAATGAAACTCCCTTTTTAAACATTTGCATTTTGAGCTGTAGTCTTTCCAAAACTGATTTTTCTATGTATCATTTTTTAGGATTTATCACTTTGGATCCCTCTGAGCATCATCACCATAGATCTGTTTCCATCTATGAACCATTCTGTTTGGTTGTAGCATTGGCCTACTTTCTATTTTTTATTTTATTTTCTTAGCATAATAACTAGATATATTTTAAGTTGGTGTGATTTAATATGTACATATTCTGTATAATAAACTTATTGGGGTAATTAAACATCTATCTACTTAAATGTTTATCATTTCTTTGTACCAAGAGAAATAGTTATTGTTTATTTTATAAAAAATTAGATGGGTCTATAGCTCTCTTTCTTGCCTACATTTTTTTTTAAATTTCTTTTTTATAATAGTTATCCTGATGAATGTAGACAGGAAACACCATGGTTTGGTTGACATTTCTCCAAAGATCATCAGTGCTCAGCATTTTCATGTGTTTACTAAACATTTGTGTATTACCTTTCATCTGTATTTATTCAGGTCTTTTCTCCATTCTTGAAGTAGGCAATTGTGCCTGCTCAATCACATTGCATTGCAACTTCTTTCTATAGTGTAGATAATCTCCAACCACATTCCTATATACACACATGTATAGTTGGCAATTTGTTTTTCAGTTTTGAGATTTTCATTTTCACTCTTAACAATAGTAGTTTTGATGAGCAAATGTTTTCGATTTTAATAAAGTCACAATTTCCTAATTTGCTTTTTAGTTATCTATGTTTTGAGGGTCATGTCCAAAATCTAATTTAGGAGCCAAAGTAAAAAAGATTTGCCCATACATGTTCTTCAAAAGGGTCATATTTATATGTGTTGCACAGAGGTATTTAAACATTTTTGTTAAGTTTTTATTTGTAGTATAAAGTCAGGGTCTTACTTCAATCCATATGAGTAGATACCAAGTTT
This sequence comes from Mastomys natalensis, assembly GCA_021653895.1. Classification (NCBI taxonomy): domain Eukaryota; kingdom Metazoa; phylum Chordata; class Mammalia; order Rodentia; family Muridae; genus Mastomys; species Mastomys natalensis. Next base: position 1,329,468 of record JAJTUV010001256.1, read on the forward strand.
TCCTAAGTCTTTTTTAAGAACCATGCATACTGGCTAAAGTTTTAGCAGTCTTATAAAAAGTAATCTGACAATGAATGTTAAAGTTTACTTCTAGGTTGTCTCCTGGATTTGTCTTTGTTTCTATAGTTACGTAAGTATTACTCTACTTTAAACACTAGGGCTATACAAAAGCCTATAAATCAAGTTTGAATTAGCCAACTTCAGATTTTTGTTTTTGTTTTGTTTTGTTTTTTTTCAAAATCAGTTTAGCTCTTCATAGTATCTTCAGAAAATCATGTGAAATTTTTGATGAAATTTCCCACCTCTGAAAACAAAAAATGTTAGAATGTTGATAAATTTCCAAAGAAATCTGAAGGTCGTTTTAAGCAAAATTGGTATATTAATATTCAGCCTTTCGATCCATGAAAAAAATGGTCCCTTTTCACTTAATTTTGAGCAATTCAATTTAGTTTTAGATTTAGTTTATTTGAGATGCGATTTCTTTTTGTAGTTCAGACTGGCTTAGAACATTCTGTGTAGGCCAGACAAGCAGTAAACCCGAAGCGATGCTCCTGCATCTGTTGAGTACTTGGATTATTGGCATAACTGTGATTTCTTTATATCTGTGTTTTATAGGCATTGCATAATTCTTTCCTGAAGTTAGGTTAATTTTCCTCAGATATGTACTTATTTGTTTGTATATTTTTGAGTTTTGGTTTTTTTTTCTTTGTTCATTTTTGAGAAAGAATTTCTGTGTGCATCCCTGGCTGGCCTGAAACTCATGCTGTAGACAAAGCTGGCCTCAAACTCACAGATACATTCTGCCTCTGCCTTCCAAGTACTGGGATTAAAATGCCACCACACCTGGCAATGTTTATTCTTTATTATTATCAAATTATCTTGCCGAAATATTTTCTGGTCAAGAAACTTTGAATCAGTTGTCAAGTAAGTATAAAAAGGCATAAATTTGTAAGTGGAAAAGAAAATATATACATTTAATCATTTTAAATTATTTAAATGTTACAAAGTGAGAAAGAGTGTGTTATGGTGACCTTGCTTATTGCATGTTGGGGTGAGGTGTCAGACTGCAGAAAGGCTTAAAAGCAGCTTTCTAAGAATCTAGAACTATGATAGTGGATCATAACTAAGTCCTTTGGAACATGAAATAGGACAATTACAGGATTTTATAAATGTTTCCTAGAATTAACCTAAATAAATATTTCTGATCATAGTTTGTACATCAAGGTGAATCCATGCCATGATCTAGAGCAGTGGGACAAAGCAATTAGGCAGTATCAGATCGAATCAAATATCTATGAACAAATGATAAGCTCAAGTACATTGAAATCTATATGTATCCTGTTTCATAATACTAAATTACTGCTTGGCAGTCATGGCACATTATGTTAATCCCAGGACTGGGAGGGAAAGGCAGACAGATTTTGAGTTTGAGGCCAGCCTGGTCTACAGCTAAGTTCCAGGACATGCAAGGCTACACAGAGAAACTGTCTCAAAAATAGACCAATTTATCGTATAAAGATTTACTTATTTTTTATTTTATACCTGAATGTATACTCTACACCACGTGCATGACTTGTTCCTTTTGAGGCCAGAAGAGAATGTCTGACCACCTGGAACTGGAAATACAAATGATTTCCAGCTTCCTTATGGGTACTGAGAACTGAAACTGAGTCCTAGGCCAGAGCCGCAATGTTCTTAATTTGTGAGTCATCTTTTTAGCTAAAAGCTCAACCCATACATCCTCCATCTGCATTCCTTCTTTGAAATACAAAGGAGCATTCCTTTGGTACTTGTGTCAGAAAAATTAAATAAAATTCTAGTTATAAAATGATAAAATGATTTAAGCTTAGTAAAAAAAAACATTTTTATAAATTCCCAATTTGTTTGTTTTGCTTCCTAAAACAACCATAGAATTTTTTTTTTTTTAAGTATTTTAAAGTTTAAAGTGAGCATGTGAAAGGACAGGAAGGGTGAAAGGGCACTGGGTAACTTTTATGAATGATGCAGTATTAGTAAAAAAGACAACCATAAAAGGTTTGTGTGAATTAAGATTTCAATTAATGTGCTAATTGTGTTTACTTCTTGATTAGATGGTTTTAACTAAATTAGGTTGCTTTTTTGAAAAGCTTAGAAGTATTGGTATTTTATGTTAACTTCCTGAAGTATCACAACTTACAGCACTAATAAATTCTTCTTTTTGCTCAGATTATCCAATGGTTATAGGATTAGCATCAAATGGTAATTCCGAAGCTCATCTAAGGTATATTAAGCATATTTTCCTCACTGAAGTACATAGAGTATTGTTTAATGTTAGCACATAAGCCTTCCCTCCTGGCTAAGGGAAAGACAGACCCTCATCTGGAATTCACATCAAGGGGATATACAAATTACTAGAGTATGCCAATGTGAGTTAGACCTTCTTTTCTCAATCCTATCTATCCATTGGACAAGCACTGTCTGACATAATGTGACACTTTCACTAGTGTCTCCTATGGCAAAGAAAGATTTTTTGAAAAGACTCACTCCATTTTAAACATAAGTCTCCAAAGAGTTTGAAAGAACAAGCTACTTTCCTTTGTGTCATGATTAAGTATTTGATCATGGTAGTGGAATCTTTCAAAAAAGAATGTGGAGGCGATGCTGAGCTTGACAGCCCTGTGCAAGAATTGGTAAGCTTGGGAGGCAAGATTGGGAATGTGCAGAGGAGGGCCTTTCTACCCTGCAAAGTTTCACCCTTTAAGATCTGATGTAAGAGCTGGGCAAAGGGCTCAGATAGTAGGTGCCTGCCCTGCCAAGGAGCTTAAGGACTTAACTTCAGATCCCATTAACAAGTGCACAATAGTCAGTTATACACATCTGTAACTGGAGGAATAGGACAAGTGTTTACTAGCCAGGTAGCCTAGCAAGTATGTGAGCTCTGGGTTTATTGAAAGCTCAAGTCTCAAAAATAAACTAAGGAGAATTGGTGGGAAAACATCTGGTCTCCACCTGCAAGAACACATGTGCATATGTGAACCCTAACACATCTCTGCACACAGTACACGTGCATACACATACATACAATTTTTTTTTAAAGACACAACGGTGTTATGAAAAGCTCAGAGTGGATTTCTAATATGGTGAATTATGCATATTCAATAAATTACTCAGGGAGCTGATTAAAGATGACCTTTAAGGGTAAAAATTGAAATCAAACTTAGTAATTGGGAGTCATGTCCTTTGCTTAGGTGGAAAAACTTGATGTTTTAAATTAGGATGCAAATTATAGCTGTAGTTAAGAGTCCAAAATATTTTCAATTGAGAGAGAGTGGTCATGGGCTGGGTATCAATCATCCTACCTACACTCTGCTCCCCAGCTTGAAAAGTTAAGGTTTTGCACTTACGTAATATTGTAATATTCCTGGGCACGCTCTCCTCCTCTTTAGAATGTGACATTGTGTTTTTCATAATGTACTTCTGTGGATTTAAGAAAGAGTGAACCATCCATCCTCATCTTTATCCCAGTAGAATAGTCATTCACTAAATGATAGCTAGTGTTTTACAACAGGTAAATTTGAGTTTTCAGAGTCATACTTTTGGAAATTGACATAGAATAAACCTGTCCCTAGACTTGGCCAAGATTGTTCGATGCACTGCATCACAGACCTTGTTGAGAGAAGGATAAGGATGCTTGGGTTATTTAGAGGTCACTCAGAATCACAACTGCTGATGCACAAACGATCCTACCTATTCATCTTTCCATTCCAAGTATCCTCATATCCTCATAAGTGTCCTTCTGTGTCTGAAACTGATCATTTCCCAAGGCTTAGTTATGATGTACTCTCTAGATTAAGGAGATCCATTGTGAACTAGCTGCCTCTTAAGAGTGTACCTGCTTCTAACTCTTGATGATTCCAGTAGGCCAGTGTGCTCTCTCTCTCTCTCTCTCTCTCTCTCTCTCTCTCTCTCTCTCTCACACACACACACACACACACACACACACATCCACATGCGCACACACACACACACACACACATGAACACACATCCTTATTGGGTACATACATTATGCATGTTTAAGACACAGTTAAATAAATGTAGCAAAATGTGCTTGAACTGGAAAAGACAGATCAACAAATGACAACAGGATGATGGCAAGTCCTCCTTGTATTCTTTGGTGATTTATCAGGCATATATCCCTTAGTCTTTTCCTTCAGAGGAAAAATAAGAGGAATAGTACAGAAAGCTTCAGTAACACCATCATCAATAGGAAGTTTCCAAGGGAAAGAAATCCCTGTGGCTCCCATCCTAATCAACATCACCATTAACAAACCCCTCCCAGAGGCTCTTTGTCCTTCACTCAAGGCTATGTATGCTGAATGACTGGTAACCTTGGTGATACTTAGGGCTTGCACATGAGTGATGCTATGCACTCTTATTTCCTGACCCCCTCTGTGGAAACTTTCTCTCTAAGCTCCTTGTCAGGATTTTAGCTTTTAGAAATAGTTTCCATACCTGATGAGTAGTTTTGCATGTCTCTGTTCAGTCTTCACATTTAGTTAGGGATGTTAATCATGCATACTGAGAAGGGAAAGCTTTATTTTAATGTTTAATAAGTTTACAATTCTTTAGATTGATTTCTGTCGTGCAAATGTGGGCAATCATTACACTTTAATGCCACAGGCATCTCAGAAGATAGGAAAAGTCTCCATTGACACCAAGATGAAATAGCAGAGATGCAGAAGAGAAAATGTCTTTTCTTCTCTTTAAAGAAGATTAATAGTTACAATTAAAAATCACCTCTGCGTTCAGGGCCGCAGACACAGCTGAGGTCTGAGATACAGCCCACAATCATATGAGTTTTTAAGGCTCTGTGACGTTACCACAGAGTATTGGCTTCTCTACACTCTCAGAAAGCAGGCAGTAATTAGAAGTGAATGACACGGTGCTTTTCATCTTTGATGAAGAAAGACTTCCTGTGTCAAAATATCTCACTAGAGGAGTAATTTTCTCTGTGTGCCTTTCTGGTCCTGAATGCATTTTGCATAATAATAATAAAAAAGGAGCTTGCTTCTGAATGGTACTTAGTGACAAATAGCAGATTCCTTGGTTTGGCCGATAAGAGGCATCTGGTTACTGTCATATTGTAGTATCAATAGATGGAGCCCATCCTAGAGGTGGGATATTTATATGCTGGAGAAATAATTTGTTTTGGATACAATAAAATCAATGATATTCAAATGCTTTATGCGATAATGCTTCTAAAGCTTTAAAATTACCTGATGAGATTGAATCACCCGATGTCAAAATGCTTTTTAAGGATTTAGTCACCTGAATTTTTAAGCACAGTGAACAGAGAAATAGCCAGTGCAGCACAATTGCTGAGTGATGCAGCTTGCTTTGCCACTCAGGCCATGGACACGCAGGTCCACGCAGACCACTCTCACACAGTTGTAATTATGCCCGGTGACTACACCAACCTGGACATTTTAAAACAACTATTTATGAACTTTAAATGGTTTGAAACCTTTTGAAAATGAAACATGTAAAAGAGAAAAAAATAATTGCAGCCTTGCCTAGCAAGAGACTCTATAAATGTAAGTTTAGCCCTGAAATTGGAGTTAAAATTGCTGCAAGAAGTTATTTTTTTCTTACATTGTTTCTCTCTAGTGTTGGAAGAATATTGTACAGGGTATAAATTAGCATACAGCTATCATCTGTAATTGTAGGTGAAAAGGAAGAGCTATTACCTGGAGTTCTGAATCACAGTTTTGTTTGGATAAGAGAATTGTGGAGTTAATATGAGAAGCATAGCATCAGAGGTTCTTAGACATCAGTGAGTAACATTGTCCAAAGTTCTACAGGGCCAGCTTATTTTCTGTCAACACAATGAGAAAGCTTAAAGAGTAAAGGAATTTAAAGGCAAATTTGAATGACTTCACACTAATCCTCCCACTATGCATTGCACAAGCTGAACATTTCAAGGAAAAGAGAAAACACTGATAGTTGGTGGGTGCTCTAAGATATGTTTTCTTTAAAGCAGTTGCTCCTGGATTGTTCAGAGTGGACGGCCTCACACCCTTGTGTATCTGGGCAGCACAGATTGAACTTGGTGGGTTATTTAAGAGATCAAGAGGAAGGTGCTGACATGAAGTTGAAAAGTGAGGGGTGGAAGTGGGAAGAGTTAGGGGAAGGAATGAGGGATGGACATGAACAAGAAACATTGTGTACACATAGGTTCTTGGCTAGGGCTAGGACATTGTTGAACTGTTCACACTTTCCCTTCTCCAAGCTGGGATATTGTCATGGCTGACTTGAGTTTAGGTAGGTCTTGTTCATGCTGTCTCAGTCTTTGTGGATTCATATGTCCACCAGCCCTGTTGTGTCTGGCAAACAGTTTCCTTGGCATTGCTTACCACCTCTGGATCCAGGGCATTGTGTGTGTGTGTGTGTGTGTGTGTGTGTGTGTATTCATGCATGCGTGTGTGTGTGTGTGTGTGTGTGTGTGTGTGCGTGCACATGTATGCACACACTGTGATGTTTATGTTTTTGCTTTTTATTTAAGAAAGGACATAAAGTTAGATGAGTATGGAGTGGAGAGATCTCGTAAAAGTTCGGAGAGAGAAAATATGATGATCAAAATGTATTGTATAAAATTCTCAAAGAATAAATAAAAACAAAGGATACGTTATAAGAATATGTAAAATCCTCAAATAATTAATAAAATGTTATAGTTTAAAAATAAATTATGATTCTTTCAAAGTGTCTATCAAGATAACATTGGCATCAAACACAGTGAATTCGACAAGAACTATTTTTTGGTTCTCACAGTTTTCTTTTCTGCATGCCTCTGTTCACTGCTGATGGGAGATTGCAGTAGACTTTTGGAGGGTATCTTTCACAGCACCTCTCCTAGGGGTTTTGAGGAGATCAAAATATTTGACAAAAACTGAGATGACAATGATCCTGTACAAATCAGATGAGGAGAAAACTAATTAATTTTGTTGTCATCCTATTTTATTATTCCCAAAGTCCCTTGTATCAATCAATTCAGAATAATTGTAACAACTTCATTTTTATTGGGTCATTCTAGCATCCCCTGAGGACGCTGCTGGGGAACTCTCAGCCTAAAGAAGAAAAAAAAATTCATCTCTCTGTATTAGTCTTAAATGCTCACAGTTATTTTAACTTTCAAGTGATTTTGAGAACATAAGCTTTATCTTGAATTCCCCAAACATTCAAATTTAATAAGTGTTCACATGCTGTTGTTTGGTTTATTTTATTAAATTAGTTTAATAATTAATCTACACTTATACTATGCCACACATAATCTATATGGAAGGTTTTACATGTATGATTTTCAAAAGTGCTGATTTTTGTTCCTGGAAAAATAAGTACTTATGACACAAAAATATCTTCTTTCTACTACCTCAGTTCTTAAATTCTTTCTAAGTAATATGAGCTCTCAAAGCAAAAATTCTATCAGGCAAAATTAAAGAGACAAAAAAAATCAATTATTAAGGCAATTTCAGCAAGGTCAGTAATTGAACTCACAGGACAACTGAGGCTGGTAGGATGCTCAGCACTGGAGTAAGCTACCATGAAAATGGTGGCCTGTGTTTGGGAAGAAGTGGATCTCAAAGTATAGTTTTCAACCAGTATGGACGATTTCATCTGAGATCATACCAGCTCTGTTTCATATCCATGAAGTTGGGCTTCTGCCTTCTCACTGAGTCTCCAAACAGAGATGCCACTTCCTTGAGGGGGAAATTTAGAAAGTGCTTTTTGAGAATAAACACAAACACTGGGTCCTGGTCCTAAAACTGACAAAGGGCAGCTGGGTGGTGGTGGCGCACGCTTTTAATCCCAGCACTTGGGAGGCAGAGGCAGGCGGATTTCTGAGTTCAAGGCCAGCCTGATCTACAGAGTGAGTTCCAGGACAGCCAAGACTACACAGAGAAACCCTATCTCGAAAAAGAAAAAAAAAAAAAACTGACAAAGGGCTAAGAGGAGATTTAGAAACATTTCAGAAGAACAAACAATTTATAGTGAAATTATTAAAGCTTAGGTCAAAGACTAATGAAGTTACTAGCCTGTCCAGCATCCACTCAAGCTGAGGTATTATGACTGTTGTGGCCTGCCGTAAACCACTGGATGCATTCTGAGATCTGCTCTGCACTGATTAAGTTCTACTGGTTTCCTGATTATCACTGGAATTTCCTGCTTATCCACAGAATGGTGGCATATGTTACATGTTCTCTCAAATTGCACAGTAATTATAAATCTCTCTCAGTTAATATTTTTATTGTCATGTTAAGTCTGGATATAAATGTCCTGAGAACATCTTAGTAAACACTTCAATAAGTTATCTTGAAACACAATCAAGGAAATGAGTTTGTCTATGGAAACTTATCCAGAGAATAGTACACATGAAGGGAAAACTCAGGTTTTGCAGAATCTCATAGCCCATGGCTGTTTTCCCATTTTACAAAACATATGTGTCCATTTATTCACAGTATTTTTATTGATTATCTCTATCTGCCAGGCACAGTTTTAGGCTGTAGAGTGGCATTAATGATGAAGAGAACCAAGATTCCTCCCAGAGGAGGAAGAGGGTGGGCTCCAGTTCCCTTCTTTCCCCTTTAGCACAGCCTGACTGCTATGTGGTATACAAGCTCTCGCAGTGACTGCAGCCTGTCTACATCCTAACAGCAACAGAGACAATCCACCATACCCTATCATTTTCCAATCCAAAACTTCAAATAACCCTTCTCACTTTATAACACAATTAACTGAGATATTTATTACAACAGTATAAAACTATGTACACAAGCTACTGAGTCCAAGTTGAAACACGAATGATTGTGTGTGTGTGTGTGTGTGTGTGTGTGTGTGTGTGTGTGTGTGTGTAAACCAATCCTTGAATGTTTCCACATCAGTTTGAAAAACAGAATACTGAAACTGTTTGATGAAGGGCAGGAGGAAACCAATCTAAAGATAATCTACTGTATATATGAATTTGATTCTTCCTTCTCAAACTAGTGTGCTGCAGGGCTAGCTTCTAAATAATAAAAATTATAAATCTTTGTTTATCTCATCAGCCTGAAATGCTGTCACTTGCTTAAACAAATGCACCAAGATCTTGGTAAATGCCCTTAAGAGTCAGATCCCAACTGCATCCTCACAGAAGCCAGAAGCCATGCCCACACACTCCCTGGTGTTATCCGTCCTCCTTGAACTTTGTATTTCCTCTTTCATAGCATATCTCATAAATGTAGCTAATTATGTTAATACATCTATTAAAATTTGACTTCCTCATAGATTTTTAAATCCCAAAGAGGACATTATCCCAAAGAGAGCCTGTAACCAGAATCCAGGGCCAGAGATGTGACTCTGGGTGTACCAACATGTCAGGTCTAGCTACTTGCCTGAAAGAAAAGAAACAAAAGTAGTCATAAAACATCAGAAAAATCTCTTTAGAAATGTTACTTTGAGAAAATGAATATTAAACATTCAGGCTCCTCTTTGAGGTGCTGACATGAGTTTTACATTTAAATGAAAGATGAGCCATGGCCACGGGTGGTGACATGCATTGTGCATAGAAAGTTAGGAAATGACCAGGAAAGAAAATGTATTCCCTTCAGGGAATTTCCAGCTTTGTCAAGAAATCTCCCGGAAAGAGACACTTAACCTCATGTTGTGCTGTGTGGCACTGCAACTTGAGACAGCAGAGCTGAAATCCTTCCTCCAGAGGAGCCAGGATGGATCCTTGGAAATGTAACAATGGCCCTAAATTACATATAACCTTTGCTTGCTGGGGCAGAGATTACTTAACTGAAAATGACTTGCACAACAGTTCATGCTATCCTCCTAAGACTGAACATTGACTAATAGAACCCTCCCTCTTTTCCATGGTGGGAAACATGTCAGGCATATGATTTAGACATGTCCTCCATGAATCTGAATATCAAGGATTTTTCAGTGTGCTTTGGGAAGGAACACCAGTGTCTATCATTGAACCTGGGCTCCTTGACTAAGATGACTGACCTGTGAGAGCCACGATTCCCCCAGTCCTCTACCTCCCCAGTCTTGGGATTACAGGTACACAGTGCCATATCTGACATTTAAGAAAGGTTCAGGGGATCTGAATTGAAAACTTCCTGCTTGTAAAGAAATCGTTGTCTAAACATCTCCCCAGCTCTGAATATTTGTTGAATGGAAAGGCTATTTGATGGGTGATAGATCTCTCCCTGGGAATCAAATTTCAAAGGACAAGGAAAATCTTGCAGTAGACATTTGCCACCTTAAACTAGGGAAAAATATAAGAACTTGGTGGGAGGGAAATATATAAAGAAAGGAATAAAATTTCTAGGGAAGTGTTTTTTCTTAAAGTAGATACCACCAGGCTTTCAGAGGTAAATTTCCCCTTGACAGGACAAAACCCTGACTATTCCACATTATTTTTGTTAGCCTCTCTATCAGATTTCTCGTCTTTAGGCTCTGTATTATATTTTTCTGTCAAGAAAAAAATGAATCTGGAATCTTGTAAAATTGGACAAAAACTGTGAAGAGACAAATAATAGCAAAGGAAGCCAGCAGAAATTAAACAGGGAGTCCACATGATCATTAAAGGCTATAGACCAGAAATAAAGACTTGGCTACAACAGTGGATGGACTGTGAGAACAAGAGAAAGGGAAGATGAGAAATAATCCTTGAGAATGAGGTCAGGGTGGCTGTGGTTCTCCTTGTTATTGGCAGCCACATCTCTTACCTCATTCCCTACCCCTTCCTTTCTGTAATTCACCTGAAATTGGCTAACATTCACTATCATTTTTAATTACAGAATGTGTGAAAGAGAATGCAAGCCAATTATATAAATTTCATCTCATCAGTACTGCTCCATGTTACTAATAATAAAGTATCAGTTTACATGCTGAATAGTATATGCTTTTTAATAAAACAAAATCATTTCTTTTTAAAACAATATTCCAGAAGCCTACCACATAATTCCTCTGAGATGAAAAATTGTAGCTCAAATGGCATCTCTGCTATTTTTGAAATTTATTTAAAATACCATGTATAAGACCCAGAAGCAAGGGAGTTATCATAAAGTTTTACTGTTTTCAAAGTAATTCTCTGGAAATCAGGTTTGGAGATACAGTTTAATTATAGAGTGTTTGCTTAGTATGCTCAAGGACCTTGGGTTTAAACTGAGTCACCAAAAAGAAAAAAATTAAATTAAATTAAATTAAGATCAAAGAGAAAATGTTCTCTAGTAATGAGAACGAAAAGTCCTTTATATTCACTCAGAATAACTCAGTAGAATTTGACACTCTCTAACTTTGTCCCATTAGTGATCGATAGTCAGAGATCTAGTTTTCAAGTTGGAAAATGTGTGCTATTTTTAGCACAGCTATTTATAATTTCACATTTTCATATTTTGTCTTGTGGATAGTATTAAAATGTTTTAAAAATTCAGTTTAAGTATTTTTAGACTCCAAGGCTTTGAGCTCAGGACAGAGCCTAATGATGAAGCACAGCCTGGTGCTGTCCCTAGTGCTGAAGCACTGCCCTTGGTCTGCCATCCCTAGTGCTGAAGCACTGCCTGGTGCTATTTCTTAAATGCTGGCTCTATCAAATAACTGCCTGGTGCTGTTGCTAGTGCTGAAGCACTTCCTGGTGCTGTCCCTAGTGCTGAAGCACTGTCTGGTTGACTTTTACTAGCACCATCATTGCAAGTGCCCTATGTGGTCAGAATTGGTGACTTCTCCTGGTGGTGGATTACAAACAGTTGTGAGCCAGCTGACTTAGGCACTGGGTACTGAACTCTGGTACTCTGTGAGACAAATACACACTCTGAACTGCTAAGCTGTCCCTTGAGGTCAATTTGCATGCTGTAGAAAAAACCTACAACAAACAAACAAACAAAACCTTTTGACATTAGCTATATCTGAGACTCCACTCTAGCGATGATTTCTTTAAAAGCTCTACTTAGCTACATATAATCAAATACTTTGAAATTATAGCCTTGCTATGACAGTATTTATTTTCTCTATTTATTCATTTATTTGTTCATTTTACATTCCTATTGCTGCCTCCATCTCCCAGTCTCCCACTCACAGACTCTATCTTCTCATCCTCTCTCCCCTTCTCTGCGAGTGTGAGGACACCCCCTACCAATCCCTATCCCTGGCACATCAAGTCTTTCCAGCGTTAGGGGCATCCTTTCCCACTGATGCCAAACAAAGCAGCCTAGTTGGGGAAAAGATTCCACAGAGAGGCAACAGCTTTAGTGACAGAGAACCTCCCCCACTGCCTCCTCTAGTTATTGGGGGACTGCATGGAGACTGAGCTACAAATCTGCTACATATAACTGGGAGACTGGTCCAGCCTATGTGTGCTCTAACTACAAGATTAAGAAGACCAGATATCAGTGCACATTTGCCTTGAGCTCTGAGATGACTAAGTTTCCATCACTGAATTACATTCAGAATTGGTGGGAGTGTTTTTCTTCAAATTACTGGCATCATTGACTTAAAAATATACTTCATTTCCCATTCTGGGTAATGTTTTCAGCTGAGTGTCTTACTGAACTAATTCAAATTTATTTAATCACTTATTTATTTATTTATTTATTTATTTAATTATTTATATCACCTACCTATCTGCCTACTAGTATGTATGTACAAATGAATGTATGATATCTCTTACTATGCATATGTGAACTATAGTACATGTGTGGGGACCACAGACAACTTTGTAGAGTTGATTCTTTCCTTTCACTTCTAAACTCGAGTCAATGAACTTATGTGACAGTCTCTTTAACTTTTAACATATCTATCTCTCTGTCTTTTAATTATTTTAAGAGACATTGCAAACTTGCATCAATTTGTTCAAATATTCCTTCTGACAATGAGAAATGACTGATTAAAGGCACAACTATCCAATTCGACCCTGTTATATCTCCAGTTAGGATCAGTAATTGTATTCAAATACTCCATTCAGTTACTTCATTTTGACTAGTCACTCATGTATAGAATACAAACACCAAAGATCATTGATACTAGATAGTGTTGGAACTTAATATCCCAGTCAGGAAAATCTACAATTCCAAAGAAAACAATTAAAAATCCATCACTTTGCATGATTTTCTTTAAGAAACAAGGTTGTAATCTGTAGCTTTGGTTAGCTAGAGCTGGCTGTAAGACTACCCTAGACTTGAACTTCAAGCAACCATTCTACATGTACTTCTGTAATGCTGTGATTAAAGACATTCACAACCCTCAGACCCTGGCTTTCAGTATATAGTACATCTCCATGTATGGGAAGTTTTATTTGACTTCCTCAGGTATATCCTAGAATAAATAAAAATATTCGTTGTGATAATGAGTTTAATAAACAGAATTTATAAGCAATTGTTTGGATGTATGCATAAAGTCATTTATAACACCAATGAAAATAATTTATAGTGTCACATTTAGATTATGAGAACATGTAAGAATAGTGTGAAATACACAGCATACATTAGGGTAGTTGCTTCTCTATAGGGCTAGGACAATAGATACGGGAAGTAAATAGTTTTCAAGACAAGACTAATTCAAAGTTCTATGAGTGATTATAATTTATTATTAGATTTAAAGCTTTTTCTTAATATAATCCTTTTTATATGTTATGCAATAAAATAGGACAACCTCTACTCAATTGCCTATTTAGTTTTATGTCCTTCATTGCGATAGTTCCCTAGAAAATAGTTCAGAAATTCTTCTGTACTTTGACTAACTGCGTTTGCTAACCATTCTTGAGCTTAGATCATACATTGTAAGAACAAATGATTTTATTATTTTCTTCTACTGTTACAGATCCCATCTCAAAAACAATGTTTGACATTTACTAACTTCTAAAATATTCATGGTTTGAATCAATACAATTATATGACTATAACTAAAATGATTGTTTTATTTTTATAAGTGTCATCTTATGTGTTATCAATGAATCTACGTTTGCCATACATCTGTGGTCACAAAGAATAGATTACAAGGACAGAGATATCAGGAGAGATTGATTTCTGGTTCAATAACTTTCTCAATTGATATGTCAAATCAAATTAGTGTTTTCATTCAAGTGCCAGTTGGGACTGAGTTGAATATAATCAATATATCACAAAAGAATATATTAATTATTGAATATTATAACCTGACCCAGAGACAGCACTGTGCCCATTCAATAACTCCCAACATGAGCCATTCTGTATATTTGTTACAAACTGATTGAGATCATTTTGCCTCTAAAACTATGGAAGCAGGAACTGGAGAGATTGCTCAGTAGATAAGAGCACTTTCTGACACTTCAGAGAACCAAAAGGATCTGGTTTCATATCGCAGCACCCACTTGATGTGGCTCATAGCCACCTGTAAATCAGTGGATTGTGATACTCATTCCTTGCCTTCTTGGAACTCTACACTCACATGTACATTCTCACACATATGCATACATACATACATACATACATACATACATACTTAATGAAACAAATCCTAGAAACATGTAGACATATATAGTTACATGTATATGATGTACAGATTTTAAATATTTCAGTGTGTATTTGTTAATTTATGACTATATATAATACATACATAGTGGTGTACATACATAGTTTAAAACTAAATTCTTCTAAACCCTAATGAAACCAGTATTCTTATGGTTGCAATAACTTTGGAAAATATTTTACTTTTATTTGATACAAAGGAGCAGTGATAATTTTACTGTTTACTCTTTAGATCAAATTATATATGTGGGCAAGTAACCAGTTTGTTGCTATATATCAACAATTTCAGGTAGTTCAATTGCTCATCCTATACTATAATTTTAGAAGAAAAGAGGAAATTATATTATAAGCATTTTCTAGTCTATAAAAATGTCTGAAAATATACAATAATCGAGATTATCTATGAAAACATTTAAAGACAGCAAGCAGTCTTAAACCTGTTTATTCAACTATTATTGTTAAGTATTGCCTGGCTACCCAATCCATTTGTAGATTCCTAGAATTTATTATTGATTCCAGCTCTTTTCATGCCCATTCATATATTAGGAAATCCAGGGAGTTTAAAAAATATTGCCTCAATTTCATTACAGGACACATGAATGGAAACCTCTTGAGCATTTGAGTACTCTTTAAGTATCTTGAGATATACTATATAATGCTCATACTCTATAGCTACCTATGGCCACGGACAAGCTGGGTTCACTTGAAAGGGGGGCTGGAAAAGAAAAAGGGGAGATGGAGAGGCAAGAAAAGCATGAAGCCAAGACAAAGTTTTATGATCAAGGCTTGAGTTTAATATTCATCTCTTCTAATTTAAAGAGAAAGCCCCATCGAATCCCTTCTTGTTTCAGCCAGAAATGGGTGGGGGAACCCATCCTTTATGACAGCCAGAGATGTCTCAAGGCAAGCTCAGGGGGCAGTCTATTCTTCTAAGTTTCTGTAGCAGGTTGTACTTGCAGCCAAGGTGGGTAACTCCACCTAGGTCCTATTATTTGGTCTATTGTGGTAAACAAGGTCTTTCAGGCCTGCTCAAGGCTGAGGTAGGGCACAATACTCACATCTGCTTTTCCAACAGCTGAACTATGCAGTAAATCAAATTTCAAATCACCATAGTGTGTGCTACAGTATGTAGCACGCAATTATTAAAAATATTACACACTATGTCCAGCTACACTCCAACGGGGGAGCTGTAAGCCAAGGTCTTCCCAGGTTCCCGAGTCATCTGCCCTCTGGCTCTGATCACCTAGTCCCTTAAAATGAAAACTCCAGAGATTTGTAATTTACCAGCCAGATTTATAACAGTAAATCTTCAACCCCCTAAATATCCACACAAAGAACTCAAAACTCAATTAATATAGATACTCATTTCCACAATATTTTTATACATATAAACTATGGAAGTTTGGGGGCTTAATTTCCCTGCACATAGTTCCATTTTCTCTGACTCAAGGTGTGTATCCCAGTTTTCAAACAGTAACGTCATATGAATGCCTTTATTTAGGAATCCCATGATTTTAATGGTTTTCTTAGAATTTGTTTCTTTAGCTTAGGGCAGTTGTTTTCATATTAGAAATAATGACTAATTATAGCAATTATTTCTAAAAGAAAGGGATGGATGTGGAGCTAAACAACTCAACTGTGGAAAGTGACCTATCCACCTTCATTTGACATTGCTGAAAGACTTGGGGGAGGGACAGAACACTCAAGCTTAGTCTCTGAAATAAAAGGGAAATATCATGGTCTTTGAGATGACGAAAGCTCTAAAACATGTCTTCAAATTTTTCAGCCAACCAGTTTCAGGCAGGCATGACCCTATGCTCACTGTAGGACTATGAGTCTAGGTTTGAAGTTAAGATTAAAAGAATCCCACTGTCCCAGGGACACAACCTGGGAGGGGCACATTACTTAGTCAGAGGACACTTGCTAGATTAACATTCAGAGGAAGAAAGGAGAGGCTGATTAACATTCCTCAGACCACAGGGGAGGGAACCCACCTGCAGGTGAGGAGGGCCCAGAGCAGGTAGGCACATTCCAGGAAAGGGGCCCCAGAATGGGAAGTGGTCAGGAAACAGTCCTTAATATGGTAAACCTGGGCAAACTTTTATGACACTCATTGTGGTAAAAGTAATGTGTGAATATTACTCACCTAGAGACCAGACCTGGAAAAGTCAGCCTTCATGGTCCTTTGTGGTTGCCCTCGTGAACTCTGTATAAGAACTGCTCCCAGCTTTTGTTCAGGGCTCTCTTGCCTGCATGCAGGAGAGTCCTAGTGCACTAGTATCATTAAACCTCATGTTATTGCAGCAAGTCCCATCCATGTGTGTTTTGGATCTTAGAGTCCAACACTCACCAAATGATCTATTCATATGGAGATAATTACTAGTGCATTAAAATCCACAGCTTACCTCGAATTACCATACAAGGGCTGAGAAGGAAGGTGTATCTTTGCATGCAAACAACAACTCTCACACCAGAAAAAATGAGGCTGTTTATTCTGACCTGATATGAATGATAATAGTCCAAGAACATGGACTCAGTGTACCGTAAATGATGTGGTCATATGTAGAAGAAGTTACATGAAGTTTTTATAGTCACAGAACAAAAATGTCATATATAAAGGCACTTACCGCATTCTCTGGTGGTGGCAGCAGGTAGACTGGTTGTAACACATTGAGGAAATCTCTGAAATAGGTTTTAAATATCATCCTAAGATTGATAGCCTTAGCATTTGAGCTGATAGAAAGCAGTAGTCTTCTCAGTTAACACAAGCTAAGGATTCACTTGATAATCAAAAATGTGTTAGGTTAGGCACAAAAGTGCCATAAGATGGCAGTTAAGGTGTCTAAAGAAAGCCTGAGAAAATTTTGTTCTGGATCTTTTAAACTTGCAATTTGAGAAGGTTTTAACCAGTCAATTGATTTTATGATCTTTAACATTGCTTATGTGGCTTTTAGGTTTTGCTTGTTTCTTTGTTTTCTGGGATATTCACTTAACATATCCCCAAAGAAGCATAGATATAGCCACTAGGAGGCTGTATTAAATGGTAGTTCAGGTCCCAGTCTCCAACTTTGGAGTTCAACAGAGTATATTTATTACCTAAAAATAGAATTTGCTAGAGAAAATACAGTGATTCCAAGTTCCTGTGGTGGGTAGACAGATGAGAAAAAGAAATAGGAGGGAAAAAGAGAAAATACAATGGAGGAGCCTCTAGTTGCTAGAGATGGATAGCAACCTCTCTGCCACAATTTAGATGGGTTCCAATTAACAAAGTGATTGGCAGTCACAATAGCTCATTATCCTCCTGTCTCTATTTTATGACTGAAGATAAGTACCTGCATGTGCTTTTGGAGTTCATTTGCTTTATTTCTCTGAACTCACATGCCTTTATTACAAGATATTATGAATAGTCAGTGGCATGATGTTAACTTATTGACTCAGGCAATCTAAAAATAGCATACTAGCTGTCTCCCTATACTTTAATGTTTTCTTCTTTTGAGGGAAGTTAGAACTTCCAGCAAAAATCAAGAATACATGTTCTCTTCCCATACAAGTCAGAGCAACCAGGCAAAATATAGAATGACTGAAAATAACTTTATTCTAGTATGGATATTTTATGAAAATAAAAATGAATGTGTGCTGTATATGCATGTGAGTGCATATGTGTGGGGAGGCGTGTGTGTGTAGGTTGTTTGTGTGTGTGAGAGAAAGGAGAGAGAGAGAGAGAGAGAGAGAGAAGAGAAGAGAGAGAGAGAGAGAGAGAGAGAGAGAGAGAGAGAGAGAGAGAGAGATTGTACATATATATGAAGGCCAGAAGTCAACCTTGGACGGCTTCTGTAAAAACCTTTCCACTTTACGGATTTTTTAAATCTCTTTATTTTGTGTGAGTGTGTGCAAACTGCAGCATGTTTTGTGGATGTCAGAGAACATCTTTCAGTAGTTGTCAGTCGTTCTTTAAACATGTGTATCCCAGGGATCAATCTCAGTCTGCCATACCCAGCAGAAAGCATCTTTTAACCCCTGAGCCATCTCATTAGCTTTTCATCTTACCTTTGGAGACTTGATTTATCATTGATTCTGGAGATAACAGATATGACTAGAGTAGCCATTCAGCTTCAGACTTCCCCATCTCTGCTTTCCAGCCTTCAAATCACAGGCATGTAGAGTCCACTGTGCCCACTTTAATTTCTTTTATGTGTGAGTATGTAAAGCTCTTATTGCAATAGAAACCAAATAAATGTATAAGCCAACAAAGCTAGTGTTGGTGATTTATTAGGATTGTTGTATATTTATTTAAAATCTGATCTAAATGACTGTGGCTGTGTGGTATAGAGGAAGCATAAAATATTTTGTAAATTAGTTTGCTAATAATAATGTAAATACTACCTACATTTGTTCATTACTAGTGATTTTCTATGAGGTGACACTCATAACTTTATACAAGAAAGTGGTGTTTTGCTAACAAGAAGAACATATGAAGTTATTCCCAGCCCATGCTTGGAGCTCTTTGAATGTTTGTATGTTTTCTTTGTTTGTTAAATATTTTTAAGATTATAATTACATCATTGCTTCTTTCTCTGTCCTTCTTCCATGTACCTCTCCTCCTTTTCCTCTCTTTCAAATTCATGACGTCTATATAGTTTTACTTGTTTGTGTATGTTTTTAAAGCTGACCATTTTTTTATTGGATAACCCAATGGTGTGCTCTTTCCTGAGGCAGACTGTTCCTCTGGCTCTCAACATTCCTTGGGTACCTGTGTGGGATTGAGGCCTCATGGGTGTTCCCCTACCATGTTGGCATGTCTGTTGATACCATCCTCATTCAGGTCATTTTAGGCAGTCATGTTGGTGAGAGGTTATTTGTGTAGCTTCACTGACATTCCTAGGAGAGATGATATCACAACAAACTCCATGATCCTCTGGGTCTTACAATCATTCCATCCTCTCTTCCAAATGTTCCCTGTGAGAGTGTCCCATTGATGCATCCATTGGGACTGGCCTCCACAATTCTCTGTTTTGATTCCTTGTCATTTTACATGGTTTCCCTATGTGTTGCAAAGAGGCTTTTTGGTGACAGCTGAGGAAATGTTGGTAGAGGGACAAATATTTAGAATGTAATTAGGGATTATGGATGTTTAGTAAAATGGTAGCTGTAGGTTCTCCAAAATTCACAAATTTAGTAGACTTAAGTAGATGGCTAGGTGTCCAGAACTATACATGATTTTCCTGTTGTGTAGTCTGTAACTTATATGTTTAAGTTGAGGTTTCCTTTCTGTTGAGGGTGGGGATTGAGCCTACATAATCAAAAAAGTATGTTTTTACTTTGTTGAATAGCAGAACATATATGGCATGTTTCTCATATTTGTGATATCCAATGGGTTCTATTATCTTAAATCAACAGTAATAGAAATTCTAGAAAAGCTGCTTTCACTGGGTCTGTCCACATGGTGTCATGAAGGGTGATCCAATGACAACAGTACATCCCCCACGGTGGCAGGGAAGTGGCCAGAGAGGCAAAAAGACTACACAGATGTCTGAACTGCTGGGAATTGTAACACCATAGTCTGTGAACCAAGATTGGAAGTCTTTTTACTTTTTTCCCACATTAAAAAAGATGATGTTCAGTCTCCAAGAAAGAGTACTAAAAAGACCATGAGGGTTTCATTGCACTTCCATGGGTGATGAAATCCATCACTCTGAGACATCACTGGAGAACTGCAATTCCTTGGTCAATCTTCTGGAGGCTGTATGTGGATGATGACATTTGCCATCCTGGGAAAATGATTCTCAATCCTCCAAATGCTTTTCACAGGGCAAAGCTATAAAGTGCTAGATCTTTTTATAATTTTATCTCAAGAGAGACCCCATGTGTATGGTGGTAAACTGGGTTTTAAGGGGAACACAGGACTTACAGGCTGGTTGTCTGTCTTCTCACTCCTGCAACTAATGCACTCCCTGGTGGCAGTTTTCACTTTTAACAATTTTGGGAAAGTCCCTCAAGTTGTAAATATCAAAGCATACTTCCTTTGAAGTAGCAATACTTTTTAAATATTCTGTATCTTTAATATCTCACAGATATTTGATTTTCACAATGGAAACATATGCACTCCTTATAATTCTACCTCTAGACAAGAGCCCCAGGATGTGGTGAGATTTTATATCTTGAGGTCAAAAAATTTTTACCCTAGTGCTCTAATTTTCTTAAACAGAGGAATATTGTTTAAATATAGTCACATATTGACTATTTTTTCCTCTTTACTGTATATTCTTCATTTATTAAGTTTACTTTAATTATATTTTAATATGTATTTATATAACTGTGGTGGTCCTGCATTTTGCTATAATGTTTTTGTCGGGGTATCAAGCATTCTTACTATGTCTGTCTTGTTCTTGTCTTCCACCATGCGGGTTCTGGGGACTAAACTTTGTTCATCAAGCTTGCCACCAACTGTCTACATTTGCCAGCTCAAATTTCACTTAAGAGATAAATGTATACATTGTCAAATAACAATCTGCTCTGCAGATATCTGTTGTCTTTGTTTCCAGTTCTAGCACTGAATATCACTCCATCACATCAATGAGGACAAGTGTTGCCATGGGCTAGTCAGATGATGTAGGTTTTACAGACAAAGGTTCTGCTTTTTCCAGAAGCTTAGTATCTTCCATTTACCTAGTGATGTAGCCTGAGAGGCTATTTTAGTTTTTAAGTCTGGTTCATTAGAGAGCAATACAAAAGTTTACTCCAGAACAATGGCCTGATGTAACTCATATTTGCTAATATTCATAGCATTTAGTGTGATATTTTGATATCCAAACACATTGTAAAATGGCAGAATCAAGAATACCTGCCCCATCACATATGTGTGTGATGAGATTATTCAACATCTAGTCAGTCTATTAGTGAAGAAAATTTTGAAATATACAATGCATTACTATTCAGATTTACATTTTATTTTTAAAGATTCATTTTTATTATTTTTAATACCTATATATAAATGTATAACCAATAAGTACAATGTGTGTAGAGATCAGAATAGAGGCTTAGATTCCTAAGATGAAGTTCCAGCTGGTTTTGATATACCTCTGTGAGTGCTGGGAACTGAACTTCAAACCTGTGGAAGAGCATCATGTACTCTTAAGCTCTGATCTATCTTTCTAGCTACATATGTTTTTTTAAGTCATTATAAAATGGCAATTTGTTAGTTAAAAGTAAACATATCACTTTACAATAAAAAATTTTAAAAAATCACCTTTTTATTTCTGAGCATCAAAAGACTATATTTACGCCTTAAAATAATAATCTTGAAATTTCTTTTATTGTCACATGGCTACTTTTTGTGGATAGAATATCTTAAAGATATTCTCTATGCTGTTTTAAAGAATATAAAGCATTGTTACCCATGGCCACTCTCTTCATTACTGCTTCCTTTTCTCTGATAAAACATCACAACTTAAAGCAATTTGGAAGAAAAGGATTTATTTTGGCCTAAAGCTCTGAGGCCAAACTCCATCAATGAGGAAAGTCAGGGAAAGAGCTCTCAGGAAGACCCTGGTGGCAGGGATTGAAGCAGAGACCATAGCAGAGTACTGTTTACTGGCTTGCACCTAATGGATTGCTCAGCTTGTTTTCTCATACAATCCAGGACCAACTGTTCAGGAGTGTCACTACTGAGCCCTCCCTTTTCAGTTATCATTCATCAATCAAGAAACTTCCCCACAGACTTATCTATAGGCCAATTGGAGAAGGCATTTTCAAAATTGAGATTTCCTCCTCTCAGATCATCCTAGCCTGGGTCAGGTTGACCAAAAAAAAAAAAAGAAAGAAAAAGAAAAGGAAAAAGGAAAAGAAAAAGAAAAAGACAAAAGAAAAGAAAAACAAAAACCCCAACCAGGTCAGTCACCATAGTATTAATCTTTCAAAATAATACCTCTCTTATCTAGCTATAAATATGATCTCCTTTTCCCAACCTCTCCCTCTGCCCTCTCATTTATCAACACACTTCTAATGTTTTCATATGAAAACACCTCATTATGAATGACTTTATAACTTTGAGTTGAGAAGAAATGAAGTTGCCTGAGTTTTAGTGGAAAAGCTCTTTTCTGAGAACCTGAATATTGAGGGCTTGGCACCTGTCCAGATACAATGGTCAAGGAAGAAGCAAAAATGAAGAGAGTGGTCATGGTTAACAATGCTCAAGGGGCATCAATCCCAGACAATGAACTCTGGGAAAGTGGTAAATTCTGAGAGCAAGAGAAATTATTTTCTCAAGAGAATAGTCCAATTGATTATGAAATACCAAGAGATACTCTGAGATCACAACATAGACATTATATTTTATCCACAAACTAATAATTACAGTGGAATGTCAGCAAGGGAAAATATATTCAATGTTGCAATGAAATTTTGAGTTATTACCTGATTACACAAGAAATGTGTATTCTTGTGTACACGGGCAGGACGCTAGTAGAGAGAGGTAATTTTGGAAGAATAGTGAGGAGGTAATTTTAGAACAACTGTATCATAATATGGAATTCTATTTCTGTCTTTAGATGACATAGATATCATCAGAATCTTCTTTTTCTTGATCCAAATGTCAAACAAGCCCATTTAAACACATTAGACAAGGAAGAGGATGTATTGACTTTTATAATTAGAAAGTCCAAAGCTAAAAAATATTTAACTTGCCTCAGAGTGGCTATTTGCCACCTCCAAGGTGTACTCTATAAGAATAGCTTCATTTTTTCAAAGCTATTCTTATGATGTCCAAACAGCTACTAACACATTAGCAAGAAAATCTTTGACATGCTATGTTATGAAGACTTAGGGATATCATTTGGCTATCTTTGAACAAAACTCTAAAGGCAACCAAGAGTAGCATATATTAATGGCCTAGGCCCCTTTCCTTGGGCATGGTTTTAAAACTCATGATGGTAGTCAACATCATGTTTGTTAGAATTTAGTAAATTGAGGTTTATCTCTAAATCTTGAAGGATATTTATTTTCTCTTAAGCATTTAGGTAGCATTGGGTGAGGGAAGATAGTACAGAAAAATCTTAGGGTTTTCTATGAGCCTGACCTGATGAACATGATGGTGAGGAAATCAGTGTATCTTCCCCATTCTTAGTGGAATTGTCAACATATAAATTTATTTACACAAAATCGTCAGAAGTCACTTGACAGAGTCATGTATTTTTTTGAGTCTTTGGTCTTACAGAATACCAGGAGATAACATATATTTACTCCTTATTGGTCATTGCTTCAAAGCTTTGTCACATAATTGTTTATTGAGAAAATAACACATTCCTCACAGTTGACATCGGCTCCTTGGAGTACCATGTTCTCTCCTCACTGAACTTTGTAGAGCTTCAGGAAAGGTAAATAATGGAAGCTTACTGGGAAATGCATAATGCATGAGAAACTGTGACAATCAAGACTGTGGTTGTCACATAAATCCCCATACTCCTCCAGATTTCATTATTACCTGTTAATCCATTGATTTACTGCAATCTCTAAGTGAAGACAGAGTTGAGGTCCTATAACTAAACATTTGTATTTACTTTATTTTAATATTTTATTTTCTCTCTCTCTCTCTCTCTCTCTCTCTCTCTCTCTCTCTCTCTCTCTCTCTCTGTGTGTGTGTGTGTGTGTGTGTGTTTGTGTATGCAGGTTCATGTTTGTGTACGGAGGTCAGAGGGCAACTTTCAGGAGTTGGTTCTCTCCTTCCTCTCTTTGTTCCAGAGATTATACACAAGTCATTAATTTTGCATGACAAATGTTTTTAGCTAATGAACTATATCACTGAACCATAATTTTCTTTTTAAAAGAGTTATTATATTACCAAATCACATTGCTATGAATAAACTATAATTTTCTGAATTCTATGTTGTAACTAGATACTTCTTGTACAAGTTGAACTAACCTTTAAATGACTTTCCCATGAATAACAATATAAAATTCCCTACACAAATCTAGCACTCACTGGTTAAAATTACTTGTATTCCCACTTTCTCAATATTGGCAATAAGGAAACAATTTTCCATTAAAGGACCTAGCTTTCCTTGTCAACACATCTCTTCCTTTTCCTTCTAGTGCTTATACTTATCTTTTGCCAAGCTACTTTAGTAGCCAAGCATGTCCCTTCACCCTATCTGCCTGCCTCCTTATGGTCACCTCTATGACAGAGTATTTTAAGTACTAAACAATTGATTCCTTTTCACTCTTGGCTTTCTAATGTTAACTTTTCATGGATACATGTGAGGGTCACAGTCCTGTTTGTACAATGGCATCACTAAAATGGTTTTGAACTATCTCCGTGGTGAAGAATCACAGAAGACAAATTAAATTAGACTACCCGAGGTGAGGATCAGGAATCTAGGTGATTCCAATGCATAGCCAAGATGGAGAGTGCTTTCTTTTCGTTAGCCTCACATTTTCTGATTCTTCTGACATCTAAGTATAAATAATGCCAAAGAGACAAATTTGCTTCCTTCCACAATAGCAATGAGCTTCTTTTGTTCATGTGTTTCTAGAAGGAAGCACCAGACACTTGGGACAGCCATGGTGTCAATGACTTTTTCACAAGATATCTTGAGTTCCTAGAAAGATAGGAAATCAATAATTATGAGCTGATTTATCCTGTCACCAGGATAGTAGCATTGATGTCAGACTGCTGCCCATAATAAGCACAAGATGAGTGCTGGGGACATAGCTAATGATAAAATACTACTCTAAAATACACGAAGTACTAGAGTCCATCTCTGGTCCTTGCTCCCAAAATGTCAAACAATATGGAAGCCACTGCCCCATGGTGGCATGATTTAAGCAAGTGCTTAAACTTCTGATTGCTAAAAGGAACAAAGCAATACATTTTGAAGCATTACTGGAAAATTTGTAGCATTGTTCATCACACTTTGAAGTAAATCTCTTGTTAGAATGGTAGATGAGCTTGCAGACTTGGCAAGTCTTAATACCTTTCTGTAATACAAACAGGTCTGCTTAATTCATTTTCATAAGAGCCACAACCTTTAGGGAAGTGCTCTGGGTGTAATTCAATATGAATTCCATGCCCCACTGCCAAAAGCTCAAATACAGAAATACATTTAATCCTCATTCAGCTTCGTCTTAAGCCCCCATCTCTTCTCTTCTGTCATAGGTTGGATTCCTGGTCAATGAGAGCAACATTTTTGTTTTTAACCCTGCTAGTAATCTGGTCTGAAGTACTGAATCTTATATTAGTAACTTGTCCAGGTTAATTAAGCAAATGGCTGAAGGCTTTTCCTTCAGAGATGGGCATGCATCTAGTAAGGATGTTGCTTTCATGTATTTTTCTGTATACATGGAAGCTTGGAATATAGCATGTAAAGCAAAGTGAGAACAAAGTAGAAATTAATAGGACTGCTAGTGGGTATTGTGTGTGAGAATACAGATATTTGCCAATCAGAACCTGAAATTTGCCTCCAGTGGTGAGAACTGACTGTGACTGGAGATTTAAATTACTTCGGAAGGCTAGAGTACTGAATCTCATCCATTTCATTTAGTTATTCCTTAATGATCTGGTAATTAATAAAACCATATTAACCAGAATAGTCCCTTACTTTAAGTGAATCAGAAGGTTTGATTACTTTTGGATTTAGGTTAAAAATTAATTGTTAGCCAGTTATTATTCTAATACTTTAGTGTAAAACTGTCCAGGCTTGAATGTCAGATTCTAAGATGAGGTTTTGAGTTTTACAGAGGTACTTCACAGTGCCTGACAAACGTGGTAGAAATTTTTGCTGAATGATTTAATATAGAGACAAATAAAAATCTTCTTATAAAATTAGAAAATGTAAATATAAAATTGATTTTTCAAAGAAAAATACTTATGTATAAGAAATATTCCTCTTAAAACTTATAAAAATTTTTTTTAAAACATGTTGACAATAGATGAATATATTTTAAAAGATTGTTATTTGGCTAATAAGATTGAATAATCACTTCAGATGGTCATCCTATTATAATTGTAAAGACCAAAAGTTTTAGACATTTGCCAACAAACTGATAAAATATGAGTAACTGAAAATTTATGTTTACATTGTTTTATTCAGTGTGTAAAAGTTCCTCCTGTATTGTCTCCTTAAAAACCCACAGGCTACAAATGTTCCTAGCAATATTCTCAAAATTCTGAGATATTCCTGAGATAAGTTATCACCAAATAACCATATTGTAATAAAGGATTCATGATACACTAAACGGGTATTTTGACGCTATCATAAACATTTATATAATTACACTGTGGTAATACTTAAGCTGATAATAAAATTATTTTAAAATTATGACCTGTGTTAATGGTTCATTTGAAGATGAGAAATGGACACAAGTATTTGCTGTTTACTCTATGCAGATCATTCTTCAGTTAAAATTGAGATTGTTGTTAAATTATCATATAGAATTATGTTTCATTTGAAGATGTTAAAGGAAAGTATATTTTTCTTCATCTCAGTGGATTATAATTTATTTATACTAATTAAAAAACTATACTTTGTTCTGAAAAATTAAGCCATTTAATTAACTCACCTTAATTTAAAATAATCCTTTAATAATTTAATCCAGCTAAAGTAAATAAAACATTCTATATTATTAAATCCATGTGTAAAGTAATTTCTGAAAAAAATTCTAAATCTCTAAAAGTATTTATTTTCTTCTACAATATAGAGATGATGTACATTTCTTGTTTTAAAAATACAGAAAGCAAGTAGAATATTAATTTTAAAAATCCAAGCTTTTGAATCTGTGTCTTCTACCATTAAGCATAATGATACCATATTTAGAAGTACTAGACACTTCCTAATGCATGTTTTTAAAATTGTCATGGTTTGCAAACAGTTTTGGATAACCAGTTAACACTTGTATGATGAAGGATTTAATGAATGGGAATAAAATTATCTGAGTGAGGACTCTTAATTGTTAATAGTTCTGATCACTAGGTCAACACACTGTACACTCACCCACATACATCTTCTTTTTTCCCATTTTTATTGGTTATTTTATTTATTTGCATATCAAATGGTATCCCCCTTTCCAGTTTCCCCTACATAGTCCCCTATCACCCTCCTTCCTCCTCCTGCCTCTATGAGGGTGCTCCTCCACCTGCCCACCCACTCCTGCCTCAGCAGCCTAGCGTTCCTCTATCCTGGGTAATCAAGCCTCCACAGGATCAAGGGACTCCCCTCCCAGTGATGCCAGATAAGGAAATCTTCTACTACATATCCAGCTGTAGCCATGGGTACCCCCTAAGTATTCTTTGGTTAGTGGTTTAGTCCCTGGGAGCTTTGGGGGTTCTGGTTGGTTGATATTGCTGTTCTTCCTTTGAGGTTGGACACTTGTTCAGATCCTACAGTCCTTGCTCTAACTTCCCCTGTTGGAGTCCCCGCGTTCAGTCCAATGTTTGACTATGTACATTCTCATCTGAATTGGTCTGTGTCTGGCAGAGCTTCTCTGGGGACAGCTATATCAGGCTCCTGTCAGTAAGCACTTCTTGGCATTAGCAATAGAGTCTAGGTTTGGTGTCAGCAGATGGGATGGATCCCTAGGTGGGGCAGTCTCTGGATGGCCTTTCCTTCAGTTTCTGCTCCACTCTTTGTCCCTGCATTTCCTTTTGAGAGGAGGAATTCTGGATTAATATTTTTGAGGAGGGTGGGTGGCCCCATCCCTCAACTGGGGGCCTTGCATATAAACTGGATATGGTCTCTACAGGTTGTATTTCCCCTTTGTTGGATATTTCAGCTAATGTCCTCTGTGCTGGGTCCTGGGAAATTCTTGGGTCTCTGGCATCTGGAACTTTCTAGTGGCTACCCCTAGCTCCCCCTACCCCACTGCTACACACCTACTTTCAAATTGCTGACCCTCTGTTCTTCTCCCCCATCTCCTCCCATATCCGAACTGGCCCCCTTTTCCCTTCCCTTCCTCTCTCCCTCCCTCTAATTCCCAGAGATTATTGTTCCCCTTACTGAATAGGACTGTAGCATACATACTTTTGTGTGATCTTCTTTCTCCTTCAGTTTTATATGGTCTGTGAGTTGTATCGTGGGTATTCCAAGCTTCTTTTTGGCTAATATCCAATTATCAGTGAGTAATTACCCTGTGTGTTCTTTTGTGACTGGATTGCTGCACTCTTCTAAGACTTGTAGTTGTCCATTCTATTTTCCTTGTAGTTTTACTACTGATTCATAAGATAATGTAGAATTGCTAGAACAGAAAAAAGAATAAAATTTACAATACAGATAGATTGCACTGAGATAGTCATCCCCAGTTTCCTTGTGTGGAATTTGTAAAACTCTGTTAAGAGGTAGAACTAATATCAGGGCACCTGCTCAAAAAAATGGATTTATTCTACTCAGAGACATTGGTTTTGGGAAACACATCACTGGCATTGTCCTGGTATTCCCTCCTTAGGGTAGGATAGAATCAGAATGTTTATGCAGATCCTTATGGTTATGAGCATAGCGACTCGCTGCTACAATTCCATGTACATGAAACAATAGCTTAAGAATTATAACTGAGGGACTCAACAGTTTAAAGCACATATCGTTCTTTCAGGTAACAAAAGTACATATCTCCATACTCAAATAACCATGCTCTTCAGCTCTAGCGCATTTGATGCCTCTTCTGGTCATGGAAGATATCCACAGGGATATGAGAAGTAACAAACAAAATAAATGATCCTAGGTTAGAACTGCATCCAATAGGTGAAAACTTCTTCAGTTATGTACTTAAACAACTAATATTTTCCAGAAATTACTTACTTATTATATTGATATTATTAATGTAAGATGAAGATATGAAAGCAGACATGAAGAACAGCTTCCTCTGCCTCTTCCTTCCAACATTGATAGACATGAGACTCTCTTCAGGTGACGTTGATGAGACTGGAAGCCTGGAACATTGCCTGATAATGACTCTGTTTTGTGATCAAATAGTTTCAATTTTGACAGGCAAGGCTAATCTTCTTCACCCATCCTGTCAATTGGCACTGAATTTCATTACTTTCTGCATTGTCAGATGATTATTCTAACTTAAATGAATGGCTTTAGATGCTATTGTCTTGGAGGCACCTAATAAACATCCACTAAGGATATTTTCAAATAATGACAGTATGCTTTCTTATAAAAATGTATCATTTCAAAGGCCACCTGAAACTCATCTTTGCCAAAAACAAATGACCCTACCCTGAAGAGAAGCTGCATTCAATTTCCAATCTATCACACTTCAAGGTTCTAAACTATAAATAGTATTCAAAGAACATAGACTAATATTTTAACCCAATTTGCTACCCAATATTGGAAACAAAATAACAGGACATAGTTATTGCAATGATGATATTGCATGATTTTAGTCAATTCAATATGCAGCAAAATATTCTAGAACATTGACTTTGGAAATAAGAATACAGCAATGAATAAGACTATTAAAAAACACATATATACAAATAAAATAGTGTCTAATTTTGGTTTAAACTATTCTATAGTTATTCTGAAATAAAGTAAAGTAAATTGTTTTTGGTTCCCTAAGAAGAAACTTCCTCAGATAAGACCAGGTGTGAGTCTTGAAACCCAGAAGTTTCCACATTGAAATCTGAAGCCACCCTAAGTCCACAACCACTGATACCAAACCAATACCTACAGACGGGGTTCTGATACCCTGTTAATAATCAGAAAATTACTATCTAACCACCTCTACAGAAACCCATGTGGGGTGCAGATGTGGAAACTCCACTAGATGGGCAGTAAGGAACGAAAACGAACATAAGATTTTCAATGATAGTATTGCAAAAGTGAGAACCAGCACCATGTAGAAAGGAAAGGTCCTCTACTCAAGCCAGAGCCACACTAGGAATCTCTATCTGTTGTGGCAGTGAGTATAGACCTAGGTATGAGGAAGACAGGTTTGAGTTATGGCTT
Source organism: Mastomys natalensis (assembly GCA_021653895.1). Taxonomy (NCBI): domain Eukaryota; kingdom Metazoa; phylum Chordata; class Mammalia; order Rodentia; family Muridae; genus Mastomys; species Mastomys natalensis. The sequence continues at coordinate 1,359,927 of JAJTUV010001256.1, forward strand.
AAAATCTCTGGTTAATCCTGGATTCTCTGTCCACTGAGACTGGTAATTTCCCACATATATGAGACTGGGAATTACTTAGATGAGTGCCAACTAAGATGGCCAAGGGATTGTGTATACCACCTATCCCTCAAACTCAGGCACATAGAGAGCTAGTACTCACACACACAAAGTTTTATATTAACTTAGCATAAAGCAAGCATGAGTTCAGTAGGCTAAATTCCTGTCTAGTTGACATCTCAGCCAAGGTGGACCTCAGTGTATACCTAGTGACTGTGAAATTTAGGTGAGATCACTGTGATTGTCATTCCTGCCTATACTGGAGGTTAACTTCATTAACATTACCCTGTCTTCAGGCAGCACAGTAAAGACAAGACCTTATTCAACAAGAACATACAGATAATAAAACACAATTTTGATGAGCTTATAAAATGTGATACTGGGTAGATTTTGATATAGAGAGCTTCAGTAAAAAAATAAAGACAGTGTATTTCTATCGTATTGGACATCTATTCCAGCTAGCACTTCTAGATGTTGATGCAGCCTAGAAAATGACCCACATGGTATCTTATAATAACATGGACTTTGGTCCTTCTTCAGTGTATCTAGATGGCTAGAATCCTAGGAAGTGCTACAGATATGTATTAGTGGTAAGAATAGGCATGGGATAAGAGCCTATTTATAATACCATGATGGCTGTGCCTAGATACAAGCAAAATCCTATAATGCCTAATGTCAGGTTAGTGATGGTGAATTAGGAATCTTGGTTTACCCTAGGCCCAAACCCACTCTGGTACAGATGATCTAGTTACCCTACACACTCTACTAGTTCACTTTAAATAGTACAACTGAAGGTTTGAAAGAAATTTGGGCGTGACTTTCTCACTAACTCTGCAGCACTAACTACACGACAACAGAATACTTTTGGTATCTCTATACATGGACACTTCCCAGCACTGGTGTAGTAGAAATGAGAATAGGTCAGATAAAAGAAGTACATGCATGTGGGAAAACTAGAGTCCCATTCCATACCACCATGGAAAAAGCAAAATGTAAGAAGAAAGACCTGACGTTGACCTCTGGCCACACACATTCACATATACAAACACATACACACACACACACACACGGGGGGGGGGAAGGAGGGAGAGGGAGAAAGGGAGGGAGGGAGGGAGGGAAAGAGAGAGAGAGAGAGAGAGAGAGTTTCTGAGGGCTGGAAGAAAAAGAAAACATGTTAAGGTGTCTGACTGTTCTGATTTTCCACAAAACTCCTACAGTCCAGTAGAGAGTGGCATGAGGTATTCACAACAGTAATGGAAAACAAACCAATTAAGAATACTGTATCCTGCCAAGCTACTGTTTAGAAACTAGCATTCCTTAGCATTCCAAGATAATTAATGGGTGAGAACACAGATCCACTGGAACTACTGACAGGTAGTACTAGAGAGTTAGAGAGTTCTGCAAAGTCAACGAGACATGAATGAGTGGGATGAAAACATGGTAGGTATAAATTTTGCTGTTATGAATGACAACGCACAGGTAACCACAATTCTCTAATGCTGTCAGAAATGAACCTAACTACTGGCACCTGCCGGAAGCATCTCTAGCATACATATCTTACCAAAACAAAGGATGGAATGTTTATGAAAATAGAATACAAAAGATTGCAGGAAAGGCTATAATTGCGGAGTAAGTTAATCTTTAATTCGGAAGTATTAGAAAGAAATAAGGGTCGCTCGGTAATGATAAGGATAGCATTTCAGAATGAAAATGTAATAATTATAACATATGTAACCAAATCCTGAACCATTCAAATACTCAAAGCATGTATTAGTAAGCTAAATAGTATAGATAAATGCTTATACAATAGTTTTAGGGAATGTGAAGAGCCCATTTTCAGCAATGAAGAGATCATACAGACAGAAAATAACAAAAACAGTAAAGTGAAGTTTCTTTCCAGGACTGCCAGACAGTTATAGATCATGTCATAGATTGTCAGAGGAACACAGATTCTTTCATCACCATGTGGAACATTCTCTAGGAGAGATAGTGTGAAAAGCCATAGAACATAGCTTAAGAAGACTGAAAAATATTGAAATCATAATGAGTATAATTTCTGCCCACAATGACTAAAAATAGAAATCAACAAGTGAAATAAAGCTAGCTTTCTGGACTGTAAACTATTGTTAGCTATAATTATCTTGCTATACAATAGCACCCAGAAATATATAGATGTATTCACAGATATATATATGATGTATATGTATGTATATTATGTATATGACATGTGTATGTTTATGTTTATGCATAAATATTAACTATAGCTTAATCCCCATTGATTAATCAATGCTTCCTTGGTCCTTGTCCCTCCCTACTGTCCTCAGACTCTAACAACCATTTTATTTTCAATTTCTGTGACATTAAATTTTATGGATTCCACATTGAAACTCCTTGTCTTTCTGTGTGTGGCTTATTTCACTTTCTGCGTTGGTCTCTGCTTACTTCTAATACTGTGAAAAATTACAGAGGGTCATTCAGTTTTATAGCTGAATAGTACTAGATTTTGTCCTCTTTTCTTTACCAGTCCTTAACTGAGTGTCACCTTGGTTGCTTCCAGTCTTTCCTGTTGTTATTAAGGCTACAGTGAACTGAAAAGAACCAAAGACCTCATTTCCCTTGGATGTAGTTGGATGGCTATGCATCCATAAATAGCAATATCCAATAAACCATCCTTCACCATAAATAATACAGTTCTATTATAAAATTATAGCTATTTGGGGAGAATGATATGTAAGAATACATGCACATGTATCCAAACATCACATGGTACTCCATTTATACATACAATTATGTATACTATGTATATTATGTATATATAATATATATATTTTTACTTACGTATATTTCAGTTTTAAAATATATTGACTGTAAATATCAAGATGAGGAAAAACCTCATGAAGGAAAGACACATGGGCTAACATGCAAAGAAGGACAAGTGTTTCTCATCATAGAAATTGACAACTGGAGAAATGGCCAATTAGCAAAGTCAAAAACAATGTCAGAAACATGGAAAGACAAGGAAGAGAATGTTGATGTGACTGTGAGGTGAGGAGTGGGTAGCAAAGGGAATGCACAAAGACAAGCCTGGACCATATCAAAGCCAGGAGCTCGATCTTGAGGGTGGTTATTTTCAACAAAAGTCATTGGCAATCAGTACTGTGTTGCATATGTTATGGTTGATCTTCTACCACACAAGGCAAGTTTTGTTGTAATCTCTCATATGTGAATGGAGAAAGGTGGAGCGAGCTCAGTTGAGCAGATGTGTTTGTACAACTGATAAATTTGACAACTGGAATTCCAGGCCATTACTCTACGATTCGCACCTGCACATTTTAGTGTGCTTGTTTCCTGTGCCCAGTGACTCTCTTTGTCTGATTTACCATTTGTTATTATGGCACTGTTCACTTTTCTGTCTCTATCACCTTTGTTCTTTAAATATCAGATTTATGCTCAAATTTTAGCTTTTTAATATGTAAAGGAAATATATGAACTTTTATGAGGAAAGCAAATTATGTGTTCATTATATATATATGTATGTGTGTATGTATGTACATATGTGTACATGTATGTGTATGTACATATATATATGTGTGTGTGTGTATATATATATATGTATATGTATATTGGTATTGTAGTTAGAAAGAAAACACATACAGTGTGGGAAATAAGTCAAATACCTGCAGAGTCCAGTATTATTTGATTAGTGGGCACATGTTAAATTGTAGGATAAAATACAGAAAATTAGGTAAATAGCCAATAGGTACCCATCAAACTGTTTAATTAGTGAGAGATGAAAATGATTAAAAATTAAAATTACTTAAGCAAGTTCTGAGGCAAATTCTCATTTCTATTTCTTTCTTAATGAGTCTTTAATTAGCTAAAATTACATTAGGGGCGTTTCATGCCTTCTATGTCTTTGCCAATATGTGAAACACCCTTTTATTCACAAACTCTGGGTGTAAGTGGATAATGAAACTTTCTCCCAAGAGAAAAGGAAATTATACTCAATTTAGTATTATTGAATATCAACTTGTGTATATTTTGGCTAAGGAAAATTAAAGTCAACAGCAAGCAAGGGGAAGATTGGTTAGAAATATTTTACAGTCTGTTTTCTATAATTCCTCAGCAAAATACTACGAAGGGGAAAGTGTGAAAAATTATGTGTTCATTGTGTCTTTGTAAATTAAAACAGAGGAATTGTGATTCATATTAAAAATTTCACTTCCAAAATTTTAAACAATCTGTAGCACAACTGTGTAGACCAAAATCAGGATTTGTTTCTACATTTCAGAATCCATACAGATGCTGGACATCCACGCTTATGACACACCGATATGATACAGTTTTAGCTTGCTGAGGATCTGGGCATAGTTCCTAAAGGAAGACTCGGTAGAAGAGATCAGATTTTCAAAGACATGACACATGGAAAAAATAAAATGATATAAAATGAATATAGCTCTTTTGATTCTTTATGATGAGTTTCTATATAAAATGCACAAGAATCTAGTCATCTATAGTATGAAATTTTCCCTGATTGTAGTTTCACACGCATGCCAGAATCCAAGTGTCAGGAAAAATCTTTGTCCAGTCACAGCCTCACTTCACAGATACCACCTAGTTAATTCTCAAATTTTACAAATATTAATACCATGATAATTCTTTGGAATGAAGCATTTGTATAACAAATTTTATGCTGAGAAATGATTCAGTTGTGCTTATCAAAAATACTGTAGACTATACATCTAAAGAAAAAAGAAAATATTTTAATTGTAAGAAAGCATTCTCTGGCAAGGGTATCCTTTTATAAATCAATGCATATTTAAAGCTGCTGAAAGGATGCAGCCAAGCAGTAAGAAGAAAATGTTTTCATGACTTCTTTCAATAAAGAAATAAATAGCAGGCTACCTGAGCTAACAATCAAACACATGATGTCAGCCTAAGCTGCATTAGAATGGCTGCTGCTGTTGCCAGGATATTGTTGAAGAACGAGAAGAAAACAGGCAGTTGTGTGATAGTTGGAAAGCCCAGGCTTTACTAGACCTTTCTCTTGTATTATCCCATTCAGTGTGGACCTTTGGCTTCTGTGTTGTCTGTCTGGTTATAGAAATGAGCAAACTGTGCTCCTTACAATATCTGATCATGTATTTAGTTACTTCCATGTTGCTGGCACAGAATATCTGCCAAAAACAACTTAATGAAAGATGGTTTTATTTTGGCCCACATTTCAAGGTCACAGTCCATTATGGTAGAGAAGGCATAGTGTTAGGGGCTTGGGCAGCTGGTCACATTGCATCTACAAGCAGAATAACTGTTGCTCCCTTACAGCTCGATTTCTCCTTTTATCTAGTCCAAGACTCAAAGCCAGGGAACAGCTCAACCCAATATTAGAGTAGGCTTTCCCTCTTCCATTAACCCAATCATAATCGTCCTTTACAGGCATCCCCAGAGGCTAACCTAGAGAATCCTTCATAGTGTGCCAAGAAGCTTCTCTTAGTTGTTTATAACTTCTGTCATGTTAACTGTCAATATTAATCATCACATCATACCTTAAACATAGGTAAAATGTTAGACAGGCAAACGTTAGACTGAAGTCTGAGGACACAGTAGTGTTCTATGCTGTGACATTTCTCAATCATTCCTACATGTTGACTGTTGACAATTTGAGGATCACTCTTTAGGCATTTTGTTGAACTTCTCCTCATGGAGATGTGTCAAGTATCTGTCTCATAAATGCAGGGAGGTGATAGTAGAGGGGGAATGACCATAGTGAGAGGAAATAAAGTTCTCATTAGTCAGAGCACAAGTCAATCCCTGTTAGCAGAAACTGAACATTATCAACTCTCCAAGGGTATCTCTTTGGAGATTTCCCTCTTATTTTCCTCCTTGTCCACTGTGTTCGTAGGAGTCTTTCTTTCATTAATTTATTTATTAATTCACTTCATATCCTGAGAACATACACCTTCCTCATCCCTGTCCAGCCATACCCTCATAAACCTCTTGCTCCATGATCCTTCCCTCTGAGGAGAAGGGGAAGGACCCACCCACACACCATTCTGCCCTGGGATATCAAGCTGCAGCAGGAGTAAGCTCTCCTCTCCCACTGAGGCCTGACCAGGTAGTCCAACTAGGGGAAGGGGGTCCAATGACAGGCAACAGATTCAGAGACATCCCCTGCTCCAATTGTTAGGAGACCCACAGGACAACTAAGTGCATATCACATATAAATGTGTAGGGGGCCTATGTCCAGCCATTGCATGTTCATTGGTTGGTGGTTTAGTCTTTGTGAGCCTTATGGGCCCAGGTTAGTTGACTCTATAAGTCTTCTTGTAGTGTCCTTAACCCCTCTGGCTCCCCCAATCCTATCCCCAACTCTTCCACAAGACTTTCTTTGCTCCTTCTGATGTGTGATTGTGGGTCTCTGCATCTATTTCCATGAGCTGTTGGATGAAGCCTCTCAGGAGAGGGTACTGTCCTCTTTATAATCAGATCTGTTTGAAGGAACAGTCACTTGCTTCCAAACAACCACATATGTATAGTAATTATCTGGAATTGATCTGCACAGTATTTTTCCTGTCTTCTGTATTTATTGTCTATCATCCATATGTTTATTCTTTTAATTTATATCACATAGAAACTTCTTTCTGTAATAATTCATTAGTATCTTGTTACTTACATTTTTATACTATTACCAGGTCATTTGGAGGTTTTAGTGGAGTCTGCATTCTATTATTTTATTTGTATTTGTATTTGTATTTATTTATTAGTTTTTTTTTTTAGATCAGGTGTTATATAACGCAGAGGGTTCCAAACTTGAGATGTAGCTGAGGATGACCTTGAACTCCTGATCCCCCTCCTGCTTCAACAATGCTAGGATTGTGTGTGTGCATCCCCATAGTTACAGTAACATATCCTCATCTTTATTTTATTTGCTTTTTGGGTGCTTATTTCTTGTGTTATTAATACAAATTTCAAGACTTACAGATTTCTTTTCCTATTCCCAGAATTAACCATTTCTACAGAGATATTGGATACAGTTATCAGAAAATTAGAAACTTGTATATAAATTCTGAACTTGCTTGTCCCTACAGGGGAATTATTAATGTTAGTGTCTTCTTGCTGTCAGAACAAAAATTACATAGCCAACTTCCCTGTGCTTTTATTAAGCTGGCAATGAGTTCATATAGGCTCTCCATTTCCAACTCATTAACATGTTGAAAGCCTTCACTCATCCCCTGCTTCCTTGTAACCTCCCATTCCAACAAAGGATATGTTACTTGCACCATAATCAGTCTTCGGACTTTTGCTTCTCTCCAGTATACACATATAGTGACTTCATAACTCTACTTTCACATTCCATGGGGAACATTTTATTAACTAGAAAACAGTAGGGTTTTTCTTTCTTTCTTTCTTTTTTTTTTTTTTTTTTTTTTTTTTTTTTTGCCTTTGGCTTATAGTTTTATAGACTGCATTTATTCACAAAGCAAATGAGCAATTCTTGGATACTATCATATCATTCATTACAATCTAAGTTAAGTTTATTTGTATACATTATGATGTATTTTGCATTGGTAGTGACATTGTATTTTAACAAATGTCTACTGTGTTCCCTCCATCATAGTAGTAGCTAGAGCTCTACCTTACAACCTCCTCTGGGCTTCATTTTGCAGATCCATCCCTCAAGATCATATAACACCCACTCACCACCACTGAACCAAAACCATGGGAGATAGTTCTTCACATTGGCTTTAACTACATGCAATGAAGAGCCATCTGCTCCCTGCCATTGCTTAATAATTCATTAATTCCCCTTGTAGATCATATTTCACTTCGGTTTTAACAGTAGTTCCTTTGAAGATCATCATGGAGGCTGTCATTTGAGGACAGTTGAAGATAATTTTGTTAGTACCAGCTTTGCCAAGAAGGTGGAGACAGTATATGTTAACTTCCATTCCCTGTCAAACAAACAATAAATAAATGAAAGTTTTGTCTTTCCCTTCTCTTCTACTGATTTTCTTTTCCAAATTCTCCAGATACTTAAATTTTCTCATCACTTAAAACTGCAACAGAATAGATGATTTCTTAGAGAAAAAAAATAATATTTAATTTATATATCATCCTAACATTATATACATGCTAAAAAAAAAAGAAATGGTTCTGGGATGAACTTAAAACCTGGTGTGGTAGGGCATGTCTAGCTTATATGCATGGCTTATTTTCATACCCAGCATGAAACATCATAACCAGCATAACTATGTCAGCATGAGAGCATGTTACATGTATACCTTTACATACACATCATGGAGATATTTTCTATGTACAAATATGTGAAGTAAAGCATGAAAGGCCATAGGAGGATTCATGGATTAATATTCTGTTTTGTTCTAACTGTATTGGATTTCAAGGCAATTTAAGATATTCTAATTTATAAGGCGCAAGATATTTGTTTAGAGAAAAAAAATAGTTCCTCCTTTCTGGAGAGATGTCTCAGAGGATAAGGAGGCTCACACTGCTCCTCTAGATGACCCAAGTGCGATCCAAAGCTGGTAGCTCAAAGCAGCCTGTCACTCCAGCTGCAGGGGATCTGACACCTTCTTTTGGTCATGGAGAACAGGACACTCACTGCACATACCCATACACAGATACATACAAATAATTGCAAACACATTAATCTTCTCATGAAAAGTAGTTGTTCAAAAAAAGATCAATTTATGGGACATGAAACACTTTATACTCAGTAATTTAATAGACATATTGATATATGTTGTACATTGTATTATACTTTGAAGATTTATATAACATGAAAATGTATTTTATCTCCGTGTGGCACATCATCTAAAGATGAAATTTATAATATGTATGTATATATGTCAGATAGATAGATAGATAGATAGAGACAGATAGATAGATAGATAGCTGATAGATAGATATGCATGTATATGTGCATGTGTTTAATTAAATGAGAGTGGAGAACTTATAAAAAATATGGCTGTTTTAAGAGAAATATCCATTACTTAACAAATATATACTTAGTAAATGGTTGTTGTATAAATATTGTTGGCAAATAATATTTTGCGTAAGTCAGTTATAAAGTTAGAATTGGCTTTGGCTTTTTTAAAGTTGAATTGACATTCAGTAGGCTTCTCAAATTATCTATATACACATTGCTTTCAAATTAGATGTGTAAGCATATTGAAAACATTATTTTGTCTCAAGTTCAGATCTGTACTTCTTCAAATTTAACCTTTTAAAAAATAGAAGTTTCTATTTTTTTCTACTGTTTGTATTGGCTGTAATATGAAATTTGAAGCAGAGCTAGTTCCCTTTAGAGCACACAGAAAGATATACTGCATAGTTATATGTAAAAGAATTGGTTGACTGAATACAGTAAACAGACCTCATTTGAAGTTTTTGAGCATGACTATGTATTATCTGAGCCATTTTAAATCATGTATTCTGATAACAATGTTAATGATGAATCTCTAGTTAGCCTTCCTGTTGATAAAGATCTTTGTAGATTTTAATAGCAAGTCTCTTTGTGATTTACTTTAAATGAGTTTTAATTATAGTAGCAGTGAATACTGTTTTATCAGTAGAATGATTATTTACTCATTGTTTGTTGAAATGATTTCATTTATATTCCTAGTTATCTGTGAATTCAGAAGAAATGCAGGTATCTGTAGAGACTTTGAGGTGCTTCTATGAACCGTCATCTATAAAAGCAGAGCATCTTCAGTCTTGCTGGAGTTTATGCAGAGACAAAAGTACATCACGAGTTAATAGGCATTAGTGGATGACTTTATATGGAGAGGCTAGCATATGATGAATGGCGTCTAATGAATGGTGCAAAATTGAGAACAGTGACAGAGTAATATTCTGATAGGATGGAAGGAAGCGAGCCTGTTCTGGGGCTTCATATGGTGTCAAAATGACCTAAACAATGATTCAGGGATAGAAGTTGATTTATAGGAATAGTGTGGCTAGTTAGCAGAATTAAAAGATGTAATATAGAAAAACCTAATAATAAACCATCATGGAGAACCACACTCAACTATTGCCTCTTGAAAAGTTACTATTTCCCAGGATTTATGCTTTGTGGTTTTGTCTGTCAGATTATGTTGCTCTCACAATAAACTTTTATGGCAATTTTCGTGACAGGCGCTCTTGTTCTCTCACAGAGCATTTGCTACTTAGGAAGTATAAAGTCCTGTGCCAGGGATGTGATGATTAATAATGTTACATCCTCATTCAGGGCATAGTAGGAAAAACATTTGTAGGCAGATAATTACAAACACGGTGGCAGATGTCTTCACAGAAGTATGCAGTCTGATTCATTACAGGATGAAGTAAATTCAGTCCTGGTTGTATTTCAATGTTTTAAAGGTAGAGACTGAAGGAATAAAGATTTGTGTTCAACACAAAACGTGCAGCCCTGTTACATTTCTCTAAATGGATAAAGTCGAGTGCTTCCATTAGTTTCAAAACTGTACCAGTTAAAGCAACACCTGAGAACAGCCCCAAGAGTTAAGTCAAAGGAGAAAAATGAATGAAAGTTTTCATGAAAGTCTGACCACCTAGCTGGATTCTTCAGAGAGAATCTTGTTCAAAGGCAGTGGTTTTTTCTATGCAAGCATTTTTCTTGATAATGGAAGGAAAGAGTGCCAGAATCAGGGCTTGAGAAAAAATGACAAAGCCAAAGCTAGAATGAGATGAAATAGCTGTGAGCTTTCCCAGAAAGCATCACCCAAATCCTGCTTGATTTTCCCTGAGCCCCAATCAGCAAATTTCCCATTAGAAGGAACTTTAAGATGTCTGCTGATTTGCAAAATACTGCATTTGTGATGCATGCTTTCCTTGCATAATTGTTTTGTGTGTATGTATATGGCACACACTATTTTGAAAATGTACCCCTCTGTGTTCATTAAGCTACTGCTTGCTCTGTTCTCTGATAATCATTTATAGTTCCTCATTACAGTTTATTATTAGTAAAGTAATGAATCAGCAGTTTTGCACCCTTTCCTTTAACAATCTAGTCTTAGACATTTCAGATCGACAGAAGAGAATAATAGAAAGCAAACAAATTGCCCCGCTAGGTCTAGATTATGAGCTAAATCTTTACTAAGATTCTCTTTCCTTCCATCAATAGAAAAAAAGTGTCATTAGGTTTCCTTGATAAATGTTTCAATTATACTCTCAAAACAATAAGCTTAGTTTTTGAAATAATAAAGGCTAAATTTACAATAAGTCAGAGGTGGATGACATAAATCTATCTGCACATTTTTTATAGTTTAATGTAGATAAATATTTTCCTCTAAGACTTGAGATATCCACAGTCTATAAATGTAGCTTTGAGTTGGGAAAGGCAAAGAAGAAATAAAACATAGAAGAAGGAGTGAGAAGACCTGCAGTGTTTCACTGAAGTTCCCGTGTTTGTCACTTGTGAATGAGCCAAAATCTCAGGAGCCTCCTTCATTGGAAGCCTTCTATTTCAAATTACAATTACTCCTCCAGCCTAGAGTTCAAGGAATTAGAACGTTGGTTTGGTTTGAGAGGTCCTGGGTCATTAGATAAGGATTTTAAGTCGAAAACTTAAGAATTATTAAATCAAGCAAAGCAATTCCTTTGGAAACCCATGGAATATGGGTTTAATATCCTACATATGGCTCATAAGTAAAATAGTTTTTAGACCTCACTAACACTACAGGAGTGAAGGAGACACTCGGTTCCTAATTGGGTGGTGGAAATGGACATGTGTCATCCACCTGCACACTCTTAACTATGACCTCAGAGACAGGATGAATGCATTACTGTGAATTATTTTACTACATGAGGATGCATGGCTCAGAAAAAAACCAAATTACTTTAGAAATGAAGCTTTTAAGTATCATTATTTGAAATTATCTCAAATTGTACTCATTAAAATGTCTTGGATATATAACATTTTAGGGGATTTGTATAAAGAGAAGATATTTGGATCTTCTTGGGAAAAAGAGATCAGATCATTTAGGTTTTGTGGATATTTTAATATAAATTAAAAGAAGGTAGAAGTAAACCAAAATGGGTACATACCTCTGGCCTTATATTGCTGTTTAGTATTTGTTAATTATGTTTCTAGCAGCTACTATAAAAATATGAGGTTCTCAATTTCAGGATACTCAAATATTATTGTTTCTAAGACTTTAATAGTTAATTAGGTTGGGGAGATACCTCAGTCACATAAGTATAAAGACTTGAATTTGATCAGGCCCAATTAAAAAGCTAGATCTCATGGGAGCATGTGTTTATAATCCCAGCAATGGGGCAACAGAGTCAGGAGGGTCTTGGAACAGCAAGCTTAAGCTCAATATATAAGTGAGCTTCATGTCATAGTGAAAGATCTGCCTCTAAATGCGAGCTGTTTGGTTGTTAAGGAATGGTGCCTGAGGCTGACATCTTGACTTCACATTGTTGTAGAAATTATTTAAAATGGCCTCTGGCTCAGGCCGACTGTCTAAGCTGCAGTGGTTCAGCCTAGCCCAGCAGTCATGTTTCTCAGCCGGAGGCCATGTGCACGCTGAAGCTAGAACCACCTACCAGAAACACCAGCCCTGCCACCCACTAGATGTCAGCATGAGAGATGGCTCTGTCAGTCTTCCATGCTCTCTCCACAAGGCAGGGCATTGCCCAGACCATTCCACCATCCATGCAGGCCCAGTAAGAGAATAAGACTCTAGTTCTTATAGATAAATCAAAGCTTATATATTTGGCAATGGTCAGTAACAAGATACCCATACAATCAGAAGTGTAACCCAATACCCAACCTAGGTATGTATACCAACTACCTTTGACTGCTACAGATACGTGAACATCCATCTCCATCGCTCCTACATCTCTCCCCTCTCTCGCTCCTCCTCTTCCTTTTATCTCTTCCTCTCCTAACTCCTCCTTTTCCTTTTCCTTTCCTAACTCCTCCCACCTTAGCTCCTCTTACATCATATGCATGTGCTCTCACTTGCACCCCACCTCAGAAAAAGCTGACTTTCAACCAGTGACCAATATTTAGTGGTGCTTAGTTATTGTGAGTATCTCAACCTGAATCTATATATCCATTGTCCTCACCACTATCATAATCCTCATGGGTGTCGCACCTCATGGTGGGATGCTAGACAGTGTTCTTCATATCTAAAGCATCCAATCTTGTTATGGATCCAGAGAATGAGTGCCCATTTGCTTAAATCATTCATAGTCATAACCTTAACCTTAATGAAACTTTTACAAGTCCCTAGATTCTTCTTCTACAGTTCCTGTGACCTTAGCCCTAGTTCTTCCATACACTGCTGCCCTGCACTCTTACATAAGTTTTCACCATAGAGAATAATCAATATTGGGTGTTTTAACCCATAGATTAGGCTGTAAATTGGTTTGTCTTTTTCTACATATTAATCATGTTTAAATTAGAATTACTAATACGTATTCACAACAGTGAAAAAAACCAATTTAACAGTTTTATTATTCAAAAAAATCTACTGGCAGATCTCAACAATACACTTGATCCTGTGGCTTGTGTGTATAGAGAAAGAGAGAGAGAGAGAGAGAGAGAGAGAGAGAGAGAGAGAGAGAGAGAGAGAGAGAGAGAGCATGTGCATGCATGGGTATGCACGTGTCACAGTGGCAGATCAATTCTGATATTCATGATCTAATTTATCGACTTGTAACTTATTGAGTTTTTATTTCACTGTTCTTCATATTGAAAGCTCAGAATAAGAATTACATATTCTTCTCCTGATCTTCTGCAGGTAAATTGAGCTGTATCTGAGTGCCATAGAACAGATACTCAAACAGTCTAGTATTCATAGGGAGACACAACTGAGAACTAAACAAAGAAGCCCATGGTTGATAACAACAAAACAACCCAAACGCAAGTGGCAGGAACAGGCAGACATTTTGCTGTATGAAAAGTTGGTTTGAAGGCATTGTGCAGGGACAAAATAGTAGTGGTCCTGAAATCCAGTTTTTCTTCATAAATATTAATTGTGCTAACAAGACTAAGTAATCCATGCTTTTCTTATGAAAACATTTTTATGTTGGTAAAAATAATACAGCAAAAGATTTCTTTATCTGAAAAGAAGCCTTGTATTTATAATCTCCATCATTCTGCCAAAACCATTGCTGTCTGTTTAGAATAAATTGATTTTTGTTTATGCATAAATTAAATGTCAACACATCTCTCACAAATCTACTTATGGCAAAACCAGACTCTAGGGCTAGGAGACAAATTTAATACAAATGACTGAGTCTTCCGTTTACTCAACAAACAGATATATTAGAAAAGCTTTAGTGATTCTGTCTATGCCAATGTTAATAGCTGATGTTTGAGAAGAAAGCCTCCTCCCCACTAAACACAACCGACAAGGAAGCTATTATGCATTATCTTTCAGTCTAGCTATGACTTATAATTTGTTAGCCTAAGTGAATGAAAACTGGGTGAATGAGAAAGTATTTATTTTGCATTGTTGGTACCTCAGTGTGAATGCACTGATTCTGAGTACTGGATATTCTGATTCTGCACATTAGAAAGATCTTGACTTGTGAAATCACACAATCACTTATGTTGACTATATAGCCACCAAGTACCAGAAATAATTCTATAAACAGCACAACTCAAAGAGAGCAGAAACAGATGCTGAGCAGTCCGAGAAACAGAACAAGAAACAAGTGAGTATTCAAGGTTATGAAGTTGATGAAGTCAATGTGTACAGAGCAAAATAGGATGAGCAGAGGAGCCATGGGGAGGCATGTCTGAGAGGCTTCGTCTATTAAGGTGTCACTTGAGTTGAGATGTCTGAGGGATGTGTTAAAAGCATAGAAAAGTGAGTCCAAGCCCTGAGCACACAATGCTTTCAGTTTTCTTGAGGTCTGAGAAGGAACCCTTCATGTCTAGAGTAAGTGACAGAGGGGAGGGCATGAAACAAAGATATGGTAAGAACATTTGATTCAGGAGGAAGGCACCAGCTGTGTGACTCTCAATACCTTTGATTCCATGATATAAGTAGTGTTCTCAATTAAGAAAGCTCAGATGAAACAACAAGCCAATGCTGTAACTCTCAAAACACTTGTTCATCTAAGTTAGGATAGCAAACCATAGGTAAAGTTTAGCTTTGATACTGTGAGCAGCATAATGTAGAGTGCTGAAATATAACTATCTGGGCTGCTCCATAACTGAACATGACAGTGTTTGTAACAATCTGGAATGGTAAGAGATCAGGCAAGGAGCATGCTGAAGGAGAAAACGGATGGACCTAAGCAGTTGAAGGATTTTCCTATAAAATACATTTATTTCTGCTCTCAATGTAGTCATTATTTTTTTTCCAAAATCTTAAGGTCATTTAAAGAAAATATCAAGAGATCTTGAGCCCTACAATGGTGTAGTGATTGATTGACTTTCTTCCCTGGTGTATGTCATCCAACATGCAAGTATTTATGGAATCTTAGAGACAGGCACAGTGGGGACAGCAAGATTATGGAGATTTACAAAACACAAATTAGAATTTTGTATATTCAGTTTTTCCTTTTGTGACAGCCTAATGAACAACACACTTGAAGGTGCAGGTGCTATTGCTTATAGTTTACATACATGTTCCTGAAAATAGTATTTTCTTGGCTTTGTTTTGTTGTTGTTATTACCTTGTTCTTATTAGAAATACAAATGTATTGAACATTCAACATGACTCCATTTATGAAACTGTCATGCTGGCCATTTTCATTTTTACTGTGTTGTGTTGATATATTCAGTTCCACCATTTAGATATAGTATATTATTATATAGTAGAATACATATTATTATTATGTAGCAAACATTTTGAGACATCCATAACTTTGCAAATTCACCACATAGTGGATTTTGCAGTATTCCCATTACTTTGAATCTTCAACAAGCACATCTGGTTAATGGTTTTGGATAATGTGATAATAACTAGATATTATCAGATGTAATAGATATCGATGTTCTTATTTTGATATGTTAGAGAACTCAGTTGGGTGCAATGGAATGTTTTATTTTTGCTGGAGTTCAAATCCATGGTTCTATCTGCATTTTCTGTGCAAGCATTCTACCAATGAACTCCACTTCTCTCCTTGGTAGTTTTTGAGATAGTTTCTCCTACTTGTGACCCAAGCTGACATTGAACTTATGAACCGCCCTGCATCTACTACCTGAGTGATGAGATCATAGGCAGGTGCCAGTAAAACCAGCTGAGAAGCTTGATGATAGAAAACTTCTAAGTTTCAACTGTGACGTCATGTAAACTTCCACATTACACTGAATGGATCAATTTTTCTTTAGATTTATGAAAATACAGCCCTGGTTATAGAAGTAATTTAAAGATTAAACCATACAAGGTTTCTAAGTAACTCACATTCTGCCTCTGTATTCTTGCTGCTTCAATGCCACTTGAAAACTCAATCTTGCAAATGTTAATCCAAGATTACATTTGTGATTTATATATGACTTCAGGAAGAATATCAGAGTGAGTTGACAGTGTCCTACTGGAATGGCCATATTGCAAGAAATAAATCATCTCTGCTTTCTGGATGGTAAGATTTTTTTTTCACACACCAATCTGTGAAGCAAACAATTTTGTTTAAAAAAATTGTGAGTTAGTTTTTGTCGCGTCCGCCTTGGCCGGCAAGTAAGACGCGACACGGTAGGATCCTTCTCAGTCGGCTTTATTCCAGGAACGACGCTTGACATAGGGATGGGGAACTGGACGGGGGACCTGGACCAGGAAGGGAAGGGAAGGGCCTGGACCCCAAGCAGCAGAAAGGACTGCTTATAATAAACTGCCCTAGGCGGGCTCGGTGATGTGTCCTCCCAGGATAGGTTAAGCTGCCAATACCTTATTAGCATAAGCCCTCCGAAGGGGCACGAGGCCGACGCATGCTCAAAGGACTTTGTTTACCAGTTTCTGAGCTGGCCACTCTGGAAGCCAGCTGCTTACATTGTCAGTGCTGGTCATAAACACGGCTGCCTACAAGTTTTATTCTAAAGGAAAAATAAATTGTACAAACCTCATATGTCTTGTGCTGTAGAGTGTTTTGTGACTACGTCTGAAGGTAAAGAACAAAACAATAAAATCAAGTGGCTATAAAGTCTTTAAAGCCTATACCCAGGAGTTCTGTTAAACCCTTCCAGTTTCTGCTATGGAGCAAAATGTCGAAATTGATACTCCAAATAGTTATCAGATCAAGTGGCAATTATCACTTACACATGTTTGATTCCTTATAGAATATCACAGTTTTCAGAAAAGAATTTTCTAAATATTTCCCCCTCAACATTATCCGTTGCTATATAAACCTTACAACATCCATCAGAAAGATTCTTCATGTCTCCAAGCAAAGATGCACAACAAAGGGCTGAGGACTTCAAGACAATTGCAAGACCTTTCTGCATTCAGATACTTTTCTCCAGTGGCCATATTTTCCCAAGCTGTTTGTTAAGGCCTGAAAAACTGTTGTTATGCCCAAGTCACAGGACCTCCAAAGATCACCAAGGAGCCAATTACAGTGTATGCACATAAGGGTCTAGTTATGAACTCATGAGCAAGGTCTCTCACCTTCATGGTCTAAGCAAGTCAGAAGTGAGAGCCTTGAGACTAGAGTATTTATTGTGGTTACAGCAAGCTTGGGGAATTTCCATGTGGGTCAGCAAGTTAATATTTTAAAAACTGCATTTCTGGCATAATCTGTAGGAACCAAATATGGGGGCAAAAACACCTGAAAAATGGGATGGTTAGGTTATCTACTTTCTGCAAGATGTCTTAGGTTATGTATATGTACCTTGACCCTGCTGTTATAACTTTATGGCTGTTGCTAAGGGGGAGGTTGTCATAGATATCCTATGGTATCTATGCTCAAGTAGACTTTGTGGTTTTCTTCCTGGAATTGGAGTTCAGCTCCTTCCCACAAAACGGAGTTTCTTTTCAAAAATGGAATTGGCTGGGCTCTACACTGCTGCCTGTCTAGCCAGCCATTATTAATGTTATTAATTAAGCTGTTACTAATGTTACAAGGAAACTTTCTCATGTACTAGTTACTAGGAAACTTTCTGACACCCAGTTGATTGCAATTCTGTCATGTTTTGTGCTTTGGTCTTGGAAACCAATCTCATCTGCTTGTATAATTAGTCACAATAAGCTGGACCAGAACCAACTTCCTGGAAACATTTCCGAACCCGTGTATGAAAAGCTGCCCGTGTGATGCATCACCACAACAGAAAAGAGATACCTCTGTCACTTATTATAAGGTGCCATTTTGGGAATAAGGCATCCATTTTCATTTGGGACAAGTATAGTATTTACATTCCCAAAAAACCCCTCGAAATGTCATCCTTACTTGGTATAAAGAACATGTATCATGGGTAACTGACATCCTGGTTGTCAAATTAAGCATGAGTTTAGGTCAGCAAGTGTTCCACCACAGTTAATACACCAACAATTGAAACAAGCTAAATGAACAACAAAGGGATGTCCCTAAGGAAATCTCTATCCTTAAATCTTCAATGGTAGGAATAACTTGGCACAGATGTTTGTGATTTCAGTTAAAAGCACTGTAGAATTCTGCTAGGGTCAACAGTTCAGTTTTCCAAGTCTGGACTGTGTCCCATTATTTGATCAGATTTGGGGTATGCATTCCTTGTTTGACTGAGATTGGGTGCCTGAGTGGTTTGTGCCGTGATTTGCTATACCCCAACAGTGTTTATATTAATCGCAGATGTCCCTTGTTCTCACTCCGTCCTTCGAAAAACAGAATGATAAAATGAGTAATGGTACACGTGACCGCAACAGCCCCGCAAGATACGAGAATGCCGTGCGTGAGTGGTATAGAGAGCGAGTAATCAGCGAGGCACGCTCTTAGGTTCTACTCGTTCCAAATGCTGTTTTGGGTTGGAGGATGAACTACACTGCATTGGTGGGTTGGATAGTGTAGGGGAATTTGTATAGAATTGTTTAGTTTTTGAGGATTGAGGGGGCCTTCTTTCTATTCTCATCTACTTTCTCCACTGGCAATGGTAAACTTAAACCTGATTCAATATAACTGGCATCAAGAGCGTGTCTCTAGGATCTTATATATAGCGAACGAGCAAGCAGCTTTACAAACAGATGAGCACGCAGTGAGCGTACAGTGAAGGAACAGGCACCCGCATATCGATACTCTGCACTCTATACCAATTATCGATCAATTAGCTCAAATGCGAGGACTATAGGTAACTACGCTGGTCGCGAATCACATAATATCTACATTGAACAATAGGACAATACAGGAACATGCACTAACTTATGCCACATCTGGCACTATGATCAATAGATGGAGCAGGTGGCTAGCGAGAGCACTAAAAGATAGCGCAACTAACGTATCGCACACTCAATCGAGCAAAGGATAACACAATCTCAGTCATAACAGTGAAATTCCTGAGCCATACCCCAAAACTTATCAAGCTCACGTGACCAGTACAACCGGTACCTAAACTCTGCATAACATCACAGCTGTGACCACTGAGGAAAGAATCCACTGTACAGAACGCTGTAACAGTGAAAGATATCCACTTGCACACATCCTAGGTGCTAAAGACACACATACTCTCATACAGTCACACGCAAGAAATTTCTCTAAAGCGCGCCAATGAGATGACGATTCTTAAGCATCTGAGGATTTCTCTAGGTCATCCCTGGCTCTGTGTGACTTCTCATTTTCTCGTTGTTGCACAAAGTGTTGTGGATTCAACTGTGGTGGAAATAACGATGATTCTCTATGACCACAACACACTCATGCCTAGTACACTTCAGTGCCGTCAACAACAAGGATGCGTCAGTTAAGCACTCTCTTATACATGATCTTTAATATGAACTCAATGCACGACTCACCCCACCCGGGAGGTCTGGAGAACTGACTACAATACACTTCTACTTGCAGTCTATGGCCAGAAGTGACACAATGTGCAGACCTTCTACTTCAAACGAAAATGATACTAGTCCCTCACTTATATCTATATAGCGTACAGAGTCATCATCTCTCTTACTGTCTGTAGGCGTACAGACACAGGCAAGTCATAACTGACATGAGGCTCACGTGTGACTGTGAAAACGAACCCAGTAAGCAGGTAAATCGTCTTCACATAGATGCAGGCGAGCTTAGATGGTACATGCGCTTAGCGTAGGTTCGATAGGCTGAGATTATCAAGGCAGGGACTGCGCGCTCTAGACACACTCTGACTTGCCAAGACGCACGAAGCTAGCCACTGCTACATACTTCACAGCTAGACAAGCCGACTAGGCACAACAATCTGGGTAGTACGTTGGAAATATAATCTAGGACTATAAGTGACCTAGAATACCAACTGAAATAGTATCTCCTTGTACAGCAAGTTTTAGTAACAGCTGTTATGATTAACTAACAATTACAGAGAATGCGACGTCGGGGATTTAAAATTCGTGGTTTTTTGACAAATAGACGCTGATTTCTGTGAGTTAGACAGTTCAGTCGAGTGTTTTCATTGTTCTGATTTGCACTCTAAGAACCAATATGCATTTGTAGTTTAAACACTGACACTATACTGCGTCTCTGGTCTCCCGTAGCATAGCTGCGCGACTGACTGGCACAACCCGAATGGAAATCAAGATGACCATCGCGCGAACATTCGCTCATCAGCGGATTTGTTTAGGCGCTACTCAGATAGGAGTACACTACGGATGAGACAAATCTTCACAAAATACAATAGAGCCAACTACACGATAAAGTAAACATGCTAGGACAAGGATTAATAGTACAGAAAACTCATACTAACGCAGAGCTTAAGCAAATTGGACTAGATAGTCATACATGTCATGCAACATATACATCACAGCTCCCATTTTAAAAACGCTACTTCTTATATTACTTATAGGTGCTCTATGTGAGAGGGGCCCCTTGCGATTTATTCAATGGTCGTCGCGGTAAGCAGATAATCTGCGCAGCGATTGAATGAACTCTCAGTTTCTGGGAGAGCTAACTTATTATAATCAATGGCTATTAACTTAGCTGACAAAATTTTCTCTTTCTAGAAATTTTGCACATTAGGGGACCAGGTTTTCTATCCCTTTCAGAGCAATTGCTAGTAATGCGTGTACAAAAATCAAATACTTTGCTACTCTCACATATAGACTACCACTATAGTAAGCGACTTGAGCTATGTTTCAGCAAAAATCACACGAAGGTGAGTACATGAGAGGCTCGCTGCATGAGCTTCATACAATAGATACCAGTCTAGTCAATATAAAGTGCATAATGCTCTGCTGAGGCACATAGCGGAATACTTTATTGCGAGTAGTGGTGTTTGGGGCATTCACACACACACACAGCTGGACTGACACAGCATTCTCACGCGAACTATGGGAATGCGATATGGCAATGACCGGTAGCGAGCAAAAGTCGATAGCTGTCTACTAGGCAGCAACTGAATGGCGGGGAGCTTGACAGATTAGTAACTTAGAAGGAAGATGTACCATACAGCACACTTAGTAGGCAGTGGGACATTCATGTTCATGCTGAAGACATAAAGACAACTATTAACTGATGGAAATTTAAGAGCGTACTAGGTCTTAGATGAACAGATCATGGGCAACGGAGTATAGTACTATAGACAGGGGTTATTAAGTAGTTTCACAATAATTCTATGCGACAATGACCAACTCGTCTAATTTATTGCACAATGAAATCGAATCAACACTAGATGTGTAGCAGTGTATCATTGCCATCAGCATTGCGTCTGTCTAAGTCTTGATTTGCGTGATATACAATTACGACAATGTTAGCAAATACACACAACAAACTAGGAACGGAGGTACACACAGAACAACTACTCTGGAGAATTCTAGGCTTTAATCATGACTGAGGTATAGCTCTATGCTATGACTTACTATATCATTGATTTGTTCTTTGAGACGACTGTGCACGACGAGCTTCATGGACTGACGACAAGAACAAGCCAGTCATACAGATTCACTAAAGACATATGAGTGTTTGTAACAAATTTACAATATTGTCTCTTGAGCATAGATAAAAGCTTGTCTAGGACAGCACGCTGTTTAGACCCATAAGCAGGTGTCAGTATGACAACTGTCAACGCAGTGTAGGAAGCGTCAACAACGACATGCAAGCTCTTAGCGTATGATTAGACAACATCTGGTTATGACTACAGTCCCTAGTAGGAGTCATGTTTGTCAGATCTGAGGACCTAGTGAAAGGAGCAGCGGTACTCTACAACGGAGATAAACGATCGAAACGCAGCTTACACAAAAAATACACACAGATGTTAGTGAGTATATTCAGCCAAGTAGACAAGACCTATAGGATGAGCTCACCATTTAAGCTGTCTCCATTTCTAGCCGCTGACACGGGGTCCAGTAGCCTCCCCTTCATGCTGTGCCGAGGAGGCGCGGGTGCTCACAAACCCTATGCAGCACATTACAACTCTTCTGATCCCATGTCACGCTCGTTCAGCAGCGCGTGAGCGTGTTGGAGAGTGCAAGCTGCGGACTAGGAGTAGTGGATAAGTACTATAAGGCGTGCAGCGTCAGTTAACATGGCACGGACAAAAGCGACTTCTAGGCGCGACAGAAGAACTACACTAACTACATATTGTATGTTAGTTGAGCGCGTCATCTCAATTGTTTGCTTCATGCTAGATTAGGTGTAGTGCTAAATAAGAACATCTACCAGACCAGTAAAGTCACTGAGACGATGCATTCTTATTTCATCTGCAGGACATATTGGCTACATACATCTGTCACAGCACTGTGAAACTGTCATGACAAATCTATTGCAACACTTATCATATAGTAGCACACGGCCTGTTTATGCTGTTCGATATATAAAGAAAATCACAAATGTACAATATTTTGATATTACAGCTATTGTCCGTCAATCTAGTATTGGAGATGCGGCTGGCACACAAGATGTGGTCCGACTTGTGCGAGTCTTACACAAATTTAGATTAGCATGCACGGCGACGACTTTGTGCACGATCTACACACCTGTGTGTGATTTAGCTTGGGAAGATGAGGAGAGGAGGAGTAGTGAGTCTATAGACAGGGATAGCATGGCACACACGTGATATAGAGAGAGAGAAAGAAGGGCGTCTTATCTTATGTCTTCATATTTGGAAGCTCACTAATTTTTTACATTATTATGGTGGAGTAAAAGACAACGGTACTGTGTTTTGATATCATTTCTAGAAGGTATTCGTCTATGGGGTCCTATACTTCTGTCTCATTTGCTCCTCCTGATATCTCAAGCTCTCTCCACTGGTTAGATACTGGCACTATCCTCACATACATGCTCCCCTCTCTAAGCTTGGTAGCCTTAACCAGGCGTGAGTGGCGAGAGAGAGAGCGTTTTAAATTGGGGTAAATGGTTGAGTAAGGGGGGCTGGGAGGGGGGGGCGGTGGAATTTTTATAAAGAGGGGAGGTGTAGTGGATCATGGGGGGTGGAGTATGATGGCTTAAAAGTTTTGGATTTGTTAATTGTGGGTTAGAATGAGGAGAGAGGTGGGTGATGGAGAGAGAGAGTTGAGAGGAGGGGGGAAGCGAGGAGGAGTGGATGAGTGTGAGTGGGCGTGGGAGCACGAGAGGGTGATTTTTTATGTTATAATGGTTTTAGGGGGGGGGAGAGGGGGAGTGTGAGTGGTATGAGGTTTGTGAGTGGGTGGTTATATGTTGAATTTAATTTTAATGTTGGTGAGGGGTGTTGTTGATTTGTTTGGGGTTTTAGGATTATTTAATATTTTGGGGTATTTGATTGAGGGGGTTCAGGTCGGTGTACTCTCAAAACGCACTTCTAGCTTATCACTAACTACTCCACATATTAATTTGTACTCACTCCACCCTCGAGTATCCCCACCCCCACGACGTCCACTCATGGACCAAGATCTCTTCTCCCACTTATATATAGCTCCTTGCATATATAATGGAGCGGCATAGAGGACTACTTCGCTCTAGTCTGCTCGCTCAGGCATCTTGTGAACTATATTATAGGCAGCGCGGGCTGAGAGAGTTGCTCATGTAAAAGGTGGAGAGTTTTTTAACACGATACAATCGATGAGAATAGATGCGCGGTACGACAGTTTCAACTCTTCACTCTGCTTGAGCTGCTTTAGCAAATAGATGTAGTGTAGTTTGATGTGTCGAGTCGTACAGATAAATGTCTGAAATAGAGATTATTGCGTTTTCACGGTAAAGAGTTTAGTGTGGGGCTGAGAGATATTGCTCAGTAGATAATGAGGCAGGGGTTGGTGGGGTGTGAGGTGAGTGGAGAACAGTACTGGTTCCAGTTCTGTGGTAAAACACCCATATTCCGAGGCAAACTGTGTGAAGAAGAACGATTTGCTGTTGGTCCGAAGATATAAAAGCCCAATACTATTATGGGGGAGACCTGACAGCCAGGCAAAAAGAATTATGGCAGGACTAGAAAGCTAAGACTCGGACATCGTTCAACCGCAGAAGGCGGGTCTAAACAGGCCGACACCCAGGACATACTACCTCCGGAGAGCACACGCGCGAGGAAAGTGAGCGAGCGGACTCCCCAAGAGGGCGATGCATGGATGGAACCGGATCATCAAGTAGTTTCAGATGACTGAGAGCTATAGTCGTTGTGCATGGTCGCCTTAGCGTCAGACCCGAGCGCGTGGCTGAAAGCAGGCCTGACCGGGCGCGATTATGTGGACGGCTGCCTAGAGCGCGCGCGACGTTAGCACCCAGGTGAGAGCATGATGTTCCACGCAGAGTCATGTCCTGCGAGTGATGGAGCAGAGTTGAGCTTGTCAGGGTCACACATGAAGTGAGCTAATTATCGAGGATTTTACGAGACTGTAGTAATGGCGGAATAGTGAAGAATAATTAGCAGTTAGATGATTTACTGCTTAACACATTTCAGGAATTTTCATAGGGCTCTAGTGTTGGAGTGTATAATCTCATGTTAACGAAGTATCTTAGTGACAGATTAGTATAGGAGTAATTGTCGGTAGCGATGTTGTGGACAGTCGGGTATATGCGAGTATGTGTGAGAGATTTTGTCTTGTATTACAGAGTTAGATCAGAGACGGATCTCGATAGTAAGCTGGTTGTAGCGAGTTGTGAGAGCTAGTTGGACTGTCTAACACGTTACTGTCGTTATCCTAGGCCTCAGGATGTTAGCGAATCAAAGTATGATTGCAGCAGCCTTCTACACATGAGGCGCGCGGTGTAAGGAGAGACCGAGGATGCTTAGTATGTTCGAGCGAGTGAGATCACGTACTTGCTCGCGGATAGTACAGAGGCGATGCAAGAGTATGACGTCGAAGCAGCTTATCACAGAGTTTTACCACATCAGAAATTTTCGGCGAGGCCATATTTTGTGGTAATAATGTCATCCTGAAAAGAAACGGCAGCTGTCTATTCAGGAGTTATTTCATCTCCACGCGATAGGAATAATTACCTATCTACACCTCACGAGTAATTGGCCTTTTTGATTGAGTCATTCAGAGTCAATCAAGTCAGCTTGAGTGGAGAAATCGTGTGTGAGTGGGACGGACACAAAGCAAGAATTATGCGCAGGGAATTGAAAGGAGAAAAAAAAAGCTTAGAGGTTATTCTAATATTTTTACTGTGCCATAATAATTTAAAAAAGAGTTGCCGTCATAAATCACTGTAATACGCCACCTAGGTTAATTGGTTTGATAGTTTTATTTTTTTGGTATGAAAAACTAAATATTTTAAGCATCTGATTAGGATCTATTAACACATTTGTATGAATGACAGCTCAGGCTAATTTAGCCTACAGTCAGCCTTGCATCCATAGCAATAGGAACAGCAGTCCCAGGTACTGGGACAAAACACAGAAGGATATTTCACTTCATAATTAGAAAACAAAGCACATCTGCATTATTTCAGATTTCCAGAAGGCCAGAGAAGTCTTTAAAATATTGGAGCAGTGAAGAAGAAATCACTGATAAAAGTGATAAATGAAGGTGTCCTCCATGTAATGTTTGAAATGCTCAGATAATTAGAAAATCAGAAGTTGTAGCTATTATGTTGCACACTCATGATAGGGTTGACTAAAATGTTGGGATTAAAATGAATAATAGGGTTAAAACAGCAAAGTTGTGCTCTCTCAACAATGTACACAAGAGGGCTTGCGTTAGGGTATAAGCTATCCAAGTTGACCAGATTAAAAAAACACAAGCCTCTGAGGTAAACAAAAGAGCCAGTCTTGGCGGGCTCTGGTTGGCTCTTGCAAGCTCCTACAGAAGCTCAGAATCAGTGTTGTCTTTCCCCACTATGAAATGCTAAACGAATAGTAACACAGTAATGCTCGTATCCTTGGAGTTTAAGGCATCTAAAATTGTGGGCAAACATGGCTTCTAAAAAAGCCTCCACCTCATTCAAGAAACAGACCATCCCAAAGCTCTCCCAGGTTGCCAAGGAGAAAAGAAATAGTAATCTCGACTTGTACACTCAGGTCTTGAAGAAGCCCTTTCCTGTTTTTACTGGACTCTGTCTTGCCTCAACTGTGGAGGGTATACTTCATTGTTGTTGAAATATAAAGATGCTGAAATATGCCTCAACAGCTTGCTTGCTCTGTCTGTTTCTCCATGAATTCTTGTTCTTGGTGGTCATAAAAGCAGAGACTGCTCATGTGATGTAGGTTGAGGTTGGGGGTGGAGGGAAAGGTGGAGGGATCTACAACCCAGCTCAAAGTGATGTGGAAACAAGACAAGCATTAGACTTCTCTCACCAAAACCAGCTTGCATCCAAGGTAAAAATTTCAAGTGTTAGGGAACTAGGCTTAAAAATAAAAATCTCCTCCCAATCCAGAAATCCTCTCTGCCAAGGTATGAAGAAAAGAAACCACTTTTATTACTAAGTAAGCGGTGAAGTGGAATGTGAAGAAATTGCAGTTTCAAGATTGGCAAAGACAGGAGCAAGAAATACTTGCTTTTTTTCTGCATGCCAGCAGAAACTTCATACCTGTCGAGATGAACAATAACAGGTCCTCAAGTAAGAGGACTTGACAGCGCCATTTGTCATACACAGTACATGTTAATGGACTTAGTAATTGAGTTGACTATCTGTACCAGCTAATTGCTGTTATCTACAGCAAAAACAAACTTCTCTTTATGACAGGATATAATTTTCTAACTTGGAGCAAGATACTTAAGAAAGTCAGGCTGTTATTCTCCCAGTGAAACTTAAGATTGAGGTGAACTTCCTTGATGTTAGAATTTTCAGGGAGATGGCCCCCAGGTCCTTGAGTTAGATACCCTAGGTTATGAAACTGCCAAAAGGCTTATTTAATATCCTCAAAAGTCATACATGTTTTGAGGAAATTTTCTACCATAAAATTACTCACGAAAGGAGGTTGGAGTTTTAACAGGTAAAGAATGAATCTTTAAAGTTTTATTTTGATTTTTTTTTCTCATTCTGGTAATACACACATTGTAGTTTTACCAAATTTAATGTGCATGTAAATTGTCTGGTGGTATTTTTTAAAAATCTGTATTGTTTTAGTAAATGCATTCCAGGGCCCAGATGTTTGCATTCAAAATCATATCTCCAGTGAGCGCAGTGTCATTAGCCAGGGACCTTGCTTTGATTCAGTGGTGCTGTCGGATGAGCCACAGAGAGGGGGCAGCATTAAAGGCACTTCTTGGCTGGGGAATGGATGTGGCAGAGAGGAAGTAGCAGGCCATTTAGTGCCTTGTAGATAATTTGAATGACATGGGAGTATGAATAAGATTAAGGACTTTGAGAATTTAACAACCAAAAGGGGTCATTCTCTGATGTAGATTCACAAAGGACCCCCATTGTTACATAACAGGAAATAGAGTATTGAGGGCTGCCAGCAAAGCAAACAGATGATGAGGAACTGGGCATTGATGCTAGAGGGAGTGTAGAGCAAATCTCACTGTGATGAGGATAAAGAAAGGCAGTGTGAGCTCAGATGTATGCTGTGGGGGCTGAAAAGAGGGAAAAAGAAAGGGAAAAAAGAATCTGTGATTTTAATTTCATTCATAAAAACACCATTGAAGTGAGATATTAAAGAAGCTTCGAACAGGAAATTAAATAATATAAATTAAGAAGCTGAATAAATAGAAGATTTAAGGTATCTCTATTTTTATATTCCTGAAGGCAGAAAATAGTAATAGGGTAGGGGATTGAACCAGAGCTGGGCATTTTTAGAAAATGAACTGGAGAAATACTTCAAGAATACATACGAGAAAGTGTCTCTACAAAGAGGCATAAAATCTCTATGAAACCAGCAGAGAGTTCGGCAATACAGGAAGGGCAGAGAGTACAAGAATCTGTCATAAGATTAGATAGAGGCCTTTGCCAGGACCAGAGGTTAAGGAGAA
This sequence comes from Mastomys natalensis, assembly GCA_021653895.1. Taxonomy (NCBI): domain Eukaryota; kingdom Metazoa; phylum Chordata; class Mammalia; order Rodentia; family Muridae; genus Mastomys; species Mastomys natalensis. The sequence continues at coordinate 1,388,381 of JAJTUV010001256.1, forward strand.
GTGTCTGACAGTAGATGAGAGGAGAACAGAGTGTATGTCATTGCATAATGGGGTAGGATTCTGGATTAACCTCATAGAAGATGGGAATGTTGACTCCAGGGTGGAGTGGGGCTAGATTCTCAAGAGTTAAGGATAATAGAACAGAGAAATGTAGTTATGTTCCCCGATGGAACACTAATCTTCCAAATATGTTGGGATTCCTTTGGAGGAGGGAGATAGGGAGATCTCTGTATTCTAAGAGCACAGTTAGTGACTCCATGGGTATCAGCACTACCAGGAGGTGATTTTGTATGTAGGAGAGGCTAAGAGGAAAATGTCAAGGCTGAGACGTTTCAGAAAGGGTGGAGAGCCGAAGTTCTGGAGACAGGGTGAGCAAAAGAACCTTCCACTCCCCTCAGCTCAGTCTTCAGAGACTAGGAAGAAACATAATCCCACATGAATGCAGCAGAGTAAGCAGGGACTCTCGTGGTACCCCATGTCTAATGCAGAACCAAAAGATGAACAGAAAAACCTCCACTAGTTTTCCCAAGGTTTTACTCATGTCAGAGAAACAAAGGAGAGACTGTGATTGTTATCTTCCTTTTAGTGTATTTCCTCACAAAGAACATGCAGTAGAGAGAGGTATACGCATTTGCTTGCATTGGGCTTTTCCGGTCCACATTTACAATAATTACATCAGATAAGTCTGTTTGTATTCCCAGCTGTAATAGTATGTGTATTATTGAAGGAGGGCTTTTTTAGGATTCAACACCTAAGGGTATTTGAATGTTTGGCTTTGACCTTTCCTACTCACTGTCTAATCCCAATGTGACTGAAATTAGCATTTATCTCCAGTGAGAACCACTATCAGGTATATTATACAACAGCAGGAATATACTTGTTGAATTCATGTAACTACTTACACTTTTCATTTATTATAACTGTGTATATTATGTATGATGGGGAGCTATGTGTGTCATGGCATGCATATGCAGATAAGAAGTCACCTTCATGGAGTAGGTTTGCTCCATCTTATTTTATTTTATATTTTTGTGGGTTACAAGGATTGAACTCAGATCAGAGAACTCATGCAGCAAACACTTTAACCACTGAGCAATCTGGCCAGCTCCCCCATGTCTGCGGAAGATTAGAAATACTTACAAATTCAGTTAATTCAGTGTAAGGAAGTGGATGATGCTAGCAGATGTGATGTATGGAACAGATGTTTCTTTGTAAAATAACTTCTAAAAGAGGGAATAGAAACTTGAACAATGATTAAAAGACCCACATTTACTGTCAGAAGGATGCAGGTGGTAATGTACTGCATTTTATAGAGCTAAGTGAAAAACAAATTTCTTTGCTTCAGAAAGCAATGAGCAGAACTTAGGAGAGCTGTAGAAAGAAGTAACCATTACTGTATATTCAGGGAGGTCTTCAATTCTTAGCTCATAAACAAGGGCATAGGGCCCAGACACGTAACATCATAGCCCAAGAGACATGTCACCCAGTTTAATTAAATTCCCACATTAAGGGAGTAACAGAATGAAGCAGGCTTAGTCCTACATGACATATTTGACACTACAGTCTTGATTTCCTGTTTGATGTCAGGAAAACAACTGACACACAGGTTTTGATGCAGGGCTAGCATTTTACCATCATTCTGTGTTTTATTTTGTTTTATTAAATGGTAATGACATTTATTTATTTTGAAGGATTTCATGTTTCTAAAGCCATCTAGGAAGCTGACAACCTCTGCTCATAACCAGAGTCACTCCTTTAGTGAGTTGACATTTGGAGGGATTAGTTGTAGGAAAAAGTCTTCTACCAGTCTGTCTTGTCAAGTACGGGTACAAACTACAGTGTTTAAACTATCTCTCTGGCTCTCTGAAATAGAACCTAGGATGCATAGCTCTTCATTTTCTTGGCTATGTCCAGAAGTATTTACTGTAATCCTAGCTGTCTCTCAAACACTGGGAGACTGTTCGGCAGAAGCATAAGGAAATGATTTCTGCAGAAAGTCATAACTTGTCTAATAACATTTCCCAGTAGAAACCTTTGAACGGTAGTGACTTGGATGATAAGCTAGTTGGCTTCAACAGCTGTGCATGTTTGGTTATTCATTTCAGAACGTGCTCATAAGAAACAGGTGCCCAAAATTTCTGTGGAAATGTTTTTCATATTTAGAAAGCTCCTGTTTCTACAAGGCATGTTGTTTTGACAATTTAAGAACATTTTCTTCATTAAAATGAATATCATTCTCCTTCATTTCTCAGTTAAATCAGTAACTGAGAATACTATTTAAGATCTAATCTCATTGAGTTTGAGGGCAGTACTTAACGTAACTCATAGCAAAAACCAAATGGTTGAAAAAGTGCTTCACTCGAGACACCTGAGCGATGTGTCTGACGTCCACGTACATTTACTGAAACACAATTCAATTCTAGGGTTTCTTGTAAGATCAATGCCACCTGGTGAAGTTTGACAAAATGCTCTTTAAATAGAGAATTTCTTTCCTTCAAAAAATTGCTTATTTGCTATTCTTTCATTTATTACATTCCAACCGCAGTTCTCCCGACTCTGTTCCTGCCTGACCCTCTCCCACCCTTACCTCCTCATCATTATCAATCCTCTTTCTCACTTTCCCTTCAGAAAACAGCAGGCCTCCAGAGACATCAACTAAATGCGCACAGCATAACAAGTTACGATAAGATTAAGCATATATCCTTAAATCAAGGCTGGACAAGGCAATCCAATGGGAGGGAAAGGATCGCAAAAGCAGACAAAAGAGTCAGAGACAGCTCAAGCTTCCACTGTTAGGAGTCCCATAAGATGACCAAGCTACATAACTATAATATGCAGAGGACCTAGGTTAGACACATACAGGCTCCCTAATTGTTGCTTCAGTCTCTGGAAGCCCATCAGAGCCCTAGCTAGTTGATTCTGTGAGCCATATTCTTTTTGTGTCCTTGACCCCTCTCCTTCCTATAAGTCTTCCTCACCCTTTTCAGCTGGATTCCTCAATATCTGCTAATGTTTGGCAGCTGTTTCTGTGTCTGCTCTTATCAGTTAGTTGTTGGACGAATCCTCTCTGATGGCAATTATACTGGTTCCATCCAGTCTACAAGTATAACAATATAATTTAGGAATTTATTTATTTATTTATTTATTTATTTATTTATTTATTTAGCCAGTCATTCTTGGTTTTATCCTACGTCTCTGGGCTATCCAGTCTCTGGATCGAGGTCATCTAGGCAGTGTCAGGCAGGTATGGGCTCCCTCTTGTGGAGTGAGTCTCAAGCTGAACAATCCTTGGTTGGCTACTTCCACAAATTTTGCACCACACTTACACCACTTAAGCAGAACAAATTGTAGGTCAGAGGTTTTGTGGCTCAGGGGGTGTCCCAAGTCCCTTCACTGGAAGCCTTGCCTCCTTATGGAAAATGATCTGTTCAGGCCACCAAATTACTAGGTGTCTTCACTAGGGTCACCCTTGTAGAGTCCATTGAGTTTCCATTAGGTTTCTACTTTGCCTCTGAAGTACCCTCCAATTCCGGTAGTCCCTCCCAGCACTCTGTCCCTCCATCACCCCACCCCCATCCCTATCCCTCCTGTTCTCATCCCCACCTGTCCTCATTCCACTCACAAAAATCTATTCTATTTCCCCTTCCAAGGGAGATCTCTGTGTCCCAACTTGATCCCTCCTTGTTACTTAGTCTCTCTGGGTCTGTGAACGGGAGGATGGTAAACCTATATTTAACAGCTAATGTTAACTTAAAAGTGAATAGAAGCCATGTTTGTCTTTCCAGATATGGGCTACCGCACTCAGGATGAGAAGAACAAATGTCCTTTCTTTTGGCTCAGCAAAGTCAGTTTGACAGTTTCCCTGATGAGATCAAGTGTTTTATTTCCTTTTCATCACAATGACATAATTGCCAGATTTAGCAACACGGTTATGAAAAAATGATTTGTGTGCATTGCTTTGCTATTTGTGATAGTCCTGTATTCATGTTACCTTTTGTAGAAAAGAAGGATATTTGTCAAGATGTTACCACTAGGCAGATGAATGAATGCTGTATGAATCTCAGCCTAATGATCCTTTAAAATTCATTTCTTTTAAAAAAGTATTTGTTTATTTTCATATGTATGTGTGTGCTCTTAAGTGAGTTCATGTCTACCATATGCCTGTAACAACGCACCAGGGTCAGAAGACGGCATTACGGGTGTTTGTGTAAGCCACCATGTAGGTGCAGGAAATCAAACCTAGGTCCTCTGCAAGAGAATTCAGTGTCTTTCTTAACCACTACACTATCTTGATAGAACCTATCAATACATTTTCAATTATATTATACTTCTGGATGAAAATTTTTCCTTAGCTCTCTGGGTGGGCTGACTTCTACCACCCAGGAAGATTCAGAAATTAAGTGTTTCCTAACTTTGTGCTTCTGCCCACTGCCAACAGGAGAGATCAGCTTTATCTTGAATCTCACCTACTCCTTCTTTGCTGCAGCCCAGGGATGCAACATCTATCATTTGTAATGATATTGTTTGTAAAAGAATGAGTAACATTTGGTGAACACTAGCTACTGAGATAAACAGAGGAAGATTGTAAGTTAGTAGGTAACAAGATCTAGAGATCTAGAACACGAGAAGAATGTTGAATGAGACAGGTCACTTTTTCTCATATTTATGTGTGTTCATATCGTTTAAGAAATTATCTTTGAAGAAGTATATGGGAAAGACAGAATGTGAGATTTAATTTGTGCCATAGAGATATTCGAACTTAAAGCACAATTCCTTTACTTATCAGGTAGTGTGGAATTCAGATTAAAGCAGCACATTCATGATATTATCAAATTTCCTTAGATATTTCAGAGCTGAGTATGCATTCTGAGGCCCTATGGGATAGGAAGGCAGGACTCGCCCTTCCATGACAGTGGTGCCCATGTCCCTGGTTAACAAAAACACAAAGAGACTGGAGAGAGTGGCACCTGATGTGAGGCCCCACCGACTGTCATTGAAGTGATATAACTGAGGGCTTCAGGGCAAATTGTAATAAGCACATTGCAAATATTACCTTAATTATTTACATAGAGAACCCTATCAGGTGTCTGCCTCACAGGTAGATACGTGAAGACACCAGACTGAATTACCCATGTTAAAATTGAGAATGAAGTAGAGTGGGCATCTTCGTGAATTGATTGTTACAATTTTGCTTCAAAACTATTCTTGCTTTTAGGAACATATTTGTGTAGAAGGGGGTTCAGTGGGTGGAGGAATGTGCGTGGGACATGGTGCTTATGAAGAGGTCAGATGAGAACTTGTTCCTGCAAGTTCAAACCTGTTCTTCCTGTCAAATCATGCCGGTTCACCAAGTGGATCAAACTTCCGGACAAGGGCTTGAAGATAAATCCTTCGAGCTATTTGTCCTATGAGTCATCTTGCTGCCACGATCTTAGTCCTTCTGTAGTTTTTCTCCCTGAGATTTGCTACCAAGGTGGATTCAATGTTTGTAATTGTACATAGGTGTGGGTGTTTTCGAGTTACAGTTTTCACTGAAACATGAAACAACTTATTAGATTTATTTCATCTGATTTACTCCTCAAAACTTTTATCTACAGCTCTGCTTTGCTCTGGCATCTCCATCATATTTCCAAATTATTCTCAAACATTCATGGTAGGTACTTTGACTTTTGTGAAGTCTAAGCTTGGACTGAAGGCTGCCAATCTTGCCCCCGTGTTCATTTCTTCTCTTAACCTCTGTAATGTCCGCTTTTATCCAGTGTAGTCCAAGTAAGTCACCTGTGATCTGTGCTAATATAACAATATACAATGATGGTCAACATATACAATATACTGAAAATAAATTTTCTCAAAATTATGGAAGTATGTCCCATCTCATCCTAACACAATTACGTATAAGCTTTCATTTGATCACATTTAGCTGGCCACAGGACACATTTACAGCGATAAATTTGAAACCTAAAAAGTTCCAATTCAAGTGTGTGTGTGTGTGTGTGTGTGTGTGTGTGTTCTACAAGTTTAGCCTAGCAGGAGAATCTAACAAGTTGTCCTTTAACCTGTAAACACATACTATGGTTTGCATGTGGTCTCATACACAAAAATGGATATCCAAATATTTATTACTGTGAGGCTGTCACTATGGTACCTACGGTTTTCGATTTATTTTTCATTGTTTTTCCCAAGGGCATTCTTATTCACTATACAGTTGGATATCCTCTTTTTTCACAGCATGAAAAATGTCTGCAACCCACCAAATGGTTACAAACCATCATTTAATTCTCTATTTAACTAACAAACACAGTTTCCTTCAGATGAGAAACTTCAATAATCAAATAAAAATGATTCATCTATATCCATCAGCTTTAAATATGTAAGTTGATTCAAAAAATTAATGGGAATATGATGAAAATGCTGTGTCATAATTTATTTAAAAACATTTCAGGAATACTTTTGTGAAGTGCAGATATTTTTGAATAATAAATGAGAGCATTCATTGATGCTCTAGGTTTGAGTCTACTCTGAAAATGTACTAATAGTATTTCCATTTTCCCAGTGAGATATTAATGTAAATAAAGAAACTGCCTGGGGCTAGAGAGATGGCACAGCAATCAAGAACTCATGGTACTCTTCCAGCACACCTTAATTCTCAGGCACCTGAAACTCCGGCTCCTTGGGATCCTACATCCTCTTCTGCCTCCATCGGTAGTCATACTTACATGACAGACACATGTAGACATACACAAATAAACAAATGTACACAGAAGAGAGTACTTTCGCAGGCTTTTTATCTCACAGACTGCAACTGTCAGAAATTAATGGAAGCCCCTTAGCCCCCATTATTGCAATAGGTTTATTATGTTAGTGAGAATATTATATAGTATCTTGTCTTCATATATGGTTTAGATATCTGGTATATATTGACATCATCAACCGTCCTGACTCCTTATTTATTGATCTCCTCCACTCAACATTATAATTAACTACTCATTTGTTTCAATGTATCTTTCTAGAGTTCATATATATATATATATATATAATATATATATACACATATATACATACATATACATGAGCAAATAGGATTACAAAATACTTCTTGTAGTTTTGATAGCAAATCAGCATTATCTGCTGTCTTCATTCAAGTCTAGCTTAACTGAATTCTAATACAGTGTCAAAGCAGTTGTCAAGTACCATATGCTGTAGTAATTCTACAGAATTGGTGACTGATGGGTAGTGAACATAATGATAAACAAACATATACCATAAGTAGCCTCTGCTTGTTATAGTAATATGAGTGAAAGTAAAGCCAGGTAATGGAATTCAATGTCATACACGTGATACTTTTATTTTAGATTAAAAATGGCCAAATGGTGAATGCTAGAATATGAAAATGTTTATAAATTATGTTGAAAGAAAAAGAATAAGCTCCCATTAAAATATCCAAAGAGCCAAGCACACTTTATTTATTCAAGAACTGAGGGGGTAATATGGCCTAGTACAGACAACTGAAAGATTGGAGGATGATCAGAGGCGAGCTGATGAACTCAGCTGTGTGGACAAAAAGTCCAGAATAAAGATCAGGTATGCCACTTGAGTTTCTAAAGTTAGTATAAAGTTTAATGTATTCATTTTAAAATGTATCTTAATTCAAATATATTGATGAATATGTATTCACAAATATTGTGCATCTTAATTGGAAACTAGATATGTGCATCTATATTTAAATATAGTTAAATATTTACTGCCCCATCTAACAATTAAGATTTTAAATTAATTTATTTCAGGAAAGGCAATAACCTTTCATGCTGAAGTGAGAATAAAATTTAAAATATACACAAACACATCAATCAATAAAGATATGAAAAAGAAAAATAAGATGTGCAAAGTAGTATAATATAATAGAAATAAATTTTAAAAATAGCAAATGAGAAGGCATTAAAGTGATTGAAATCAGCAATGAGTGTATCACTGTGTGTACAGCTACTCAGGAAGAAATTTAATCTTCCATATTGCCTTCAGCTTAACAAAAAATAGTTTCCTTCACATTTTCCTCATAACTTTCAATAAATGGTGATAATTACATCTAGAAGAGATTTGTTTTGATAAGTATTCTTATAATTACAGCAACGAATTTTTAGTGAATTAGGCTTATTGGGATACCGCTGAGTGAGAAGGGGTATGTTTTTCTATTAAAATTTTTTTACTAAGTTAATGACTTCATGTGCAGCTAAGATAACAACTGAAGTATTGGTCATACTATAATCCAGATGCTTTCCTGTGAGCTTAAAGCACGGTTTCTCATTTTCTTGATTCAGAACCTCTGGAATTGAGAAATTATGTGCATATTGCTATTGGGGAGGGGCATTTCTGTGCTCTGCGTCCTGACGCAAGTAGGGATCATGTGTGGTTTATACTTGAAGTTCAGAGTTACTCAGTGGGTAGTTACATAGATGGATAATTCATTGTATAAGTAGGATTGTTAGAATGTACAAATGAGACTGAGGAGCCAGTGGATGTAGGGGTGCCCCACCAGAACAGCATAAGAACCTAGCATTGGATTCCCAGTACCTATGTGAAAATCTTGGATCATGTTGCCCTCACCTGTAACGGCAGCTGTGCAATGGTGAAGAAAAGTATCCTAGGGATCACTGGTAACCTAGCCTTGTGAAATCGATGAGCTTAGGTTAAGGAAGCCATCTTTCATTGATCTGTGACCTCAACATTCACACACCTGTATGTGCACTCTCCAAAAATGCACGTACACACACACACACACACACACACACACACACGCACACATTGCACAAATGTTCTATCTCCAAATAGGTTTGACAGAGTTACAGAGGTGCTCTTTCATCCAGCTTTATTTGAATGTCTGAGGATTTGGACTCGGGGTCATTCTCTGGTTCTAAGTACTTTGTGCCCTGAGCCATCTCTCCAGCCACATTTCACTGTCTTAAAATCTCTGATTTTTTTCCTACTCTATTTTATATTTTCAATCGAAAAAAAATGATTATCTTTAAAACTGTACCTAGCATATTTTTTCAATGACTCCACACACATTTCTGTCATGTTTAGCTCATAATCACTACTGACTGGGCTTCAGAATTCTTCTGCATTTCCTTTCATTAGAAAAAACAAAGGATTTTCCAGGTGGGAGAATGGGTCATTTTTCCATCAAGTTCTGAGTCTACTGGTATTCCAGAGAGATGTTTTCCTCATCTTACATGGAGTTGCTGTCTTTCCTTGGTGACCTTTTTACCTCTTTGTCCATGTGGTACCTACCTGTGTGGTTGGAATACTTATGTTCCAAGGAAACTACAGGACTCATATGGGCTGCTTTAGCTATGAGTGTCATTAGGTATTCTAAGAAACAAAAACCTAAAAATAAAACAAACTAAATAAATAAAGCCTAGAAAAAATACATACAAAATTAGTATTTAAAATTGGCAAAATATAAACATTATTCACTCTCCACACCAGAAAAAAAAACTAATTCCCCATTTTCAAGCTCTATGAAACAATATGAGGAAACAAAGGGACATTAGTGCAACCAGACGTCATAAGAAACTGTGTGTACATGAACTGGAGTTTATAAAAATGAACTGAGGTTTATTATTTTTCTCTTAATGTGATAAAATATCTCTGAGTTTATTTTGGCTTACAATTAGAGAGGAGAAACAGTCGGTCATGATGTAGAATACTTGACAACCACAGAAGGAAGCCACCCTCTTGATCAGGAAGCAGAGAGATTACAGGAACCAGGCTACACACCGTAAGCCCACTCCCAGAGATGATTTCTTCCAGCAAGGCTTAGCCTTAAAGGTTTCAAACCTACTAATCAATACCACCAGCTAGGGAACAAACATTTAAATGCAGGATGACATTAGGTGTGGTTCATATTAACATCCAACCACTTGATAACAGGAGATCGTAATAGAAGATTCATTCCCTTGTAGTTACCGATTTACATACATGATATTGATTGACAAGTCAAGTGCATCTCATCCCCTACAGAATAAAGAAATCTCAGATGCCTAGAACCATGGGTGCTATATACCCATGTCTAAAAGCCAGTAAATAATAGCATAATTTATAAAAGTATTCTCATTGGGGTATGAAAGTGCTTTGAAAATAAAACAGTCAAAGGTCATAGATTAAAGAGAGAAAGATGAGGATTAAAGTCACTAGTAGGTTGTTGGATAAAAAAACAATGTTTGCATAAAGTCATCAGGACACTCAGACACATGAAAACATGCAAATTCTGTTTTTGATTTGAGCACAGGTGGGGCTGGACTCTGAGATATTACATAGTGCCGAACGGATGCCCTTTCCCTTTTATCTCGGTGTATAAATATTGTGAATTATTCACGAAGATGCTGCAGAGTCTCAAATGCATTGTTGTTATGATGCTTTGTTTTATAAATATTTAACATTGATTTTTTTAAAAGTAGCCTTGTGTCTATTTTGATGGCATTTTGACAAAATCTTTACAGTAAGTGGCAAGAGTTAGTGTTTGCTAGCAGCAAAGCCAGAACTCCGAGAGAAATGTAAATTGATGTCACTTCTCACTTGTAAAATAGTTGGAAATTAGAAATTATAAATAAACTTGTAATAGCAATGGATCACAGTCATACCTACTTGGCCATTGCAGGGCTGTTGATTCAAACAGAAGAAACAGCTTAATATAAGGTGATATTGGTAGCAAGCAGGTCATTAGGTAGCAAGCTGCTGACCTAAATTCTGTACTTAAAGGACTGTTCATGGATCATGAATTTTTCTCAGTCTGAAGTGGGAGTGCCAGTAGTGTTCATATTTTCCCATGTGAGAATGGAGACACATGGCTATTCAGACCAGAACTCACGTCATGACGTCACATTATTCATTCTATAAGTAGAGCATGCGCAGATGTCTCACCTTCAAATTTGTTTATCAGGAAACAGTCTTCAAAACTAGAAATTTAAAAAAAAAAAAAAACCACTGGTTTTGTTGACATTATGAAGTTGAAGTGATAAGCAGCTGTCACAGTTCTAAAAGGGTGGCACTTGCAGGTGAAGAATGAGTTTCAGAAATGCCTCATCAACAGCGCTGCACCTCCATCTCTGCAAACTAAGGGGGAAGAGACAGAACCAGTGCTTTAGCAAGCACAGCTTCTACATCTCACTATAAGTGTAGTGGATCTTAGCCACTTACACCACAACACTGTGCAGAAGTCAGTAACGCACATTTAATGTATCACTTGTACACTAGTCTCTAAAAAATATTTCAAACTACAAACTTCAGTAGAAGTTATTTGGATGTGTGTACATTTCGTTATTACTTCAGTTCATGTCTCCCTTTTATCTTGATAATTGTACACACACACACACACACACACACACATGAATAGTCTCATTGAAGGTTAGAGAGAGTGCTTAGCAGTTAAGGGTACATACAACTCTTAGAAATGGTCTAATTTCAGTTCCCAGTACACATATGCATCAATTTACAACCACCTGTAATTCCAACTACAGAAAATCTGATACCATCTTCTTTGCAAGGAGATACTTGCTTTTAACCATAGCTCTCACTGTGGAAAGTTTTGGTGAATTTTTTTTTTTGTAGAATGGCCATTGCCTTGAAGCAGTATTATAGAAAGTTGAATTTTATAATTTTATTTGTCCCAGAGAAATACCTACATACACATTTGAGTTTAATCTCCAAAACGTCTAATATAATAGCTTAAGGTAATTTTCTTATTCCCCAATCAAGTCTAACCCCTCCCTTTGGCTTATCAATATTCATAAAGCAAGATCACCAGCCCCATGACACAGGGAGGTAATTCAGTCCTTGTTAATCTTAACTCTAGAATTTTTGTGAAGATTAAATTACTACCATTAAAGCACTTACAAAATCTCTGGTTATATGAACATTCCATTTTAACCATGGACTCATTGCCACAAAGAGAATCCTTCACCTTTGTGTGAGCTGATTGAAAACATATTTTACAAGAACACTATGTATTTATTCTGGTTTTGTACCATTTAACATTATAAATATACATATATTTGAAGTGTGTTAATTTTTTGCTAAACTGTTTCAAGGCAGCAGTAAAAGTGCAAAAAAATAGGAAGCCTTTCAAAACAAAGATTTTTGTTGAAAAAAAAATACTCAGTAGCATTATGGAGGAACTACAATGTATTATTTACTATGGGCATCCCAAGAAATTACGAGATATCCACTGTAAAGTAGAAAGATACTTGGCTACATTAATAAATACACTTATTTTATAGCAAGAGAGGCTAGTAACAAATTGTATTTTGCTGTTCATTGCTAATAATCACAACATGCATGTGCATAATTAATCACAAATATTACAAGGAACAGGCAGAAGAATATGTATTAAAATAGGACCAAAAAACTTTCCCATTCTATAATAGGATTTAAAGATATCCCGTTAAAATCAGTCAAATTAAAACCAGTAACCTCTTATCCTATTTACAAACTTCTAGTTACTAGTTTTGTGGGATTACACCTCAATGTTCTTAGGGTTTAGATTTACTTTTGTCAATTATTTTAGACATGAAATTGAGACTCGAAACATCGTATGAACTGTCTAAAATTATACAACCATTATTTGTACCGTGTGTCCTCCCCAAAAGAACTTGTATCACTCAACCCAGAGATAGTCTAGAAGTTTGGTTATTCCTTCAAGGAGATTCCACTTGATTAACAGACTTTTTAATAAATTTTCACAGTTTGAAGAACTATGTGTGAATTTTCCTCACTGCAATGAATGTTCATGGTTAATGACCATGAATGTTCATTTTAATGCTTACTTAAATAAAGGCCATTAGCTAAATAGATATTGTTGAATATTAATCTTCCATGGCAATCTATTTCCCTATGGTGGGGTAATAAAAATGTTAAAAAAAACTTTAATTGCTTTTATAAAAATTTTGTCTTTGTAAGATTTGAAAATTAACAATAATATTTAAATGCCCTTTCTATTATGAATGAAAAATACTGCATGATTTGCTACATTTTTGTATAATTACTTATTTCAATTAGCCTGAATAACAAACCCCTCCAAAACTTGGGAATATCCAAACATCAATTCATGATTTCTACTAAGTCTGTGGGTAGTGGTCACTGTCTACATTTCCCATTTGGCAATACTCTAGTGATGGGCACCACCTGTCACATCAACAGAGGGCTGGATTAGCTGGGACACTGGGAACTAGACCTCTCTTCTTGTCTCAAGTATCTCCATCAGGCATGTCCTATCTTGGCAAAAATATCCTTGAGGACAACCCACCAGGCACTTATCAAGTCTATCAGTCTCTATGGACTTCTGGTTGCCTGGATCAAGCCTTGATTTAGTATAAGATGGGTGAATATTTTGCAAGCCTAACGATGTTATTAGCTAATATACTACAGTTTACTTTTTGCCTTTTTTAGTTATTTTACTAAAAAATATTTTATATATGTTAGATTGATAGATTAGATAGATAGATAGATAGATAGATAGATAGATAGATAGTAGATAATGATATATATATATACTCTGATTACAGTATCCCCTCTTCCCTACTTCACCTATTTTCTCTCCACCTCATCTCCCCATCTGAATCCACACCCAGTGGTGGGGTGGCCCGATGCTCCTTGTATTCTAAAAGTAATATTGATTCCTTGAGACCTGGCTGCCTCACAGACAAGAAAGTCTCCAGGTATATCCATGTGATACTATGTGACCTTTCCTTAAATTATTTTTGATACATAAATAAAGATGCCAACAGCCAATATCTAGGCAGAAAAACAGGTAAGGTTTAGAGTTGCTGGGCTTAAGGGTCAGAGGAGAACCTCCCAAAGAAACTAGACATCAAAATAAGAAATCTGGAAAATTTGTTAAGAACTGTTAGTGATGTTTATAAAAAGATAAAGAAATAGAATATGCTTCATGGGTGTGTGGTGAGGTATGGGGGAAGGAGATGTCTCAGTGGGCCCATGAGAAGGCATCCCTTCCCCATGAGGGACCAGCCACACACCAGTATATTCAGGGCATGGGGAGAGGAGTTAAGAGGGTAGAAGAGGCAGAGGGAGAGAAAGAAAGAGAGAGAGGGAGGAGGGGAGGGGGAGGGAGGTGAGGGAGGGGAGGGGAGGGGAGGGGAGGGGAGGGGAGGGGAGGGGAGGGGAGAGGAGAGGAGAGGAGAGGAGAGGAGAGGAGAGGAGAGGAGAGGAGAGGAGAGGAAAGGAAAGGAGAGGCCAGCCATGACCATGTGGAGATAGGGTGAAGGGAATGGGGAAGGGGATAGGAGACAGAGGATCAAGAGAGCAAGAGAGAAAGGAGGAAGCAAGCAGCCCCTTTTATAGTGGGCTGGCCTACCTGGGTGTTGCCAGGTAACTGTGGGGGTGGAGTTTACACAGAATGCTAACAGTTAGGATTTTATTGTTTAAAATGCAAAGATGGTTTTCACCTAGATTTAAAAGTCAAATTACACATAGAAGTAGATGTCTGAGGTTAGTGACAGAGATACTTAACCATCAACTTTTTCCCTATGCCTTTTCACTTATTGGCAGGAATCTATAAATCTTAAGAGAAATATACAACCAAATGATAATTCATTTAAATCAATTTTTAAAACTTGCCAAAACTTTTCCTTAATAAAATATAGTCTTATAGGGTTATTCCCTACTCTCAGGGCAAAAGCAATTACTGAAGAGAGTGAACCATGTTATATTAATTATTAAAATGAAGAGTTGCTTTAAAGATATTTGAAATCTAAAATGATAGATCTTTTCACATTTTAACCACTAAAATAATTGAATCTGTGATAGTAATTACTTTATTAGTGATTAAATTTTGAAGGTTCCCAGTTGAGTGGACATAGAATGGTTTTCAAAATATAGACAAAATAGGGCTGAAAATACTGCTTATTGGACAAAGGTATCTGCTTCCAAGTCTAAGGACCAGAGTTCAATTCCAACAGTCATATGGTAGAAAGAAGAACAAACAAAAACTATTTTCATCATGAATCTCCAATATCAATCTCTAATATAAATGAAAAATTATTTTCAACTTTGAAAGCAAGGAATTCAGGAGCCTACTAATTGCATATTTAACTTAATAATGTGTCAAGGACCAGCTGCCTCTGCTTGGAGATGGGTTCCTGAGGGAAGGGGTATTTGGGAGCTGTGAAAAAAATGACTTTAAGTCAAATTATGTGTCAAAGTTGTTGGCTTAGGTTCTACTGAGATTCTCTTCTCTCTCTCTCTCTCTCTCTCTCTCTCTCTCTCTCCTCTCTCTCTCTCTCCCCACCCCCACATGTGTGTGTGTGTGTGTGTGTGTGTGTGTGTGTGTTCTGCTCTGCTCTAGACTGCTTTTTCTTGCTATTCTAAAAAATCTCTGGGTGAGATAGCTCTTTCTGCTAGTAAAAAAATTGTAAAAACTATTTGAATAGTTCATGGGTTTTCTGACCAAAGTCAGAAAATCTGCTAATATATATATATAATTGGAATATATATATATATTTCATTTGCATTGGAGATTGATATTGGAGATTCATGATGAAAATAGTTTTTGTTTGTTTTTCTTTCTACCATATGACTGTTGGAATTGAACTCTGGTCCTTAGGCTTGGAAGCAGATACCTTTTCCAATAAGCAGTATATATGAATGATTGGATCCTATTAGAGGAAATTCTTGAAGAGCTGTTTTTGCTCTCCACACAGCTCAGCAAAGAACTGCTATGCTGTTCTGCTAGCTCATTCCATACAGAACAAAAGCCCAGTTTTGTATTTACATATCAATACAGTCATTTGCTTAGGGTTTCCTTTTGATTATCTTAGGAGTCTGACCCCAGTCCTTTCATTATTAGGCAAGCATACATTTCTTTTAACATTGCAAAATAATTCAGAGATCTGCCTGCCTTTGTTAAGCAGAAGATAAGGTAGTAGGTGTGACCTTGTCCTGAAATTACCATTTCCACCAAGCCTGGACCTGGACTCTCTGTGTCCCAGGCTACCCTTGAACTCAGAAATCTGCCTGTCTTTGTATCCTTTCTGACAACCTGGCTCATAGTGTAGCTGTCTCTGTTCCTTTAGATTCATGAAGCCTATCATAATTCATATTGCACACTTATATTTTTGCATAGTTGGGAAATTATATATTTTTAAACTCATATATTTAGAGTTCTTTTACACAGTCTTATGAGCTATCCTGAAGGTTCTAGCATTTACCATTTTGCTGAAACATAGCCACACCCTAACTTCTGGACTCATGCTGTTTCTAATTATCATGAAGTCACTAACATTAAGAGGAAGGACATTCCTAAGAAGGGAAAAGTCCTCTACCGCTAATACTGGTTCCAGAAAATATGTATATTGTTACACAAGCAAGCCTTATGCCCACAGCAGCCATCAACACTCAAGGAGTCTCATACCTAGGTTCTGTCCCAGAGGAAGGAATCTTGTCACTTTGTACCCACCAAGGCCACACTGGTCTCAGCAAAATTGTGACAAATAGTTTATCTCAAAATGTATGTTTCTCTGAGAGTGGTTTTCTATGCTGCTTTTCACACAACTGGTTCTTTTATCATTTAAAACTGAAAGTCTGTATTTTGTTTTAATATTTACTAGAGTTAACAAGAAGTTTGCATAGTATCCAATGAGTGATTGAATATTCAAAATTGTTACTGTGTGGCAATATAACCTTTCAGTTGTATGTTGCTATTTTACAATGAATAGAATTAAAGTTTGTAATCTCAAGAAATATTCCTAGACTCTTAAACTGAATATTCTAATAGAGCAATCATGGACTCAGTTGAGTCATCTCCACAAGTGTTTGTATTTCTCTTGTATTTCTGACAACATAACAGATCTATTGGACTAAAGATGAAGGAAGTCAGGCAAGCTTCTATTGGTGTGAAAGGAGGATTTTCTGTCCTTTCCAGAGGTTTTTCAGTTGTTCAATCATAGTAGCATGTGAGAAAAGAAAGCTCACATGGATTCTGATAGCAAGGAATCCTTGTCTTCTAGGGTTAAAAACAGTCCTATTGAATTCAGAGTTGGTCTAGATTTGTGTTCTGGTCTAGGGATTGTCTATTACAAAGAAGCTCTGCTAAATATTTTAGTAATATTCTGCCTCAAATTCTCCAACCTCCCTAAAAAGTAAAAAATAAACAAAAGAAGGATGATTCAATCTACCACTGTGAAGAATAGATAGAACTCAGTTGTACCCAGAGAACCCATTAACTGTGTAAGAATAAGGGGTTAGAAAGCTTACTGCTTACTTTCTACCCTTCTCTGCTATTTTAAGTGTTTATGGAAGGAACAAAATCAAACTAGGCTTCTTAGAACAAAAATTTTTACCAAATTGCATGATTCTCTAAACCTGTTTCCACTAAATATACTTTTAACCATAACTCTTGGGAAAGCTCCAAAAGCTATGTTTTTCAGAGTGTTATTAGTGATATTATTATATGAAATTATAATATCATAGCAGATTTAGCCATTTATATTCAATTATATTAGCAACTAGAAACTTGATAACCAAAATCCATAATCATATATACTGTGCTAGATTGTACTTTCCGGATATGCACCAGGCCTAAGTTCAATATTTAGAATCACATAAGCACACACACAAATCAGTTATACTTTTCAATACTCAGAAATTTTAAATACTTTCTGTTTCTCTAGGAACACCATTTATGCTTCATTTCCCTGCAGGAATTTGAATTAATGTAATGTTTCTTTCTGTGGCTTCTTCTTAACATATTTTCAAGGAACTCTAGAAAACTTTGCTGTGACTAAATGTGATTATTTAGTCTCTAAATGTTAATCTACATAAAGTCTAAAACCTGTAAAATTCTAATATGTAGGATATAAATGTATAAATTTACATTAAAATTACATTAAGGTAATAACCAGACATTACTTGCAATATATTCTGCAATGAATAAATAAAACTTTGTCTAATTTCATTTAGAAAGATAATTTTAATATTAATTCCCCTATTTTGTCTCTACAGAAAGTTCTGAGAAAAATCATTTATGTGAAATATTAGATGCAAACAAATATGTTTTGAAATTTCAGTGGCCCCTAATACATTGAAATCTTTCAGTATTTTGTACTAGATAAATGATATTTTGTCATAAAAATGATTTTAATGATTATCTATCTTGCACCCAAGTTTGCACATAAGTGTGTACTACAGAAAATAAAAATGGAAATTATGAGAAGCAATACAGTTCTCATAAAGTTAGAAATGAAGGAATAAATGAAAGATAATGTGAAAATGTTGATTATAAGACAGAATTGATTATACATTGAAAATGTTGAGTCAATTTATAGATGCATTATCAACTTATTAAGATGTGGATTAATTAAGTAAAAACTATATGTTGACACTCTCCAACTAATTTCTTAAAGCTACCTGGGTCAAAGCTATATACATTTTTGTAATTGCTCCCACGTGCCCATAAGGAGTCCATACTTGAAGGTGGAGGTATGAAAAGAGTATAATGGTAAATGTACCCTATACATGAAGGCATGGATATCTGAGGGACATACTGAAAACATGGGGGTCTGGTGGAAGAACTGTGTGTGTGTGTATCTGTGTGAAATGGCAACCACACCCACCAAAACTAGCAGAGCAAAAGAAGGTTATGTATTGGATCAAAAAGTTTCATGTCAATTGAGGCATTGTGTGACACAGAAGGTGCCAGTGGCATGAGTATTACTAGACAAAAAGATGAACCTTGTAAACCATGCCACAAATGACAAAATTACACAATTTTCACAGAAGGCTCAATTCTGGGATTTTGTCTCACTGCCAGACTTCTAGAAGGAAACTTAGTACAGGTACTGGGTGTAAGAGCAGAAGCAATGGTTATTATTTGAAACAATAACCATAAAGAAGATGGTTAGAGGCATCCATTTGTGAATGGTTAAAAATAGAAATGCATTAAAGTTGGAAAATAATTGTGGTGGGTGAGTAAAATTACTTTTGTCAGTAGACTTGATTGAAATGTTGAAATGAAACTAGATATGGCCATTATTAGTTATAAACTAAAAGAATGAGGCTTCTGGTGTAGAGCAAGCAGCTCATCAAGCATACCCCACAGCTCTACCTGACTCCAAAGAGACTGGCTATAATCCTACACACACAGTGAGAGAACCCCACCTCCCCATTCTAATCTTCCCACTGGTAGGAAACCTAGTAGCCATGGGCTCTGTTCCAGTAGGAACTCCATCTACTTTCCAGTCTGGAACAGTGCACCATGCTCCAACCCACTACTGCCCTGCCTGCCTTCCAGGAGGCCTGCTCAAACACAAGACACACAGCTCCACCTGCCTCCAGAAAGACTTACTCAACCCAGAACACTCAGGCTAGGCAAGAGCAGAGACAACTAGGTAGTGAAAGACAAGTGCAAGAAATATAATCAACAGAAGCCAATACAAGATGGCACCATCAAAACCCAGCTCTTCTACTACAGTAAGCCCTGGGTACACTAACACAGTTAAGAGCAAGACTGTGAGCCTTAAATTCCATCTTGTGAAGACAATAGAGGCCTTTGAAGAGAAAACAAATAAATCCCTTAGAAAAACACAGGAAAACACAATCAAAGAGGTAGAAGAAGCCTTTGAAGAGGGAAAAAAAAGTCCCTTAGAGAAATACAAGAAAATATAATCAGGGGAAGGAAATTAATAAAATAGTCTAAGACCTAAAAATGGAAATTGAAGCAATAAAGAAAACATAAATGGAGGGAAAACCAGTGATGGAAACTGTAAGAAGGAGAACAAGAACTTCAGATATAAGCATCACCAACAGAATACAAGATGTGGAAGAGAGAATCTCAGGCATAGAAGATGCCATAGAAGGAATGGATATATCAATAATACACCAATCAAACAAAATACTAAATTGAAAAAATTTATAACCAAAACAACCATGAAATTTGGGACACTATGAAAAGCACCAAATCTGAGAATAATAAGAATAGAAAGCTGAAGATTCTCAGTTTAAAGGCCGAGAAAACATCTTCAACAACATCATGCAGAAAACCTTCCCTAACCTAAAGAAAAAGATGTCTATAAATGTGTAAGAAGCTTTCAGAACAGTAAATAGATTAGACCAGAAAAGAAAATCCTCTCACCACATAATAACCAAAACACAAACATATATGACAAAGAAAGAATATAAAATCTGCAAGGGGAAAAGGCCAAGAAAAATATAAAGGCAGACTATCTGAATTACACTGACTTTTCAACAGAGACTCTAAAAGCAGAAGATCCTGGACAGATGTCTTACAGATCCTAAGAGACCACAGATGTCAGCCTAGACCACTATACCCAGCAAAACTCTCAATCACCATAGATGGAGAAATAAGATGGTTCATGAAAAAACAAATTTAAACAATATCATTCTACTAATCTAGCACTACAGAGGATTCTAAAAGGAAAATTCTGACATAAGGAAGGTAACTATACCAAGAAACCACAAAATTAATCATACCACACCAAAATGAAAACATAAAAATCACACATACACAGTAACACCTCCAACATCAAATAACAGTAACTAACAATCATTGGTCATCAATATCTCTCAACATCAGCAGGCTCAATTCACCAAGAAGTGACATAGGGTAACAGAATAGAAACATAAACAAATCTATCATTCTGCTGCATAAAAGAAACACACCTCAGCAACAAAGATAAATGTTACCTCAGCATAAAAAATGGGAAAAGTTTTTTCCAAGTAAATGGATGCAAGAAGCAAGCCGAGGATAGCAATTCTAATATCTAATGAAATAGACTTCCAACAAAAGTTATCAAAAGAGATGGGGAAGGACACTTCATAATTATCAAAGGAAAAAATCCACCAAGATAACATTGCAATTATGAACATCTATACTCCAAATGCAAGGACACCTGCCTTCATCAAAGAAACTTTTTTCTATAGCTCAAATCATACATTGAGCACCACACAATAATAGTGGGGGACTTCCACACCAAACATCACACCTATCCACAGGTCATGGAACAGAAAATAAACAGAGAAACAAAAACTAACAGATGTTTGAACCAAATGGATTAAACAGATATCTACAAAACCATTCACCCAAATGCAAAACAATATACCTTCTTCTCAACACCTCACAGAAATTTCTCAAAAACTGATCATATAATTGGGCACAAGCAAGCCTAAACACATACAAGAAGATTGAAATAATTGAATAATTAAAATAAAGATTGCATCCTATCAGATAATCACAGATTAAGGCTGGACTTCAAAACAAAAGAAACAATAGAAAGCCCACATATTCATGGAAACTGAACAACTCTCTACTCAATGATAATTTTATCAGAATAAAGAAATTAAAGATTTTTAGAATTCATGAAAATGAAGGCCAACATATCCAAACTTACAAGACATAATAATAGAAGCATTGCTAAGAGAAAAATTCATAGCACTAAGTATTCTCATAAAGAAATTAAGGAGATCTCATACTAACAACTTACAGTGCACCTGAAAGTTTAGAACAAAAAGAAGCAAACCACCCAAGAGGAGTAATGGCAAGAAATAGTCAAATTGAAAGCAATCAATTAGAAACAAAGAGAACAATACAAAGAATCAAAAAGACCAAGAGAAAATTTTCTTTGAGAAAATTAACAAGATAGACAAAACCTTAGTTACACTAAAGAAAAGGCAGAGAGATAGTATTCACATAACAAAACCAGAAATGAATTGGAAACCTAACAATGGAAACTGAGAAAATAAAAAATCAATAAATAAAAAAGTAAAAATCATTAGGTCTTACTTCAATAACCTGTACTCCACATAACAGGAAAATCTAAATGAAATGGTAGAATTTCTACACAGATACCACATACTAAACTTAAATCAGGATCAGGTAAACTTATCTAAGTAACCCAGGAACAAATGGTTTTAGTACAGAATTATAGCAGACTTTCAAAGAAGAGCTAACACCAATACTCCTCAAATTATTCCACACACACGAAAGGAACACTGTCTAATTCATTCTATTTGGCCAGAGTTACCCTGATACACAAACAACACAAAAACCCAACAAAGAAAGAAAAGTTAGACCAATTTAACTTATGAACAAGGAACAAAAATATTCAACAAAATTGTGTGCAAACACAATCCAAGAACACATCAAAAATATCATTTACAAAGATCAAGTCAGCTTTATCCCAGGGATTCATAAATGGTTCATTATGTAAAAAAGCCATCAACATAATCTACTGTATAAGCAAACTGAAAGACAAAAATCACGTGATCATCTCATTAATGTTGAAAAAGCCTTTGACAAAATTCAACACCCCTTCATGCTAAAAGTCTTAGAGAGATCAGGGATTCATGGCACATACCTAAATATGGTAAAAGAAATATACAGCAAGCTAATACCCAATATTAAATTAAATGGAGAAAAACTTGAAGCAATCACACTAAAATCATAGACAAGACAAGGCTACCCACTCTTTCCCTATCTATTCAATATAGTATTTGAAGTTCTAGCTAGAGCAGTAAGACAACAAAAAGAGATCAAGGAAGACAAATTGGAAAGGAAGAAGGCAAGGTATCACTATTCATGGATGATATGATATATACATAAGCGATCCCCAAAATTCTATCAGAGAATTCATTTGCTGATAAACAGCTTCAATAAAGTGGCTGTATATAAAATTAACTAAAAAAAAAATCAGTAGTCCTTCTTTATACAAATGACAAACTGACAGAGAAAGAAATTATGGAAGCAACACCCTTTACAATAGCCACAAACTATACAAAATATCTTGGTTTTACTCTAGCTAAGCAAGTAAAAGATTTGTATGACAAGAACTTCAAGTCCCTGAAGAAAGAAGTTGAAGAAGGTATCAAAAGGTGGAAAGATTTCCCTTGTTCATTGATCAGTAGGGCTAACATAGTGAAAATGGCCATCTTTTAAAAAGCAATCTAGATATTTCATGCAATCCCCATCAAAATTCCAACACAATTTTTTACAGACCTTGAAATAGCAATTTTCAACTTCATATGTAAAACCAAAAGATCCAGAAGAGCCAATATAATCCTGAGCAATAAAAGAACTTCTGGGGGAATCACCATCCCATACTCAAACTGTACTAGAGAGCAATAGCAATAATAAACTGCATAGTCTTGGTACAGAACAGACAGAATGATCAATGGAACAGAATCATAGAGCCATAAATAAACCCATGCTCCTATGGACTTTCAAGAAAGAAGCCAAAACCATACAATGGAAAAAATACAGCATTTTCAACAAATGGTGCTGGTCTAATTAGATGTCTGCATGCAGAAGAATGCAAATAGATCCATATTTATCACCTTGCACAAAATTCAAGTCCACATGGATCTAGGACCTTCACATAAAACTGGATACGTTAAACCTAATAGAAGAAAAGTGGGAAAGATCATTGAATGCATTGGTATAGAAAAAATTTTGTGAACAGAACACCAACAGCTCAGACTCCAGAACAACTGATAAATGGGACTTTATGAAACTGAAATGCTTTTATAAGGCAAAGGACACTATCAATAGGATGAAACAGCAACCTGCACACTGGGAAAAGGTTCTTCCCTAATCCTACATCTGATAGAGGGCTAATATCAAAAATGTATGAAGAACTCAAGAAGTTAAACTTTAACAAACCGAATAACCCAATTAAAAAAATGGGCCACAAAACTTAACAAAGAATGGCTGAATGAGAAATGAGCAATATCTAATGGCCAAGGAGCACTTAAAGAAATGCTCAAAATTGTTAGTCATCAGGGAAATCCAAATCAAAATGACCCTGAGATTCCATCTTACACCAATCAGAATGGCTAAGATAAAAAACTCAAATGACAGCAGATACTGGTGAGAATGTGGTGAAAAAGGAACATTCCTCCATAGCTGATGGAATTGCAAACTTGTAAAACCACTCTGGAAATCAATCTGTCTGTTTCTCAAAAAATGAGAAATAGTTCTACCTGAAACCCCAGCTATACTGCTTCTGGGCATATACCCAAAAGATGCTCCATCATATCCCCAAGGACAGATGCTCCACTATGTTCATAGCAGCTTTATTTATAGTAACTAGAAACTGGATACAACCTAGATGTCCCTCAAATGAAGAATGGATACAGAAAATGTGATTCCTTTACATGATGGGATACTACGCAGCTATTAAAAACAAGGACATCATGAATGTTTCAGGCAAATGGTTGGAATGAGAAAATATCACCCTGAATGAGGTAACCCAGACCCAAAAGGACAGGCATGGTATGTGCTTACTGATTAGTACATATTAGCCATGAATTACAGAATACTATGATATACTCCCTAGCCTCATATAAGTTAAACAAAAAGGACAGCCCAACCAAGGATGCTCAAATCACACTTAGAAGGGAAAATAAAATGGTCATATATGGCAAAGGGAACATGGGAACTGAGGAGGGGAGGGGAAAGGAATGGGGAGGGAGGCTCAGATGGGAAGGGACAGGACAGAGGCCCAGGAGAATGAATGGAAATCTTCAGCTGCCAGGGTGGCAGGGAGGGGAGAATCTCTAGACATTCCCAGAGACCTGGGATAGGGGAGGAGCCCAGGATTCAATGCTGGTGACCTTAGCCTAGATGCCTAACAGTGGGGATATGGAACCTGAAGAGGCCACCTCCTATAGCCAGGCAGGACTCCAGTGGAGGGATATGGACAACAACCCACCCATAAAACTTTCTACACCAAATTTGTGCTGTCTAAAAGAAATGCAGGTACCAAAGAAAGGGCCAACCAATAACTAGCCCAACTCGAAACTCATCCCATGGCTAAGTACTAATCCTGGACATTATTACTGATACTCTGTTATAGTTGGAGACAGAAGCCTAGAATAACTGTTCTGTGAGAGGCTAGAGCTGAAACAGATGCAGATGTGCTTACAGCTAAACATTAGAAAGAGATCAGAGACAATTGCTATGGCTGAGCAAGGCACATATGAATATATGAGTATAGCAAAATATTATTAGGATTCACGTTATTATGACTTTTTAAAAAAACAACAGTAATATTTGTTTCCTCCTCAAGATTTCTTGTCTGTCTAATCTCTGGCTCCTGGTTACCCAAGCAGAGTTACAAATGGATTCTATATCATCGAATGGGCCGAAGTCAAGTAAGGTTTTGGCTGACTACTCTCATAGGATTTGAGCCACGATTGACCTAGCATATCTTGCAGGCAGGACACTATTGTAAATCAAAGCGTTTGTGGATGTGTTTACATTTCTCTTTTTATAGTGTGCAGCAATCCTTCTTGCACTAAATACTCTATCACATATTAGCAAACATTCTTATTTTAGGCGTCAGCTCTGCTTTTCCATGTTCAGTGACTTTTGCAGGTATTGCCTTCAGCAATCAGGTCCTACTATCAGGTTGTAGGGAGTAATCTGCAGTCATGGAAACAGCCTAGGTTGCTTGAGGATTCCTACGGAGCAGCTTTGGCCAACAACTCAATTAGCTGTAACCCAATCCCATCACTAGAATCTTCTTTTAGCAACAAGAGATGGCCAGCTGAGATACTGTTTCTCCCATTACTTTGGCAATTTCATTTCGAACTCTGTGCTGGTTAGCTTTATTTCAACTTGACATAAGCTAAAGTTATCTAAAAGGAGAGAGGAACCACAATTAAGAGACTGCCTCCATAAATCTTGGAGTAAACATGTAGGGCATTTTCTCAGCCCATTGAGGGTGGTGCCATTCTTGTCCTGGTGATCCTGGGTTCTATAAGAAAGCAGGCTGAGCAAAACATAAGAAGAATGCAAGTAAGCAGCTCTTGCCTCCTGGTTCCTATTCTGACTTCCTTCAATGATGGACTATGATGTGGAAATGTAGTCAAATAGACCTTTTTCTTCCCATGTTGGTGTGGTTATGGTGTTCATCACAGCAATAGTAACACTAATACATACTGGTACAAGGATAGTGGGATACTGCTGTGAGAGACCTGACCATGTATTTTGGGAAGGTTTATGGAAGGGGCTTGAAACTGGGCTAGAAAAGGCAGTGAATGTTGAGACCTCATTAGGCTCTTCTGTACAAATTTGGAAGATAAGAATGTTGAGGACAATGCAGATGTCTGAGGCCTAGCTTGTGGTGTTTCAGAGCAAAGTTTAAAGGTCATTGAGGTCGTTTGTTGTTTTGAAATAAGACTTCGTGGTTCTGGTTTCCTGGAGGCAGGAAACCAGAATTGGCTATGATTAATAAGATATCAGAACTTCTAAAGTGAAACGGTTGCTTTTCTGGGGTACTTGATACTGACTAGAGGGAGCTGAGAAACAATTGGTAAAATCTTCTGAGAAGGGTTTCCTGAGAGTAAGCATACAGAAGCTGTGTTCTAGAGACATTCAAGTTTGTACTTCATGCTGGCTGCTGAACTTGGTAGTGTAGGAGCTAGCCAGGTAGTGTGTGTTTTAAAGGCATGAAGGGGTTGTGGAGATGAGCTGAGGCTTGGTACTATGAGAGACCTAGAGAGGCCATTGGTGAAGGTGCAGTCTCAGTGATGGTTGTAGGCCCAGAATTGAAGGAGTCATATTAAGAAGCTGAGACTTGGCACCATAAGAGAGCCTAGGAGAGGCTATTGGTGAAAGCAATTGCACCAGAACACAACATTTTTGATGATGCCAGTACAATGAGACAACTACCAAGAACCTGCTTGAGCATAGAAGACCAGCTTTGTGTGTTGCAGAGGCCAGAGCCTAAGAAGTGATCCAGGCCCTTTGGAGGAGGCCAGAAGACTGTATAAGTGGGTCCCACACAATGGGTACTGTGTTACTTACACTGTTGGGAATTTAGTTTTGCTTGTATCTAGTTGTGACTGTGTCCTGGCTCTTCACTCTTTACATATTTAACTTAATTTTGATTTTTATAAGAGCCCACAGTTGAGAGATTTCAAACTTTCAAAAGAAATTTTGGATTTTTAAAGCAACAGGAAGGATATTTTAAAGGCAGTGAAGTTTTAGTGTGTTTGAACTTGTAAAAACTGTGGGCTTCATACAGTTGTTTATATTTTTAATGGGAAACCTTGGGATGATTGAGAAAGAGAAGGTTGGGGTTTAACACTAATGTGTTTATGTGTCAAGTTTACAAGGAGTCAGTTGTGCTGAATAAATTCATGTCAACTTGAAACAAGTCATCTGAGAGGAGAGAACCTCATGCCTTCATAAACTCAGGTTGCAGGAAAGCTTGGAGGGCAGCTTCTTCATTAGCAATTGGTGTGGGAGGGCCTAGCCCATTATAAGTGGTGCCACCCATGTTCTGGTGGTCCTGGGTTCTAAAAGAAAGCAGATCAAGCAAGCCATGAGGAGGAAGCCAATGGGCAACGCTCTACCATGGCTTCTGCATCAGTCCAGCCTTCAGGTTCTAGCCCTGTTTGAGTTTCTGTCCCAACTTCATTCATTGATGGCCTATAAACCTTTCCTTCCCAAGTTGCTATAGTCATGGTGCTTCATCATAGCAATAGTAACCCTAATTAAGACAATTGTCTTCATATATGTGTATATTTTAGGAAGCTTCTACTGTATTTAGCATCTTACATGGCCCAAAACTTTAGCTTTCTCACTCCTATTCCCATCCTTGACCGGCTCTCCCATCTCCACTCCACCTTCCCATTCCAGCCTCTCACTCACATTCACAGCTCTCTACTTTGCTTTCCTAGTAAGATCTATCTGTGTCCCACGAGTCCCTTATTCTATATACCTAATCTCTGTGGTACTCCAGATTATAGCTTAGGTATCATTGACTTAACAGCTAATATCTACATATAAGCAAAAGTATACCATATTTGTATGTCTGGGTATAGGATACCTCAATCAGTATGATTTTTTTCTAGTTTCATCAATTTTGCTGTTAATTTAATGACACCATTTCTTAAAACAGCTGACTAATACTCTATTGTATAGGTACTAGATGTTCTTTAGCCATTCTTCTGTTGAGGAATATTTACGTTATTTCCAGTTTCTGGCTATTATAAATAGAGCAGCAATAAACATGGCTAAGCAAGTGTCGTTGTCGTGTTAGGTGACATGTCCTTTGGTTATATGCTGAAGAATGGTATAGATGAATCTTAAAGTAGGTTGATTCCCATCTCTCTGAGGAACTTCCACACTGATTTAAATAGTAAATATGCAAGTTAACACTCCTACAACCAATAGATGAATCTACTCTTTCCCCACATCCTCACTACCATGAGCTGTCATTTGTTATATTGACTTAGCCTTTCTGAGAGGTGAAAGATAAAATCACAAAGTAGTTTTGATTTGCATTTTTGTGATGACTCAGGGTGTTAGAAATGGATTTCTTTAAGTGTGTCTCAGCTTTTTGAGTTTCCTGTTTTGAGGATTTCCTGTAGAAAATTCTTTTAATCTATAAATCTCAGTGGCAGATTCCTGCTAACCACTCCAATGGTTTATGTTCCTGAATAAAAGTCACACTCACAGCCTTATATTTTTATATGCCTTAATCAGTGCAATAGTTAGGCCACTTCCTAACCTCCATGCAGTTTATCTACCTCCCGCCAATAATCCCAAGTTATTATTTACTAAAAGGTATCTTCCACCTGGCTGCTCTGGAACTAGAGGGCTGCCCAACTGGGCCGTTCTCTCCTGGCCCCTTCACTTGTCAGCTATGTCTTTGTCTTCGACTATTCACAGGCATGATATCTCTCCTTTCCTTCTCCTTCTCCTGGCATGGTGGTCCTCCTTCTTCCTCCGTCCTCTCTATCCTCAGCCCAAGAATCCTAAAAGTCCAGCCTCTGTCTACCCTGCCCATCCATTGGCTGCCAGCATCTTAATTTACAAATTGGAACAAACTAAGGGCAGAGTCCCAGAATCTATGTGCAGGCACTCTCTTACAAACAGTTTTGGGGGAGTGTGATTAGCAATTGTAATTTAAGCAACTGCAATTTACTGTTTACATTTGTACATAACTTTTCGATTGAGTTTCTTGATGTCTAGATTTTTGGGTTCTTTATTTTGCCACTTTTCTCAAAAGACAGGGTCCTTTGCAGTCCAAGATTTTCAGTTTCATGGGATCTATTCATTAATTGTTGATCTGAGTGCTTGTACTTACAGTATTCTGGTCAGAAAGAGTTTGCCTGTACCACTAAGTTCAAGGCTTATTATCCTCTTTCTCTTTTCTAAGGTTCACTGGATCTGGTTTTATGTTTAGGTCTTTAATTTGCTTAGAATTGAATTTTATGCAGGATGGTGAGTGTGGATCTATTTGGATTCTTCTACATGTGGATATCCAGTATAAACAGCACCATATACTGAACACGTCACCTTCCTCCTGTGTGTATTTCTGGCATGATTATAAACTATCAGGTGTCCACAGGTGTGTAGATTATGTCTTGGATGTTAATTATTTACCCTTGATCAATGTGTCTGTTTTTAAGTCAATACTATGCTGGTTATTATTAGTATTAGTATTATTAGTATTATTATATCATCACAATAATCATCATCATAGCCTTGTGGTATAATATGAAACTGGGGATAATGATGTTTACTGAAGTTCTATTCTTCTTCAAGATTATTTTAAATATCCTGGTTTATTTGTGTTCTCATATAAAGATGAAAATAGTCCTTTTGAGATCTGTGAAGAATTATGTTGGAATTTTGATTGGGATTGCATAGAATCTGTAGACTGCCTTTGGTAGGAGGGTCATTTTCACTATATTATGCCTGCAGATCCATGGTAATGGGAGATCTTTTCCTTCTTCTGATTTCTTATTACTTTTTTGTTCAATGTCTTGAATTTTTATCATACAAGTCTTTCACTTTCTTGATTAGAGTTACCTCAAGATATTTTATTGAGGTCATTGTGAAAGATTTCATTTCACTGATTTCTTTTTTGTCATTTTTATATAGGAGAACTTCTGATTTTTGAGAGTTAATTTTGTATCCAGCTACATTGCTGAAAGAATTTATCAGCAGTAGGAGTTGCCAGGTAGAATTTTATGGTCACTTACATATACTATGATAACACATAAATAAAAATACTTTGGGCCGGAGCCGATCCTGTGCTACAGCTCTCCATAACCAAATACCGCTGGGAGAGAGATGGGCTCCCAGGTGTGCTGACATGTCCACTTCTCTTCAAATTCCTGGTGCAAGAGAGACCCGTCCAGAGACATCAGGTCACAGGAACCAAGGAACAGGTGGGGACAGGAGCCTTCCAGTTAATCTGTACCCCAGAGCTGACCCTGTGCCAAAGTCTTCACACCAGATTCCTCCCAGAGAGATCTGGTCTCCCAGGAGTGTTGACAACACACAGGCTTGCAGGAGGGACAAGCACCATCAGAAACAACAAGACCAGCTAACACCAGAGCAAACTACATGGGAAGGGCAAGGACAAGAACATAAGCAACAAAAACCAAGGCTACTTGACATCATAAAAAACCTAGTTATCCCACAATAGTGAGCCTTGGATACCCCAACACACCAGAAAAGCAAGACTCTGATTTAAAATTACATCTCATGATGATAATAGAGGACTTTAATAAGGACACAAATAACTCCCTTAAAGAAAAATAGAATACAGGTAAACAGGTAGAAACCCTTAATGAGGGAACAGAAAAATTTCTTAAAGAATTACAGGAAAACACAACTAAACAGGTGAAGGTATTGAACAAAACCATCCAGGATCTAAAAATGGAATGAAAAACAATAAAGAAAATACAAAGGGAGACAACCCTGGAGAAAGAAAACCTAGGAAAGAGATCAGGAGTCATAGATGCAAACATCACCAACAGAATACAAGAGATAGAAGAGAGAATCTCAGGTGAAGAAGATACTATAGAAAACATGGACATAACTGTCAAAGAAAATGCAAAATGCAAAAAGCTCCTAACCAAAACATTCAGGAAATCCAGGACATGATGAGAAGATCAAACAAGGATAACAGGTATAGAAGAGAGAGAAGATTCCTAACTTAAAGGGCCAGTAAAAATTTCAACAAAATTATAGAAGAAAACTTCCCTAACCTAAAGAAAGAGATGCCTATGAACATACAAGAAGCCTACAGAACTCCAAATAGACTAGATCAGAAAAGAAATTCCCACTGGCACATAATAGTCAAAAACCTAAATACACAAAACAAAACAACAACAACAACAAAGAATATTGAAAGCAGTAAGGGAAAAAGTCAAGTAACATATAAAGGCAGACCTATCAGAATTACACCAGCCTACTCACCAGAGACTATGGAAGCTAGAAGACTTGGGTAGATGTCATACAGAGCCTAAGATAATACAAATGCCAGCCCAGGCTACTATACTTAACAAAACCCTCAGTTCCTAATTGAGAAACCAAGATATTCCATGACAAAACCAAATTTACACAATATCTTTCCACAAAACTAGCCCTACAGAGGATAATAGAAAACTCCTACACAAGGAGGGAAACTACACCCAAGAAAAAGCAAGAAAGTAGTTTACTTTCAACAAACTCAAAATAAGATAGCCACACAAACATAATTGCACCTCTAAAAACAAAAATAAGTGGAAGAAACAATCACTATTCCTTAATATCTCTTAACATCAATGGTCTCAATTCCCCAATAAAAAGACATAGACTAACAGATCGAATAAACAGGATGCAGCATTTGGCTGTATACAGGAAACACACCTCAGTGACAAAGACAAACACGACCTCAGAGTAAAGGTCTAGAAAGCAAATTTCCAACCAAATGGTCTAAGAAACAAGCTGGAGTAGCCATTCTAATATTGAATAAAATTGACTTTCAACCAAAAAAAAAAAAAAAGATAAAGAAGGACACTCATATACAAGAAGAAGAAGAAGAAGAAGAAGAAAGAAGAAGAAGAAGAAGAAGAAGAAGAAAGAAGGAGAAGCAGAAGAAGGAGATGCAGTAAGAAGCAGAAGCAGAAAAAACCTCAGGCATACACAGCAGCTTGAAGACATCTAAAAGCTATAGAACAAAATAGGCAAATAACCAAGAGGAGTAGACAGCAGGAAATAATAAAACTCAGGCTGAAATCAACCAAGTAGAAACAAAATGAACTATACAAAGAATCAATCAGGAGCTGTTTTATGTTTTTGTTTTTGTTTTTGTTTTTGAGAAAATCAGCAAGATAGATATAAACTCTTAGTTAGACTAACCAGAGGCCACAGAGACAGTATCCAATTAACATAATCAGAAATGAAAAGGGGACAGAACAACAGAAACTGAGGAAATTAAAAAAAATTATCAGATCCTACTACAAAACACTATACTCAACAAAACTGAAAAATCTGGATGAAATGGACAATTTTCTAGACAGATACCAAATATCAAAGGACCACTATCCAATACATTCTATGAAGCCACAGTTACACTGAAACCAAAACAAAGACCAAAAAAGAAAAAAGAACTTAAGACCAATTTCCCTTATAAATATCAACACAAAAATATACAATAAAATTCTCACAAACTGAATCCAAGAACACATCAAAATGACTAGTCGCTATGATCAAGTAGGCTTCATCTTAGGGATGCAGGACTGGTTCAATATATGGAAATCCATCAACATAATCCAAACTACATAAACAAACTCAAAGGAAAAAAAGAACACATGATCATTTCAATAGATGCTGAAAAAACCATTTGACAAAATTCAACATGCCTTCATGTTAAAAGTCTTGGAAAGATCAGGAATTGAAGGCCCATACTTAACATAGTAAAAGCAATATACAGCAAACCAGTAACCAACATCAAACTAAATGGAGAAAAACTTGAAGCAATCCCACTAAAATGAGGGACTAGACAAGGCTGCCCACTCTCCCTATTTATTCAATATAGTACTCAAAGTCCTAGCTAAAGGAATTAGACAACAAAAGAAGGTCAAAGAGATACAAATAGGAAAGGAAGAAGTGAAAAATTTCACTGTTTGCAAATGATATTATAGTATACTTAAGAGACCCTAAAACTTCCACCAGAGAACTCCTAAACCTGATAAAC
Organism: Mastomys natalensis; assembly: GCA_021653895.1. NCBI lineage: Eukaryota > Metazoa > Chordata > Mammalia > Rodentia > Muridae > Mastomys > Mastomys natalensis. The sequence goes on from JAJTUV010001256.1 coordinate 1,421,389, forward strand.
AACTTTAGCAAAGTGGTTGGATATAAAATCAACTCATATAAATGAATAGCCTTCCTATACTCAAAGGATAAATGAGCTGAGAAAGAAATTAGGGAAGTGACACCCTTCACAATAGTTACAAATAATATAAAATACCTTGGTGTAACCAAGCAAGTAAAAGATCTGTATGACAAGGACTTCAAGTCTCTGAAGAAAGAAATTGAAGACCTCAGAAGATGGAAAGATCTCCCATGCACGTGGATTGGCAGGATTAATATAGTAAAAAGGTCCATATTGCTGAAATCAATCTACAGATTCAATGCATTCTCCATCAAAATTCCAACTCGATTCTTCATAAAGTTAGAAAGAGAAATTCTCAAATTAGTTTGGAATAACAAAAAATCTAGGATAGCGAAAACTATTCTCAACAATAAAAGAACTTCTGGGGAATCACCATCTCTGACTTCAAGCTGTACCACAGAGTAAGAGTGATAAAAACTGGATGGTATTAGTACAGTGACAGGCAGGTGGATCAATGAAATAGAACTGAAGACGAACCCATACACTTATGGTCACAGTATCTTTGACAAAGGATCTAAAACCATCCAGTGGAAAAAATAAAGCATTTTCAACAAATGGTGCTTGTTCAACTGACAGTCAACATGTAAAGAATTCAAATTAATCCATTTTTTATCTCCCTGTACAAAGCTCAAGTCCAGGTGAATCAAGGACTTCTACATAAAACCAGATACACTGAATCTAATAGAAGAAAAAGTGGTGAAAAACCTTGAACACATGGACACAGGAGAAAATTTCCTGAACAGAACACCAATGTCTTATGCTCTAAGATCAAGAATCAACAAATTGGACCTCATATAATTACAAAGCTTCTATATGGTAAAAGACACTGTCAATAGGACAAAATGGCAACCAACAAATTGGAAAAAGATCTTAACCAATCCTACATTCGATGGAGGGCTAATATCCAATATATACAAAGAGCTCAAGAAGTTATACTCCAGAGAACCAAATAACCCTATTAAAAAAAAGAGGAACAGAGATAAACAGAGAATTTTCAACTGAGGAAACTTGAGTGGCTGAGAAGCACCTAAAGAAATGCTCAACATCTTTAGTCATCAGGGAAATGCAAATTAAAATGATCTTGAGATTCTACCTTATACCATTCAGAATGGCTAAGATCAAAAACTCAGGTAACAGCAGATGCTGGAGAGGATTTATAAAAAGAGAAACACTCCTCTATTGCTGGTGGGATTGCAAACTGGTTCAACTACTCTGGGATTTCAGTCTGGCAGTTCCTCAGAAAATTGGACATAGTACTACCTGAGGACTCAGCTATACCACTCCTGGGCATAATCCCCAAAGAAGCTCCAACATGTAATAAGAACACATGCTCCACTATGTTCATAGCAGCCTTATTTATAATAGCCAAAAGTTAGAAACAACCCGATGTCCCTCAACAGAAGAGTAGATACAGAAAATGTGGTACATTTACACAATGGAATGCTATTCAGCTATTAAATCAGTGACTTCATGAAATTCTCAGGCAAATCAATGGAACTTGAAAATATCATACTGAGTGTTGTAACTCAGTCAGAAAAGAACACACAAGGTATGCATTCACTGATAAGTGGATATTAGCCCAAAAGTTTGGAATACCTAAGATACATTTCACAGACAATATGAAGCTCAAGAAGAGGAAGACCAAAAGTGTTGATTCTTCAGTGCTTCTTAGAAGGAGGAACAAAATAATCACAGAAGGAAACATTGAGGCAAAGATTAGAGCAGAGCCTAAAGGAAAGGCCATCCAGAGACTGCCCCACCTGAGGATCCATCCTGTATATGGTCACCAAACCTGATGCTATTGTGGAGGCTGAGAAGTCCTTGTTGACAGGAGTCTGATATTGCTGTCTCCTGAAAGGCTCTGCCAGAGTCTGACAAATACAGAGGCAGATGCTTGCAGCCAACCATTGGACTCAGTATGCAGTCTCTGATGGAGGAGTTGGAGAAGGGACTGAAGGAGCTGAGGGGGTTTGCAACGTGGTGCAGATAGTAACATTGTCAACCAGCCAGAACCACTCCCCCCTCTTCCCGGAGCTCCTAAGGACTGGACCAACAATCAAATAGTACACATGGAGGTAACCATGGCTCTGGACACATATATGTCAGAGGGGGGTCTTGTTGGACATCAGTGGGAGAAGCGGCCCTGCGGTCTGAGTGGGATCAATGCACTAGTGTAGGAGAATGCCAGGGCTGGAACATGCAAGCGGGTGGATGGGTAGGGGACACCCTCATAAAGGCAGGGAGAGGGGGATGGGATAGAAGGTTTCTGGAGGGGAGACCTGCCTAGAAAGGGGATAACATTTGAAATGTAAATTTAAAAATATCCAATAAAAGGAAAAGATAAAAAAAAATTGACTTTTTCTTCCCTATATTTTGCCTGAATTTCCTTCAGCTGTCTTATTGATCTAGTTAAGACTTTAAGTACTATATTGAATACATACAGATAGAGTGGACAATCTTGTCTTGTTCTGCAGTTTAATAGAATTTCTTTGAGTTTCTCCTCATTTAACTTGATATTGGCTATAGGCTTGCTGAGAACTGCATTTATTGTGTTGAGGTATTTCCCTTGTATCCCTAATAGCTGTAGGCCTTTTATCAATGAATGAGATTTGGATTTTGCCAAAGACCTTTTCCATATCTAATGAGATGATCATATGGATTTTTTCTTTCAGTTTATTTATATGATGGGCTATATTTATTGATTTACAATTGTTTAACCTTTTCTATTTTCGGGGATGAAGCCTATATAGTAGTGGTGGTTATATTAAAAATGTTTTGCGTCTATGCTCACAAGAGAAATGGGTTTATGATTCTCTTTCTTTGTTGGGTCTTTATGTGGTTTGGGTATTAGACCTACTGTGGCCTTATAAAATGAATAGGGCTATGTTCCTTCTGCTTCTGTTTTGCAGAATAACTTGAGGAGTATTACCTTTTTGAAAATCTTGTAGAATTCTACAAGAAAAGCATCTGAGCCTAGGGTCCTTTGGTTGGGATATTTTTAATTATTGCTTCTGTTTTGTAGCAGAATTTTCCCTGTCCAATTAATTTAAATATTAATACAACAAGAAGCCTGTGATTGGACAGGGAAAGGGGAGGCAGAACTAAGAGTTGCAGAGGCAGGGAGCAAGACAGGAGAGGAAACAGGAAGAATGATGGAGGAAAAGGAAGATTATCCAGATTCTTCGTGGCTTTAAATGGCCACAAGTAGCTAGAAATATCATATATAGGGATAGAATAATTAGGATAACTTGTCTAATCTAGGTGGGCAAATTGTATCATTATCAATTGGCTCTGAAATTATTATGTGGGCTTCTTGTGAATTGAGAATTTATTTATATATAAATCTGACTGATTGATTATAAGTTTCTAGAGTTTTGATTTACTGGGTTACTGCTGACCACAGGGGTTTTATGGCTGAGAAGGAACTAGCAGCTCTGAGACAAGCAAACTGAAGCTGAGAAGACTTCATGGGGCTAGCTGTGGAGGCAGCGGGGTTGGCAGGGCAGACAGTAGCTGGGTATAGTGCAGGAATGTGCCATTCTTTTTTAATATTTCCCACAACATTATTTCACTAGAGTTTATGATACATCTATTTAAATTACTCATCTCATTTTCATTTAACTTTGATAATGGTATATATTGAGAAAACTATAATTTTTTTAGATTTTTAATTTTGGTGGAGTACCTGTTTTTAACGTACTTAAGATTCTCTGAATTTCCTACATGACCATTGTTACATTCCTATATTCATTTCTAATTTTACTTAATTTGGATATTCTTTCTATGGTGTTGCCCAACCTTATTTCAATTTTATCTGTTTATACTTGCTTCATGTCCTAGTATGATGGTCAGTTTTGGAGAAAGTTCCATGAGTTGCTGAGAAAAAGCTCTTTTTGGTTTTGTTTGGGCAAGATGTTCTGTAAATAGCTTTTCTGTCCATTGGTCTGTAACATCAGTTAGCTCCAGCATTTCTTTGTTTAGTTTTTCTGATACACCTATTAAACTCTCCCAACATCAGTGTGTGGGGTCAATATGTCATTTAAAATGTGATATTTCTTTATAAAAACTTGAGTGCCCTTGTGTATGGAACATAGATGTTAAGAATTCCAATGTACTCTGGGCGAAGTTTCATTTAAGTCTGTATGGTCCTTCCCTGGCTCTTCTGTTACCCTTTAAGTATGGAGTGTTCTCCCATTTCTTCTGATTAGTCTTGGTTTGACATCTATTTTGGCTACACCAGCTTGTTTATTAGGTCCCTTTGTTTGGAACATCTTTACCCTTCCTTTTATTAGAAAGTAGTATCTACACTTGATGTTCAGGTGTATTCCTTGGATTCGACAGAATAATGGATCCTGTTTTAACATATGTTCTGTTAGTCATGTCTTTTTATTGTCACATTGAGACTTTTCATGTTGAGAGATATCAATGAGCAGTGTTTGTTGATTCTTGTTATTTTTTTGTTGTTAATGGTGGTGATAGTTATGATGGTGGTACTGTTGTGTGTGTTGTGTATAGGTGTTTTGTTCCTTGGTTTTTGTTGTTCTCTCTGGTTCTTAGGAAAGTGTGGTGGCTTTGAATTTCCTGGCAGGAATGCCTTCCCGGGTACTAAAGTATAGCCACTGGATGTTTCAGGTAAAATATGTTTCTGGATATTAGGAGCTGACACTAATGAATAGTTATGGGGTGGGAGATGGGGTGTTTACAAAGGGAGGAAAGAAGGTCTTCCACCAGGATCCCCTTTGTTCCTTGAAAGTGGGAACACAGAGTGAGGAAAAGCTTCAACAAGTCTGCCTCAGAGCTAGGAATGAGACTGGGAAATCTGACTTCAGATGTGCAGTGAGAGGTATAGATTTAGAGTTAGCTTACTCAATCACTTCCCCTATCAGAGTGGCCTGGGGTTTCCCAGAGAGTAACTGCTGGGATTAGGAACTTGGATACTGCAATGAGGTTAAAGAGGGGATTTCAAGAGGGAAGATTTGTATGATCCCCTGGGGATAGGGGATGGAGAGGGGGCAGCCTCAGCTGGTGCTCTGCTCCAGAGCTGGGAAAGAGACTAGAGGGAGAGGTAAAGGAGATCTGCAGTCAGTTTACATGCATCCCTGGCACAAGTGGCTTTGACTTCCAGAGAACACTTGCTGGAGTTGGGTGTTTGGGATAAATAACTGAGTCAGAGGCGGAAATTAGGAGGTGAAGGTCTGTGTGGTTCACTGGAGGTGGGGTGTGGCAGAGGGGAGGCCTCAGCAAGTGGTCTGCCTCAGAGGAAGAATGGGACTGTGGGGGAGTTTAGAATTGGAGGAGCAGAGGGAGAAGTCCAGATATGCCTTTAGTCAACGTGCTCCCCTGAATGGAGTAGACTCCTTTTCCTTCTCTTTTTAATTTTTTAAAATTACATTTAATTCCTAAGTTTATGTGTGTTTGAGTACATTTGCCATGTAATATATGTAGATGTCAGAAGACAATTTTTCAGAGTTGTTTCTCTCCTCTGTGAGACTACAGCATCTAATTCAGATTGTCAGGCTTTGGGTCAAGTGCCTTTGTTGGTTACCCCATCCCACTGATCACATTTGAAGTCTGTTAAGCAGGC